>CM053757.1:52418097-52451529 GCA_028658305.1 Pachyuromys duprasi
CGGGGCTGGTACCACCCATCCCTTACTCGGAGTACAGCTGTCTTTGGGGGAGGGAGAGGGTTCTTTTCGAAGAGATGCCTACATGGAGGTGGGGGAGGGCCCTACACTAAGACGGTTTTCTTAAAGTCGGCCTCTTCACTCCTTGGGACTCAGCAGGAAGGCACAGCAGAAAGCTCAGCCCTGTACGATCAAGTCTGCACAGGGAGGGCGTTTTCTGGTTGTCCAAGTTGGCCTCGAAGGCTGGCCACAGGGTCCAGTTCTGAGGACTCAAAGGGCGGAGCAGAGGGGCTTGCGGATGGAGGCGATGGGTCCGCGAGGGTGCCGTCATCAAGGAGGAGAGCCCCCAGAGCCCGGAGGCTACTCCAGACCACGTCTGGGATTAATTTATTAACCACTTTCTTCAAGTCGTTTGTCTGCACTTCTCGGGTCATGATCTCCACCATCTTCTTCCGGATCTGGCGGACCTGCTGGTGCTGTGCATAGGATGTCTTGCGTATTTGGTTGTTGAGTTTTTTAGTGAACCCAACACAAAAAAGACGGAGCAAATAACCATCGGTCGTCTTGACATCAACATGCGCTTCAATCATGGTCTGCCTCTTTTTGACCATGGAACACATCTTGTCCCGGGTAACATCCATGCCGTGGAAGTTGGTCAGGCAGTTTTTGCCCTGAAGATCCTCAGTAATTAGCTTGAATTTTCTAAATGCGACTTCATCATTCTGCAGATCGGCTAGGCTCACCTCAAACACACGGCCCTTGAGGCCATCAGAGGCGATTTTGGTTCCTTGAGTCCTCGTGACTAGTGTTTTCCCAATGTTCCTGATATTGAACATAGCCGGGGCTTTCACATCGTACCAGTCCTTCTTAGAAAATGGATCGACCACTTTCTTCTTGGCGCCCTTCTTGCCGCCTTTTGTCAGGCGCTTGTTTTTGCCAACCGCCATGGTGCTGCTTAGAGAGCCAGAAGGACGGCTGAAAAGATTTTTTAATTAAAATTTAAAATTTAAATTTAAAATGATTGTTAGTGCACAATTCGCTCATCTCTTCCTTCCTTCCTTCCTTCCTTTCATTTTTCTTTTTTATTTCTTGCTTCTTCTTCCTCCTTTCTTTGTTTTGAGACAGGACGTCATGTAGCTCAGACTGGCCTTGAACTTGCTATTTAGCTGAGGGTGACCTTGAACTCCTGATCTTTCTGCCTCTGCCTTCCAAGTGTTGAGATGACTGGCATGTCAACAGGACTGACCATGCCTGGCCAATTTTTTTAACTGAAAAATTTCATATGTGCCTGTTAGAACTGTTCACAAACTAGCCTAGAGGGCTGTGTGCTACACTGCTTACGGTGGTACAGAAGGGATAGGGGTTTGGAGGGCACTCATGTATAACTCCACCCACTTAACTTTTAAAAGGTCACTCATGTATACAAAGGTGTATTATTTATTATACGTAAAACATGAGCTATCATCACCACTACCCAGTCAGCCTGAGGAAAGGGATTTGAAAAATAAGAGAAACCCTTCTCAAGTCCATGAGAGCCTGTCATAAGAAAAGGTGCTAGGTCATGCCAGATGCCTCTTGGCTAGAAAGGCTTTTTATTCAGGCCAGAGCAGTCAATTTTCTACCCTAAGGCCAGTTTCCCAACAGGAAGTAGTTGTTGAAGAATAAGAAAGACCTTCTTCCTGTGCTCCTAGGCTAGGTTGTGTTGACTCATTTGATTTGCAGTGTTTTTTTGTATGAGGAAGAAAAGCAAAAACAAAGCAAGAGTTAACGAGTGAGAAAAACACTGTATCCTGGCGCTGGAGAGATGGCTCAGCAGTTAAGAGCACTGACTGCTTTTGCGATGCATGTGGGTTCAGTTCCCAGCACCCACATGGCGGCTCACGACATCTGCAGCTCCAGTTCCAGGGGATCCAGTGGCCTCTTCTGACCTTCATGCGCACCACGCACGCATGTGGTGCTTGTACACATGCATGCAAAACGCTAACACATGTAAAGTAAATAAATCTTAACAGAAATGCTGTGCCTGCGACCTTAACTGTGACGACTAGTCTGGTCATTATAGTCAGTGCTAATCAAAAGCTCCTGCCTGGATCCACTGAGATGCCTTAGTAACCATTTTCTGTGTGGTTTATAGAAGCAAGTCATTCCTGAACTTCAGCAAGAATACAAGAGATGGTGTTGGATAAGGAAGAGAGGGAGGGAGGAAAAAAGAGAGGGAGAGAGAAAAGGAAAGAGAGGGAAAAGGGAAAGGGAGAGGAAGAATGTCTCCATTGGAGAAGCCCTCTATACACAAAAAGCAGGACCAAATATTTTCCCCCCACCCCCGGGGCAGGGGATAGAAGCTTGGGTAGTCACATGATCTGATTACAGCTACCTTACCAGGTTTCATGATTGCCCAGGCCTCTCCCCTCCAGAAGATGCTTCTCACAGAAGACTCAAAAGATGAGAAAAACCATCCACCTCAGCAGCAAAAGAGATGAAACACACAGTTCCGAAAAATGCTTAGTGATTCTATGAATACATCAAGTATATTTATTCCCAAACATGAAGCTCCTTTTGTTAAAATTACTGATGTCTATAGTAATAAGAATGGAATTTAAAATGACTTTAACGGAATAAACGGCAATTCTGTCAGGATAAATCAAGTTCTGTGTCAGGTTTTTAAAGTTATTTTCTGTGTTTATAATTTTGCTTCTGAAACATACTGCTACAGGGAAGAAATTCCTCAAGTTGTGCTCCTAATTTTAAAAGTCCTTTAATACTGCTTGGGTTAATTGGAGCTATATTGGGAAGACCTGCTGAGTTAATTACCACAAGGTTGCTTCTAAAATTATCCTTAGGACAAACATGGCCTTCACCTTAGGTAGACACAGTTCCCAGGAACAACAAGAGCAAAGTGTTTTAAAATGTAATATATATAACATTGTTTGTAAAGACGTTTATAGCTTCAAGGTCACAAGTCAACAGTTCTTGGGACCATTTTCAGCATTGCAGGAAGCTGATTTGCACAAAGCCTCTAGGAGTAAGTATCAGGTGGGATGGTACAGGGCAACTGCTGATTATGTAGCTAGTTCACATAAATATATCCATCTTCCCCTTATCCTCCAAGAAGATAGAGGGCCAGCTGAGGATCTCTCCCCTCTCAGGAGTGCCGGAGGAAATCTACCATCTATGTGAAGCACCTGAGGCCTTCAGGACTTCTGTTCGTGCTCCCAGGCCGGCCTGAATTTCCCATCCGGATTATTTCCATCAGTGGTATGAGTTAGAGGGATTGAAGAAGATGAGCTTAAAATGTCCTAGCCTTACAACAGCCGAAGCAAGGCACCGTGTCAAGCGTTTCCCGTCCCCCGGGTCCTCCACTTGTTACACTATGCAATCAGGAGGGAACGGAACCTGCCCCAAACTTTTCTTTGTAGCAGAAAGTAGGTAAGGCAAGGACTCATGGCTCATCAGGAGACTGAGAACAGGTGACAGTTGGGCTCTCAACACTTAATGGGGCACCTCTGCCACCCAAAGCTCAGGGTACTTTATGGAAGAAGGGGTGAAGTTAAGAGTCACACTATAGGAAGGAGGGCTGGTAAAAAACTGTGACCCTCATGAACTCACCGAAGCCGCCATTGCCTACACCGGACTCACATAGTACTGAACCAGCAAATGGATCCTGGAGGGCTCTTGGGGCCCTGCCTGACTCAGGGAACTAATAACAGCCAAGGGCTGATGAAGAAGTCACTGTCCTCAGTGATGGAGCTGCTGCTGAGTTTCCCATGCACCAGTGCATATGGATGCTCTCCTGTGCTCCATGGGTGACTCAAGTGGCTTCTTGATCCTCAATGGATCCTGAAGAAGAACGAACAAAAAGATGTATGGTGGGGACTTGGTGGGAGGAAGAGGAGCTTGGTGGAGGTGAGAGGAAGATGAGAGGGGTTGAGGACTGAGTATGATTAAAATGTATTCCACTCACACACACAAACACATATACACACTTATACATGCATGTATAGAATATATACTATTTGTATGTATGTATGTATGTATGTATGTATGCATGTATGCATGTACTGTAATAAACAAAATCAACCTGTGAGCCCCACCTGCCCAAGAACCAGGTTAACTTCCTGGTATGCTGGGAGTTTAGTTCTTGGAAAATAACAAAGCCTTATAAGAATATATAGTGGCCTATGTGTTATGTTCAAAAAGAGCCCTACAACATGTGTCTCAGTGCCACTCAAGTGGGAAATTTCAGGGAGTGGTTCTGACCAAAGTCCATCTCTTGGTCATTTAATATTTAATAAAGCTTGCTTCAAATTTGGCCCAGAATGATGGAACTGGTTTTTCTCTAGCGAATCTCAGGATTAACAGTATATACACACACGCCCAAGCACAAATACACACACAGATAGATAGGTAGATAGATAGATGGTATATATACTATATCTACATATATATGTATGTGTGTGTGTTATATTGTCAAGAAATAAACTGACTTAAAAATAATTTTAAAAGAGTTAAGCAATATGGTTCAGGCCACCCAGCAATAAATTCCAGCATCAGGATATGAACTCTGTAGATCCACAGGACCTCAGGGCAGGGCTCATTATCGGAGACAGGAAATCGACTCTTGAGGCGGAGTCCATGTTTTGAATAGTAACTCCCATGTTAGATTTGTATTTTCTTCATCATCGTCTCACTCAAGACGTTGACTGTTTTCACTGTGCCTGGGAGATGCCTCTGTGGTCAGACCAGTTGTGAACAAAAACTCTCACTTGGATTCTATGAAGAGGGCAGACAGTAAATTTGTATGTGAGCAAATAGAGTAATTAAAGTACAGATATTTGGTAAACACCTTGCAGATCTGTGGAGGATGAGGAGGAATCAGAGCTGCCTGTTTTGAGGATTTAATTTCTCTTTTGGGTTGTGAGCTCTTAAATGCCTTGGGGTATTTTGCCTATTTTGTCTAGAATGATTTGCATGTGGTAAGAGACTGTGTAAAGAGCATGAGAAGCACAGCCTTTTGGAGATGGTGGTCCCTTGTAGCATTGGCTGCTTCTACTCTATTCTATCCTCTAGGCAGAAGGACGGACGCCCTTCCTTTATTCTGTAGGGTGGAGAGTTCTGCCCTCAGTGTAGTTCAGAAGTTCAGAAAAGAGCAGAAAGCTCAACAGAACAACTTCTCATTTGGGGTAGAAGCCAGTAAAACTCACTTCAGAGATGAGATGTTTAAAAGGGAAGCTTATTTTCTGTTCGCACAGGAGATGGCCCATTCGGGATGTGAACCTCATCCCTGAAGGGAGATGTACAACATTTTTAAAGGATGGGCACACAAAGCTAGGGGGCTCAGAACGGACTGTTACATTGACCAATCATATTTTGACACAAGGGGTTTCGTAAGGAAGTAGAGGTGTGTGGCTGGGCCTTTCCAGGTCACCTGGTTTCTGGACCCTTGACTCAGCTCTCTATAGTCATGCCCCCTCCTGAACTCTGATCCAGGATTTAGGAAGATAAGAAAGCAAAGGGGTGGGCAAGCTGCACATAGCTAATTAAGTCAAGACAGGCAACACATTTATGACTTGTGTGCCTTAACTTAGATAACTGGATAACGGCGGTTTCCCTCTTTACATCCTTTACTAACTAACAGACAGACATGAAATGCCTGAAGAAGCAGGTTAGGAGTTGGATCCCAGGACCTGGGAACATGAACTGAGTTTTGACTCTGCTAGCAAGGTGGAACTTGTTCCTGAGCTGGCTGGACCCAGGAAAATGTCTCAATACTGACACCAAAACAAAAACAAAAACAAATTTAATTTGTTGAAGACATTTGAACTATTAAAATCTGGCCTTTTGGCTTATTTTTAAAAATTCTCTGCAGCCAGGTCTCTAGCTGGAGCTCTGATGATCCACAAGTGCACAATCTGTCACGTAACTGGTGTTTGGCAGTAAGTGCCAAGTTGAGAGGGAAAGGGGGAATATTCACCTCCCAGGGGCCTGGTGCAGTTACTTCTTGTAAACGACAGCAGACATGAGAAATATGCTTGCTCATTCCTCAATTTACAAGCCTCAAAAACTGCATTTCTTTCCTTTTTTTGTTTGTTTGTTTTTTGTTTTTTCAAGACAGAGTTTCTCTGTGTAGCCTTGGCTTAAATTTTAATAGACAAATTCAGATACCTTGCTGACTAGGTATTCTGTATTTGGGATCTCAGCAGGGATGGGAATGTCTGGAGAAACTGCACATTTTGGAAATGAGTAATCTTTGGACTCAGTATTGGAAAACAACAAAACAAAACAGGAGGTTATCCAGGGAAGATAAACTAGGTCTATTTCCTTCAAATACGTTACAGGAATCAAGTTCAAGCATTAGTGACCGTGCTTATCACCACCCCAGTTGGGGGTCTCCAGAGAACAGAATCCACAAATTGATGGACAGCTGGATAGCACAGTCTTTGTAGAGATAAAGACTTTTGATCTATAAAACAAAGACCACAGGGTTGAACAAGACAGTTCCCAGGCTACTATTTAGCCCTGGATTACATGAAACTCACTATGTAGATCAGGCTGGCCTTGAACCCACAGAGATATGCCTACCTGTGCCTCCTAGATGCTGGGATTAAGGGTGTGTATCTACATGTCCAGCCTATTGCCTCTTCTTAGTGCTAGCTTCGGTCATTTGCTTTAATATGACCACAGCATGAGTGTCTAACAGCCAGCTGCCCCGTAAGTCTGAATCATCCAGGAAGGATGGAACCCTGCTTATTCCTGCCACCTCTTCCCTCCTGCCTGCAATGTAGTTTCTGGTAAGTAAGTGCATGTGTGCTGAGCATGTTAATCAGCTCCCTGTTACTGTAACAAACAGCTGAGAAAGCCAACTTGCAAAGAGAAAGGTTTATTTTGGCCCAGTTTTGAATGCTCTATGACCGATTGGCCCCCTCGGTTTGGGCCTACGAAGAGGCAGCATGTCAAGCCATTCGCCTCCTAGACAGGCAACAAAAGAGAGAACAGAAAAAGTCAGTGCGGCCAGCCCCAAAGGCCAGGAACACATTCCCAGCGGCCCAAATACTTCCCAGTACAGATTTCATCACTTTTCTGATGAAACTTTGTGGCAGTTGGGGGACATTTCAGATGCAAGCTACAGCAGAAGGAATAAGAAGCACACATTTCCCCCATGTGCACACAGGCGCATGCATCAGATGCCTGTGTGTTTCCGTCCATCAGGTCTTCACAGGCTGTCTAATCTGAGAACTCTTCAGGATTAGCTAAGTGACGTTTTCCCATAGGATATGCTACACCACGGGGGATTTTTATTGGTTTTTAATTTTTTTTTTTTTTGCTCAAGGGACAAAGAATATAGGAAATGAAACTGTTCTTTCCAACAGATAAACCACCACAAGCAAATTATGTGCTTGCTGGTAATTTATAATAAAAGGGGCAAAGGATGAGAAAATCCATGAGAACTTGTGTGTTCTCTAAATGGACCAGAAAAAGTGTGTCTCCAGCATGTGGCTTCTGGAGCGAGGCCTCTGGCTTCTGTCCTTCTGAGGTCAGTTTCTTGTGCCGTGCCAAGTTTCAGCTTCTTCACAGGACCAGAGCTTTGGATGACATGTCCATCCTTCTCTTCACATAAAAAAAAAATCCCTTCCTCCTCAAGCCCTAAAAATACCCCTCAGCCTTGGATCTCAGCCTCCTTTTCAGCAGCAACTCTTCACCGGAACAGTTGCTTGACCTGGAGCAAGCCAAAACCAGGAAGAAAAAGAAGCTGTTTGGTAGAAGCTGAGCCACTTGTAGGTCTCCTTGAAACGCGCAGTTCACACAAAGAACAACAACAACAAAAATCTTTCCTTCTGCAGCCTTGAGATTCCAGCTCATACTCTTTTCTTCTCTTTTTTCAAGGAGGGCTTGGATGTGTTTGCTTTTAGTGGAAGATGATTTGACAAGACAAGACTTGACTTTTTGTTCTTGCAACTGAAATAAAGAAAACAGAATTAGGTTAGTTGGTGACTTTTTTTTTTCCAGCTCTAGAAATAAACTTTGGAAATCTCATTGTAGTCAAACAAAAGTCCTTGGGCAGACTTTACTTTAAGTCATGTATGACGCTACTCAAGAGCTCACTAGTATAGCATTCTGGATTCATGCCTCTCTCTGTGTGTATGTGTGTCTGTATATGTGTCTCACATACACAAAACAAGGCCTCTATTTCTGAGCTACATCCCCAGGCCTTGGCAGCGCTTGGCTTATAGCCCCATAAAGCCTTTTGTTGTCATATGCTGCAAGCTGGGCTGGTGGGATGGCATAGGAAGTGGGTAGGGGTAACGCGTAGCTGTTTCCAATTTCAAGAAGCATCTACATGTGTGAGGACAATGGCCACACAAGGACAAGGGTGGGGGTGTGAAAGAGTAGGAGCCGTGACAGAATCCCTGAAGGTGCTCTGGGGTTGGGAAGAGTCAGATAGGAGGAGGTCAGAGCAGCCGGTACACCCGTAGAGGATAGAAAACCAATCTAAGAATGCAGAACTGTGCGACAAACGAGGGAAATGGAAAAGAAGGTCAGAGAGGCAGGTGCAGTCGAGTCTGAGGAAAGAGGACCATGAGCTCTAAGCCAGGCCACATAGCAAGACCCCGTCTCAAAACAGCAAGGGAAACAACCAACCACCAAACAAGTGGAAGGTTGTGAGGAGTGAGGGTAGGTCAATGGACTGAGGCAAAGGCAAAAAGAAAATGCTCTGGTCGGCTTTGTGGAATTCTGGAACAGAACAAGCGTTCTTAATGAGTTAGTCAGCACAGCTGCTCCCGACCCATCCCACCCCAGCCTGCTTCCCATACTCCACCTTCATAAAAGATGCCGCCAGACAGACTTTGAATTTTCCCTTTTCTCAACTTTGTTCTCTCTGCTTCCATTTTTTAAAATTTATTTATTTTTATATCAATCACAGGTTAGGTACTTTGCATCCCAGGCATAGGCCCCTCCCTCATTCCCTCCCACCCTCCCACTCCCTCCCTCATCTCCCTCCCCGCCCCCCTCCAAGTCCACCAACAGGGGAGGACCTCCTCTGCTTCCATTTTTGCATCAAGAATTTCTTTTTTTTTTCTTGCACTTGCTTCTGTTAAACCCTGCGCATCCCTTCATGGGCTCTCAGGAGTATACGCTCAAAATACATCACATGCAAGTACGTACATTATGAAACCCATTATTATATCAAACTAATGAGTTTATTATCTAAACAAATATATAACATAATAATATAACGTATAACGAGCTTATTATATAAACTAATGAGCTTATATAAACCTAATAGGCTTGTATGAAATGAGAACTATTGTTTGTATTGTCAGCATGTTGAGTTTGAAGACACTGAAGAAACAGGATGGCAAAGACTGTGTGCAGACAGCTCTTTCAGCTCATCTTTTCTGGGCTCCATATTTAAAATTTCTACATTCCAGAATGACTGCTGTTACATACATTTCTTTAGCTTCCTCACAATGTTGCCTGGTGCCTGAATAAGGCTACCAGTCTACTTATTTACACGCCATCCTCCTCCACGAGTCGCATGACACCTGACTATGGCTGGCAGCTTAATAACTCACACGCCAATCACAGCCCCAGAGAGTTAGAATAGCCTGGAGTGCACAACCCTCAGAGGGACACACACTAGGCATCACAAGCAATAGAGTGGGTCAGGAAATCTTTATTTGAATTCCAGTGTGGTTACACACGATGCTTTACTCTATTCCGGATGCCGGTTTCTCAGAGAAAAGGTAAAGACAGTTTATCTGTCTCCAAGGTGTGGACCTTGGAGCCATTAAAAAGAAAGTGATTCTCAGAAGATGTTTACAGGTTACACTCCATGTAGAGTGTGGAGTTACTGAAATAATGGGTGCCTAGTTCTTAGCCATTCAAGTAGTGTGTATCGACATCAGTCATTATAGGAATGAGGACAACAGAGGCCATGTGTGCACACTGATCATATCTTTCCGTTGCATAATGATATTAACTTGACACAAGCTAATAAATGAATGCTGACATGTGCACAAGTGAACACATTTTTTTCTTATGTTCGATAAGAAGTCATTTCTCAAAACAGCTGTAGTGACACATGTCTATCATCCTGACACTTGAGAAGGAGAAACCTGAATTTGAGGCTGGCCTGGGGTACGTAGATAGCAAGAGCCTATCTCAAAACAAACAAACAAAACATTTTTTCTTTTCTTTTTTGTTGTTCTTTCCCCGAGTTTCTGGCATGTTCATATACTCACACACTTTTACAATGAGAAGAAACAAGGAAGTTGGTCTGTTGTTCCAGAGTCTTCCGGAGTCACTAGGCTCCTTCACACCCACACGGCCTTCTGCTGTCCACTACTAGGTGAGGGAGGCTGGGTGTGGCCCACCTTGCTTTGTTCTAAGCATCTCACAAGGTTCTTCACATAAAATCTGGATTTTGTTGGGTTTTGATAAAGTGCGCTTTCAGTAATTTCCTGAACAATTCCTTCTACAAGCAAACACAGACACAAAACTTCCTCTATACTTATTCCAATATAGCACTCAGTAATGTCACAATGTTTGAAGTCTAAGCTGGAACAACTACAGAGCCACTTCAGAGACAGAAAATCAAATTTAAAATGGCTTTTGAATGATCACATCATCTGTTTAAAAAATTTTAAGTCATGAGACTCCTCTGGACTTTTGCTTGCTGTCATTTTGGTCTTTTGTTGTTGTTGTTCTATTTATTTATACTCTGTCTGTCATTCTTATGGGAGTTAGCTCTCTCTTTTCATCACGTGGGTCCTCAGGATTGAACTCAGATCCTCAGACCTGGAGGCCAAAGCCTTTACCTGCTGAGCCATCTCAGCGGCTCCGTTTTTTTTCCTTATAAAGTAATTCTTTTAAAAATGCTCTATTTGGCTATTCAGACATATTTGGTACAAGTGGATTGCTGGTGCATAGTTAGCCTGTTTGGAGCACCCAAACAGCGATTTCCTAGAAAAGTATCAATATCCATCACTTTCTGCATACAGAGCTATGGACCAGGAGTTCGGTCTACTGAAGAGAGAGAGAACTGCCCTTCTGAAAACCCTCATCTTCAGTCCTGCCTCTTCTAGGCCGTCCTTTACTGTCTCTAATTCTGCATTCACACTTCTTTCAACTGCAATTGGTTCTTTTCAATTTATAAATGAGATAATCCTTTAAGACATCAGCTTTTATTTTAAAAGCAATAACAGAAGCTGGTTCTTCTTCCTGTGAGGCCTTGAGGCCTTTCCCCCTCTCATTTCTGTTCTTTCTGGTTCCACCTACCACAAAATTCAAAAGTTACAAAAAGGATAGCCTTCTCCTGTTACCAACCATCCAGTGCCTTCCCAACAGCCCTCAGCAGCCAGTTTCTCCATCCCACTCGCACCAAATCTCTAGCCTAAGCTATCATTTCTTCACAATTATCATAACGTGACAGCTTTCGGGACATATGTGTCTCTTTCGGGTCCAAACTGTGGTTCCTTCGTTAGGTGGCATAAAGGAGAACGTGCGGATGAGATCTGAGCTGGACTGCAAGTGGTAAGGAAGAGGGGAGGAGCTTCCATGAGGGTAAAGGGGGTTATACGGAGTCTGATGCATGCTGGGTAGCTTAGACGAAAAGGAAACACGTCACACTGTAGCAGGAAGTTTAACAGAAGCACTAACAAAATATCGGGGCCACCATAATCACAACTGCTAGTATCAGCTGAGTGAGCAACGGGGTACCACACCCTGTTCTAAGTTTCTAGACGTTTTATTGCTTAATCCTTAAGCACTGCTATGTAGTAACGCTTCCTGATCCTCTCACACAGCAGGAAACAAGAGTCTTGAGAAGGCATTCTAAGTTTCCAAGGTCACACAGCTTGCATGTAGTCCAAAGGTAAGCCCGGGTCAGCTGTGAAGGACAAGAGTTAAGATAAAGACGTCATCCTCAGTGTACAGGCTAGGGCTTGGGTACTCCCGAAATGCTAGCGCCGCTCTTGGTTTTAACAAGGGTAAAACACAACTCCTTCACTGCAAAGAACTTGGACCCTGCACTTTTAAATCTTGCTGTCATGTTGTTTTGAGGTGACTTGAGCCCAGCTCTCCTGTAAACAATGTCAGTGGCTGTTGTTCCTCTTGGAACCTCTCTGCGCAGCATAGACCAATACTCTTGACTTTCCCCCATTTCTGAGGTTGCCACCAGCTTTGACTATGGCAAATATATCCCGGAGGAGGTGACTGGTGGAAAGTGTAAGACTGACTCATTTGAGCAGTCCTGAAATTCAGGAGGCACAGGGGTGGGGATATTTTTCTTGACTTTTTTTCAGAATGGAAAAGTATACTAACCCAACTGATTGATCTACATCTAAAGTGCTGATTGTAGAATATTGGAGGAGATTTACAAGTCACAAGTCACAAACCAAAAGGCAAAAAGAACAACTTGGGCTTGTCTCACAAACACTTAAAAAGTGCTACAACAGGTAGTTTCTACCCCTACCCCTGTAACACAACATCACCCAACTTTCGAGAGAGGAGCTCACAAATGGAAGAAACTATATATATATTCTGAGATGACTGAGTTACTAGGGAATGACTGAAATGAAGATCAGTTCAGAAACAGCACAGAACAAGAAACACTTAATAAAGCTCAAGGAAGATGTTCTTGGGGTTGCAGAAATAAAAGAAGAGAATATTAAAATACCAGATCGGACACTCATAATGTCTGTTTAATGGAAACCTGCAGCATAGCTCACCAAAGCAGAACTGTTCAGCCAGTATGTCCCAGCCTCAAAAAAGTTGCAGATGCAGTGTGGAATGTTGAGCCACTCAGTTGGGACATGACCTTGGGACAGCTTTTAGCTGTGAGATAACTGGACAAGGGTCCCTTGAGAGTAGCCCGGGTTTTGCTAGACTTTGGCTCTGTTCTCTCTATCCCCACAGGAAGCAAGCACAATGGTGTCTGTGGCCATGTGTTCAGTGGAACCAGGATGGACTTCAGCAGCCAACTGAAAGTGTGATGGGCCCTGCCGTTGTCAAGAGACCCCTGTAATTGCTGGAAAGCTGATGTTCCAGGATGCCTAGGGCAGGGCACACCGCCCGGGAGGCAGCCAGCCAAGAGAAAGGTGCTAGGGGGTGGAACTGTGATTCTGGGTGATAGCTCAGACTGAAAGCATCAAAGCTTGAGCTCTGACTGTATCAGGCACTCTCTGAGTCTGTGACTAATGTGCCCTTTGACCAATTTAGCAACTAAGGACTTTTTTTAAGCACATTGATTAAAAAAAATAATGGCTTCATCAAGTTTTGAAGTATATGATGTGTAAAAGAGTTCAAATGGGTCAACATTCTACTTTCATTATCCTAGAAAATTCAACATTTTATCTCATTAGTAAAGGAAGAAGAGGGGCCTGGGCAAGGTCTTCATGCTGATATGAAAAACATGGTCAGGCCTTCATCACCTTCTTGTGTAAAGATCTTCATGATGCTAATTAGCAAGAATGCAAAAACTGGCTGCATCACTTAAAAAGGTTTGATTAGAAAAATGTCGCATTTTGAGCACAAAGTGAGATATGGACTTTTATTGGGGAGGGGTGTTGTTTGAGATCTAGCTGAAATTTATCCTTAAAAGTTTAAAAAGATAATATTTGGAAGTTCAAGACACATTCAATAGTTAATATTTTTCTTAATATGGTCGATATTACATTTGCTATATTTTATTTCCAAAAGAAGGTAAGGAGACATAAAGAACAGCCTTCCCAAGTCATTAAGTAGTTACAGCCAGATTTCTTCCATGCTCCTTTACTGTATTGCACTCATGTTGTCATATTTTCCTGATGTGTTATGATATAAAAAGCATTGGGAAGTACTCTGAAAAATCACTTTTTTACAAGTAGGAAATATTCAACCTTTTTTTTTTCTTGTATACATGTCAGTGAGAAAAAGGAACAGGGAATGGCATGTTACTATACAGAGGAACAACTTGACCAAAGGAGTTGTTAATTTTTTAATTTTTAAATAAGAGCCAGGAAATTCCCAGAATGTTAGGAAAACAAAGAGAAGATTTCTCTTTCTGCTTCAATTGTTGAAGACATGCAACTTAATTTTAGCGGGCTAGAGAAAAAGGATTAACAGGTGAAAATTAAGCCCCGGAAAATTAAAATAAGTGCATTTTATTTATATCATTTAATATGTGAAATATCCGAATGTGGTGTAAGGCTACGAATGGTATGCCTAGGGAGGCCAAAGAGTCGTTCTTGAGGGCAGCCAGGTATCCTGCTGGCTGGCCACTGTCTTTATCCACCAGCCGAATCTTCCTTTCAGATCATCTTCTCAAATTATCCATAGGAGATTTATCCACATACTCAATAAGAAAAATATTTCTAATTATATCCAACCATTCTTAATATGAATGAGAATTATGCAGAGACGCTAGGTTGCCAAGAGGGTTTTTGCCAGACAATTCCTTTTGACTTAAGAAAGAAGAGGCAGCTGCATTGTTTCCATAGCTATCCATATAAAAGAGTCCTGAACGGAGGCTGACTCGTCCTGCTTTTAAAAGCTCCAAGGTAGGTGGGAGCAGGACACTGGCCACAGCCACCGGCCACCAGCCACCGGGGCTGCAGCTCCTGTTGTTTTCACATCTGCGAATTCTGGTGCCTTCGACTTTTCAAAACGAGTAGGATTTTGTTTCTCAACTAATCAAGTGCCTTGCTCTTTTCTCAAACAGGACCCTTTTACTTCCCAGCTGCTGCTCCTCATTTGCCAGTAAGGTAAGGTTTGGACTAGCTGGTCCCTGGAGGTGTGATGGAGAATCTCTGGCCTGGTTCCATGTCACTTAGCATCCTTTGAGAAAGTGCTTGTCTCAGGAAACAACTGCCTTTAAGGAAAGGGACTGGAAGGGAAGGAGGGCTTTTATTCCTGTCTTGGTGACTCACGCACTTGTAGGGTGACATGTGAGCAAAATAAGTTCGAAACGTTTTTAAAGTTATTTTAGTTTGTTTGCTTTTGTTTTTGTTTTTTATTTTTTTTTTCTGCCAGTAAAAAAATCTCCTGGTAGAAAAGCTCAGATTTTTTTTTTTTTGTAAAAATATATCCTGCTGTTAGAATTAACTTAGTAAACATGATCTCCAAAAAGAAAGGCAATTCTTAGAACAACAGTTCTTTTTAAGTTTCTATATGCCTAAAGAAGTCATTTTATAAAACCAAGACATAATGACAGCTTTGAATACGGGAGCAAGGTTTTTAGCAGCCCTATGACTGCCGCGTGCTGCATCCCTGAAGAGGGAGTTGGGAAGCTAGATTTAGATGAGTTCCAAGCATTTGATCCCGCAGTGACTGTCACAGGATTCCGTTCCTCCTTGTATTTTTTTTTTCTGCTACCTGTACCTTGAAGCAGAGCAAGCTGCCAGGTTTCACGTTCTGTACAAGGAAACTTAGAACACTGGGAACCCTGCCATGTAGAAGCACAAGGAAGAGCAAGAGTGTGGGTTGTCTCCTTCTTGAGTTTAACTTGGTTTAGTGTGCAAAGGCATCACTTCAGAATAACTGTACCTGGCACACAACTGAAAATTGGGGACCAGGGAGGAAATGAAACATCAAAATTCTTCCATAACTGCTTTAGGCAAATTTGGCCAAATATCTGTAAGTGGAAATAAAGTTGTTTTACTTTTTATGGCTAGGAAGGTATGTGACATTAGACTAAATAACTTTTTATATGCAAATAATAGCCTGAAACTTTTTCAATTTGTTAGTAGTCATTTTAATATTTTCCCCCAAATATCACCCTATCCCACGGGCTTCAAAGTGAAAAGAAGCTGGTATTATAATCCTTGTTCTAAAGATGGAGTTACTGAGGCCCCAAATGATCAAGAGACTTATGCAAGATCACACAATCCTTGGCAACATCGTTCTATCACCTAGTTTCCAAACTAGGATGTCAGTCTCAGAGGATGGGAGATACTTAATGTCTAGCCCTAAGCACACATCACTGCAGCCTCTTGCGTTTTTGTTCCTGTGATGCTTGCTTCAGTAACTGCCGCCTGGTACCAGTAGAACTGCCTAGCGTAGTTTGCAACTGGGGACCCTGAAGCATACACTGGCCTCCCCTGGAGGATGGGGCAAGCTGTGGGAGAGGGTAGCCTATGGTGTTCTCAACCTTCCTAAAGCTGTGACCTTTTATGCAGTTTCTCGTGTTGTGGCGACCCCAACCATAAAATTATTTTCGTTCCTGCTTAATAACTGTATTTTATGAATCATAGTGAAATTACCTGTTTTCCAGTGGTCTTAGGTGACCCCTGTGAAAGGTTGTTTGACCTCCAAAGGGGTCGTGACTTACAGTTTGAGAAGCATTGCACTGTGAAAATCTGCTGGTTGGAGCTGGAGAAAGGGCTCAGTAGTATAAAGCATTTGTTACCCTTGCAGAGTTCAGTTCTCAGCATCCACATGGTACCTAGCAACCTCTGTAACTCCAGTTTCAGAGGATCTGATACTCTCTTCTAGCTTCTTTAGACACCAGGCATGCACAAAGTACACATTATATATATAAATGTATAACATACATAGAGATGATACTCATACAGACCAAATAATAAGACTTCTAAAAAGATCTGCTGGTATATGAGACAGTGCCCACTGTATGAAATTTTTTTATCCACTTTAGGGTCTGTGAGTTCTGCAGCCATGAGTTCCGACTCTGAGATGGCCGTTTTTGGGGAGGCTGCTCCTTACCTCCGGAAGTCTGAAAAGGAGCGAATCGAGGCCCAGAATAGGCCCTTTGATGCCAAAACATCTGTCTTTGTGGCGGAGCCCAAGGAATCCTTTGTCAAGGGGACCATTCAGAGCAGAGATGCAGGGAAAGTGACCGTGAAAACTGAAGCAGGAGCAGTGAGTTACATTTGTGCTACATTTTGAAGGTTTGGTCATTCACTTGATACCAATAGTCATCTGTCCCGTTTACCAGACCCTGACAGTGAAAGAAGACCAGATCTTCCCCATGAACCCACCCAAGTACGACAAGATCGAGGACATGGCCATGATGACCCACCTGCACGAGCCCGCTGTGCTGTACAACCTCAAAGAGCGCTACGCAGCCTGGATGATCTACGTGAGTGACGCCCACCAAGTGTCTTCATTGTCATCACCATGTGCCCTGAAAGCCTACCACTCACACCAAGGCACAAATGCATCACAAGCCTCTATCTACTAGTCATTAGAAGTCACTAACAGAATTACCAGTTATTAAAATGTTCATTGTTGTGACTGTAAGGCACATCCCAAAAGTACACTTCATCTTCTCTCCCAAGGGAAGGCTACTGTCCTTGCTGTGTGGCTTGACCACAGATCTGTTGATTAAATATGCTTATGTCTTCCCTTCCCCCTCTGCAGAATCATCTCAAATGAAGGAAAAGATAAATACACTGTGACATTTAAAAACATAATTTTTAGGGATCAAATTTCATTCATTTTCACTCTCCCCACACAACAATAATTCAGGTCTATATGTTCTGGTTCTTGTCTGTGAAATCCAGCATTCCCAGGCAGCATTGGGTATTCTGCCCTGCTCTTCCTATCCCTGCATTCACATTGACTGCGATTTTCCTTGTCATTCATTCACTTCCTCTGCTACTGTGTTGACTAGGAATGTCTCAAATGATACCATCTAACTTATGTTTTAGTCTGACATCCTTGCAGGGTCCTAGCATATGATATATAGCCAACAAATATTTTGAATGTACTGTGTTTTATACTCACATTTTCATATAGTTTAGTTGGTACTGATATTTAGCTGGGCAACACCCACACAGGTATACCAGATGTTTATGCCCCATAGCCATTTTAATTGGTTGGTGCCATTCTTTAACCAGTTGGCAGGCAACTTTTAAATTCCTGCATTTAATCAAGATGCATTACTTGTTCTCTGTCACTCTATTACTCAAAAATAGTTGACAATGTTTCCCAGTGCCGCTATGTCTACATACTGTCCCACTTATTTTTGAAAGGCTTTTATCATGTTGTCTTAAAATGTTCCAAAGTCCCTAAGCATTCCTTTATTGTTGAATACATTTATGTTCAAATTTATGTTCTTATAAATTCAAATTGTCTCAGTTCTGCAAAGGAAATATGTTCCTGTTTACTTCAGACAACAAAAATCTCTCATGGTCTATACTTTAAAACAAATGGGCAGACATAAAATAGGTGCTCCTGCTGTGTGAAAACTATGATAAGTCCCAAGGGAACCTGGACTGGTCATTGCCCTCAAAGATGTTGCTATTTGCCAACCAACCAGTTTCCATGCTGATGCCTGGAACAAATATACTCATGAAAGTCCATCTTTTTCTTAAAATTCAACTAAGTGAGATGCACAGACGAGAAGGGCCCTTCAGCAGTCATTCTGTTCTCTCTTTTCTTGTACAGACCTACTCGGGCCTGTTCTGCGTCACCGTCAACCCCTACAAGTGGCTGCCGGTGTACAACCCCGAGGTGGTGGCGGCCTACCGGGGCAAAAAGCGCCAGGAGGCCCCGCCCCACATCTTCTCCATCTCCGACAACGCCTACCAGTTCATGCTGACGGGTGAGTAGCCTGGCTATTCTGCATGCACCTAAACTTTCCACTGCAGAACCTCTAACGTCTTGAATCGATTACATCACTCTCTTGAGACAATCTCCTCTCACAGACTGTGTGAGATAGTATAGAACAGCTAATCAGCTCTTTAATGTTTAAGGGTCAGCAGAGGTCACTGGGAGTGAGACATAAGAATATGAGCATCCGTGTACAGATGCACACATGTGCCCATAGACACAACCACACATACAGAGGTTCTCTGTGAGGCAAGAGGCAGGAGAACAAACTTGGCTTCTGTGGTTTTCTTCTCAGTATCATAAATCATGGCCAACAGTACTCAGGATACCACCTTTGCCAGAACCAACCAGTCATATTTTAAGGCATAGCCGGTGCTAGGACATTATATTGTGACGCTGACTCTCTGGTGTTTTGGTCAGCTAGGTTGAGCTTATGTACTTGTGGCCTCTTTGGAAATGGTTTAGAGAATTCCTTAGACTGAGTAAGGCATCAGAGTTCCTGTTCTCCCTTAAAAATATGATGAAACCAAGAGTACTTTCAAAACTTCCCCTTTCCACCCACTGTTTCCCCTCATACAGCAAAACATTCCCAATGTCTGCGCTGCTTTACTCCTCTTGCCACCGTGAATATGTCACTAACTTATGCTGTCATCAAAGTGGGGTGGAAAAGTCAAGTCTAGTTCATATATTGATTTAGTAGTAGAATATCAGAAAGCCTTGTGCCTCAGGAAAACATGGAATGTAGTCAACCCTTCTACCAAGGCTTCTAAGTATTTTCTTCATCATAGGACTTTCCACCTTGAGTGACGTGTTCTGGGAGATGTAAGAGTGGCTGTATATGGTTTAAATGGGTGTATGTGCACTAAATAGGATGTAGAAGGTGGGGTAACTGGAAAGATGTTAGGTCATTTTGCACCAGGCACTAAGGCTGTTAAAACAAGATATATAAATCTTATACTGTTAATCTTAGCCCTTATACTGTTCTAGCCACTTACAACTGGGTTTGAAACATTAAGTGCCTGCAATTCTTTTTGCAGACCGGGAGAACCAGTCAATCCTGATCACGTAAGTAGGTTTTCATGCTTTCTTTTCACGGCAGTGGAAGCTGCTAGATGTGGGGCCTCCTCTGATTGTTCTGATTTAACAGCGGAGAATCCGGGGCCGGGAAGACTGTGAACACGAAGCGTGTCATCCAGTACTTTGCAACAATTGCGGTCACTGGGGAGAAGAAGAAGGAGGAAGCGCCTTCTGGCAAAATGCAGGTGAGCATGCTTGTCACAGAGTCTAGCTGCTTTTGGGGCTCCCAGGCAAGAAAGCCCTGAGCCTGATATACAAGGATCTTTCCCTGGCAGGGGACCCTGGAAGATCAAATCATCAGTGCCAACCCCCTGTTGGAGGCTTTTGGAAATGCCAAGACCGTGAGGAACGACAACTCCTCCCGCTTTGTGAGTCTCTTATACACTGTGATGGGCACTGTCTATTGACCAAAATTTGGGAGATGTCTGTGATGCAGGCTTTGAATCTTTCACTCACATTATACAATACCGTGGTTTTCTTTGTTGTATTTCACAGATCAAAAACCAAAAACTCTGGCCTGAAGTATATGTGATTGTTTTCTGGAGTTAATTATTATTATTTATACTGCAAAATATTTTATTTTTAATTTAAAAACCATATATTTATGGAATACAATGGAATGTTTTAATATATTTATACATCATGGGCCAATTAATCCAAACTATTTAACACAGCATCACCTCATATGTTCATATTTATAAATTCTTAAATCAAAGTTAAAATCCTCTACTTGTAAAACAGAAGACATTTTACTTCTGTTGTAAATAGTCTCTGGCTTGGTATATGATTAAAGCAGTATTTCTCCAAGTGTCTTGAGCATTTTTAATGATTTGATGTTCTTGAAAACAAAGTAGACATGTTAGTTTTCCTTCCAAGGGTAAATTCATCAGGATCCACTTTGGCACCACGGGGAAACTGGCGTCCGCTGACATCGAGACATGTGAGTGCTTACCTATGGCATCATTCTCTTCTCCGGACGGCCAGGGTTGCCTGGAAACCGAACCGGCACGTCCTGTCAGCTTTCACAGTTTCCCTCCTTGCTTCTAGATCTCCTAGAGAAGTCCCGGGTCACTTTCCAGCTTAAGGCAGAAAGAAGCTACCACATCTTTTACCAGATCACATCTAACAAGAAGCCGGAGCTGATCGGTGAGGGATATCACAATTGTGACTCCTCTGATGTCACCACACCACACCAGTCAGTGCATTGCCCAACCTGACACGCCATGTTTGTCGAGGTGTTTTCTTTTTTTCATTAAAAACATTGCTATTCGAGATTAATTGTAGAGCTCTGACCTGAGCTCAAGTTCAATTTCCTGTATCAAAAAAGTCATTCTTTGTAAGCTTGTTAAAATTTACATTTGCTTATTATAAAAATTCTTAAGGAATCAAAGAAAAAGTGAAGAACTATCTCCAATTTTTACTATGAAATAACCATTATGAACACCTAGAAAACATCATCCTATTCACCTTCTCTCTATATATATCTTGTTACATATAGATAAATGCATATAATTTACACAGCTGGAGTAATGGCCACACTTTTATAATTCATATATATTTACTAAGTATGTCCGTAGTTTTCTCCATATCAGTATTGCTGCACAGTATTGTGGATGGTTGCAGAGCGTTCCACACTAAAGATCAGCAAAATTTACTTCATTATATTTTTTCCCCTTTAATGCTTCAGTTTGCTTCCATTTCTGACTTTAAAATAGTCACCACTATAGAGACTATGGTAGTATGAGGTAATCTTTTTCTTGTCTTAGTCTTTGAAATTTTCACTCATGCCTACCATTTGTTATATCACAGTGGTGTTTAAAAAGTAGTCAATGACAGGGAACACCATGACATCATCCTCAAGGTAGTTAGCATACAATAGTCATCTTTCACCCACGACTCATGTAGTGGCCTTAGAATCAATGGAAATCTTTAATGAAGGCTGTGCTCATCGTTGCTCTCTTTTCTATACTCAGAAATGCTACTGATTACCACAAACCCTTATGATTACCCATTTGTCAGCCAAGGGGAGATCAGTGTGGCCAGCATTGATGACCAGGAAGAACTGATGGCTACTGATGTAAGTGGAACACAGAGCAATGTTTGCGATTACTGAGCAGGGTAGGAGAAGTATTCAGAGTTCATGAGAGAACAGTAAAGAAAGAGGGAAGGGTGCTAAACAAATCCTGGCCCCACTGAGGTCAGATGCCATCCCCCAACAGGCTTTTAAGATATATCATCTCAGAGTTTGCTGAAGTTGAGGCCTCAAAAATAATAAGTGTCTGAACTTTACCATGTTTTCTCCTAAGCTTCCTTTCAACATGTGAGTTGACACACACCTATACCTTCATTGCTCAAGTGAGCATCCTTTCCACACCCCTGCTGAAGGATCCATTTCCCTCCAGCAGAGCTGGTGTGGTTTCCTCCGCTTGATTAGTTGGTGAGGAATAGGGACTGGAGCTGTAAGTAGCAGGTCCCGGCCTAAACGTTATCATCTTGATTTTGTTGGCAGAGTGCTATTGACATTTTGGGCTTCACTAATGATGAAAAGGTCTCCATCTATAAGCTCACGGGGGCCGTGATGCATTATGGGAACATGAAGTTCAAGCAGAAGCAGCGTGAGGAACAAGCTGAGCCAGATGGCACTGAAGGTACCAGCTGTGTCTTCCACCAGACTTCATGCTTCATTTGAGACTCACATTCTTAACGTGTTATTCTGAGTTTTCCTAGGAAGGCAAAGTCACATTTCATATCTAAGCACTAAAATAATACACTATGTAAAGCACAGACATGATCTGGGGTAGTCAAGGTCTTGAACTAAGTTGAGACTATTTAAAATATACTGAAAACACTGCATACCATGCATGAAGATTAAAGTTTTCGTTTCTTTCTTTCCTTGTTTGTTTTTAAAAAATGGGCTTCTTTGAGCCCCAATACCATTGTATTTGCTCTTCCTTTTAGTTGCTGACAAGGCCGCCTATCTCCAGGGTCTGAACTCTGCTGACCTTCTCAAAGCCCTCTGCTACCCCAGGGTCAAGGTCGGCAATGAGTATGTTACCAAAGGCCAGACTGTAGAGCAGGTAAGTTTATAATTAATGACCACCACCAGGGGACAAATGCATTGTACATTCCTTGGATAACCTCAAGAGTTCTGTCTTCATCTTTCAAGGTGACCAATGCAGTGGGTGCCCTGGCCAAGGCCATGTACGAGAAGATGTTCCTGTGGATGGTCACCCGCATCAACCAGCAGCTGGACACCAAGCAGCCCAGGCAGTACTTCATCGGGGTCTTGGACATCGCTGGCTTTGAGATCTTTGATGTGAGTTGTTAGCTGATTAGTGGAGCACCTTTATAGCAGTGAATATATTACTAAGAAAGACTTTGTGACTATAAGGACCCTTTCTTGCCATTGTCTATTATATGAAAACTTAAAGGAGATTTGCTTGGCACCTACTAGTCATTTCCTGTAGTAAATGACAAACAGCACGTGTAAGAAGAGACCCTTCAACTCACTGCAGGATGGAAGGAGTTAGATTGTGAAAGGGGAGGGGTCTAAGAATCCCATGATGTAAAAGAAGCCGACATTAAATAGCACAGTGAAATTTAGTAATATATAATGCATTCTGAGTATACAGTGCAGAAATAACTGAGTAATACTTAGGGAGACAATAAAGGCTGAGAAAGTCTTAATAATTTAGAATCATCATTAATTAAATGCAATTAACTTTTAATGCTTGTTAATGTAATATCATGAAATAAAAATTTCTATTTGATCATGAAATACATTTCTCTGCTCACAGCTTTTTAAAAGTTTATCTTCTTTCTGATTATTACAATAAAACTTGGCTTTAGCAGAAAATACAGAAAAGGAAGGAAAAGCACATAATTCTACTAAGTATATCTAGTTCGTTTGACATTTTAGTAGGGTTTTAAAAGAGATGAATGTGTGCTGTGATAGTGTAGGTGATTCTCCGTGTCCTGTTTATTGCTTTTGTTTCACGCTAAAGAACAATTACTAGTCTCTTGGTATTCCCACCCTAGTGGCATTCCCGCAGTGTGGGAACCAGCGTTTCATGGACTGAGGGTTTGCTCTAAGATGAGGCCTCTGCAAGACAGAGGGAACAACTAGAGTAAAGATAGGGAAGCCAGGTAGAAATCCAGAGGAAAACTGCAAATTTAAGAAAATTGAAGAAAAGAGTATAAATGCCGACTTAAAACATTCTATAAAATATCAACAGTGACTTCTACATGATTCAAACCTTCCATACTTTTCTGTTTTGTATTGCAAAAGAGACTGTCCTGACCAAGGACATTGACACTATCATCTAAAGGTTATTTTAAATAAATGCTCAGATAATTTTAGAGAGAAATAAGCACATCTATTTATTCAGTTCAACAGCCTGGAGCAGCTGTGCATCAACTTCACCAACGAGAAGCTGCAGCAGTTCTTCAACCACCACATGTTCGTGCTGGAGCAGGAGGAGTACAAGAAGGAGGGCATCGAGTGGACGTTCATCGACTTCGGGATGGACCTGGCCGCCTGCATCGAGCTCATCGAGAAGGTAGCCTATTTCGTCTGCTCTGTGCCTGCTTACCGTGCACTCTGCTGCTCCTGTTCACTCAGCTGCCTTTGCCTTGCCTTCCATCTAGCCAATGGGCATCTTCTCCATCCTGGAAGAGGAGTGCATGTTCCCCAAGGCGACAGACACCTCTTTCAAAAACAAGCTCTATGAGCAGCATCTTGGAAAGTCTGCCAACTTCCAGAAGCCTAAGGTGGTCAAGGGCAAGGCCGAAGCCCACTTCTCCCTGATTCACTATGCGGGCACCGTGGACTACAACATCACTGGCTGGCTGGACAAGAACAAGGACCCCCTGAATGAGACTGTGGTGGGCCTGTACCAGAAGTCCTCCATGAAAACTCTGGCTTACCTCTTCTCTGGGACTCAAACTGCTGAAGCAGGTGAGGCTTCCAAGCATTAATTTTTTGCAGCTATTACACCCGAGCTATTAGGTTGAGGTTGGTGAGATAACCTCGGTAGAAGAGTGGCATGCCAATCCCTAATACCTTGAGTAGTAGGCTACACTATAGGTATAAATTTGTGGTTCCCCACTGACAGGGACCCTATTACAATGGCCAGAAAGGAACTACCAGGCTCTCAACCAATGAAAAGCCTGGGCTTCTGTAATTCTCTCCTTCTTCTTCCACTCAGTGGGATCTGGGGATATTAGAAACAATATAGTGACCTAATCCTGCCTCTCAGAAGTAGCTTCTGCTGCTGATTTCTGAAGTTTCAGTGTGCCAAGTATCAATATCAGAAGGTCTGTCTCTTCATGGTTAGGCAACTGCTGATCACATCACATTGGGAAAAAAAAATCACAGCTAAGTGTGAACTTAGCTGAAAAACCAAATTTCAAGAGGGCCAGTGGTGTAGGAGGGGTTCCACTTGAGCACTGAGAACAAGAGATCAGCGCACTGGAGCTCGCTGACTGTTTTTGGGCGACACCATCCTTTTTCTTCTTCAGAGGCGAGTGGCGGCGCTGCGAAGAAAGGTGCCAAGAAGAAGGGCTCTTCCTTCCAGACCGTGTCTGCCCTGTTCAGAGTAAGGACAAACTCTAGCAACTGCAGCTGCTTTAGGAATTTGGCTGTGGAAGTGTGAGATTGCATTTTCTGGGAGATACTAGAAAAGTGTTGAAAGTGATGACTTCCGTTTATGTGAAATGGAAGAAATTTAAATCATTCAGATTTAAATCAGTCATTATCTTATCTCACCTTCCATGCTAAGTCATCACAGGATGAAGGGTACCACCTAGGAAATCTTATAGAACTTCATGATCCACCATTCGTAATCTAGTTGGGAGACAAGGAGCAGAGCCAGGTACAGAAAGATTAAAACCCTCAGTAAGACAAAGGAAACTGTCAGCTGTGATGCTGCACTCCAGTAGTCTTGGACGTAAGAGGCAGAAGCAGGAGGACTGAGGCTTTGGAAACAGCCTGTGATACACTGTGAGAACATTACAATGATGGCAAGCCAAAGCAAAAGGAACTAAATCGATATTAAAAAAATAAGAAAGATTAATGCAACCCAACAGCTAACTTACAAAGAAGCTAAGGTGATATTGTTGCTATTGATTCATTCAGTTGCCAACAGCAAGTTATAAAGTTATTACCTTATGGATGAAGCTATAAAAAAAAAACCAAAGGTCTAAATATGATACACGATTGCATGTCCTTATTGAAGAACCATAGATTTTGGTAAAAAGATAGAGGTACCATCTAGTATTGTTGTTCTCAACCTTTCAAAGCTATAACCTTTTGATACTATTCTTCAGGTTGTGGTGATCTCCAACTGTAAAATTATTTTATTGCTACTTAATAACTATAATTTTGCTAGT
This sequence comes from Pachyuromys duprasi, assembly GCA_028658305.1. Classification (NCBI taxonomy): domain Eukaryota; kingdom Metazoa; phylum Chordata; class Mammalia; order Rodentia; family Muridae; genus Pachyuromys; species Pachyuromys duprasi. Next base: position 52,444,111 of record CM053757.1, read on the forward strand.
TACAAGTCGTAATATAAACTTCTGAAAGGCAACCCCCAAAAGGCTTGTGACCCACAAGTGGTTTGAGAACTACTGATGTTTGGGTGATAAAGATCAGGGATGACAATGCCAGTATAAAGTAAAAAGAGCATACATAAAGCTTCCTCATACACACCCCTCCTGCCAACCAGAATACAGACAGATGACCTGAGGAAGATGCTACAGCTTAACAGAAGCAATGAAAGTCTTTCTTTTTAAAATGAGAGCTGGCCCTCCTGGACCAATAGCTGGCAGCTTAGTCAGTAAAGTACTTGTCTTGCCAGGGTGAGGATCTGAGTTTATAGTCTCAGAAAGGACATCAACAAACTTGGCATGGTGGTGTTCACCTACAGCTCCACTGATGGTAAGATAAGAGACAAAGACAGATGGACCCTCGGGAAGATCCCAGGCTAGCGAGGTCTGGCTACTGCGGCAAAGTTCTGTTCAGTGAGAGACCCCTTTTCAACCCTCAGGACTGACATCCAAGGTTAGGCTAAACTTCCACATAAGTGGTATACTCATGCATGCATCCACACATACAACACACACACAACACATTTATCCAGTCAGTCAACCCAATCCACAGACTGATTTTGTAGGCACCACCAACTGCTTGCCCCTCTGCTGATATCCTGACAAGAGTGTCCTGATCTTACAGGAGAATCTGAACAAGCTTATGACCAACCTCAGGAGCACCCATCCTCATTTCGTGAGGTGTATCATCCCCAACGAAACCAAGACTCCCGGTGAGAATCTCTAGAATGAAAGCACAAGCATGGCTGCCGCATGCCCTTTGTTATACTCTGCTGTGAAATAAACATGTCTTTGCAGGCGCCATGGAGCATGAGCTGGTCCTGCACCAGCTTAGGTGTAACGGGGTGCTTGAGGGCATCCGCATCTGCCGGAAGGGGTTCCCCAGCAGGATCCTCTACGCGGACTTCAAGCAGAGGTCAGCCTCTCCTAATTATGGCATGTTTTAAATGTTCAGTATAAGCAAGTTTAATGCAAGCAAAACAATTTAGTGAAAATTGTGCTTCTGTTTAACTTATCACAGAAGGACTAAGGATTCTGAGTCTCACAACACTTTAAAAAGATACTGGATGTTAAGCACTATAGGCACAATTTCCACTGGATTTGCTAAGGCTCATAGATGTGTTCCCTGGCTTCAGTAGTTAGGAGCATTACCCTTTTCACTACTTAATCTCACTTAACCTTGACCATCACACAGTTGAGATAAAAGCTAGTACGACGACTGTTTCTCCAACCAAGGACCATGCATGGAGATAACCTAGAACCCCTGCTCAGATGTAGCCCATGGCAGCTCAGCAACCAAGTGGGTTTCCTTAGTAAGGGGAACAGGGACTGTCACTGATATGAATTCAGTGGCTGACTCTTTGACCTCCCTCCCTGAGGGAGGAGCAGCCTTGCCAGGCCACAGTGGAGGACACTGCAGCCAATACTGATGAGAGCTGATAGGCTAGGTCGGATGGAAGGGGAGGTGGACCTCCCCTATCAGTGGACTTGGAGAGGGACAGGAAGGAGATGAGGGACGGAAGGTGGGATTGGGAGGAAATGAGGGAGGGGGCTAAGCTGGGATGCAAAGCAAATAAAATGTAATTAATGTAAAAAAATAAAAATGTAATTAAAAAAGAAAAAATACATAGTCTCATAAAAAAAAAAGAACTACTATGACCTTATTTTCTTGACAAATGAAGTAGGGTTCAAAGAGATTCAAATTATTTGCTTAAAGTCAAAGCTAATAAGTCACTGGGTAGGAATGTTGCAGGTAGAGCTACAAATAGGTCAGCTTCTTGTTCTGCTTGATTTCAGTTTTCTCTTGCAGGTTACTTCCCCAGAATTCCCCAGAATAAGAGGGGTCATGTCATGGTGACAATTCCTTAGTTAGATCTCTTTTCTCCTCCTTGATAAGCTGAGTTCTGGCTGGCGGCTGCGGCGGTGGTCTCATTCCAAGTCTAGAGCTGGTTACATTGACAGAGAATAGCAATGCTCAAGACCCAATGGCACCTGAGGTTTGCTCCGAGGCCACTAGGATAATTCCCTATACCTGAAATACTGTTTACCATATTCCTTAACTTATTTATTATTAAAATATAATTATCTCATTTCCCCATTCCCTTTTCTAACTTCTAACTTCTCTCATGTTCCACCCTCCTTTTTCCTTCTCAGATTTATGGAGTATTATTCTTTAGTTAAAATAGTTATTTTACTCATCAATTTTTTAAAAAGCATATCTCTTAGATATAGTATTTTCCTTTAAAGCACATGTATCACACGCAGATAGCACATTATATTGCATAGGCCATCTATCTTAAGTGGGAACAAGATTATACGATCCTTCCTTGAGGACAAAGTCTGATTTAAAAATAAAAAAAAAAAGAAAAGAAAAGAAAAAAAGGAAAGGGACAGGAGTGTGGTGATGCACTCCAGAGGCCAAGGTGATGGATCTCTGTGACTTTGACACCGGTCTAGTCTACATAGTGAGGTTCCAGGACAGCCATGGCTATATGTAGAGAGACTCTGTCTCAAAAAGAAAGGAAGAAAGAAAGAAAGATTGCAAATATAAAGGAAAGTACAATGGCATGAAAATATATAGACAATAGGTTGAAGAAACATGCAAATAATGTTCCTTTGTAAACAAAGAATAATAATTTTTAAAACTTTCATTTTTTATTTTAAAATAAATCACTTAGAATTTGTCTACTGTTTGTGAAGTAAATCTTTACAAGCTGCACTTATTTCAACAGATACAAGGTGTTAAACGCAAGTGCCATCCCTGAGGGACAATTCATCGACAGCAAGAAGGCTTCTGAGAAGCTCCTTGGCTCCATTGACATTGACCACACTCAGTATAAGTTTGGGCACACCAAGGTAATCCTCTTGAAATCCAGCCTCATGTCTTCTTGCCCCTTTGAACTAAGTTTCTGATCTGCAACATTACCCTCACACAGGTCTTTTTCAAAGCTGGTCTTCTGGGGCTCCTAGAGGAGATGAGAGATGACAAGTTGGCCCAGCTGATTACCCGAACCCAGGCCATGTGCAGAGGGTTCTTGGCGAGAGTGGAGTACCAGAAGATGGTGGAGAGGAGGTATAAAAATTCATAGTTTGTTCATGTCTCCTGTCTTCAAAAATGCACTCAAAGTGGCTGACTATTAGGATTTGGCCATGATAAGGAGACCGAAGGAAGAAGGCATGAATAAGACTTCTGTGAGAAAGTAGGAGAGAACTTAACGTCTGTCAGCATGGAATATATCCTGAGTTTTTGGGTGAGGAATTGAGAAGCATCAAATGCAGATAGTTCTTGATCTAACACAGAAAAATAGACCAGCAGGCAGAGATGAATGTTTGCCCTTATTTAGTTCTGATAAGGTTTTATTAGACAGATCATTAAATAGAGAACATTGAAATATATTAGTAGTTTCAAAAATGGCTTTATATAATGTATAAAATTATTTCTTCAGGTGGGTCATTTCTATTATTGAACTATTGTAATTTAAAATAGGGTATTTGTGAAGAACTTTTCACACTAAGTTACTACAATCTCACCAAGGGAGTTAACATCCTGGAGGTCTAATTAAAGAACTAAAAGATGGCAGAGCCTGATGTCTCGGGACCAGAGATGAGAAGCACATTCCACATGTCCACCCGTGTATCCACACTTATGAACAAGTCTATATTCACACATAAATAAGTTGTATGATATGACTTTTATCACTTTCAGTTATGTTTATTTTTTTCTGACCATGACTACTCTGTTATATTTGGGTAGCCAACTATCTATATATGATGATCAATAATTTTTAAATAGATTAAGGAAAATATAACATTATAAACTAGAATGCAGAATCCACACAACACTAAAATGTAAAGCTAGCGACTTTTAAAGTCTCCCACATCACCTCTATCAAGGGCCATGGCCTCCTCCACTGCCTGATGCTACCTTAGTGGGAGTGTCTAACCATTGATGAACAGCAATCCCTCCCAAAGGGCAATCCTTGATTTGTGTCATGGCTATCTTTTGGGATCTTAAAAATGCAAAATTCCATGTCTATGTCAGAGACTCCAAATCAGAACCTCTGGAAGTGAAATTCAAGAATCAGTATTTTTAACAAGCTCTTCAGGTGATTCTCAATCATGTCCAAGTTTGAGAAACAATGGTGTAGAGAAATAGATAGTTACAAGTCCTTGGCCATCACCATGAAGTATAATTTTTCTAATCTTCAAGGTTAAATGCAAAGAAAGAATGGGGTGGGATGGAGGAGGACAGAACCTCCAACCCTCACTCCTAAGATTCACTGTCACTTCATCGTCCACACAATAACTAATTAGCAACCACTGCATTTCAGAGAGTCCATCTTCTGCATCCAGTACAACATCCGCGCGTTCATGAATGTCAAGCACTGGCCCTGGATGAAGCTCTTCTTCAAGATCAAGCCCCTGTTGAAGAGCGCGGAGACCGAGAAGGAGATGGCCACCATGAAGGAGGAGTTCCAGAAAACCAAAGACGAGCTCGCCAAGTCGGAGGCCAAGAGGAAGGAGCTGGAGGAAAAGATGGTGTCACTGTTGAAAGAAAAAAATGACTTGCAACTCCAAGTTCAGGCTGTAAGTTGGGGCTCTATCCTAGGTATGGCTAATCAGGATGAAGTGCTGGTGCTCTGGTTATGATAAGTGAGATGAATGATTGTCAGGGAGGCACTCATTGTAAAGAGATGGTTCAAGACTCCAACACATTTTTCTAACTTCCAAATAAGTACCCACAAACCAATGCCATGATAATGAGAATAGAACTGTCTTCTTCCAGTCTCACAATTTCATCAATCTGCAGGGATTATAGCTTGAATTGTCAACTTGAAGAGAGTCCTCAAAAGTGATGAACACAAAACAACCCCAAATAATCTATTAAGAGGAAGATGATATGAAGAGAAATGTTTTCCTTTCAAACTTCCTTGAACAACATCTTGACATCCATTGGTTTGACATCACAACATGGACAGCTGATGGGAAAACATGTTGTATACTGGACTGTACTGAATTATTGCTACTATTGATCCCCCCCAAAACCTCATGCCTATTATTTCTTCCATCTCCATTGCATCTCCTATTGCACCACACCTACAATTCTGTCTTAGCTTCTAAGCTAGTGTGTCTTCTCCCAATTTATTCCACCAAATTTACTAACTTCTCTCTTCTGGGCCAGCCACCTTAGAAGTACTTCCATTGACCTGGGAGTATAATTTATAGGACTAGCTTTGATTTGGGTTGAAATGACTTGGTCTGGTATAATTTACTTGTCACAGGGCACATATATTTTCAGTTAAGACTGGTTTCTGCTGTCAGCTTGGGGCAGTGAAATAACTCCTCCAGCTCACAGCAGGGCTCTTCTTTCTGCTTCCTTCCAAACTGCACCCAGTTTCTTCTGATTCTCCTCAGACGGTTACTCAGTCCTATCCACTCAGCTGAATGCATGACAGTGGGCTCACCACAGTCTCTTAGGCATTTGAAGGGTGATGGCAGAGGATCATTAGCATATTTATACTAATATATATATTCATAATGACACACACATACCCATATATCTCATTATCTGCCTACATGAATTCTCCTTAATTAGAAAAAAAGCAGGTTGCAAGAAATTTTATTTTAATCCTTTTTGCCTCAGTTTGGGTTCAGGACATCTTAAGTAGAACCATTCTCCAGTAATCACACACACACAGACAAAAAATGTATTATAGCACCTGCAGCATCTTGCACTTCCCTTCACAAATGCGTCCCCATCTGCTTCCTGCTATTTTCCCTCTAACTTGATCTCTACACTCCCCACTCCTACCTGTTGCTCAGGGAGCAACTTGAAAACTAAATTCCTGTCAGCATCATGAAGCCAATGTGTTTGATGTCTACTATTATGAATTATGTTCTAAACTAGTGGCAGCCTTTGAGAGATGGGTGCTGTAATCTATTATAAAATATACTGTCATAAAAGAAAGGAAGACAACATAGTTTGTTTGTCAACATGCAAAATGCATTTTATAGAGTAGATGGTTTTTGAAGCATAAATCTTTAAATACATAAACAAATAAACATAAGAAATCCAGTAGACCAACTCAAGAATGTTAAACTCCTATTGGAGCAATATATTTTGTTCTTTCTTTCTAATTTTGATTGTATTGCCAACTCCAGGAAGCTGAAGGCTTGGCTGATGCAGAGGAACGATGTGACCAGCTGATCAAAACCAAAATCCAGCTGGAGGCCAAAATCAAAGAGGTGACAGAGAGAGCTGAGGATGAGGAGGAGATCAATGCTGAGCTGACGGCCAAGAAGAGGAAGCTGGAGGATGAGTGCTCAGAGCTGAAGAAGGACATCGATGACCTTGAGCTGACACTGGCCAAGGTCGAGAAGGAGAAGCACGCCACGGAGAACAAGGTGTGGGATATAGCCATGGAAGCTTATGACTCGTTTTAATTATGAAGTAAAACATGAAGCCCAAACTGTTCAAACATAACTGGTAATGCAAAGTGTGTTTGCTTCCTAAGGTGAAAAACCTCACGGAAGAGATGGCAGGCCTGGACGAAACCATCGCCAAGCTGACCAAGGAGAAGAAGGCCCTCCAGGAGGCCCACCAGCAGACCCTGGATGACCTGCAGGCAGAAGAGGACAAGGTCAACACGCTGACCAAAGCCAAAATCAAGCTTGAGCAGCAAGTGGATGATGTGAGTTATGCATTATCAAGGGACTGATATCTTTCTAAAGGAGACTATGCGTTCCTTCTGACTCAAACACTATATTCATTTAGCTTGAAGGGTCCTTGGAGCAAGAAAAGAAACTGCGCATGGACCTAGAAAGAGCCAAGAGAAAACTTGAGGGTGACTTGAAGTTAGCCCAGGAGTCCATCATGGACATTGAAAATGAGAAACAGCAGCTTGATGAAAGGCTCAAAAAGTAAGCATGAAGAGCTGCTTAGGACTTTGCTTCCATTTGGCTGTGAATGGAATTTTTATATTGTGTTTCTTTTCTTTAAGGAAAGAGTTTGAAATGAGCAACCTGCAGAGCAAGATTGAAGATGAGCAGGCCATTGGCATTCAACTGCAAAAGAAGATCAAGGAGTTGCAGGTAAGTAAATGGCTTCCATCAGTCTAACTCATCAGGAGGTAAAATGGCTGGCCCAGGAAGCTGAGCCTGTCCTTTCCACCACCCCCAGGCCCGAATCGAGGAGCTGGAGGAGGAGATCGAGGCAGAGAGGGCCTCCAGGGCCAAAGCAGAGAAGCAGCGCTCTGACCTCTCCCGGGAACTGGAGGAGATCAGCGAGAGGCTGGAAGAAGCCGGAGGGGCCACTTCAGCCCAGATCGAGATGAACAAGAAGAGAGAGGCTGAGTTCCAGAAAATGCG
>CM053757.1:52452029-52524459 GCA_028658305.1 Pachyuromys duprasi
TGACTGATTAGATGGTAGCAAATATTTTTAAAAGTCTGCCTTTGGGAGCTGGAGAGCTGGCTCAGTGGGTAAGAACACTTACTGCTCATGCATGGGGCCCAGGTTCAGTTCCCAGCACTCACATGGTGGCTCACAACTGCCTGTCACTCCAATGCCAGGGGATCTGATACCCACCTCTGACCTCTGCAGTGCACATACAAGCAAACACTTGCACACACAGAGTAAAATGAACAGATGTAAAAATATTTAAATCCACCTTTTTTTTTTTCCCAACTTCAGGTCCGGGAACTTGAGGGAGAAGTTGAAAATGAACAGAAGCGCAACGTGGAAGCTATCAAGGGTCTGCGCAAACATGAGAGACGCGTGAAGGAGCTCACGTACCAGGTAAAGAAAGGGGCTTCTTTAAGATATTAGAAACAGCATATACAGAAAGGTGAGGGGATATTTATGCTTTCTGGAAACTCACACTTTCACATCTTCCAGACTGAGGAGGACCGCAAGAATGTCCTCAGGCTCCAAGACCTCGTGGACAAACTGCAATCAAAGGTCAAAGCGTATAAGAGACAAGCTGAGGAAGCGGTGAGTTCAGGACCCCTGACATGACTGGTGGTCCCCAGTTCCCAGACACCAAGAGGCCAAAGCAGTTAAAGGAATGAAATAGAAAGATGAGGATAACAAAGAAGGGTCAAAGGAACGTGATCTGCTGAGAATGCGATGCAACTGGCCACTTCACATCACACAGGACAATGCCCTGGGGAGAATGAGAATGGGAGATGATGTGGGCTTGCCATCTCTGAGGCCCTGAGTCCAGTTGTAAGCATCAAACTCAGCCAAGCAAAACATAGTCTCTATAGCATTCTAGAGAGGAGGAGAAGCAATGTAAGGAGCCCTGTAAAACATACAGAAAGACCGAGGAAGAGAGCAGGGTACCTAGGGCTACAGAACCAGGCAAAAAGCAACTCACAAGGTCTTCTGGGCTCTGGAAAGAAACCTACATCTTATAAATATAGTCAGACCACAGAAGCAAGGGCAATGCTCCTATCCAGGCCAGACATGGCCTGCTTTTCCTTTTTAAAAGTGTCCTTGCTACAGTATGGAGAAAAGACTTTGGATAACCCAAGTAAGTGCAAGAAGGTATTTTGGGAAAATTTTCAGGTGGGTCTGTGGCTTGCATTAGGGCAAAAATAAAACAAAGGGAATTCAGGAGACTCAGGATTTGTCCTGGAGATCGAAAGCATTAGGTCCTCCAGTAGGCTGCCCTTGGAAGTAAATGGAAGTAAAGCAGAAGTGATCCACCAAATTGTGGTGTAAGTAGACAGGTGGGCGACGTAAGCATTGCTGAAAAGGAAACCTAAGGGGACGAGATGGTCAGGATGGGAGGAAACTAGGAATTCTACACAAGACATTGTTGTGTACACAATAGAGAGACCCACTAGGCCACTGAAGTGTCCCATTATGGAGACTAGAAAGTCCAGTGATGTTCTAATCAGCGGGTGGCTACAGGTCTATGTCATCACTTTTACTCTCACTCATCTTATGGAGTCAAGTATCACTTGCCTCTCTACAGATATATGTACCTACACATTGCAGATAAGGTCCTCTGCCCATCGGTGGCGTCTGTTTATCCCCTGGCCTCTTAGCTGTGGGACAAAGAGAAAGGGGAGGAGAACAGCAAGGGGAGAAGAAAGAACAGAGGCGCGCGCACATGTGCGCCTCACACCCACGCACTGGCCAACAATCCAGCTCTCCTTCCTCCGCTCCAGCTCTTGCTTTCTTCTACCGTGAGAGGGAGAGTGAGAGCTTTTCTGAGCTACGCCGTTTAAAGTGACTCTAAGCTTCATAAATGTTCTAAATCTGAATGTCACGTTTTGCGAGGGTTCTTAATGAGATGCTTTAAAAAAGAATGATTACTGGAGACTAAATTAAAACTGGCCTTTCCAAATTCATTGCTGTATCTACAAGCACAATCAGAGATCACTAGGGCTATTTTACAGAATAATAAACATGTTTAATTTCAAAACTTTATTAAGTAAGGGATGATTTATGATCCAAATGACAATAATTTACATTCAGTTTGGTGTCATAGAGATTGCTTGTGTTAGTCTCCTCTGTCCTCAGGAACCTCAACAGCAATGACAACAATGCCCGGAAGCCTGACATAGTCATGGTAGGGTTAGCTTTTCTGAGAGTTCAGACAGCATTGTGTGTGTGTTGTCAATGAGTTCATGAAGCATAACAGGAGTTAATGGAACAAAAAAATTTACATAGTTCTCTAGACTTCTTTGAAAATTTACTAGAGCAAATTGGTCTTAAGCAAAAGGGCACTCAAGACTCACTAACCCAAAAGTCTAGAAATGTAAGCATTTTTTCCTTATAAATGTGCTTCCATTTGCAGGAGGAACAATCCAATGTCAACCTGGCCAAGTTCCGCAAGATCCAGCATGAGCTGGAGGAAGCTGAGGAGCGGGCAGACATCGCTGAGTCCCAGGTCAACAAGCTGCGGGTGAAGAGCCGCGAGGTTCACACCAAAATCATAAGTGAAGAGTAATTGATCCAAATGCAGGAAAGTGACCAAAGAGATGAGCAAAATGTGAAGATCTTTGTCACCCTGTTTTGTATTTATGACTTTTGGAGATAAAAAAATTTATCTGCCAAGAATTTGTGAGTCTCCTTGTTCTCCTTCTCCATGTTATTTATCTTCATTATATATCAAGGAGAGAGAGAGAGAGAGAGAGAGAGAGAGAGAGAGAGAGAGAGAGAGAGAGAGAGAAATACTTATTTACATTTATGTCAAAGTGCTTATTCACCACGGCCAACCACAATAGAGAAGCCAGGCTAAGCCCGGAAAGTGCCGCACACGCTTGTGGGAAGAGGGTGAAGCCCAGGGGCATGCCATGCCATGCACAAGGAGCCCTGTTTGTGCCATCAGCTGGATTCTCATCAGCTAATGAGGTCATTGATCACCTTCATGAAGTGATATGAACTGCTTCATCCTAAGGGGGTGATAAAGATAAATTAAAATGGTAATTACATGTATACAATCAGAACAAAAATCTTTTAGAAAGTCTTCAATTACTGTCAGAAATATTTAATATACAAATCCTTCACTAATAATGGCATGAATCAGTAAGGGGGTTAGAATCCCTTGAAATAATAGGGTCTGCACTCCACAGTGGTCTCTATGTAGAAATGTGCGGGCATTGTTGTCTACCGACGCTTGTTGATTGCACCTGCTCCCAGCTTAACACTTAAGAATGGCAAGGAAGAATTAAGAATGAATGTCCCTCGTTTCTTCTATCCTTTGGAAACTGCTGATATCAGTTTTCTCCCAGTCTTTCATAGCACTAGGTCAATTAGCATATATATGTTATATTTTTATATCAATTACATATTTACTGCAAGCCACTTCTCTGCTCCCACTAATGTGTGTGCACATATACCCGTGTGTACCCACACACCCACACACTTGTTTAACAGGAATCTATCTGATTATTAGTTTCTTCAACCATGGTCCAACATTATACAAAGTATCTTAATGATAACATAGTTGAAAAGAGTTCTACGAATTGAGATGTGATACCTTTGATTACAAATATTTTAATTGCCATAAGTTTGTTTAAAAGTACACGTTAAATGCATGTTTGACACCCTGCTTTTCAGGACATCAATATCACAAAATATATAGCCTATATTGCACAGATGTGGAAAGTCTAGTTAACATGTAACACAATTCACCACTAATAGCTCATCCTATCAAAGGCACATAATACTGACTTAGAAATCCTGGCTTTTGAGCCCCCAAAGTTCCTCTGAAATTCGAGGTATTGCGACAAATAAAAGTCACAGTATATAGTTGATATTTTGGCTGAAAATGTTGATTGCCTAAATCTTTCAGAGAAAAGAAACACTTCCTACGGTGCCGCAACAGTTGCTGTCCTCGTCACTGCGACCGCCACGATGACCCAGGCTTAGACAAGCACGGGCGTTCTGTTAGGTCAATTTTCGCAGATGGTGAATAAATGAAATAGTAGATGCCTTTATTTGAAATATAACAAACGTCTTTTGAGAACAGTATATAACCTATTAGAAAGGAACAATATACAATGGAGAATTTTTAACCTTATCACCCAATAGACTAAAGTATGCAACACCTCCAGACCTCTGTTCCTAGAAGAGTCCCTCTGAGCTGATATGAACCAGTATTTATTTAGAGCCAAGCGGTAATCATAAAAATAATTTAGAAAGTTTAAACAGACCTTCCTATCCAATTTTCTGCCAAAGGGTAATACTTAATGCACAGTCACATTGCCATCCCACCTAGCTATTGACTTGTTGGGAAAAGCCAAATAGATAAGTAGGCAGATGTTGGCATTGAGACAGGAGGGAATAAGGGACCTGGCTGTGCCGGCACATATTAGCTGAACTTTCACTTAATCCTGACTGTACTGAAAGACACAAGATGTCTCCATGTGGTTGACACTACCCATCCCAGAAGCTTAGTTGAAATCTGCATGTGCACTTTCCCCGTCTCTCCTACCTCCTCTGTCTCCTATCTCTCCATGTATTTCTCTCCTTTCTCTCTTCCCCCTTCCCCTCTCCCCCAGTCATCCTCTTCTTTGTCTTTGGCTAGAAATAATAAGTCTATTTATTGCTAGTGTTACGCTTAATTATTGAGGACTACTGTGCTCAAAACTTTCCAGTGTTGCTTACCCTCTAGCTCTTCCTTCTTTGAGGCTCATGCTGTTTACCTGTTCCACAAACCCATTGCTGCCATCCGCTGGCTTTTTGCTCACTCAAGACTTTAGCACCAGCTTTCTTAGCATGTTCCCAGGACACTTCAGTGTCTGATGGGTAAGTCACTCAACACACTGACTTCTACCTCTGTTTCCTTCTCTTCTAGTCTTCCCCTTCCACAGTATCACTCTAGAACATACCATCAAAACTTCTCAGTCTCCAAAGTCATTAAATGAGGCCTCACCTTCCTGGCTTTATAGTTTGCTGGTTGGACAGGGCAAGCATAGCAGTTAGCCACCTCCTTCGGCCTCTCTGTGTTTATACTTTCCCACATATCTCATGTCTATCAAATGTGACTCTATCTTTATTTCTCTTCCCAAGTAAGCAAAAATCCATAACCCAGCTCTATGATCACTTTGCTGGCATGCCCCTAAACTCCTTTGTCATCTTCTGTCCCCTCCCATCTACACCCAAGTGGAAAGAAAGTTACTGGGATGATTCCAGCAGCCTTCTTCTCCTCGCTCAACAGAAAGTAGTGCCATTATAAACCCTGCACACTCGCCCCTGAGTGCCGGGGTTATATAGTAAACTTGTTTGACCCCTCATCCCCAGTTCTGAGACAGCCCATATAGCCCTGATGCCCTGTAGATCAGGGTGGCCTCAAACTCCGAGATTCCCCTGCCTCCCGAGTGCTGGGATTAAAAGTATGTGCCGCAGCCACTTTGATTGCTCCCTTTGAAAAAGTGCTCCATCTCTAAAATCCCCAGCCTTGTTAAAGCCCTACTATTCTTTTTGGCCTCAACAAATGATCTCATAGTTTGTGGAAAATGGGAAAAATAGATCAGGCCACGGGTGAAAGAGAAGTTCTCCAGTCTTGTCTTTCCACGGCAATTAGTGTGCTTTAGAGAAGCGGAGTTGATAGGAAGTGAAACCCTGATAGAGTCCAAAGTTAAGAAGGCTGTGTCAAAGGGCAGATACATTCAGTGGTGAAATCACCAGCATTGCCATAAGCTCCGAGCCAGACACATCTCTGCCCCTCTGAACTGGGCTGTAGCCAGGGACACAGGAAGGACACTCTCATGAATATAAGTCCCCGCCGTGGATGCTGAAACAACACTGCCGTTCAGCTCCAGCACCTCTGAGTTACAGGCTAACCAGTGACCCCCAGAAAGACGTGCCTTCTTTTGCCTGCAGAAGCAGCCTTTCAGATCCCATCTTCTCCTATGAACCCCAAAGCAACCATGATTCAGTTCCAGCCCTTTTATGCTCTAGTCAGTGCTGGCATTGCAGACTCAGGGAACTAACTACTCCGTGGCCTTTATAGGGAGCCCACAAAACCTATCTGCTAGCAAGCCTATTTTTTATGAACTCTGAAGCATCAAGCCCGTTGACTAAAGGTCCCAGAGTCTCATCAGTCTACCCAGAAACAATGCTCACGTCTCCTTGAGACCCTGTTAACAGAGACACCAACTTCAGATCACCTCACCGACCCCAAAGCAGTCCCAGAATCCAGCTCCAGCTCCTCTGAGCCACAAACCCAGAGGCAATCCTGTGAGTAACAGGGTAAGGTCTTGCTCATGTGTAAAGATTGAAACTTATATTTGTTCTTTTATGTACACAGACACCAATGTAAAGTTTACACAGATAATGATCGAGCAAGTACAGCACTGGGAAAGAGAATAAGTAAAGCTCCAATAAGCAAACAGAGAAATGGAGATCAATGAACACCTTGAAAAAGAATTCAAATACTCATCTTAAAGGACTTTAATAAAATAGAACATTTTAAAATCAAGAAATAGGTAACTAAACAAAATTGGGACAATAATTTAAAAAGAAAATAAGATTAATAAAAAAGGAACAATAAAAAGAACAAAAGAAAAACCCAGGAGCTGAGTATACAAGTGTAACAGGCCTCTAGATCTTAGTGTAACTGACACCATGATAGGCACGAATCTTACCCTTAAACCCAGCACATAGGCCCCAATACCTCTTAAAAAGGGAACAAAGACCTAATCCATAGTTCTAGAATCTAGGAAGGTCCCTAAATGTGCTAGCCTTGCCTTTTGGCTTTTGTAGTTTTGATCCTCTCTAACTATTCTTGTTAACTGAAGTGTGTCTAGGATGGGGTTTTTGTACACAAAATACAAAGAACTGTGAGGGTCGGGGCTGCATGATTTGGGCATGCAGCCATAGACCAGAGATAAAGACTTTGATTTCAGCTTTATTAGAGTTCATGTGTGTTCTCTGGCAGACTTATGGCAAATTGCAAAGACAGAACTGAAGGACCCAGTTCCAACATCAAACACAGTCACACAAGAGAAAAACTAGTGAGCTCCAAGACACACCATTTAAAAGTATCCAGTTATAAGAGAAAAAAAGGAAAAATGAAAGCATAAAAGATTTTGAAACATTGGAAAGTTTATAAATATATGAGCCATGGGAGTGCCAGAAAGAGAAAAGTGATAAAAAGTAACCAAATAAATTTAAAGAAATGATGGATAAAATCCATCATTCCTAAATCTGTAGAGGGATGTAGATCCCTAATCATGAAAGTGGAAGCATCCCAAAAAAGGATAACCCAAAGAAGAGATGCTAAGACAGATTATAATCAGATTGCCAACAATTTTAAAAACAGCAGGAGAAAAATGACTTTTCTCTTGAGAACTTGTGGGAGGAAATCCGTAGGAGGCTAACAGTGAACTTCTCCACAAACCAGAAAACCCACATACTCAGAGCTCTAAAAGAAATAACCAGTTAAGAATGCTGTACACAGAAACACCAACTTCAGAGCTAAATGGAAAGGAAAACTTTTCTTTCTTTCTTTTAAAGACGTTTCTAGGTAGCAAAGAGTTGAAAGAACTAGTCAGTGTAAGACTTATCGTACAAGAAATAATGGAGAGTTCTTCACATTAAAATTAATGAACTTTAAGTCACAACATAGAGACATAAAACTATAAATTCGCAGCTTAAGGTAAATACGCAGTCAATTCGGAACACCCTAATATTGTTTGTGTTTGTGTTTGAGACAGAGCCTTACACTGAAGCCTAGGTTGGCCTAGGCCTAGCCAAGCTTATAGCAATCCTGTGTCAGCCTCTCAAGTTATGGGATTACAGGCGTGAGCTGCCACTCTTGGCTTGAAAATACTGCCTAATAGTGTAGTGGCTAAGTAACTTCTAATTCTAGAATAAACTAAACTATGAAAGTATTAAAACAGCTGCAGTTTCCATAACTTGTTAATGGACACACAATGTAAACATATGGAAGATGTTTATGCCAATGGCATAAAACGTTTTAACAGGATATGCTTGAATTGTAGACCGGTCTTATATTCCTAGTTATTTAGGGTTGTATAAAGATTTATTGGGGAAAAGGAAAAAAAATCAAGGAACACTGCTTTAGAGCACACAATATTACCAAGTCATTAAAAAGTAGGCCTTGCCATTTGTAACTGCAATGGTTGAACACTGAGAACATTAGGCTAAGTCAAAAAGGCCAAACACATATTGCATGATCTCACTTCTTTGAGAGTCTAAAAAGTCAAACTCACAGAAGCATGGAGTCTCTCCAAGGGCTGAGAGCTGAAGGAAGTGGGCAAATGTTGGTGAGAGGGTCTAAACCTCTCCTTTGCAAGATAACTCTGTTCTCAAGATTTAATATGCACATGTGTCATGATAAACATATCAATAGGTTGTGGTGATCATTAGTAACACATTGATATAATACATTTTATATATAAAATATCATCAGATTGTAAACCTTGAATGTCAATAACTGTTATCATTAAAATATTTTTAAAATTCAGACAGATAAAAATGAATACCAGGAAGTAGAAATTGTCTCATATTTCTCTTGCCACATTCTTCCTTCATATAGGAGGATCTTACTTGACACTAAACTCATCCTTCTTGGGAAGTTTAGGCAGAAGAGGATCTTTCTCTTCCATTTTTCTTCCCAGATCTCTTCAATTCTACTGATTTTCTTTTTTTTTTATGTTCTCCCCCATTCCTCCTTTCCTCCAGCTATTGTCTAGCTTTTCAGCTTTCCTTTCTGATATAGATGTCTTTGTTCCCTTACCTTCCCCTCCTCTTCCCCCTCCCCTCTAGGTTTTGTTTCCTCTGGTCCCTTTCAGTGATGTCTCTAAGATCTTTAGTGATTTCACACCAAACACACAGTGTCCCTAATTAGCTTGACTTTTCTCGTGCAGATAGAATGCCTCTGACTATCTTTTCCCTTTGGAATGTTCTCGTCCTCTGATTTCTAAGACCCTGATCTTCCCAAGTTATCTTCACGGCTCTGCCCGCCTCTTCTCTCTTCTTTTGTTATTTTATCTTCCTTTGCCAAATCTCCAGATGCTCCTGGAAACATTGTGTAATGGACTCAAGGCACATTTTAAGCTCTTCCATTTTTATGATATTAATATGACATTATTTAATGGGTTAATACATTGACATTGTGTGACTGTTAGGCCAATTAGTATGGCAGTGAATTGCCGCTGCAGTCTTACTCTATGACAGGCAATCTTTTGCATGCTCTATCTTCATAAAAGGCTCACTTCTTACAACAACTCAGTGAAATGGTAGTATTTTTTTCCATTTTGCAAATGAAGAATTTGAGCTGTTTGAACCAGGTCCTGATTCTAGGGTTCACATTCACTCTACTGACATTCAGAAGAGTGAATATAATGAGATTAAATTGGAAAAAGACATAGGCTGTGTTTTGGATAATATCCACCTTCCCCTACAGGTTGTTCTGAATAAACTCTGGCCTTTCTTTTCTCAGTGTGAGTATTTTCTGAATGCTGCTACAGTCACATGGCAAATAGATCTTTTAGGTAGTAATTATAAATGTATGCTCTGAGAAAGCTTTATCCTGTCTCTATATTTTAAAGCAATTTGTGGCATTAGCCTCATACATACTAATGCACTATAACACCCTATATAATCAAACTATTTCATTGTGATTCAGTGGGTATCACACACTATGTCAGAGAAATACAGAAAAGACTTGATACTGCAAAGGCCCCTCCATTTTCACTTTGTATTTTCTTTCTATACGATTTCATCTGTTCTCTTGGCTTCTAGTACCATCCATACTCTATAATATCTGAATTTATATCCCAAACCTAATTCTATTTTTCCCAAAATTACAGGCTCGATCTCCACTAATGGTCACTCCAAACCCGAAATAGCGAAAATAAATCCATCCCCTTCCTCTCTTTTCCTCAGAGCACTATTGTATCTAATACTTATTCTATCACAGAGGATGGCAACAGTTGCTCATGCTCAAAATCTGGAGATTGGCCTTAACATAGTTGTATTTTCCACTTTTTCCCATAGCCAATAAATCAAGTTCTATATTAGTTAGTTTCTGTTTTTGTGACAAAATACCATGACCAGAATCAACTTAAAGGAGAAGGTGTATTTTAACCTATGCTTCCAGAGAGTGAAGAGTCCAGAAGAGCGAGGACCACATGACAGCAGGAAGCGGGAGAAGGAAAATGGCTGACCACATTTGTCAGTACATCAGGAACCAGAGTGAACTGGAAGGGCGGCTCTACTACAAACCCCCAAAGTCCATCTGCTTCCTCAGCAGGTCTCCGCACACAAAACTATGATTCCTCAGACAACACCACTACCTGGGGCCAAATCCTCAAATATATGAGCCTATGGGGAACATTTATTATTCAAAGCACAGATTCTTTCCTAACCCCTCAAAGACCATCAACATCTCTCTTTGCTGCCATCTTCTTCAGGCAAACTACCGTCACTACCCTGTCACACACCCCTATTTCCATCTCAAGCTCCAGGCATTCTCAACTGCAGCAGGAGAGATCCAATGACATCACTTTCTAGTTTAAAACCATCCCTTTGCTCTTCACATAAAAGCCAAAATCCTGAAGGTGGCCCTTGACTACTTTACAAGGCTCCCTACTGGTAACCCCCCTTCCCTTTTTATGACTCAGCTGCAACTAACTTTTCATGTCATTAATTACGAACTTGGCACATCACGTTTCTCCAGCTTCAAGATCCTTTATCACCCCTTACCTTCACGTTTTGAGAAGCGATGGTGGTTTTAATAAGAATGAACCCCATAGGCTCATATATTTGAATGCTTAGTCACCAGCTGGTGCAACTGTTTGGGAAGGGTTAAGGAATGTGGCCTTGTTAGAGAAGGTATGTCACTGGGGGTGGCCTTCAAGGTTTCAAAAGTCAATGACATTCCCGTCAGTTCTCTCTACCATGGTTATGGATCAAGATGTGAGCTACCAGCTGTTCTTTCACTTCCCCATCATGGACTCTCTGCAACTATAGAGAATACATTTCTGTCATTAAAATGCAAGCCTCATGTATGCAGGTTTGAGATCTTTCTTGTTCTATCTTTGGGGTTTGAAGCAACTACTGGATACTTTTTCCTGTTCAGCTATTGATTTCAGTCGCATCTATTTGAGTTACTCCATTCTGATCCTGTCTTTCATCCAGTTTTCATTTTCTGTGGTCCAAACCACAGATCCATTCTTGTCTCTTCTGTTCCTTCAGTTCATCCTAAATTTTTTCTTGGTTTTATTTATTGTATCCACTCTTATCTCTACTGTCCACTTTTCTAAGCCATCTCATCTTTCCTCTTCAGCTCGTTTGTTCTGTCCTATCTCTTGCATACGCTCACACTCTGTAGCTTATCACTCCAATACAGTTATTGCTTGTTGTCTTATCTTTCCTTCTCGTCTATGCTTGCTGTCTTATACTTTGCTTCAGTTATTCCACATGTCTCTCCTTCCTGCTCAGTTTTGTCTTTTCTCTCCTACTCAGTTACTGCATTGTTTTTATCTCTGTAGTTCAGCTGTTCCATCCTGTCCTCCCCTGTTCACTTTCTGCACTGTTTTATTTCTAACACTGTTATCAAACCATTCTTTCTCCCTCCCTTCCTTTTTGTCCATCGATCTGTCTCTTTTTCCTTCCCTGAATTACCATATCTTCTCTCTCATTCAGTTATAACATCTTGTCTTTTCTTCTCCCTTCCGTCCTAACTTACCTCTCCTCTTTCGTTGCTGCTTCTGTCATCTCAGACCTATTACTCCAGGCAAGTCCACATTTTAGGCTGATGTCTAAAGTAGCTGCATTTAGTCACATTTTATTTCTGAATTTCCCCCAACAGCAAAATATATTTAAGAAAAACATATTTTTCTTTAATATTTCTTTTAGTTTGAACACACATAACTAATTGGCAACACAGTAAAATTTATAGAATCCTGACATAACCACAAATAACTGAAATAACACGACAACTAAAATACTGACTCCATCTCTCCTCGCTATGAATCTCATCTCTTTGCAGCCATCTCTCACAGATGTCCTGCCACTGGGAAATAGAGTGTCTTCTCCATCCTCCCCTAGTTCTGTGGTGGAAGCCAGCTGCTGACCGTGGTGACAGCGGCATCACAGTACTCTTCCCCTACATTAACGGGTTCTAATGCCATACTCAAAACTGAAAGAGAAAAGGAAGTCCTAAAAGTTACTTTGGCTTTTAACCTCCAAGACCTCCTTCTGGAGCAAAACCACAAAACAAGCTTTGCTGTCTAGCTGGGATGAAGCAGGTGAGGATATAAGGAGACCTGAGCTATAATTAAAATGATCTGCTGATTTATTTTCATTACAGTCTGTCAATACTCAGGAGGTTAGAGTTTCAAACACGAATTATTAATGTTACCTGAATGGTGGGGACAGCGCTATGACTCCCCAAGTCTGAAATGTCAGACGATAAGGAAGGAAACAAGATTAATCTACTTTTAAATACCGCATCAGGAATCAGTGGGGCCCTGAAAAATGAAACAGACCTCATGTTACAGAAAGTTGAAACATTCAGAGACTTGTTTTCCTAAGACTCTGTGCCCCTGAGTTAATTATAACACCTAGCAGGTGCTTCTCCCTCTTCACACAGTGGAAGAAGAAAGGTGCAGGAAGGCAAGGAAGGAAAGGGATGAGTGAGTAAATCTCCCACACATGTTGGGCCCAAATGATGAATACGTCGTCAAGGTAGACTTTTCCCATTTATATCCAGCGACATAAGAACGCAAGTCTTGACATATTTTCGTCTTTCAGACTCATGTATTTTCCGTTCTGTGTGATGTGTTAGGGGTTTAGTGTATTTATAGCTTCCTGGTTTCGGAAATGTCAGCTTCTGGTGGGTAAGTATGTGCAATAGGACATTGTAGCAATACATAAAGTTGAGTGATGGGGAAGGGGGAAAAGAGGATTCGGAGGAAGGGTTCATCAAAATGAAGTGTGTAGG
This sequence comes from Pachyuromys duprasi, assembly GCA_028658305.1. Taxonomy (NCBI): domain Eukaryota; kingdom Metazoa; phylum Chordata; class Mammalia; order Rodentia; family Muridae; genus Pachyuromys; species Pachyuromys duprasi. The sequence continues at coordinate 52,465,051 of CM053757.1, forward strand.
AAGAAGATATATGAGAACCTATGATCTTGTAATTCAGGGTAAAAATATATGCTAGGAGAACATACCTAATGTGGCAGAACAGGGAAGGAGGAGGCAAACTGAAAGTGAAGGCAAGACACCACTTGTTGGAAGAAGTATCTAGATGGCAATTAATGACTGACGGAAGAATGAATCTATGACTTTTCCCAGTAGTGATGATGTGGGAGTCTCAGGGTAATTTAGAAGAGAATAAATACCAATTGCACTTGCTGGGTTTTAAAAAGTTTTATTGATATGCTGTCATGGTTGGACACCTCCAAAACTAGGCTATGACTATCTCTAGTCCAGGTTTCAATTCTGTTATAATATATATATATATATATACACACACATGTACATATATACATATACATATGTATACACACATATATTAAGCTGTTTACTGAGCATTTCCTAAGCACCTACAATCTTTTACAACCACTTTCACTCCTTTGGGCATTCAAGAGTCCTTGTGCAGCTGTGACCAGGTATCCCTAATGGAGGAACGTGTACCTCAGCGCCCCCTAGTGACACTGTCTTAAACCTTTTATACAGAAGTATGTGCAGGAATAAGACTATATACCAATCCACACAAAATGATATAATTTAACACAATAATTTACCATTCATAATTAATTTTTACGACCATGTAGGGTTAAAACAGTGTTAAATTTCTCCCAGATTGGTTTGCAATAGATTAAAAAAAACCCACAAAGTCTTAGAAACCTGTATTTTCTCATCTGTGAAGGCAACAGAGAGAAGTGTTTATTGGGCTGTTGAACAGTGCATCCAAAGTATACTTTGTAATAAGGCAGTCCTTCCCACATATATGTAGTCATAAACACACACACACAAGCACAGGGTTCAGATTAATTTCCCATGTTCTCTGTTTAGGTAAGCCCCACGGAGTCGTCTCCACCCACCTTCTGCATCATTTCTCCTCTTGTCCATGCTCCGTGGTGTTCTCTGATGTATACTATTGTGCGTGCTGCTGATTGCCACTATTGTGTCATTGCTGTGTTTCTAGGGTTCTCAAGATTGTAACCGATTAAAGGTCTGATGACTAGGTACATAGTCAGTCTCCTTTAGCTACTAATGTGCAAACATGCTCTCTGTCCTGGTCTCATTCACATTTTCTCCTTTCATCTCCAAATATAGTTAATAAAATGTTATTATGTCTATAACAGTGATGATAAATCCCAAAGATGTGAAAAACGAGTTGTGAAACACTTAGAGGATCAGATCAACTTTCTTTCTGGCTTTGAGCCTAACCTGTGTGGGGTGCCGCCATGAAGGTTAAAAAAAGAAAAAAAAAATCAACCCAATCACATATTTTATCACATTATATCCAAGACAATTTAAAAGTATAGACGATCTAACCGGCCAGCCTGTGAAAGACAAGTTGTACATAATAAGATTATAAAGCAACCATCTACTGAATTAGAAATTTAAGTCAAGAGACCGTGGTTGAAAATACCACACCAGATTACAAGGACAGTTAGAGTAGATTTCCTGTCATATTCAGCAACAGCTGTGCCTGTATCAAGTTAGCCAAACCCAGTGTCTGCCTTTCAAGGGCACCCATCGGGGCCGATGCACCCACCAGGGAAAGTTTTGTGGACAGCATGCCTTTCCACCCACCTTAAGTAAAAGTATGTAGTACCCACCTCACCCACCTCTTTGGAGCTACAGCTAGCCTTGCGCCTTTGCCCTAGGAATTCATGTGTGTATTTCCTTCCATGATGCGGTAGAAACATGCATGGGGCATCACACAGCAGCCCGCTGCCCCTGCAGTGGAACCGTGGGTGGGTGGTCCACAGCACATCCTCCAGGAAGAGAGCAGATGGGTCTGTATCCATTCTAACTCCCCCTCGCCTCACTCACTGCCCCATTGCCGCTGCCTAATCTTTGAATTCACTTTCTCCTTCATGTTTAGACCTTCCAACTTCAAAAGAATCTATCACCAGTCTTTCTAAAACCCTAACCCCCCTGCCTAGGAATTTCATCCTAATCTCCATCGCTCAGTGCTTCCAGTCACAGTGTCAGACCTAAAGTTCATTCCAGAGTTCTTAATGGCTCTAAGCACCAACATATCAATTAGTCCTACTCTCCTCACAGCAGGCTCATCCTGTCGAAACAGCTTTATAGGTGACAGAGTAAGTAGGAGCCTGGCTTTGAATTCCGTGATGAAGGATACAGCATACAAGCTGGAGAAACATCCTCTGAAACACTGAATCCCCATCCCCTATCAAATGCCTATAAAGAACCCTAGATCATCCTCTGTCAAATTATTTATAGGTGACAAGAAATATTTCTAATTATATCCATTCCCAGCCACAGTCAGTGAATATTGTGCAAAGAGATTGCCAAAAATGGTTTTGCCAAGTAGGTCCCCAGCTAGGGCAGCTGAGGTGGCTGCTGTGTTTGCAGAACAGCCTCTATAAATGTGGAGCCGGGGTGCCTCGGTCCCGTCCTTCCTCAAATCCTTTAAGGTATGTATGTGTGGCGGAACACTTGGCTACCTGTGCACTCCTGGTGCGATGTGAGTTTTCCTGTAAGGGAGATAGATGGCTATTCCTTCCCAAACTTTCAGTACAGTTCACATCCCCAAGAAAGGCATGACGTACAATACAGTTCTAATGTTCTGTGATTAAATGGTGAAAAATAATGCCCAGCTTCTCTGTTTTTTCTTTCAACAGTATTGTCTGCCTCAAGCCTGCCTCCTCCATTTGGTAACACAAGAGGTAAGAGAAACTTACTATTACCTTCCAAAGAACAAAGGTCTCTCTTTATTGTTATGTTTAAATGAGCGAGTATTTTATTTTTTTGTTTATTATTGGGCATAGAAGCAACCGGTCTTTAAAAACAGCTTCTCATGAAATCTGACTTTTCAAGCCATTTAGTCAAACAGAATTTATGCAATTTTTCTTACGCACTGTTAGAACCTGATGAATAAGGCAACCCTCATGTATATTTAATGTAAACTGCTGCACAATTATACCAATGAAAGAGGCTACAGAGTAAAATAAAAAAGTGTTGATCCAGCAGTCAAAATTTCTGAGTGCCAACCCAGTCTTCTCAATGATTCCTGCTCCCTGGGTCATGCCAGCTAGCTTTCACATGTCTTCAGATTCTCTTGTGTTGCAAGAGAATTAACACTAGACATGGATTTAGAGAGCTGGACTCACCGCTCTCCACGGCCACTTAGCATGTCAGTAACCCTGGATGACCCTTCACCTTGCCCAACCTTACTTTCCTCATCAGCAGGGTCGGAAGGGCAGATTCAAGTCTGCCGCTAAGGCCCCTCTGGCTCTTACTGCCTAGGATCTAAGCCAGCGGTTGCCAAGGACTCTTCCACCAAATCAAAACACTTAGTAGATCTCCCCTTGTATGCATGGGGTGATGTACATGAAGAACATAGAAAATGAAAAAAGCCTAAGTATTAAGCAATTGATTTAAGTGAGCTTATATTTAATACATAATAGAATAGATAATGTCATAATACATAGGTAATATCAACTTAGAAATAAGTAGAAAAATCTATTGCTTCCAAAGGGAATGAATGTTACTTGTTGATGTTGGAAGTGGACAAATCCCAACACCACACAACAAAGTGGAGGCTCCTTGAAGGCTTGTGACCCAAAGGTGACAAAGGACTGATGTTGATGTCCTTTCTGTGTTCCCAGCACAATGTGTAGTTAATTTAAAAGTGCTTCATGTAAAATCACAAAAACAATGTCGTAGACTAGCATTTGAAGAGAAAAATGCCAACTAACACCCACTGTTTCAATATCTATTCCTTGAAAACATGTCTCAATTTCCACGTCTCCCCATAAGCCTTTTATTGATGATAAGCTAAGGCATGTGGGAAATTTCATGTCTAAGTTGAGAAGTTCACTGTTTATAACAAAAGGCCAAGACTTTTTATCAAAAGTCTGTGAAAGATTGAAGCTGTTGTCATAATTGTCACTAGAAACCAACACGTTGCTCTTTTTAACATCCCTTCCTCCACTCCGGAGGTCACTGTTTCTTACCCTGGCCAGAGAGGGAGCTGTTTTATTTGACCAGGATTTGTCAGTTAGAAAAAAAAAGTTGTGAATTGGTTTTGGCTTGGGACTTCATACTGGCTATCAGTTTCGGAAGAGAAATTAGAAATTTTATGTTTTCAGAAAGAAAGGGTGGGAGGAAGAGACGGAGGCCGGAAGCCTGATGTAGTAAGGACCAGGCAGAGACAAATGGGATGCTGAAGCCAGTGAAAACTCAGGGCAATGCAGTGGTAGGCAGCCGCTGGGGAGTCTCGTCAAAATGCAGGTGCCCGATTTCCTCATGTAACCCAGAGCAACAAACACAACTTTGAAGTTATTTTTGTTTAGATAATAGTGACAACTTGCACACAGCTTTAAAAACAGAAGGATCTTGATTTTGACCTGGCACAAGATCGTTTGTTGTTATTTACAGCTTTTCTTATACTAATATTTTATTAATATCCATCGTGTTGATTTTTTCCTTTTTTCTTGACAGCTAACTAGCAGTTTATGTGCGTTGAATATTCAACCTATAGTTAGATGTTTCTTCTTACATCCAAACTTAATCATTTTGAGACTCAATTTTAATAGTTTGTGATGGGTAAAATGGCCAAAATTTATTTGGAGACAGGATCTCTTTACTATATAGCTCTGTCTGTCCTGGAACTATGTAGACCGGGCTGTTTTCAAACCCACAGAGATCTGCCTGCCTCTGCCTCCCAAGTGCTGGGATTAAAGGTGTACACTACCACACCAAGCAATAGCTGGTTTTTAAAAACATATTCACTAAGATGATAAGTTAGAAAAATTATTTTCCATTTCTTTGTATCACCACAATGTAAAACAAACAAATGGAACATGTGGGTAGGGAAAGCAAAGGGAGTTAAAAAATACACAGAAAAAAAAAAGATTCTGAACACACTCGTAGCCTGACAAATGAGGTTGGACAGATACCCATCCACTGTGGTTTACATACAATATAGAAAAAAAATAAGGTGTGAAATGTCTTAACAAGTTAAATTGTCAGCACATGGCTATTAGGAACTCTTGTCTTCTCTTAGCTCCCTGGCACAGTCCAGAGGAGGAACCCCAATGGGCAGAAGACAGTGAGCAAACAAAGCCTGTGAAAGTGAAACCCACTGGTCAGGGTTATCATTCACATCCATTTCTTCCTGTAGGTGCACCTGGCCCTGAGCTGCCCCCAATAGCCCGCAGCCATGAGTTCCGACGCTGAGATGGCCGTTTTCGGGGAGGCTGCTCCTTACCTCCGGAAGTCTGAAAAGGAGCGAATTGAGGCCCAGAACAAGCCTTTTGATGCCAAGTCATCCGTGTTTGTGGTGGATGCCAAGGAGTCCTATGTGAAAGCAACAGTGCAGAGCAGGGAAGGGGGGAAGGTGACAGCCAAGACGGAAGCTGGAGCTGTGAGTAAAAGCAAGATGGGTAAGAGGTAGGGAAGCATGAATGAGCCTTTCCTGCAGCTTTGTTGGCACCAACTGGATCCTTCCATTCTTAACAGACTGTCACCGTCAAGGAAGACCAAGTCTTCTCCATGAACCCTCCCAAGTATGACAAGATCGAGGACATGGCCATGATGACCCACCTGCACGAGCCTGCTGTGCTGTACAACCTCAAAGAGCGTTATGCAGCCTGGATGATCTACGTGAGTGACGCCTGTCATGGTCCATCAAGTCTGTGTACTTTCTATTGTGAAAATGTCCCATTATGCCCATGTGTCTCTGAAAACCGCACATGCGGAAAGCTCTCTGCTTAACTGTGTTAGCTGCTGTCTGGAGCATTAGTGCAGCAGCGACAGCAGGGGGAAGCCGCAATGAACTAAACCATGACTCCTCCTGAGGACCCTCTTCCCTAGATCCTCTCCCCTTGCTCACACAGCATTATTTCCAAGCTGGAGTAGTGACATGATGGCTGATTGAGCATCCTTGTCTTTGTCCACAGACCTACTCGGGCCTGTTCTGCGTCACCGTCAACCCCTACAAGTGGCTGCCGGTGTACAACCCCGAGGTGGTGGCGGCCTACCGGGGCAAAAAGCGCCAGGAGGCCCCGCCCCACATCTTCTCCATCTCGGACAACGCCTACCAGTTCATGCTGACGGGTGAGTGCATGCATGACCATAACCTCTGCAACTTTGAGAATGGACTGTTTGGCACACATGTGATAAGAGTAATGATAAAGGTAAAAAAATAATTTTTTAAATTAACAATATGATGCACCAATTTAGCAAATTTCCCTATGCTAAAATCCAAGTTTGTTGATGCTGATTTCAGTTCAATTTAATCAAAATTAGATATCAAAGGCAGCTTAATTACATCTACTGCATTACCTTGTTTAAAATGTAAGCTTTGAAATTTCATAAGCACTTTAGGAAATGCAGCCTGGACATTCAAAACAGGACAGGATTTTGAACTGTGAGCCAGGGGAAAGAAGGGGGCATGCTACTGTTAAGCCACCTGCCACTTGGCTGATTCTCACTGTAAAAGAGTGAACTGGTACACCCCACAATCCTTCACAGTACTGATGACATCAGCATGGCAATTAGCACACCCTCACAATTAGTTCTTAAGACCTGTGAAAATGAGAGCACGCATTTAGTAACATCTGTGGTTTTGTTTATTTAACAGTGTTGTCTGTGGTTTCCCTTCACAGATCGTGAAAACCAGTCCATCCTGATCACGTAAGCACACACCATGCCTTTCTTTCTGCTGAATTTTGATTGCTATGGCAGAGCCTCTGGCCTTACATTCTGACTTTCCATCCTGTCCCCACAGTGGAGAATCCGGGGCCGGGAAGACTGTGAACACCAAGCGTGTCATCCAGTACTTTGCAACAATTGCAGTCACTGGAGAGAAGAAGAAGGAGGAGGCGCCTGCTGGCAAAATGCAGGTGAGCATGTCCATTTGAGAGAGAAAGGATGAAAACTGGGCTTTTCAAAGTGTGATGGTGGCATGTCAAAACCATGGCAACCAGACACTGGTGATATCAGAGTTTAGAAAACAAACCCCAGAAGGGCTTTGTGAGGCTGAGATGAACAGGGTAATATGTTAGGAAGTTACAGGCCTGAGTTCCCACAAGCATTTCTCAGAGGCACAGAAATCAAGCCATGTTACAGGAATGTCCCTCAAGCCAATGGAGGAGCCTTTCTTCTTTCTAAATCCTTGCCTAGCTACAGGACGGGACCAAGGGAAGGAGGAGGACACACGAGAGGCTATTTTAGCACACCCAACCCAGATAACCCAAGCTTTATCATCCTTTCCCATTTCTCTCAAGGGGACCCTTGAAGATCAAATCATCAGCGCCAACCCCCTGCTGGAGGCGTTCGGCAATGCCAAGACTGTGAGGAACGACAACTCCTCTCGCTTTGTGAGTCTCTTGGTCTTCTATTTGTGTGACAATGACCTCCACACTTCTATATAGACCATGTCAATGTATTTTCCACTTACTTGGCTTATAGTTAAAGGTTTCCAACTTTTAATCAACACTCCTTTGCCTATTTAAGGGTAAATTCATCAGGATCCATTTCGGTGCTACAGGCAAACTGGCTTCTGCAGATATTGAAACCTGTGAGTTAACAAACACTGCTGACTGAGAATTTTTTCTTTGGGGGCACACATTATTGGAAAACTTTGCTTTTTTTTTCTGCTGTGTGAATTTCAAGGCTTAATTTTCCACTTGTTGGCTTTTTCTTTCTTTTTTTCAAATTTGTTTAAATTTTATTTATTTAACAATTTATTCATTTAATATTCAGACTATAGCCCCCTCCCTCATCTCCACTGGGTCCCACCCTCCCTTTCTCTTTCCCTTTATCCCCTTCCCTTAGTCCACTGAAAAGGGAAGCCCTTCCCCCCTTTCATCTGACCCATAGCTTATCAAGTCTCATCAGGACTGCCTGGATCCTCTTCCTCTGATCAAGAGCAGGCAACAGAGTTCATGACAGAGGCAGCCCCTGCTCCCCTTACTCTGGGACCCACGTGGAAACTGAGCTGCCTATCGGTTACATCTGAGCAGGGGGACTAGGTCCTCTTTATGCATGGACTTGGTTGGTGCAGGACCCCCCCAGGGCTCAGATTTTTTGGATTTGTTGGTCTCCTTGTGGAGCTCCTGCCCCTTCTGGCTCCTTCTACTCCCAACCCCTTCTTCCATAAGATTCCCTGCACTTGTGGCTTTTTCATTTAAAAATATGCCTAATCTGCCTTTCCAGATCTGCTGGAGAAGTCCCGAGTCACCTTCCAGCTCAAGGCTGAGAGAAGCTACCACATCTTCTACCAGATCATGTCCAATAAGAAACCAGAGCTTATTGGTAAGGGACATCTTGACTTACTTCCATAAAGACAACAACACTTATGATGCCCCATCTGAAACGTGGTGATGACCAAAGTGACTCTGAATGCTCTTTCCCATGTGTGCAGAGATGCTTCTGATCACCACCAACCCATATGACTTCGCCTATGTCAGCCAAGGTGAAATCACAGTGCCCAGCATCGATGACCAAGAAGAGCTGATAGCCACAGATGTAAGTAATAGGGAAGAGGCAGGAGACAGCAAGGCCCTTTCAGCACACAACCCTTTCTTCCATCAGAGTGAAACAGACTATCACAGACAGTGGGCCCCACAACACCAATTTTTAGGCTTTCAACATTTGAAAAAAAAATCACAGACTATTTAAATGCCATCCCACACGTGTTATGATTCAAACATCTGCAATAAATGTTAGGTACTTGACATCCTTCACCTAGCTGCATCTTTTTCACTCTTTATGGTGTTGCTCACTCTTTGCTCAATATTTACACTCTTATAATATAGTTGTTTCTTTTCTACTTTATGTCAGCCCCTTTACCCAAGAATCTTGGGAAAGCTATAATATTAGTGTGTGTAGTCTAATCTGAAAGGTTTAAAAAAGTGTAGCAACCTCATTCTATGACCTTGTTAATGATGTGTAGCTTCAAGACGCGGAGAAAGTCTTAGGAGAGACACACTCTGCTGTATCTCTACTGATGTCTTCTCCCACCTACAAACCACACCGATGTTTAGCACAAATGACTAAGACAAGAAAGTGTGTGGATAGCGCAATGCTGTCCTTAGCATCCACACTACGTGAATGGAAAGGCTGATCTCTGTTTCCTGGTGTTACTATGTGGGTCAGGAAGGAGACCCTGACTTTTAAGCCGTCAGAGAATTAGTGAGATCTAAGGTGAGCTGTGGTGGGGAAGTGGGGGGCCAGACCCCTAGAATCCCCAGAAAACTGGGCATGGTGGCAACTATAGCTGATTCAATTCTTTCAACAGACTGCTGTGGACATCCTGGGGTTCAGTGCAGATGAAAAGGTGGCTATTTACAAGCTCACAGGTGCTGTGATGCATTATGGGAACATGAAATTCAAGCAGAAGCAAAGGGAAGAGCAAGCTGAGCCAGATGGCACCGAAGGTACCAGCCCTGATGTCACTTTCCACCTGATAAAGCTGGTGATTTAACGTGAGCCTTTCCAGAGGTAGGGGCCTGTTGGACTGTCTGACCTTTCTAATGAAAGGCAGAAGGCTTAGGGCAAGGAGACGGCACACTGGCACACTGATATTTTCCAGTAGTGAGCACATTTACAGGAGCTTTATTATTTCTGTCCATTCCATTCTTCTGTTTTTCGTGCTTGTATGTGTGCGACGTGTACTGAACTACATCTTAAGCAATCTTCATTCTTCATTCACTTTTTATAAGAAAATATTTACTTCTTGCTGGGAACACATTTTACTTCAGTGAAAAATTCAGAATTTCCTTGCCACCCAAATTATTATCTGTAGTGCACTTTTGCTGTATTTTAAACATCATACAGAGAGCGTGAACTCCCCAAGCTCCAACTTACGAACAACAGAATGAGGAGTGGCACTGCTTTTCAGATATAAACAAGTGGACAGACTTCCCGACATTTGTCCCTCACTGTTTGGATAGAGCCACCGTCACCAACATCATCGTTTGCAATGAGGTTGTGTAAGTTACTGCAAGGCCCACTGTTCCTGTTTCATTCCTGCAGTTGCTGACAAGGCCGCCTATCTGACAAGTCTGAACTCAGCTGACCTGCTCAAAGCCCTCTGCTACCCCAGGGTCAAGGTCGGCAATGAGTATGTCACCAAAGGCCAGACGGTGCAGCAGGTAAGTGTGAATCAAGCCCCTCGATTCACTTGAACCACTGGAGACCCAGAGGTCCAATCGAACAACTAAACCAACACTCCTCCTGAAGGTGTACAACTCTGTGGGCGCCCTGGCCAAGGCCATGTATGAGAAGATGTTCCTGTGGATGGTCACCCGCATCAACCAGCAGCTGGACACCAAGCAGCCCAGGCAGTACTTCATCGGGGTCTTGGACATCGCTGGCTTTGAGATCTTTGATGTGAGTATTGAGCTGATTAGTGAATGCACACTACCAGTCACTTAGCTGATCTTACTGGAGCCCTGGAAATGCCCTTCACAAAGTACAAAACATGCTCTATAAAAAGTACAGATTCCTGCTGAACTGGGTCACTGGAAGGATCTGAGCACAAGGAACTGAGGGCAAATAGGAAAAAATAGACCGCTACAGTTTTTAGGACGAGAGTCTCAAAGGATAGCCGTAAAAGCTTATTCAAAACTATCTCGGATCCATGCACACTAGCACAGAAACACTTTCTTTGGTCACCCTAAATGAATCTTTCAGAGCTCCCGTTTGACAGCATTTTCCTAATATGCAAGAATTATTATAGTTCCCTGAAAAACACTTGAGGATTTAACTCTTTATTGAGAATTATAACACCCTTTAAGAGATAATCTAAAATTCTAAACCTTCAACTTAATAATCCAAAATGTCTCAAAAATAGAAGAAAATGTATTAGCTGCCTTATAAATACAAATTAGGGACTTTATGACTAGTTGCTTACATTTATCTCTTCTTGTAGTTCAACACCTTGGAACAGCTTTGCATCAACTTCACCAACGAGAAGCTGCAGCAGTTCTTCAACCACCACATGTTCGTGCTGGAGCAGGAGGAGTACAAGAAGGAGGGCATCGAGTGGGAGTTCATCGACTTTGGGATGGACCTGGCCGCCTGCATCGAGCTCATTGAGAAGGTTGGTGAGACTTTTCAAAGTCCAAAACAAGAACAACAAATAGCCCCTCCTCCTATGTTTACTTACAACCCAAATTCTCAAAGAGGAAGCAGTGACATCTCTTAACATAGTTGTGTGCTCTGAACAGTTCTCAGGCAAGTCATTGGTCATCTGATACTAATTAAGTATTTCTAGAAATGAAGTAATTTCTAGAAAATAACAGTAACAATATGCATACAAAACACACAAATTCACATTTCCAACTCATAACTTCATGCCTCTTTAGCTTTTTTTCAATGACCTAGGGTCTACCTATGTAACCCTCACTGGCCTTGGAACTCACTATATAAAGCCAGTGCAGCCTTGAACTCACAGGGACCCTCCTCCTTCTGTCTCCCCAGTGCTAAGATTAAAGGCACATACCACCATACACTGGCTTCCTTCTTCCCGTTTTCATTCCTGCATGATTTCATAGGTATGGAAGAAAGGGATGAAAGTACAGCTGGTCCTTCAAACAGTCCACTAATCCTGGTGTGGCCAAGATGCTGAGCTGTGCTTGTATCCCTCCCCTGTGTACCATAAAACAAGGCAGTGCATAGTAAGATGCTTAAGCTTAATTGTTAGAATTATCAATTCATCCCTTACTCATGATTACTATCAATTAAATATACCAAACTTCCATTTGACCTTACCTGGGGAATGAGCCCTGAATTCCCCATTAGTATTTAAGTAATTAGTTAGTAAGTAACTAAGGAAAACAGTCTAATTAGGTTGGATCAACAGGTGTATCAGATTTAGATAGAAACGATTAAGCAGTTTATAATTGTTGAGATCGTGGGACTGGAGAGATGGCTCAGTAGTTTAGAGTGCTTGTTGCTATATTGTGAGTTTTGATTCCAGCACGCACATCAAGTGGCTCTCAGACACCTGAACTCTAGCACTAAGGGACCAGACATCTTTTTCTGGCCTCCACAAGCCTCCAGGCATACATACACATATGTGTTCTCTCTCTCTCTCTCTCTCTCTCTCTCTCTCTCTCTCTCTCTCTCTCTCTCTCTCTCTCTCTCTCTCTCTCTCTCTCTTACTCACACTCTCTGTCTCTCTCTCACACACACACTGAGATCTTGTCACAAACCTATTGGTATTGAGAAAAAACCTATATGATATCTCTCTAAGTAATGATAAAGTAGAAACAAGCTGCAGCTAGAAAAGCTTCAAATACTCAGATCTAAATTCAGAAAAATAGAAAAAAAAAGGAACAAATCTAGGTGTACAACTTAGGAAAGTATGTTAATTTGGCAGTGTAATAGTTTTAGTGCTCAGCAAAACCATGCAGTCCCCAGAAAAAGTATTCATTTCCTTCAGTAGTATTTCAACTTCTGGATTATCAAAATGATTCTTGAGAATGGATTTGTGAATTTGTATAGTCGTCAGTGCTGAATTTGTTTTCAGTCTCAGAAAAGTCAAATTGCTTCATGAGCAAACCCAATGGCTCACCAGTGCTAACTCCAGAGATGGTGGCAGGGCTGAAAGTACAAAGTGTTTTCAGGAGAGATGTACTTTCCTCTTGCTGAGGTTTTATTTCTAATCTCCAGGCACAGTCTCTGCTTTTCAGATCTTTTTCATGTCTAGAGTTGTGGTCAAGGATGTTACACTGTGAGAAAGGAATATGGGAGTATATAAACATTTGTAGGATAAAAACAAGCTTTAGAATCCCACTTTTCACACTGAACACAACATTTTCCAGATGGTACAGATGGACTTTTAAACTAAGTCTTTTAGCCACACATCCTATGCGTTCTTCAGATGATGGCTGTCATATTTTGTTAGCAAAGGGGAGTAACAAGGTAGAATCTCATCTGTTCGGTGCATAATTTTGTGTTCTTCCTTTGGAATGCCCTCTTTTTAGGTTTGTACCAGTCACACAAACTACTAGGGCATGGTTTTCTAAGGGACTCTTCACTATCTTTTCCTTTTTAAATTCTAGCCAATGGGCATCTTCTCCATCCTGGAAGAGGAGTGCATGTTCCCCAAGGCGACAGACACCTCTTTCAAGAACAAGCTGTATGAGCAGCATCTTGGAAAGTCCAACAACTTCCAGAAGCCCAAGCCTGCCAAGGGCAAGGCTGAGGCCCATTTCTCACTGGTGCACTATGCGGGCACCGTGGACTACAACATTATTGGCTGGCTGGACAAGAACAAGGACCCCCTGAATGAGACTGTGGTGGGCCTGTACCAGAAGTCCGGGTTGAAGACTCTGGCTTTCCTATTCTCTGGGGGACAAGCTGCTGAAGCAGGTAACTTTTTATAGTATCCATTTATTCCAAGAATCACATCACAAAAACATACTTTAGGGAGCAGATTCTGCTGATCTGGATGGAATCAAGGAGCCCATCTCCTACCTGTATCTTCCATCTTTTGCACATTTCTTCCCTGGGTGTCTATAATCATGCCAGTGATTACTCCGTCTTCACCAGAATGAAGTAGATGAGCTGTGGAAGGAAGAAGGGGAGTGAGTTCCATAGTCTTCTGAGGAAATGTGGCCATCCTGGTGCCTGTGTGCACAGAGGAACCAATGGTGGCAGCAAATAATCTCCATTTTTTTCCATTCTGTTTTTCAGAGGGTGGTGGTGGAAAGAAAGGTGGCAAGAAGAAGGGTTCGTCTTTCCAGACGGTGTCTGCTCTTTTCAGGGTACAGTATAATCTCACACTTAGAAGATAATTAAACTGTCTTTAATGAGATATTTTAAAGGATGCTTATGATAAAAGTGAAAAAAAAAGAAAGGTAGCAAGACATTTTTTTAAATCTGAAAAATATCTCAACAGATTTTTTAGAAGAAAAGTCATGCCATGTCTCTTTCGCAGAAAAGCCTGTTATAAATGAAGCATCGCCCCAGGCCTCAAATGAAAGAGATCTGGTAGTAAAGAGATTTTTCATGAAATCAAGTCCTTCTTTAAAACCACCCACTGTGTTCAAATTACATCTACTCCCTATGATCAAAGTCTCAATACAAAACTTTTTGGATTGTCAGGGTTTGAGAAAAATAAACCAAAGAGGACTATTTCTATACAACCAGGAATATCTTAGAAATCCACACTCCAGACACAGGCTAGTCTTCTTGGCCATCATAATTTATTTGAGACCACTCACTAGACTGTGATAGAAGAAAAACGAACCCCCCAGCTGTAAGTCATTCTAAACCTCTCTGTACGGTTTCATAGGAGAATTTAAATAAGCTGATGACCAACTTGAGGAGCACCCACCCCCACTTTGTCCGATGCCTCATCCCCAATGAAACTAAGACTCCCGGTAAGACCCTTCTCGTGTGCAGAGTAGCCTCAGTGTGGCCTCTCTTTGGATGGCTGTTGAGCATGTTTTCCCCTTTCAGGCGCCATGGAGCACGAGCTGGTCCTGCACCAGCTTAGGTGTAACGGGGTGCTGGAGGGCATCCGCATCTGCCGGAAGGGGTTCCCCAGCAGGATCCTCTACGCGGACTTCAAGCAGAGGTTTGTCTCATGTTTTCTCACATTTTATGGAGAGCAGTGTTAAATTTTAAATACCAGCTTTCCACCATGTGAGCGGTCAGTCTCTTCACCAGTAGCTACTATTGTTCTACGTTTTATTTCTCAGTGAAGAAAAGTCATGTCTCGGTTATGCTTTATGTTTCAACAGATACAAAGTTCTAAATGCCAGTGCCATCCCTGAAGGTCAATTCATCGACAGCAAGAAGGCTTCTGAGAAGCTTCTAGGCTCTATTGACATTGACCACACCCAGTACAAATTCGGTCACACTAAGGTACCACCGTCCAAATTGCTGACATCGTTTTGGCACTTTGGGAGTTTCTGCCTGAGGGGAAGATGACAAATGTGACTTCTTTTTGCCAAGGTTTTCTTTAAAGCTGGGCTGCTGGGAACTCTAGAGGAGATGCGAGATGACAAGCTAGCTCAGCTCATCACCCGCACTCAAGCCATGTGCAGAGGGTACTTGATGAGGGTGGAGTTCAAGAAGATGATGGAGAGGAGGTGAGAGCACCATGCTTGCCTTTCCCATTGCTTTTATCACTGAATTCAGTGCAATTGTGATGGTCACTTTACACATCTTTGCCCATTTGTACTTATTTTTTTTCCTTCCACAGAGAATCCATCTTCTGCATCCAGTACAATGTCCGTGCCTTCATGAATGTCAAGCACTGGCCCTGGATGAAGCTGTATTTCAAGATCAAACCCCTGCTGAAGAGTGCAGAGACAGAGAAGGAGATGGCCAACATGAAGGAAGATTTTGAGAAGGCCAAGGAGGACCTGGCTAAGTCAGAGGCCAAAAGGAAAGAGCTGGAAGAAAAGATGGTAGCTCTGATGCAGGAGAAAAATGACCTGCAGCTCCAGGTTCAAGCTGTGAGTACCACACATTGCCCACAGACCTTTCCTGTTACCTGGTCAGGATGTGACTGCTTATAAACAGTTCCAGGCTTCAGAGTAAATGATTCCTATCCAGGTGTCTGCTCTGGTTGGCAGCCTTTCAAAACCACTAATATTCAGACCTAAAGAAACAACAGCTCCAAAGCCACGCCCATGATGCTTATGTCCATGTGTGCATCCTACACACCCTGGTTCCTAGTGAACAAAGGCATGAAAATGTCTCTAGGCATTTTCCTTTCTGTTTGGAACGTTCTCTTATATGCTCTCTTTGGTAAATAGTGTTGAATGCCGACTAGAACGTACATTGTTTTTACCAGAGTAGAAAAGAAGGCCAACTTAATCCCTTAACCAATTGTGAAAAAAAAAAAAAGGAAAAAACCAAAAACAAAAGCCTGAATTCAAGAATTAGTAAATGACTATTACAAAAGGACTGAGAGCTAAGAAGTCACATATATTTTGCAACGAAGCTACCTTCTCCTGACTTTACCTTTTGCACATGGATATTTAGAGGAAATATGTTAATCTACTTGATCAACAGATTAAGATCTTTGCATCTTGTCTATTCAATTTCTTAAAATGTTGGCAATTTAATGGCATATCCATTGACGAACTGGTAGTCATCTGTTCCCAACTTTTAACCCATTATTGTGTATTTGCAGATACAGACGACACAAATGAAAATGCACTATTTCTCCCATTAGGAAGCAGATGGCTTGGCGGATGCTGAAGAAAGGTGCGATCAGTTGATCAAAACGAAAATCCAGCTTGAAGCCAAAATCAAGGAGCTGACCGAGAGAGCTGAGGATGAGGAAGAGATCAATGCTGAGCTGACGGCCAAGAAGAGGAAGCTGGAAGATGAATGCTCAGAGCTGAAGAAAGACATCGATGACCTTGAGCTGACACTGGCCAAGGTTGAGAAGGAGAAGCACGCCACAGAGAACAAGGTATAATTATTATTCCCCTTAAACCCTTTACAAGTGTTCATTTACTACTGAGTCTTAAATCTTAGAATCACTGAACGTGAAAGAAAAACAGTTACAGCCATGCCACCTTTTTTTTTTTAACTTCCACCTTTATCTCCTATTTTATTTAGCCACATGGCCTATGTTGGTTTATGACTACTGTGTTCTGTGTCAGGATAATGTTGTCCTAAGAAGTTAAATGATCATCTGTTCAAATCTAAAGGTGAAAAACCTCACGGAAGAGATGGCAGGCCTGGACGAAAACATTGCCAAGCTGACCAGGGAGAAGAAGGCCCTCCAAGAGGCCCACCAGCAGACCCTGGATGACCTGCAGGCAGAGGAGGACAAGGTCAACACGCTGACCAAAGCCAAAACCAAGCTTGAACAGCAAGTGGATGATGTAAGTCTGAAAAATAACCTTTTCCTTATAAGGAAGGACATAAGCAATTGTGAGATGAAGCCATCAGCAACGTACATAAGCCTTGAGAAGCAGGCTTGGAGTTGCCATCTTATGTGTTTTTTCTTGGGTATCTTGATTATATGGTTCAGTGCTTAAGAACTGAAACAAAATCCCTTATAATTTAGCTCGAAGGATCACTGGAACAGGAAAAGAAGCTCAGGATGGACTTAGAAAGAGCAAAGAGGAAACTGGAGGGGGACCTGAAATTGGCCCAAGAATCCACAATGGACATTGAAAATGATAAACAGCAACTTGATGAGAAACTCAAAAAGTAAGTGTGATAAAATTCAGCTCCACCTTCTTGCTGTATCAGCACAGATGAAACCTGCTTAAATGTTTCCAAGTTATTGCTTCATGAAATGTGGTGTGAAATAAACAATGACAACTTTGATTTTTTTAATTTAATTAAAATGACACTTGGTGGATTTGTAAAACATGTGCTTCTCTCTCCTTTAAGGCCAGCAGTATAAAAAGTTCAATTATGCATAAATATGGCTGGGGAAAGAATTGACCATAAGCTAATGTGTTGCTATTAAACCAGGAAAGAGTTTGAAATGAGCAACCTGCAGAGCAAGATTGAAGATGAGCAGGCCCTTGGCATGCAGCTGCAGAAGAAGATCAAGGAGTTGCAGGTAAGTAAATGGCTTCCATCAGTCTAACTCATCAGGAGGTAAAATGGCTGGCCCAGGAAGCTGAGCCTGTCCTTTCCACCACCCCCAGGCCCGCATCGAGGAGCTGGAGGAGGAGATCGAGGCAGAGAGGGCCTCCAGGGCCAAAGCAGAGAAGCAGCGCTCTGACCTCTCCCGGGAACTGGAGGAGATCAGCGAGAGGCTGGAAGAAGCCGGAGGGGCCACTTCAGCCCAGGTTGAGATGAACAAGAAGAGAGAGGCTGAGTTCCAGAAAATGCGCAGGGACCTGGAGGAGGCCACCCTACAGCACGAGGCCACAGCAGCCGCCCTGAGGAAGAAGCACGCGGACAGCGTGGCGGAGCTCGGGGAGCAGATTGACAACCTGCAGCGGGTCAAGCAGAAGCTGGAGAAGGAGAAGAGCGAGCTGAAGATGGAGATCGACGACCTCGCTAGTAACATGGAGACTGTCTCCAAAGCCAAGGTTTTTCCTGACTTCCTGTTTCATCTTTATCTGAAATACTTGGCAGTGACTCTAGCTAACCACACTGCATGGCACCCCAGATTTCCTGGGCAACATCAGTGTATTGAATGGAAGCCCTCGAGTTTCCATGTCTTACTTTTCAAAATCACCTTAAGCTTTGTTGCTATGGCCAGGACAATACTAACGCAGTGACAAAGAAATGTCCCCTCCGGGTGATGTAGACCATAAATGATGTTCATGTTTCCCTGGAAAACGAATCTAGTTTGATCACCTATGCATTTAGTCACCTATGCTCCTCCACCGCTTCCCAAGCACTGTACAAGGCTTTGACAGCGACATGACTAACATCCGGTGTTAGTTATAAATAGTTTCAGATCTCTAAATCTAAGCCTTCCAAGTAGAAGAGTGTCATATCTTTCTGCTTTTTACTTCCCACCACAGGGGAACCTTGAGAAAATGTGCCGCACCCTGGAGGACCAGCTGAGTGAAGTGAAGACAAAGGAGGAGGAACAGCAGCGCTTGATCAATGAGCTGTCAACCCAGAAGGCGCGCTTACACACAGAGTCAGGTCAGTCAGTGAGCATCACCACCTTTGCAACAACAAAGCATGAAAGGTCAGCCCCATCCTGGAAGCCCGGGTCATGCCTTGCACAGTGTGTGCACATTTATCACTTCTTACTCTTTCATCTTTAGAGCATTAGATGGTTGCAAAATCAATTTACTCTGGGGTATAATTAGAGGGCGAAAGACTCTTGGGCTTAGGAGAGTTCTGTTACCCCAGGAACCCTCAAACATTCCCAATCCTAAAACAACAAAGAAAGCAGTACGTTAACATTCTGGAGACTGTTCTTTGCTTTCAACAAAATAAGGAGGGCGGTATGGTATCCCACTATACTCTTTGCTAAGACAACTGAATTCAGCCATTCATGTTTTCTCTCTCAGGTGAGTTTTCCCGACAGCTGGATGAGAAAGATGCCATGGTTTCTCAGCTGTCCCGAGGCAAACAAGCATTTACACAACAGATTGAGGAACTAAAGAGGCAACTAGAAGAGGAGTCAAAGGTGAGAATTTTCAGTTGATACTTTCATTCACAGAACGGGGCAGCCTGACACACCACTGAGTTTTGAAGAGAGACCGCCAGTGATTAGAATGCAAACTCACATCATTCCATTTTGGGTTATTTAGGCCAAGAATGCGCTGGCCCACGCCCTGCAGTCGGCCCGCCATGACTGTGACCTGCTGCGGGAACAGTATGAGGAGGAGCAGGAAGCCAAAGCTGAGCTGCAGAGGGCCATGTCTAAGGCCAACAGCGAGGTGGCCCAGTGGAGGACAAAATACGAGACAGATGCCATCCAGCGCACGGAGGAGCTGGAGGAGGCCAAGTATGGGTTTCCAAGAATTAGACAGAAAGCAACCAAAGTAAAGGAAAAGCAAAGGAAAGATAGTGATGAATATCTGCACCATAAAGATCATCAAATAATTCCATAGCTCCCATATCTATGTAGTTAAAAAGAGCATAAGCATGGTCCAGGATCCCATTCCACCTGACATTATTGAGGAAAGGTATCCTCTTCCGAGTTGTCAGGATTGGTTTCATCACTCTGCCACTCGAAAGAGATAAGAGCTCACCTGGGAAATCAGAATTCTGCGAGAGACAAAATGGGCACTAAGAAGTAACTCTAGAAAAGCCTCTGGGCACACAGACAGAGCAGAGCTGAGGGGGAAATGCGCTTTCCTAATCAGCAGATAGGCAGAGCTCACTGTGTCAGCTCTGATTCTTCTCTTGGCCTCTCACACTGACCACCTCCTCAGGAAGAAGCTGGCTCAGCGTCTGCAGGATGCCGAGGAGCATGTAGAAGCTGTGAACTCCAAGTGCGCTTCCCTGGAGAAGACAAAGCAGCGGCTGCAGAACGAGGTGGAGGACCTCATGATTGACGTGGAGAGGTCTAATGCTGCCTGCGCTGCACTGGACAAGAAGCAAAGGAACTTCGACAAGGTGGTCCACGGGACCCGTGATTGACTCCGGGGAGGCCGGGGCATCATGTGTGACTTCAGAGTTGAACTAATGGTGTGCTTCCAGGTCCTGGCAGAATGGAAGCAGAAGTATGAGGAAACTCAGGCTGAACTTGAAGCCTCCCAGAAGGAGTCCCGTTCTCTCAGCACTGAGCTGTTCAAGGTGAAGAATGCCTATGAGGAGTCTCTGGATCAACTTGAGACGCTGAAGAGGGAAAACAAGAACCTGCAGCGTGAGTCAGGGTGACCTTTCCGACGATACTCAGTCCTGGCTGGACCCTCCCGTGATGCCATTGTTCTAACCACTACCTGTCATCTATTCTTCCACAGAGGAGATTTCTGATCTGACAGAACAGATTGCAGAGGGAGGGAAGCACATCCATGAGCTGGAGAAAATTAAGAAGCAAATTGATCAGGAAAAGAGCGAACTGCAGGCGTCTCTAGAGGAAGCAGAGGTACATATTTTGCTTGCCTATCCACTATAACAGACTAAAAAAAGAATCACAACTGAGATTGACAATTGTGTAAGCTTTAGTGGGACAGTGCATACCGTCAGGGAAAACCTTACATGTACACCTTGCAGATGCAGAGTCAATCATCTAAGCTGAGATGTGTGAAAGTTTGGGGAGGAGGGGTAAATGCCTTGAGAAGTCACCATAGAGAAGTCACCAAAATGTCTCTCTTACTAAGGCATCACTTGAGCACGAGGAAGGCAAAATCCTTCGCATCCAGCTCGAGTTGAATCAGGTGAAATCTGAGATTGACCGCAAGATTGCTGAAAAAGATGAAGAAATAGACCAGCTGAAGAGAAACCACCTCAGAGTCGTGGAGTCCATGCAGAGCACGCTGGACGCGGAGATCCGCAGCCGAAACGATGCCCTGAGGATTAAGAAGAAGATGGAGGGTGACCTCAATGAGATGGAGATCCAGTTGAACCATGCCAACCGGCAGGCTGCAGAGGCCATCAGGAATCTTCGGAACACACAAGGAATGCTGAAGGTACCTTGGAGTGAATACACGCTGTGTTGTCAGGCTAGGAGTTACTGTGGGATTCAAATCCTAAAAGTTTTAGAAAAAATACAGGGCATAAATTATCAAATCAAGGGGGCCGGAGAGATAGCTCAGTGGTTAAAAACACTGACTGCTCTTCCAAAGGACCCAGATTCAAATCCCAGCACCCACATGGCAGATCACAACTGTCTGTAATTCCAGTTCCAGGGAATCTGACACCCTCACATAGACATACACGAAGGCAGAACACCAATGTAAATACAATAAAATAATAAAAAAATTATCAAAGCAATATAGAAGCAAGACTAAAAAAATGTATACGCCCAGTTGAGAAGGAGCTAAGTTCTGTCTGAAAGGCTCGAGAGAGAGTATGCTTTGTCATCTGAGACAAAATGAGTGGTAAGGTATGTGGAGACAGAATGATGAAACAGACCAGCCTTCCAAATGCTAGGACTATGGACCTCACCCACCAAACCTGGATCTTTAACTTCCCTTTTAAAGAGGTAAAATAACATAATCGGGGTAGCTGAATGTAAAGATACTTTCCTGATCCAAAATCGCATAGATTTTTCCATAAATTTTTTATGATTTGGGATCTGAGGTAAAACATTATGTGCTTTTGAGCTGAAGTACTGCGCCAGGCTTTCAACGGTATTTTAAATGGTACTTATATAGATGTTTCTATGTGATCAGACTCTGAGCTAATAAGATCCAGGTGTGAACATGATGTTACATTCGAATCCACTTTAACTGGACCGTGAGTAAGCGTTTCTCTCCTTTGTGTGCAGGACACTCAGCTGCACCTGGATGACGCTCTCCGGGGCCAGGATGACCTTAAAGAGCAGCTGGCCATGGTGGAGCGCAGAGCCAACCTGATGCAGGCCGAGATCGAGGAGCTGCGGGCATCTCTGGAGCAGACGGAGAGGAGCAGGAGAGTGGCAGAGCAGGAGCTGCTGGACGCCAGTGAGCGCGTGCAGCTCCTCCACACCCAGGTGAGGCTCAGGGCCAGGGTTAGCAAATGCACGTTTTGAAGCTAAAGGCAGTCTGAGGGGGTGAGCTTATTCAGAGGATGCACAAGTAATGCATCTCCAGGGGTTCTGACATGCACAGAGATACCTAAGCATGTACTGAGACATAGACAGTTTACAGGTCCACTTATGGGCCAGCATAGTCGTGGACTTGAACAATTTGGAAGCTTATATATAAAGAGGCACAGAAGACCAAATTCAGATACACATACAACACTGGTGACCATTTTATCTTTTACAACTCTACATAGGAAATGAATAACTAAATAAAATGTAAACACAATAAGTCACCATGACATTATCATGTGTGTACCTAAAATTAACATCACAGTATATGTAAAGAGTTCTTGGGTTCAAGTCCATGGAGCTAGCGTTAGTGCTAGTTAGCACTTGTGTTCTATAGTGCATTTGTTAAATAAATGGTGGGAAATTCTTGCAATGACCACATGGAATAGTCACTGCCTCAGAAAGACAGCTAGGAAACAACAACAACAACAACAAAAAAAGAATAAAACAAATTAAGGTGAGGAATCCCTCATCTTTTTTTGTTGTTGTTGTTTAAAAAAAGTATACAAGAAACAATCAAAAGAATAAGCAAAAGTGTTATTAATGGTTGTCTCTTGTTACTGAGGGTATAATAGTTTTGAAATGATAATTTGCAGACTCAACTCTTTAATAAACTTAAAGAGAATACTTTTGGGCATTGAAATGTCTAAAATCAGCAATTATGAAAATTTTCAAATCAGTACTCAAATATCTCATATCAAATTAGTTATTATGTAATAATTTTCTTACTAATGAGTACCTAGAATTAATTATTCCAAATACTATAAACTTTTCCAAAACATGGGGATTCTTGGTTACATTTTGTATCAATAAATATGCTACTTATGAATTTATAACATAGAGGTAACCAATATGGGAAAACAGCTGAAATAAGCTGTTTTTCATCAGCTGAGTGGCACTCAACAGTATAAAGCTGGACAGTTTCACTTTTTACTTACAGGCATCCATGGGTAACAAATAAATACCTGGGGCATTAGAGATTAAATTTTACATCGAATCAGTTATGTTTTATGATCAGAGATATTGGTAGACAAAGCCACAAACTTGGAATTAACTCCTGATTTGTTTTTATTTCATTTGTTTTTATTATTATCAACTAGTTAGGGTTACACTAGTTATAAATGTAATTGAATGTAGTTTTCCTACTTTTTGTAATTTGTAACAGAACACCAGTCTCATCAACACCAAGAAGAAGCTGGAAACAGACATTTCCCAAATCCAGGGAGAGATGGAGGACATCGTCCAGGAAGCCCGCAACGCAGAAGAGAAGGCCAAGAAAGCCATCACTGATGTGAGCAGAGGCAAGATGGAGGTAGCGAAGCTGAATCCTGCCGGGCCTCTTCATCCCTTAACCCACTGTTTTATCATTCACCAGGCCGCCATGATGGCAGAGGAGCTGAAGAAGGAGCAGGACACCAGTGCCCACCTGGAGAGGATGAAGAAGAACATGGAGCAGACGGTGAAGGACCTGCAGCACCGTCTGGACGAGGCTGAGCAACTGGCGCTGAAGGGCGGCAAGAAGCAGATCCAGAAACTGGAGGCCAGGGTGGGTGCCCACATTTCTTTCAGCTCCCATCCCGTGTGTGTGTGTGTGTGTGTGTGTGTGTGTGAACAGTCACAGCCAAACTGTTGACCGTGTTTTCTCTTCCAGGTGAGGGAGCTTGAAAATGAGGTGGAAAATGAACAGAAGCGCAATATTGAAGCTGTGAAGGGGCTGCGCAAGCATGAGAGGCGCGTGAAGGAGCTCACGTACCAGGTGACCGGCCTTTCCATTTCCTCCAGACCTACAGCTTTTGAGCACATAAAACTAGTGGGGTAGTGTCAGAGCATGACGTCATCCGTTTGCTGCCTCTTTTAGACGGAGGAGGACCGCAAGAATGTGCTCAGGCTGCAGGACCTGGTGGACAAGCTACAGACTAAAGTGAAAGCCTACAAGAGACAAGCTGAGGAGGCTGTGAGTATCTCCATGGGAACAGGGACTGCTCCAGGAACATGTCTGTTTCTGCGAGGCACTACAGCCCCCATAACTCAAGGGGCTTTCTTCTAAGGCAGTGAGCAAACCAAGAGCTTAAAATTAGGTAGGGAAATGAATATCTATTTGGAAAGCCAAAGTGCTGCAACAAATTATTGGAGTTTCAGACATTCTAATTCATTCCTCTGAGACTGCTTCAAGTAGTGTTTCAGACAAGTTAACCCAGACATGCTTCTCTGCTGCACTACAGTTATGATCTAGAACATTACAAGTTCTCAGCCTTCCCAGGACTATGCAAATGAGGGTCTGAATTATTCTAGGCCTCATTTAACATTATGGTTAAACCCAGTTCTGAACTTTAAAAAAACTTAATGCTCTCTGTACCCAACATCACTGTGTGTTCTCTCTGAAGTTTGCTTTATAGAAACAGGATTGACTCAGATCCCTGCTTCTTCGACCTCTATGTAGTCATCCAACAGACTCAGTGTGCCAGGAAAAATAGTCTAGTGAAAGAGACTAAAGAGGGGGTGTTGCAAGCATACCCATTCCTGTCATCAACTCTGGGGCTGTTCTGCCTCCAAATAAGAACTCCATGAAATGACAGGGCCTTTTATTTCCCCACTCATGAAGCCAATCCTGTAGCTTCATTCTTAGCAACAAAGGCAATTAACAAGCAGAAAATGCCAAATCTTATTCTCTCCAATCTGTTCCCATTCACAGGAGGAACAATCCAATGTCAACCTGGCCAAGTTCCGCAAGATCCAGCACGAGCTGGAGGAAGCTGAGGAGCGGGCAGACATTGCTGAGTCCCAGGTCAACAAGCTGCGGGTGAAGAGCCGTGAGGTTCACACCAAAGTCATAAGTGAAGAGTAGTCCATTCTTCTGTTGAAAGGTGACAGAAGAAATCACAAAATGTGACGTTCTTTGTCACTGTCTTGTACATTAAGGAAATAAAATCTGCAGATAATTTTGCAATCTAAAAGCTCATTTGTCTTTTAATTATAAACTCCATGATGCTTTGGGGGCAAATTTATTTCTTAAACATTTGTTGAGTACTTACTATGTGCAGAGATGTCAGAGAAATGAGCCAACTAAAGACCAAGCGCATGAATATTACTCACCCAACTTTACTGAGTATTGAGTAGGTGTCTGGAACAAGAACAGTCACCAAGGAAATAAGTTATCCCTGTCTCTGAGGAACTCAATGACAGGGTGGGGAAAGCACACTTCGGACAGATATGAAAGGGTATCCTTCCTCAGACAGAAGATAATGCATGGTGAGGATATAAGGTGCTACCTGGGAGTCCAGAGAGATTTCTTAAAGGAGACTGTGAGCTTCTTTCTCAGAGATGAACAGTCAGTCAGTTATCCATGATGGGGAAAAGAGGATGACCACTGTAAGAGAAAACAAGTATGAGATTTCACAGCCATTTCACAGCATAGATGTCATGAGCAAGGGGCAGCAGATGAGACCAGACACGGGAAAGGAAGGGTATGGTCCCCTCATACAACTCTGAAGAATTAGGGCATGTGTCAAACCGGCCAGATTTCACAAGGAAGACAGCTGGCCCATTCTGGAAGTAGTACAGAGGGAGGGAAGAGTAGGGTAGGAAAGACCGCAGCCTTGGCTGCTTGAGAAGCATGGTCCCGATTCGAGGCAACGGTGGTGAAATGAAGAAGAAAGCAGAGTGAATGCTGGGTTCTTGGGCTGACCCAGAGAAAGTGGGAAAGCAGCAAAGAAATTTAGCAGTGTTCATAATGTCAGATTACTTTGTGTCTATATACTTTATTTTATTTGGGGAGAAACCCTTTTCCTTGGAATCCTTCTGCCTTCCAAGAAGAATGAATGGCACAGTTTAGATGAATTCTCCTGTTGACTTCCTTTGTACAGAACTTGGTTTTCCTTAGTAGCTTACACATTTTAAGGAGGAAAAAGAAATGGAATTAATTTCCTGGTGTCAAAAAAAAAAGAACATCATTGACATTTTATTATAGTCATTGTCTGAGTGATTTTTAAAATACTTTTTTGAAACTTAAAATTTTGGGTTCATTGGGAGGATGTTGAAAAAATAAGGCAAGAGAAGCCCAATTTCTCCTTTTCCAGTGGCAGATAGACACCCCCTTCTAATGAGGAAACCACTTTGGAAAACCATCTTCCCCTGTGTGGGAAAGCTAATTAGTAATGAACAGCTTGCTCCGGCAGAAGAGAATTGTAAAAGCCTAGAAAATAATCATAAGGAATCTCTCACTTCAGCCATGATGAAGACTAATGAAATATCCTGCTTAGTGTCAGCATTTATTATTACATTTAATTAAGCTCTGTAGAGTTAACCTATTCACCCCAGAAGCACTAGGCAACCACTGTATTATTCTGTCTCCCAACTATGTGACTGCCTAAGCAGAGCTGAAAGTGAACTCTATCATATGTAAGCCAATTATTCTGCCTCCCCTTAAAGCAGGAAGCCTAGAGCTCACAGGTATTCTGGTTGACATGCTTCCTTATCTTCCTTACACTTTAGGTGGATCTCAGCCCCCATTCTGTGTCTACTAGAATAAAGCCACACATAATCATCTCAGAAGGTTCACATGATGCTCTTTACTTTTCTTTCATTGCTCTGAGGTGTTATGAAATATCGATCCCTCCTTGAACCAAGACAGTCTGCATGCAAAGAACATGACTGTATATATTTCAATATATACAAATATTCTAATCAGAACAAACATTTCATCTGGAGTAATTGGCTAATCAACTAAGAAGATCCTGGGGCTGCAGAGATGCTCAGAGCATGCACAACTCTTGCAGAGGACCTCAGTTCAGTTCCTAGCACTCCTGCTGGGCAGCTCACAATGACCTGCAACTCCGGAAGCATCAGGAACCTCTACCTTGATGTATACACTTCTTATCTCCCTGATTTTCTTTCCTGTCCTGCTACAAGATTAATTACCAATCTGTCTCCTGCTAAAATATAAACTCAACAATGGGAGACAGCTCATTTGCCTTACTATTAAGTATGTGGGACATCAGGCATGGCTTGGCACACTACAAATGGTAAAGAAATGTTTGCAGAATGAATAAGAAAGTTTAGTAAGTATCTTATAAGCAGCGTACAGTGCTATGTTACATGTGCACTGTCTAAAAATGAATATACAAGTGGAGGAAATTTTAACAGAGTCTCTCTCACACATTTAATAAGGGAATGTTTCCCTGCCTAGGAGGTAGGATAGTTGCTTCTTTACCTGTTTTTTCCAACAAATACAACTAACACCCCCCCAGATATCCCACTTCATGCTAAGATAGGAGAATTTGACAGACAGAGAGAAGGACATGAAGAACCTCAGGATCCAGGATGGTCGCAGTGGTAAGGTCTGTGGCTTTTCTATGTTCCATCATATGTCTAGACACATTAAAGAAGCAGACAACACAGGAACACTGAATGGACACTGAAAAGGTGGGTAAAGAAAGAAGAGGGGATGAATAAATCCTCAACAAACGCGTTTCTCTTTAGAACCTAGAGTCTAGGTAAAGGATAAAAAAATGGTCAGCCTAGCCAAACAAAAAACTTATAGCCAAGAACTGCTCTATGAAAACCAAATGACACAGACTCATGGCCTCAACCATCCCCAGCAAAAGCTCAATGCTATTTCACCTTCAAGCAATTGAAATAAGGTGCTTCAGTACCAATGGAGTGCTGTCAAAGGAGGCCAATCTGGAAGATGGGATTCCCCCCAGCTGGTTAGTATCAGGTCACTTGGCATCGATAACCTTTCATACCTATCACCTGAGGACAAAGAGCTTCTTACCCTTTTGTCAGGAGACACCTAGAGAGAGATTGTTATTTTAGCCTTTCCCAGGCAGCAAGAAAACTAGCCCTGTGCAAAAGGAAGGGGTGGTCCCCTCGTGTGTCAACAGAAGGGAACAAGGACTTGTACCTCCGCCCTGGAGGTACCTCTACCCTACTTTCCTCACCACAGTAATGTTGCGAAGATCTAGCTGAAGGTTTAAATAAGTCCCAGAGCCCAAGAGCACAATGGAAAATGCCATGAGTTTCAACAAGAATCGATCACCATACCAGGAAAATGTCATGCTGAATAAAGAAAAGGTAACTCATACTCACAAAATGAAAAGATCTTGGAAGAGCTAAGGGAGACAGCTCAGGGAAAAGGTCTGCTTGCTGAGGAAGCATGAAGGCGTGAGTTCAAATCCCCAGCACTCAGGTAAAAGCATGGCCATTTGCACCTTTAAGCCCCGTGCTATGTGGGTCAGAGACAAGACGATCACTGGGACTTCCTGGCCCCAACCTTTCTTCATCAGATCTAGTGAGATATTCTGCTTCAAAAGAATAAGATAGAGGCTGACAAAGCAGGACATCAAGGTGTTTTCCTCTGGCTTCCACAAGTGTCAAGATCCCCTCCCCCACATCCCCTCCTACATATACTCCAAAAGACTATATAGATG
Organism: Pachyuromys duprasi; assembly: GCA_028658305.1. Lineage (NCBI taxonomy): Eukaryota > Metazoa > Chordata > Mammalia > Rodentia > Muridae > Pachyuromys > Pachyuromys duprasi. Next base: position 52,493,674 of record CM053757.1, read on the forward strand.
CTTGCTTTCTTTTTCTTACCTAATAAAAAAACATAAAAGAATACAACTGCAATGTGTTATTAGGCCTGTAATCACAAATGGATATCATAAACACATGCAACATAAATGAATGCTATACGCTTGGCAACATTGCACAAAGGAGGCTTATGGGAGGAAAGCTATGTTGAGCGAGAAAATGAATGCAGATAGGGAAATAATGATTCTAACAATGTAGTTTTGATGTGTAACAGTAAGATAGATATCATATATAAAATCAAAATTACAAAATAGAGGAAAGGGAATAAAGCAGTACAAAAGTAATAGTCTTAAATATTACCATAAGAACTGATCTAATCAAAAGCTAAAGCTAATAAGTTAAGGCACATGTGAAAAACTGTAAAGCAGTCATTAACATATAACTCAGAATTAAAAGGTTATTAAATAAGTTAAAATATTACATGACAGACTACAGTTACAGCTCAGTAACTGAGTGCTAACTTCCATGTAGAAGATCCTCATTTAACCCACAACACCACACACAAAAAATATATTATAAAACAGTGCAAGAGAAAGCAAAAGAAAACAGGGAACAAGAATGTCATGAAGCACTTAAGGAATCTGTATTTAAATAACAACATTAAATGTGAATGGATTAAACAATTAAATGAAAAGACAGAGGTTGTCTGGCTGGCTTTAAAAAAACATGATCCAAATAAAGGTCATTTGTATTAGTCAAAATACAAACTAATTGAACATAAAAGAATGGAGAAATACACATATTATAAATAACACCCACAAGAAAAATGAAAAATAGCGCTGTGGATAGATGATAAAGTAGCTTTTAAAAACCTATCTGCTATAAGAAATAAAGATGGACATTGTGTCGCAATAATATGATAAATTTGTCATTATAAATCAAGGCACATACTGATAGAAATAAACACTAAAATTTAAGAAAAAATAAGTGATAAAAAACAAAGAGCTTGGAAACACATCCTAAATGTATATAGTCAAATGATGTTTTACTAAATTGCTAATTCAACTCATTCTGGAAAGAAAACCTTTGGAACAACAACAACAACAAAAAGGCTGAATGAATTATGTACATATTTGGAAAATAAATACAATTTCAAGACAGATAATAGGCTGAGTGAAAATCTTAAAAAAGTCAAACCTTCTAGAAGAAATACAGATGCACATCTCTGTGATGACAGGTAAAAGCTCTCAAAAATAACACAACACACACAATATGAAATATAAAAACACGACAGATTAAAGCTACTGCTTGGATGGGCCTCCGTGGTAGAGCACTTTCCTACTATTTACATGATCCTGCACTTGACACAGGTAACATTAAAAAAAAAAAATTAAAGCTCTTTTAATGGTTCATCAAGGCACTGTTGGGAATTAAAAAACGGCAGGCCACAGGCTGGGAAAGAATGTATGCTACATATACACATACTCAACAAATGACTTGCCAACACTGAGTCCATCGACTCTGTATTCAAAGAACAACAACCCAACAAAAATGAACAAAAGGGAGAGTTTGTAAAGAAGATATTTTAAGGTCTAAAAACTATATTAAATTACATTCAGTATCATTGGTCCAGGGAACAAAGTAAAACCGTGAGGAGAGTCCATCACAAACCGGCAAGGATGACTAATTTACAAAGCCTAACACTGGCAGACACTGAAGGCTCCTGAGCTTCACTGGCCCTCAGACACTGCTTGCCAGGAGGATAGAAAGTTAATGTTTTTTTTTTAAAGAAAGTTTGTTAATTTCTTATAAATATACTTCAAGCTCTTTATCTAGAAATTTCGTTTCTTGCTATTTAAGAAACAGAAATAAAAGGCATTCACAGAAAGGCAATAAAAATATTCATCAGCAAAGGAACATATGAACAAGCTGAGCATGGTGGCACATGCATATAGTCCCAGCTACTGGGAAAATTAAGCTCACCTAAGCCAAAAGTTTTAAAAACCCAAAACTATCCCAGTAAGACTGTTTTGCAACTGCAACAAAATGATCAAGTAGTAAACTTAAAGTGAGACTGAAGAGATGACACGATATTTTATACGTTCACAATGGAATACTACTCACCACCAACAAAAACAAACTAAAGGTATATTCAAGAACACAGAGGCATCTAAGTAACATATCTACGCCAACGAGGCATTTGAAAGGCAAGTTGTTTCCTTTGGTTGAAGACAAGATAATTTCCCACTTCCACCTCAGGACAAGCACAGATGTCTCAAGTGGTTGCAATCCATCCACTGGCTTTTTATTTTTTACTCACTGGATGGAGAAAAACAGAAGGACTCTTGGGGCAAAGGGAATCTGAGGAATTGCAAGCTGATGTCTGGTTAGTGACTCTCAAAGCTTCAGGATCATTAGAGACAGTAACTCGATTCTTGCTCCGGGCTTAATTGTAAGTGGATACCAGCAAGAATAGCAAGGGCAGGGATCTGTGCCAGACCTTGGAAGGGTTTCCAACTTAAAATAAAGAGTGGCCACCCAGGACCATGTAGAAGTTATTTGTGTGCTGGAGAAAGCTGGAAATACAACAATTAAGAATTGATCATGAGGCATCTCGGCATTTAGTTTTCTTGGAGAGACCCATTAGAACCCCTTCATGATTTCTGACCATTTACGGGGCTTTTAGTTTTCAATATCGTAGCTCAGAGTACAAGTGGAAAATGTGCTGTGGCGGTCCAAATCGCAGATTAAAATGAGTGTCAGTTTCCAACCACTGACCACATCATCAGTGCCATCACTTGACAGGTGGTCACCTAATTAAACACACAAAGTCACTGAGGAGACATTTGTCTCCCAAAGTCTGATGTTTAGAAGAAATGCTAAGTGCACAGCCTGAATCATGATGCCCTTTCCTGGGAGAGAATGAGAAGTTAAATTATTGTAACTTTGGATTTGAAAGATGCAATCAATTGTCCCAGAAGATTTGCCCCAACCCTATTTCCAGTGGATAAGAACTTCTATTCCTTCACACACTACATTTGCCACTTTTGATTTTCTTTTAATTTTTTTTTTGTCAACCTAATTGGTAAAATACTCTTGTGCACCAACATCCATCTTGCATGTCTTGAAGTAGAGGTTTTTTAAATTTAGAAGTTGTTAGCATCTCCTGTTCAGAGAACCATTGTTTCTAGCCTATACCTCTGCTTTCTATTTGCACGGGTCTCCCTCTCTCCTTAATTCATTTCTGAATATGCGTGCATACAACTTCCACCCAACGTTGCCCAGAGATTTTCCCAGGCTGCTGCCTATCTTTCAGTTTGTTGATGGACCATTTTGTCACACACTGAAAAGTTTTAGTTTCTGAGAGTGTCAATTTCATAAAGAGAGGGGACCTTTGCCCCACTAAGGACCTCCTGAGCTGGGTATGCAGTGGTGACGCTTGCCTGCCACATGAAAAGACCTTGCTTGATCCTTAGCCCTGAAGGAAAAGGTGTCTCTCCTCTCAAGGCATAAAACTTCTACATTTTCTCAACTGCTCTTAACATTTTTATCTTTGTCCTGAGGTCAAGAGTTCAAACCCTTTATAACGAACTTCCATAAATAGCAAGGAAGAAACTGTTTTTTTCCTAAGTGGTAAATCTCAACCCTACTCACTAAATTGTCCTTTCTTTCCACTAGTGACACAAAATGCCACTTTTGTCACATACTAACTTGTCACACATACATGAACCCATGTTCTATGATCAGCCTGCCTTCATGGAAACTTCACACTGTTTAAACGCCGTATTAAAAAAAACATATCTCGACACAGCAAAACCTTATTCCTGGAAGCTTGAGTCTTTCCTTTTGGAAAGTTAACTATTGCCATTTTCAATCCAGAAATTTTTCTACTTTTTGTCTATTACTTTCTGGTCTGTTCTTTTTCTGTGGGAAACATTGGTTTCAATCCAAGGAAATCCCATTTATATCTGCTTATCTTCAAGAAGAACCAATTCAAGTGGTTTTTGCACATCTAGAATTATTTTTGTTTCTCCAGCGGTTGAGGTCAATACAGTCTACAACCTAAATATCACACCCCTCTCTTCTGATCCAAAATCTGATATCCTAGTTTGCGTCCTCAGTTCTCGTCCTGAAATAGCACAGCGGCGTGAGCAGGCCCTACAGCTGTGCTCCGGTCCTCTGAGCCACCTGCCCTGCTGTTAGCGTGATTGCACCGGAAACAAGTCTTACGGTTAGTTGCTTACTTAAAACATGGCAGGGAGAATCCCTCAGCCACAGGATACAACCTCTCCTCTCCATGAGTCTAAACAACTATTTAGGAAGTACATTCAATACTGCCAAGTACTATTTAAAATATTGCATGTTTTCCTAATAAATTAACATTGAAAGGAGGTGGGGAAGCCAAACAATTCCTTCTTTAAAGAAAAGCAGGCTCATGTTTAGAAAGGTTGGATAGCCTGAATAAAATCATAGAAAATAACACCTAGCCAGCTACATTGATATTGTGGCCAACCACTGGACAGATCATCAAAGGTGTGTGAGCCAATTTGGTGTCTAAAACTTACCTACTGCGTGGAACTCATAATGGATTTTCCAAATCACTACCCGGTTATCTTATGTATTTGTATTTGAGGCAGAGTCTCACTGTATAGTCATGGATAACTTGGAACTTTCCACATAGATCAAGTTGGCCTTGAACTCACAGACAGCTACCTGGCTCTGCCTCCCAAGTGCTGAGATTAAAGGCAAGTGCCACCATATCTAACAGTTGTAAAAAATTTTATTAACAGATGTTAGCTATACAAAGTTAGGCATTTGATCATGATCCAGCCATACTAACTAGTTGGGTTCCAAGTTAAATGCAAGCTAAAGTAACCCAGGAAGGCTGAAAATACAGGTAGGAGAGAAAACAGTTTGTATATGTGCTACCAAAGTGTAAAGGCAAAGAAACCATTATTGACATCAGATGAAATAGACTTCAAGGCAGAACACGTACAGTCCATACCCGATTTGCAATCTACCATGAAGATATAGCAAGCAGAAATTTCCACAGGGTTTACAAATATTTTCAAGCTAAACAAGCCAATGTAGGACCACTGTTGACAACATATGGAGGATTTTTACTTCAAAATGGCTAGAAAATAATAGACCAACTATCCACAAGTGAAGAAACAGATAATTTCAGTAGCTCAAGCAACAGTTATAAAAGTAAAGGCAGGACTAGAAGCAAAAGAGGACCAGAATTCAGATCCCCAGAACTCATGTCAGGCAGCTCTCACCCACCTGTAGCGGCAACTTCGGGGGAGCCGAAGCCTCTGCTGAACACCAGAGGTTCCTCCACACGCTTGTGCAGGCATTGACACACATATCCATACATAGAAGAAATCTTTTCAAAACGCAAATATAAGGCTTCATAGCTCTAATAAGCAAAATTAAGTGTTCATATATACCTAACATAAATAGTTTCACTGGGAATGATGCTGACCTCATGAAAGGATGTGACATCACTTCTTGAAAGAATAAAAATAATCCCAGATATTATAATAGTTGGTGCTCTGCCCTACTCCCAAAGCTCAACTACATGGAAAATTTTATTAGTTAGCATTTAGTTTCTCTCTATGTAGATAATTTAAATTAATATAATTAAATGTTAATCCTTAGTATTTCATTTCTTTTAGTAGACAGAAATTAAACTTAATTAGATTTTAATTATTTTTTGTTAATTACGTTTTTTTCCTCCTCAGTGGATACTAATGAAAAAACTAAAGCATCACTCTAAAACACTAGGAGAATTACTCACATTCAGGGGTGAAAGAATACATGTGTAGTTTGTTTACCTATAATACTTCTTAAGAGATACATATCTGGTATGTATCCATTCTTCTAAGTACTGGGTACCTGGAAAGAACAAGTATCTGCTGTGTATTCTGTGCTTCTGAAATTTTGAAATATCCATGTATTCACGTACAAAGTGGATCATTGGGGCTGGGGAGTTGGCTCAGTACTCAGAGCACTGCCTTTTCTGGCAGAGGACCCTGTTCACTTCCCAGCTCCCACATGGGAGTTCAGAGCCATCTGAAACTCTATTTCCAAGGGATCCGGGATTGGATGCCCTCTTCTATTCTTCTTTGGTACCAAGCTTACACATGGTACACAGCCATACATGCAGGCAAAACACTCAAAAACACATAAATTAAACAAATAAATCTAAAAGAATAGAAAAGCAGATCATTCCCATCTTGTAATAAGAAAATGCACATCAGGCACATCAGCAGTCACAAAGGCACATCAACACACAGCACCAACCACTGGATACCAAGGGGGAAAGAAACCTAGCTGTCAACCGATAAGGAGAAATTAACTTCAAAGAGCATGCAGATACAAATGAAAGAAGTTTAAGTATAAAATAGATAGAAGAAAAAATAAAAGAAAGACCTTTGTGACTTCATATTACAAAAAGGAAGATCTGACTCCAAAAAATGCGGTATATGAAAGAAAATATTGATAAACTGAACTTCACTGATTAATTTAGAAGTTAAAAGATTTCCACAGACAGGAAGAGAATATCTGTTAACCATCTGTCTGATTGATGACTCACAGAGAAAATGTATATAAAGAACTAGCAACCGATAAAATAAGAAGAAAATGACAAAGTTGTTTTAAAATAGGCTAAAGATTGCAAATGTTTACATGTGTGTAAATGGTAAATGGGCAGATGACAAAGTCATTCCAGTCCTTGTGCATTGTGGAAATGCAGGTATGAACCACAGTGAGAGACCACTCCACACCCCCTAGGTTGGGCACCATCAAAGGAGGTGCAGCACAAGTACACATGACGGTGAGATCAGAACCGTCCTCTACGGCTGAGGAAATGGCAAAGGAACAGCCACTGTGGGAAAGAATGAGTCGGTTTCCCAAAAAGTTAAACACTCAGAAATTCAGCTCCTAGAGAGCTACCCAAGAGAAATGGAAACATGTGTCCACCCAGCAGCTCATACTGTATTCACAATGATGGGAAGAACCCACAGAGGGTAAAGTGTGGATCTTCTGTACAATGGCCCACTACCCACCAACATAGAGGGATGCTCTGTGGATACATGGAAGAGCATGGATGGAAGAACCAAATGGCTTCATCGCAAGATTCTACTTACGAATCTTGAAATTTCCAGAAAAGGCAAACCTATCCAGATGAAGAGTTGGTCAAGGGTTGAAGATCTCAAATTATTGTTACAAGCATCTAAAGGACAAGCTCTAAGACTTATGGATACAATTGTAGGACAAGGGATAAAATTGTGAACGTCTACTAAACTCAGCATATTCTTACAATGGATCATTTTCAATGCATGTAAAAGTTCACCAAGGATAGTAAAGCAGTAGATCTCAACTAATTCTAAATGTTACACAAATGGCAATCACAATTTGTTATATAAAAATAAATGCAAGTAAATTAAATAAAATTAGAGTTCTAACAAAAAACAGTAATACCCAAAAATTCATCTACAGTTGAATGAATAAATCACCACATTTATCATATAATACAGCAGGGCAATGAAAGCAAAATGTAACTGCATTTAGCTTTATGGAAAACTCTTACAATAATAATTGGAGGCAAGAGAATAAAGAGGGGCTGAGGAGATGACTCTGCCACTAAGGGTACTCCCTGCTTTTCCAGAGGCCCTGGGTTCAGTTCCTAGAACTCACATTGGCAGCCTCACCACTGCCTGTAACTCTGGCTCTGGGGATGAACACCTTCTACTCTCCACAGGTGTCGCATTCACTGCGCATTCACACAGACACACTGATGCATATAAAAGAAAATGTCTCTTAAAAAGCATAAAGAAGGTTGCATTCATATGTCACAGTTGATGTAAATGGAGCCATCATTTATGGGACCTTTTGACCTACTGTGTTCATTTAGGGTTGAACTCCAAGGCTTGTCTACGTTGCAGCACCTACTAGCACTTCATCCCTTTCTACAGAATGAACATTCCATTGACCACACATCCAGAGCTTGCTTCAGCACCTGCTAGGAGATGGACATTTTATCATTTCCACTTTGGGCCATGATAAATAGTATTTCTGTGAACTTCACTCACACACTTTTATATAAATTTGTATTCAAGGGCTAGAGAGATGTCTCACGGATTAAAATCATGTACTTTTCTCAAAGAGAATCTAAGTTTGGCTTTCAGGACCAACATTGTACAATTTATAACTGTCTTTAACTCCAGGCGCAGGGAGCCAACATCCTCTTCTGGCTTCTTAGGACACCATACTACATGTACGAATAGACACATACACCAAATCTGATTTAAAATAAAATTAACATTTTTAATGCATTGAGTTTTCTTAAGCAAACACCTAGAAGTTAAATTATTTTATTCATTTTGTTTTCAAAACTGTTAATAAACTAAACATAAAATATATAGCAACTATTATACTGTATAAGACCTCAGATGCAATACATAAAATATATAGGTATCAAGATATCATACTACTTCCTGTGAAAGTTCACAATTATTATTATGTGCATCAAAAATAAAACTTGTAAAATAAAATATTTTATAAAATAAGGACAAGAGCAAGGGAAAGAGACTCTCATAGAGTATATGTTACAAGTTTAAGTATAGACAGTATAATGCCATAAAACTGCAATACTATACATTAATGATGCTCAAATTTTTCCTTAATGTCACAGACAATGCAATAAGAGAAAAAGAAACAACATATAAATTAAGAGAGAAAGAAAACACAAATTTGTGATTATTTGTACAGGATGCACTGAAAAAAAAAGTTAGAAGTGATTAAGGAGCAAAGCCAAGTATGTGTCTATAATCCCAGCACTCAGGAGGTGCAGGCAGGAGGATTAGGAGTTCAAGGCCAGCCTTGGCTACAAACAAGTCTAAGGACAGGCTGGTCTACAAGAGAGCCTGTCATAAAACCAAACAAACAAGCAAAGAAGAAATAAGGGGGTTCAGCTGAGGGTATAAAAGATGTGAAAACATAAGAGAAGAAATGAATGACTTTCTGGGAAAGTTTGTAACAGGAACCTTACGGTGAAATTTTCTGAAATTCTCTTCACCCTTCCTTCAAGACTATCTCCAGCTGGTCACCTGTGTTCTACGTCAGATGCAGGACGATGAGAAAAGCCAAGGTGCCACTCCATGGCATCTACCCTCTCTTTATAGAAAAAGACATTCTGCGGCTAGAGAGATGGCAAAGGTTAAGAGCACTAGCTTTTATTACAAAGGACCTGGGTTCAATTCCTAGCACATACATGGAAGCTCACAACTGTCTGTAACTCCTGTCCCAGGGATCCGACACCCTCATAAATACATATAGGCAGGCAAAACACCAATGTACATATAATAAAAATAAATTACATTCTAAAAACAGCCAGAAACCCTACACAGTAACTTCTGCTGGCACCTTGTTGCCCCAAAGAGTGTCATCTAGTCGTCCTGTGTGCAAAGTATTCTAAAACACACACTTCAGTTGGGAAAGTGGCTCAAAAAACAAAACTGTAGTTCCAAGTATCCAAAGTGTCTGACATGTCAGTCATCAAAGAGCAAAAAAGTGTACTAGGAAAAGTACACCCATTCAACAATTAAAAAAAGAAACGTAGTAAAATATATAAGACCTGGAAAAGAGCTAGAGGAGAAATGTAAAGAGTAAGCACAAAGTACATCACACACAGGGAAGGACAGCTTACAGCTCTATCAATTACTGAAAAACTGATTCTGAAGCTCATACAAAGACTTAAAAGTCATCAAAATGACATTGATATGAATAAATAAACGGTAAGAAAAATTGTCGCAATAGACATCAAAGACTCTGTGCTATTTGCACAAAAATATGGGAGAAAGTATAGACTCCAGAAGCCAATGTCACGCCCTAACACATGCACTACAAAATAAGATTTTCTTAAAATCATTAGCTTGAAAATATGAAATAACGTATTTAATGACCCTGAGTCCCAAGTTTTAGAGATCCCTTTACCATACACACAGAGGAGCAAAGACATAAAGGAAATCTTTTCATGACTTTGCTTAAAAATTTAGGTCTTCTAGAAGATCTGAATTCTAGAAGTTGGGGGTGCTGCAGGACAACTTTATTAGAACAAGAAATTGTTCTCACCTTGAAGATGCAAACTGTGCCTCAAGCACATGAAATCCAATGCAGATGTTATATAGTAGGTAATTTCAAAATAGTCTAGAAATCAGGGGTGGACGATGCTACAAATGAAATAAGGTGAACCATGAGCTACCAATCAAAATCTGTGGGGTCATTAGACTAGTTTATCTTGTATATTGTGAAGATTTCCCATATTATTCTTGTACTAGTGAGAGAAAGGAACCAAGAGCAGAAAAAGTAAGTTGGCAAATATATAAGCTACAATGTTACTCTAAAGTACATTTTAGGCATTTCTATGAGCCTATTTTTTCTACAGCAATTTTACTAATTTATTTTCCCCTGGAGATACATAAGAAAATACACCTCCCCCCAAAAGTCTGTATTTTTACAAACAAAACTAGAATTGAGAGAAGATTATCAAAGGGAAAATCTAGCCTCGTCTAAAAGGTGTTGATTTTAGGTCATTAAGATACAACAGGCTACAGAATTACACAGAGTTGCCAAAGCTCTTGAAACTTTAGCTGTACCGGCCCTCATGGGGTTAAGTGAATATGAGCGTGCATAAGCACAGCAGAGGAAGTGAACACTATCGTAAAGCTAAAAAAATTTTAAAAATTTAAAAATAAAAACCCTAATTCCCACCTAAAATGGGTAAGTTACTCCATATCTAAATTATATCTCAGTGTAAATGACTTTAAAAGGAAAATTTTAAACTTTAAAAGCACATCCATAAAATAACTTCTCTGAAGAATAAGGAATGTGAATTATACTAGTAGCCAAATCAGCCGTATTAACGTTAAGGCAGGTAGTTAGGACATAGCACATTTAAAGTATTACTCCGCTCACTTCCCCCGTGCTAGCCTGCAGCCTAGATGCATTTTCTCCTTTCCTTCCTATGTTTTCCCTAAAACAAATACATTAACTTCTAATAATAATTCTTTTGCTTGCTGGCTGGGTGGGCACTGGCCCAATGGCGGAGACTCAGCATAAAGGCTCTTCTCAACTTGGCTGTCCCAGACAGACTCAAGGGATGAACACTGGCGATGACCCAAGGGAATGCAGTGTGGGGGCTCCTGTAGGAACAAATAAGGAAAGTATGTTGCAGGGCATCTGATTGCTTGGCAGCACAGGACGGGCGTGCATGACAGTTTGCCAAAATGAATATAGCTCTTAAGAAGTAACCTATGAGAGGGCCCACCGGGCACCACTGTCAGAGTCCCTTCTCAGCACACTAGAAAGCATTCTCAGAGGGCAGAACAGCCCTTGTCAAATTATTTATAGGAGATTGGTTCACATACTCTGAATGGTATGAATACTTCTAATTATATCCGAACATGCCAAATGTCACTACAAACTTTGCCGAGGATTCCTGTTGCCAAATGGGAGGTAGCTGCAGCCTCAGCAGTTCATTTCCTATATAAGTGGGCCTGCCCCTCATGCCCTATCTCCGCCAAGAGCCCAGAGGTAAGTGATGGGAGCCTTGGAACTCTTAGGACCCGGGGGCAAACAGCAAGAGCCTTGTGGCTATCTCTGAGCAGGAAGCAATTCCTCTTATGCTTGAAGTTTTAGGGCAGGAAAGTGCTTTAATTCACTGGTATATGGCTAGCACTGCTGAGCATCACTAACAGGGAACTTGATGTTTTGCAGGACAGCTGTGACCCACTACATTTTCATCCAGAACCCCAGAGGTAAGACTTGGGTTTCTTGATTTATTGATGGCAGACGGGATTTATCCTAAGAAAACTATGCATAGTTCTTACTTATCCATCATTTTCATGTTTTTAGAGTAGAAAGTGTTTTTGAGTGACTGCTTGTTGCATGCTGGAAATCGTTTTTCCGGAATGCCTTATTCTCAGAGACTACTCACCCTCACCGAAGCCTGGTATTAAAGAGACATCGGGACAGGATGAATTTTTACAATGAGTTATCAACTGCAACTGTCCAGTGGTACTAAACTGTTATGTGCCAAGCCTTCTGCTGCAAAGCACTGAACACACACACACCCTGACGTACTTTCCAGACAGTGTTTTAACACTCCAGGGAAAGTCTCACTTAAAATTGGAAGCATAAATATCTTGTTATAGCTACATTTGAGTTATATCTAAGGATTCACTTAATTTTTATGAGAAAAAAAATATCATTTTTTCTTTTCTTTTTTTTAAACCACAGGTATCCCAGCCACAGAGCGCTGGATACCATGCATGATGTAGGAGCCATTCTACTGTGCCCGAAGGAAGTAACTACCTGATAGTAGGGCAAAAAGTCCACCAGTTTGTCATGCCTCCACATCACAGGCGCACTGACAGATCACGAGTCAATAGCTTCCATGCGTATGACGACAGAGAAATGAATGCTTCTGTAGGGTGGCTCTTCTTCCCACAAAAATCCCATGGGCCCTTTTCCAGACAGAAGCACTCATTTCTCTGTGGTTTAACCAGTCAAACTGAGAGCTGAAAGCTCTCCTGTCAAAAGAGATTTGGGAAACAGGGCAGTGCTAAGTCTCCTGGTCCCAAGCCAAAGGATGGAAATCCAGAACCAAGAACGGGTTCAGAAGTTCTAACAGCTCATGGAGAGATACAACAGCAAATACCAAAAGAAAAATGATAACGAGTCATTTGGTTTTAAGCAACAGAAAGTGGATCAGAAAGTGTCTCTGGTAGCTTTTGAAAATACCAACTTCCCTGTGCACAAAGCAACGTTTCCTTCCTAACTAGATGACTCTCCTAGCGTGTGGCAGATGCAGACATTCTGCAGGAGACAAGAGGATTAAGCAATGACAGTTGCTGTAAAACAATCTGTCAACAGCCTTAACTGCAGAGATCACCACAGTTCAGAGGGGAAAGTGGGGTGGAAAGGTTTTCATTGTAATAGAAGATGCAGGTACCTACTCTTGGGAGTCAAGGTTCTGGAAAGGACACTTGCCAAGTCCTAAAACTGGGTTCCTCAAATTACCTTTGCAATCCTAAGTAGTTGCTAGAATGCTGGCCAAGATGTCAGATTGCGGGAGGGTCTCAGCCTGCACTTCAAATCCTCACTCACAAGTCTGACTTCCACTCTTTATTTCTCCCTCTCCTTTGCCCCCCAAGGCCGACACCTCGGCTGAATAACTAGCAGCCATGAGCACGGGTTCGGATGCGGAGATGGCTATTTTTGGCGAAGCTGCTCCCTACCTTCGAAAATCGGAGAGGGAGCGGATTGAGGCCCAAAACAAGCCTTTTGATGCAAAAACGTCGGTCTTTGTGGCAGAGCCCAAGGAGTCCTACGTGAAGAGCATCATTCAAAGCAAGGAAGGGGGAAAAGTGACTGTGAAGACGGAAAGCGGAGCAGTGAGTGAGGATGTTGAGGGCTCTGGGGTCGCTTCTCTGGCTTCATCCGGACTCCAGGCCCGCCATGCTAGGGATGCCTGAGCCTCGCAGCTACAGGAACATCCTCCTCTGAGGGTGTGGTCCCAAGATTTGGGAGCTAACGGAGTCCAGGCTACAGTACCTCCCCTTCCCAACATCCGTCAGGATTCAGCCCATTAATAATAACATAGACCATCTCCCTTCATTTCCCCACTTCAAGGTCCAAATCTCTAAGCCTGAGTGTGTGTGTGGGGGGGGGGGACAACACTACCCCTTTCTGCCTCAAAAAATTTCTGGGTTACTTACATAGTTCCATAAAGTTATTGATATATTTAAGGAAGTTTCTTGTAATGGGTGGGATGAAAAAAAAGTAAAAATGCTTACCCTAGCAAAACGAGAATAAAAAGAAAGGAAAAATAATCTTGTCAAAGACATGAGTAGCTCTGCAGTAAGCAGAGGTCTGCGGCCTCTCCTTTGTGTGCTGGTTTCATTGCCTCTGGCTATACAACTAGGGAAATGGTGGGTGGATTCCATCAACCCACACTGCTTGAGTGTCTGAAAAAAACAATCAAGTGAAACCTCCTGGGTTTGTACAATTAAAAGGTGTCAACAAAAAAAGTAGTCACTCCTATGTTATCACGGGAAACAGATTTTCTTAGCATCAGACCTGAAAATAAATATGCTCGGGCCTTTAAAAGGTATTGAATAACTGTATGATGAAAAGTGTGTTCAACGGTAGTTTTATAACCAAAATAAATAGGCCGACATAAGCCCTATCCCACACTGCTCTGTTTCCTTACCAGACTCTCACGGTCAAGGAGGACCAAGTCTTCCCTATGAACCCTCCCAAGTACGACAAGATCGAGGACATGGCCATGATGACCCATCTCCACGAACCTGGGGTGCTGTACAACCTCAAAGAGCGTTACGCAGCCTGGATGATCTACGTGAGTGCCCCTTTTAGACCATTTATATCTGTTAGAAAATGAACCAAGAAACAAGGCACTAGACTGACTTTTCTGATTTCCTTCCCAGACCTACTCAGGCCTGTTCTGTGTCACCGTCAACCCCTACAAGTGGCTGCCGGTGTACAACCCCGAGGTGGTGGCGGCCTACCGGGGCAAAAAGCGCCAGGAGGCCCCGCCCCACATCTTCTCCATCTCTGACAACGCCTACCAGTTCATGCTGACGGGTGAGGAATCTGTTTATAGGAATGCGCGCACACAATGGGGAGGGGGAAACGGAGCTCACCCCAGTCTTATAATAAGACATCCGTGCCTCATGGGACTTGCCATTTCCAAAGAACAACCACAGCCGTGACATTATTCTTTCCGGCGGTAGTCATGTCCACTTTAGGATATGAACAGTGACACTCAGGAATTCACTGGCCTGCCCAAGACAGCAGCAGGGCTAGCAAATGCAAGCTCAGAGGAAGCAAAGAGCAGGTTCTTGGAAACAGATTAGTTACTTCCTTTATTTACTTATTTATTTTTTCTGATTTGGATACAAAAGTTCAAATAGATCTTTTAAAAAAAATTTTTTTTACTTCCTCCACAGTCCAAGGAAAGAGGTCTCGGCCATATGCAGAGAACTCTGGATTCTTCTGTGGATTTTCAAATGGCACAGCTGATGTTGACAGCCTTAGGGACTCTGAGCACAAGTAAACTGGAGGTAGAGTGTGGGTAAAGAGAGGCCTATAGGCTCTCCCACAGACTTTGAAACGTTTCCCTATTAAAGTCTGTTGGTCCCACCTTATCGGAAATACTCACCTATCTTTATACACCAAATGTTCTGCCTCTGGATACAGCTTCAGTTCCCACACTCCCTGTTCTTCTGCAGAGTCTTGGTAGCTTGGGGACATTTCTCTTGTCTGTTTGGCTGCCCTTGTTTGTAAGCTGGCTTCTAAAGGGGGATAGAGGGAAAAGGGACACAGCAGAGACCCTCTATGACAGACTGGCCTGGACTTTCAAAAGGATTCTGGGCCCATCTGTCTCAAAGTTACCCAAGTGCTGGTTCCTGTCAAAGGTTTCAATATCCAATGCTGCAATGTCCACTCCCCACAAATGACTCTCCAGGCTTTGGGGCTACCCTAAATTTAAGGCTACCTAGGCTCCTAAACATGATTTTCATACAAAACTATGCAGAACAATGACACTGACATGCTTAGTGTTTATTTGAACATTAGGAGATTCTTTTCTTGTCTGTTCTACAGGATGAAATATGGCTGTCCATGATTTTATTTATATCTGAAAAATAATCAACCTTACTGATCCAAATTTCACATCCATTTCCTTGAACAGAAGCCGAAGGTTTTATAAAGTCTAAGCTTATACACACACACACACACACACACACATATAATATGTAGACTTGTATTGATTTTCTTTGGAAATACTTTTAAACTCAAGATTCTCAAAAAATCTACTATGTATCAATACAGAATTACAGAGTTACTACATTAGAAAATTGGTACAAATATTTATGTATAGATAAATATCAATAGTAAAAATAAATAAGAGTGAGGGTATACAACTTTAGACCATTTCTTATTTGGCATCACCAGCTGTCAAAGTAATGACATCAAAAGCTGGTCAGAGGACAGAAAGTTGAAAAATAGGTAAAGTAGAAGTCAAAAGACATAATCATCTTCAACCTTATCTAGTTCTGTAAGTCATATTTAGGAAGCTGTTTCCTCCTCTCTGAGTCTCAGCTTCACTGTCTGCTATGTGGGAGATTTCAGCTAAGTGACACCTGAGGTCTCTCATAACCTCACAGTCCTATGACTGATGTTCATTACAATTAAAATCACCTCCTTGTCTGAGGTTTTCTTCAAAAGAATCCAGTGAGGTTGGGATAGTGTAACAATTGACATGAGATTGGCCAAATGCTAATGACTATTCCTCTATGAGACGGGCACCCAGAGTCTCACTATCTTAGTCTCCACTCTTATGTGTGTCAAACTCTCTAATAACAAAATTTAAAAATATAAGAAAATATACCCCCATGAATTTGGGTGGCTGTGATAAAGAAGCAATAGGAAGGGTCAGAGAGCATGTGGAGGAACGAAGAGGCCAGACACTGTCGGTGCGAATGTAAACTGACACAATTGCTGCAGAGAACAGGAAGGTGCTTCTCAAGCAACTGGGGTACAATTAGGGTCTGATCCGTGGTCCCGACTTCTGGGAAGCTGGTCAAGAGAACGAAAGCAGGTGTTCGAAGAGCTCTTTGTAGGCCAAGTTCCTGGCAGCATCATTTACAACAGCAAATATATGCAAGCAACTCACACACTCACCAGCAGATGGATAGTTAAGCGAAGGACCATATGTCCACTCAGTGGAATATTACTCTTCCTCCAAAAAAGTGTTAATTCTGACATTGCTACAAGGCAGATGCACCTTGAGGCCATGCCAAATGAAGAAATCACAAAGACAAATACTGTGTGGCTGTCCGCATGAGGGCTTGATAATCCTTTGTCAACAGAGATCTGAAGAGCGGTTGCCAGGCCTGGAGGAACAAGGGATCTACTACATCATGGGTGCAGAGGGTCAGTTTTTCAAGTTGAAAAGATGTCCAGAAGCAGAACGTGCTGATAGCTGTGCAATCTGAGGGAGCATAGTGGCACAGAACTAGACATTCAAAATGGTGTAAACCTCCCCAGGGAGACTAACATCCTTACACACACACACACCACAGAGACATGGAAACACTAAGGGTGACTGACAGGTTTTGTGTTATGTGTGTTTAATAAAAGAAAAAGTAACAAAAATTAAAAAAGAAAATAGGTGTTTCCTTGCCTCACATTTTACTCTAAGAGACTGAGTCTGAGTTCACCTGACTTCATTACTTCCTGTTGACTATGCACAGTTTTGACTGGTGGCCTTTATTCCCTTCACAGATCGTGAGAACCAGTCTATCCTGATCACGTATGTGACTTTCTTCTTCTTTCCGGTTGTCAGCAACTGTCTTAACCATTGCCTGTATATCCCATAGTTCTGATCTACTTTCCCTCGTGTTTAACAGTGGAGAATCCGGGGCCGGGAAGACTGTGAACACAAAGCGTGTCATCCAGTACTTTGCAACAATTGCAGTCACTGGGGAGAAGAAGAAGGAGGAGTCTGGCAAATTGCAAGTGGGTCTGGTTAGCTAGAGTGGGGATCCGGATTCTGCTATGGGGCCCAACAGTCTGGATCTCTGAGGCAAGGACTGCTCTTTCCCTCACAGGGGACTCTGGAAGATCAAATCATCAGCGCCAACCCCCTGCTGGAAGCCTTCGGCAATGCCAAGACCGTGAGGAACGACAACTCCTCTCGCTTTGTGAGTTTCTTGGTCACAGAAAGGCCCTTTCTGTCCTTAATTATTGGGATCATCATATTTAAATTGATATTTCAGGGGCTTATCTCTATGTACTTCAGTGTTGAGCACTAAACACGCCTTTATCTTTGCCAGGGCAAGTTCATTAGAATCCACTTTGGTACCACAGGGAAGCTGGCATCAGCCGATATTGAAACATGTGAGTAACTGGACTATTGAATATCTAAGTAGAGAAAAAAGCCTGCTGGGTTGCAAGGTCATGCTGCAACACCTTCTTTACAACAAACAAACAACAACACAAAAAGCCACAACTTTAACCCACTCTTTGTATCACATCATGCACCCCAGCCCTGCTCATCTCCCCAGCCCCTCGTATAAACCCCTGCAGCCTCCCCCCACAAAATAACACACACAAAAAAGCCAAGCACTGGAAACAGCTGTAGTATGTGTGTCCCACAGTGTATCCCTCTGTCCACACATCTTCAATTGCAAATGTTCATTGCAATGAGTCATTGGTCTGGTTTGAGATCTCTGACTTCTGCGACACCATCAATACTGGATCCTCACTGGGGCTCCTCCCGGTCATCCTGTCATTGCTCTGTGTCATGGAGATCCTGCGGCTTTGGTACAGCAGGACTAGACCAAACATTTGCCGATGATACAGATTTTGGGGTGGACCAATTCAGAGCCCTGGATTTGGGTGGTGGTCGAGCTGGTCAGCTCACTGCTCTCCCGTATCGGCACCACCTGCGAGAGCTCTCCAGCCCTGCTCCAGCCCTCAGGTCTCGGGGAGGAGGGCTGGCTCACCTGCACCCCTGCCTCCAGAGCCAGCTCCATGGTGCTGCCCAGTGAAGGTGCAGGACCCACTCTCCCAAGAGCTCTGCAACACTTTCTATGCAAGAAGCTTGCAGACACTGCAGCCTGCCACCAGACTTGTCTGTGAGCTAATACCAGACTCAGACTCAGACTCACGATCTGTACCCCATTTCTCGATCTCAGGGTGATAGTCCCAGCTCACATTGCAGAGGACTCCCTAACCTCAGAAGCAGCTCTAATTTTCAGCCCTCAGGGTTGGCCATGGGTTAGCTTTGATTTGGCAAATGTCTCCAAGGTAGACTTTCAGCACAGGTAAGGGGAGGTGACCCAAGGATGCTAAAGCCAGTGAACATGCACAGATCATGGATCCCCTATTTGAAACGTATTCCAGGGAAATGCACTTCAGTGGCTGCACCTAAAGGTACTAGCAACTCTTCTGAGCACTTCAGTTCTAAGGTGTAACCACGGGATGGGCATCACACTGAAATCTCAGTGGAACCAAAGGTAGCGTCCCCAGTTTTGGAAAGACACCAAAGTTTATGATATGTCGAAAGAATGGTTCATTTTCCTAGTTCAATCTCTTTCTTTCCAGATCTTTTGGAGAAGTCTAGAGTCACTTTCCAGCTAAAAGCTGAAAGAAGCTACCACATTTTTTATCAGATCACTTCCAACAAAAAACCAGAACTAATTGGTAAGAGAGAAATTTAATTTGTGGGTGGAAATTGAAATGTATACTAACACCTTCTAATACTAAACATATACCTTTAATTCCATGTGCTCAGAAATGCTCCTGATCACCACCAACCCATATGACTACGCCTTCGTCAGTCAGGGGGAGATCACAGTGCCCAGCATTGATGACCAAGAGGAGCTGATGGCCACGGATGTAAGTCATAATACACACACACACACACACTTTTAAAAAATTATTTATTTATTTAATGTATGAGTTTTCTATCTGCATGTACAGCTGCATGCCAGAGGAGAGCACCAGATCACATTGTCGATGGTTGTAAGCCACCATGTGGTTGCTGGGAATTGAACTCAGGATCTCTGGAAGAGCAGACAGTGCTCTTAACCGCTGAGCCATCTCTCCAGCCACCTCACCCACCCCCACTTTTTAAAAATCCCATTATTATGGGAATGACAAAAGCAAACCCTTCTATGGTTGTCACCTTGGTGTGTATTATAAATTCTTGTAAAAAGTGTCTTCTACCCTAACCTCCTCCCTTTTATCTTTCTTGATAGAGTGCCATTGATATCCTGGGCTTCACACCTGAGGAGAAAGTGTCCATCTATAAACTCACAGGGGCCGTGATGCATTATGGGAACATGAAGTTCAAGCAGAAGCAGCGTGAGGAACAAGCTGAGCCAGATGGCACTGAAGGTACTGAAAGACGTAGCTTTAAAGCAGAGAATTTTCAAATTGAAACACTTTAAATCTCACCCACTTCTTGTAAGTGAGCTTCTGAAGACCAGAGCACATTTGTGTACACATATGCCTTCCTCCCCACCTTCCTTTCTCACCTCCCCATCACTTTATCATTATCAATTAAAATAAGGTATATCAAACCTCAACAGCCATGCATAAGCTCAACCTAGGGCCAGAGGGCTGGAGACAGAATTCGGTGTAATGATGCCCCTGCTTTGTCCTGGCAGAGGTAGGTAGGCACACATGATAGATTTCACGCGTGGTTTTAGCATGAGCTCGGAAAGCCTAGTAGCTAGCAGGAGAGAATCTTTGCCTAAGGCAGAGGATGCACTGATGCATATTTGTATGTACATATGTGTTGTCTGTATATGAACCTGTCAAAGGCAGCAAGCAAGACTAAAAAGGAGGCTGACAAAGAAAAAATCATGTGCTCTACGGTCAAAACAAACATTCCACACATAGGAACCACCACCCAAAACATATTCTCCTCCCTCTCCCCCAGTCGTCTCTGGATGTTACCTTTGAGTCTGACATATAGTGCCAACACATACTTTTAGGGAAGGTCACCCAGCCGAGTTAAACCCTGCATTTCCAGATAAAGAAGCAGGTGCCTTTGATCCAGTCAAATTAAATCTAGAGAGCTAAAACAGTGAAAGAGTCCAAGTACCCTGGCCTTTTATCTCCCTCATTGTGAGGGTTAAGGGGTGTTTATCTTATCTTTCCAGAGATCCCTGAAGTCTTAAAGAGAGGGACTATGCCTTAAACCTTGAACAGAATGTCACAATAAATACTGTTTACATGTTTATGGTTAATGAAAGTGTAATCAAATCCTACTTGCAACAAGTCACTAAAAGCCAGTGTAAATGATCAACCACTTAGCGGCTACCAGGTACCTTCATATGTGTACAAAAAACAAACAAACAAAAAACAACTCATCTGAAGTTCTGTGAAATTGTTTGAAGTTTTTTTTAACCTAAATAAGGGAGTAAGTAGGGTAAAGGCAAAGGGATGAGGGTAAGGAAGACCCCCCATTGTTAAGCATGTCTCGATTTGTGTCACCACAGTTGCTGACAAGGCCGCCTATCTCCAGTCTCTGAACTCTGCTGACCTGCTCAAAGCCCTCTGCTACCCCAGGGTCAAGGTTGGCAATGAGTACGTCACCAAAGGCCAGACTGTGCAGCAGGTAAGTGCACGTCCTCCATGAATCATGCACACCGAGGCCTTCGTGACTTGGCTCAATAGCACTAACAAGCATTACATCATCCGCAAAGGTGTACAATGCAGTGGGCGCCCTGGCCAAAGCCGTCTATGAGAAGATGTTCCTGTGGATGGTCACCCGCATCAACCAGCAGCTGGATACCAAGCAACCCAGGCAGTACTTCATCGGGGTCTTGGACATCGCTGGCTTTGAGATCTTTGACGTGAGTTATCTTCACACAAAGTGAGGGTCACAATTTTGAACTTTGATTTGACTAAGTGACAATAATTTATATTTTCCCAACTACTTGCTCCAACACTGAACCCAGTACAAGCATTAGCCTGAAAATATCTAAGAGAAAATAGAAAATAATAACAGCTAAATTTATTGAACAGTCAGTGTATTTTTGATACTATGCAAGGGACTTTAACATGTTCACCTCATTTAACCTTCAAGAAAGAGAAGTTAATGATACCATTATTATTATAGCAGAAACTGATATGCAGGGAAAATCAAACACATGCTAAAGATTTCATGAACCTGTAACACAAAGCTAAGGTAGGATCTATCTGCAGCATTTGGTACATATGCAAGGCACCTTGCATTGACCTGGGCATGAAAGGAAGAAACCCCAAAGGTAAGAAGGAGCTCAGCCACAGGCATTAACCTCTCCTCTTCCAGGTTTGCCTTTTATAAACTGCTTCACTGCCAGGCTTCAGCTTGATCCTGGGTAAAGTGAGAGAGTGAGTGACTACAAAGACGCTCAGATCTTCAGCTGTCACACTACCAGTTCCCTACTTTTAGAGATCAGGGGATGGGGAGGAAGTTGTGATTTGATCTCAACAGAAGAGAAACTCACCTGTCCATTTAATTTTATACTTCAATTAAATATCTTAACATAAATTTTCCTTAAAAATGTGGTAGACAAAGGTAAGAATGTGAACTCTCCTAGAATTAGAGAATAGAGATTAAAATACTTTTCTAATAAACCACTTTTCCCTTCTATCTTGCATCAAAACCATACAGCACAGGGTCATAGTTGTACATTGATATACATTCTTGTCTCTGCATTCTTCAGGTGAAAGGAGATTAGATTTTATTAGAATTGTAGTGTAGATAGTTGATAGATAGATGATAGACAGATAGAGAAGAAAATAAAATGTGGATTTTTAACTGTGGTTATGCACATCTGTATTCCCAGAACTCAAGAGGCAGAAACAGGCAGATAGGTCTCTGTAAGTTCAAGGCCAGCATCGTTTATATACTGAGTTGAGGGAGAGCCAGTCTTACCTAGTGAGACTCTGCCTCAAAAAAAGAAATGAAGGAAGAAACGAACGAAGGAAGAAAAGAATGAAAGAAGTATAAATAATACCTGAATACCTAAAGAATACCCAGAATTCCTGAGAAAGGCATTTATCCCTGGGGATGTTGAACAAACAGCAATTAGCTTAAATATTTAAGTTTAACCTCATCACTCTATTCAGATTATTTTCTATAAAGAATATTTCCATTAGCAGATTTCACTCCTATAAATATCCACTTAACCTGGGAAATCTCTACTGCTCTGCGTAGTTCAACAGCCTGGAGCAGCTGTGCATCAACTTCACCAACGAGAAGCTGCAGCAGTTCTTCAACCACCACATGTTCGTGCTGGAGCAGGAGGAGTACAAGAAGGAGGGCATCGAGTGGACGTTCATCGACTTCGGGATGGACCTGGCCGCCTGCATCGAGCTCATCGAGAAGGTTCGTGCAAGAGTCTGGCTATGGACTCTCAGTGTCTTAAAGTATCACTGTCCTTCCCATCGCTTGAGACCTGAGCAAACTGGAAATCACTATGTAGAAGTCACTTCCTCTGCACAACTCTTAAAAGTTTGGGAAGTGTCGCTTCATTTAGTTCCTCCTGGTTTCATTCTCCTTCTGACTCACACCCAGTTTAAAGGAAGCTGTGTACACCCCATCTGTGACAGTAGCTTCACTAAAACCACTCCTGCTAGTTCTAGTCTGCCTCCATTATAGTCCAGAATGTTATTAATGGAGAGAAACGTTTTTTTTTTCTAAATAAAAACAGATGCACAGATGATTCAGCCATTGCACAAGAATTCAGAAAGTCAAACTGCTTGTACTGCTTAATAATCTATATTTAAGGAGACTAAACATCTGAAATATCTTAAGTGATGTTTGGGATATATATATATTTACTGTGCACGGAGTCGATATTATTCTATATATCACCTGTGCACACGTAAATGCGAGACAAGGAAGCGACATGTCATACTCTACCGCACTCTGCCTTATGTTCTTGAAATAGGATCTCTCACTAGGCTAGTGACCTCCTTCCTGCCCCACATTAATGGGATTACAGATATGTGTGTGACCATGCCTTGCTTTTTTGTGGGTTCTTCCACCGCAAGCACTTCTAACCACTGAGCCCAAACTCCTTGGGGTTAGTGTCCAGCTTTTCTTTCCACTGAACCCAATGCTACAGATTGAACAAGAGATGAAATGACGGGGGAGTCATTCGGGAGAGAACAGGGAGTGTGACCGACTCTGTGCTTATATTTAATTGGGAATGTTCGTGGTTCAAATGACAGCCACTATGTCTGCATCCAAGAGAAACGTGAGGTTGACGTAGGTCTGCTTGTCTGAATTCAGCCACTGGGCATCTTCTCCATCCTGGAAGAGGAGTGCATGTTCCCCAAGGCAACAGACACCTCCTTCAAGAACAAGCTGTATGACCAGCATCTGGGGAAGTCCAGCAACTTCCAGAAGCCCAAGCCTGCCAAAGGCAAGGCCGAGGCCCACTTCTCCCTCATTCACTATGCGGGCACCGTGGACTACAACATCACCGGCTGGCTGGACAAGAACAAGGACCCCCTGAATGACACCGTGGTGGGGCTGTACCAGAAGTCAGCAATGAAAACTCTGGCCAGCCTCTTCTCCACATACGCCAGTGCTGAAGCAGGTACTTCTGTGTTCTCCGTCGAAATCAAATTATTCCCTCAAAACGTTCCATCCCCTAGCAGGCTACTCTATTGATGGGTTTTCTTTTTTTGTCTCAGATGGCGGTGCAAAGAAAGGGGCTAAGAAGAAGGGCTCTTCTTTCCAAACTGTGTCAGCGCTTTTCAGGGTAAAGCATAAGTTTAAACTGGAAAAATATATATTCAGTTTCTATGGATCATAACACTAGGACTTAGAATAAATTAGGAAGAAATTGAATTACTTTAAATATTTATTCATCAGGAAAGATCTAAGGTAATGCTCAGGGTTTCTTATTATGATCACCTGATGCATTCAGGAATGCCAACATGTCCTTAGAAGTTTCTTGATCACAACATACACACATACTCACACACACACACACACACACACACACACACACACACACACACGCACATATGTACACAGCCTTGTACACTTGTATTCTGATTCCATTAGTAGTACTGTTTTGAGAATATTGTTGTCTTCCTTTGTTTTCTTTGGGACAAGATCTTCCTATGTAGGCCAGGCTGACCTTGAACTTGTGGACTTAGCACCTCAGACTCCTGAGTGCTGGATTCCAGGCACTGTGCCACTTTGCCAGAATTTCAATTTCCTTGAAAATGAATGTGAGATTCATTCTTTAGAACATTCTCCCACCGAAACATGTTCTCCCAATGAGAAGGACTGAATAGATGAAAGTAACCTAAAACAGTCTAGTGACCTAAATGGATGGTTAAACTACAAAAGAATTATACTTCTATGTATGAAATAGCGGAGCTTTTCCATTATATACTTGTACATTTCTGTAATATGCAATTTTAATTCTTCCGTAGCATGGCTCTTCCTGAGAGGACCATGTAAGATGTCTAGTCTGAGGATTTTTATGCCTCATTGCCTTCAAAACTAAAATGAGGATGTGACCTATGACTTTGATCTAACTATAAAACGTCTTCTTATTCTTTTCCCATCTCACTATAATCTACATTATCCAAAACCACAGACGGTTGCTTTGTAACCTTGTCTGTAAAGGTATCTTCAGGCTTAGATAGTCATGTTATTTGTTTTGATTTCCTAGTGGCTGAGATATGGAGCAAAAACATATGTTTGAGATGTTTGCATGTGTGTTCTCTATGGCTGAGCAAAACATTCTCTGTCACAATCAATTAACTCCCCATGTACTTTAGAAGGGAAATGTTTTCAAGCACCCAAGATCCACGCACACAAATTATATTGTCTCACACATTTACCCTCTTCAGAGAGAGAGAGAGGGAGATTAGAAGATCCTGGGAATGATAAAAAGGGAAGTAATGGAAAAGGCTGGAATGATTGCTAAGCTATGTTTTCACTGTAAACCACCAGCTAGTGGGAACGTTATCAGTGCTGGAGAAAAGAGAGGCCACGGAGGTCATCTGAACTCTTCAGAGGAGGCCCGGGAGACAGGGATGGCATGCAGTGGTAGAGGCATCCTGCGGGCTCTGTCTTCTGATGCTGGCTGAGAACTCTGCCTGTACGGAGACCACTGACGGTGCTGTCTGGCCCTCGGTGTTACAGCAGACATCCGAGTGATCTCAGTTTCTTCCTAGCACGTTGGCCTTCTGATATTCGAGGTTAAATACTGAAGCCTTCGAAATGCATAGCAGCTAAAGCCTCACATGCTCATGTCCAGTAGCTACGAGTGTGCTGTACACCCGGGTGGTGGTAGCACACCCCTTAAATTCCAGCAGCAGGGAGGCAGAGGCAGGTGGATCTCTGACTTCAAGGCCAGCCTGGTCTACAGAGCGAGTTCCAGAACAGCCAGGACCCCACAACAACAAGTGTATAGTATGATTTTTACCAAAAAGAGACTCAAAACCACAACTCTCTCAAGACCCTTCTGTCTCACTTTCTAGGAAAACTTAAATAAACTGATGACCAACCTGAGAAGTACACACCCTCACTTCGTACGGTGTATCATTCCCAATGAGACTAAAACTCCCGGTAAGACACAAAGCGTCAGTAACACACTAGGCCCAACCTGAAACTTGGGCACCTGGGACTTGACTCCCTCTCTCTGTTTCTAGGCGCCATGGAGCACGAGCTGGTCCTGCACCAGCTCAGGTGTAATGGGGTGCTGGAGGGCATCCGCATCTGCCGGAAGGGGTTCCCCAGCAGGATCCTGTACGGGGACTTCAAGCAGAGGTCAGCCCCCTCTGCTCTATGAATGCTTATGAATATTTATCAGCCTAGTTGCTGTCATTTGCTCATTATATTTCTTGTCTCCCACTTATCATAAGTATACAAATAAGAAATCAATTGCTCTGAAAGAATCATTAGATCTCTAATTTCTGTTCTGGTCGTTGAACAAGTACTCCTATTTGGTGGCAGTTGGATAGCTCGATTAAACCTTTCTGACTGTTCCTTATGTAACTGGACAGATACAAAGTTTTAAATGCAAGCGCTATTCCAGAAGGGCAGTTCATCGACAGCAAGAAGGCTTCTGAGAAGCTTCTGGGCTCTATCGATATCGATCACACCCAGTATAAGTTCGGACATACCAAGGTATGCCTGCCAGCCCTGTGTACCTGACCCACAGACCCTCAGCCATATCTGCATCGGCTGAAGTGCGGGGATGGCCTGTGACTCTCTGTTCCTCCAGGTCTTCTTCAAAGCTGGCCTCCTGGGTCTCCTGGAAGAAATGAGAGATGAAAAGCTGGCCCAGATTATAACAAGAACACAGGCGGTCTGTAGGGGCTACCTAATGAGAGTAGAGTATCAGAAGATGCTGCTGCGAAGGTAACAGCTAAGTAGAGCATTGGGGTCACCAGGTCCCCCAGGGCCTCTCCATCAGCTTTCCTCAGCCATTGAGCCCTCCAGCCTGTGATTAGTACCAGCTCTTCTCACCCCTACAACCCCTAGTGTCAACCTGGTGTCACCCTTCAGGCTAGGCTTCCCAGAACACCTCTCGTGGCCCCGCCCCTCACCCATCTCACACACAGAAACAGTCTGCAGCAAGGCAAGCGGTTTTCATCAGCCCACATCTCTGTTCCTGGCTCCCTGTGGTATTCCGCGTCAAATCTAAGCTGCTTTGCTTGGCTGCAAAGGTCCTATTCCCCACCATATCTTTCATGTCTAACCACATACTCTCTCTCAGCCACGCTAAACGATTCGCTTGCCTCTTATTCTCACGTCTGTATAGACCCTGCCCCTCACCAAAATCTACGTTGCGACAAGTCCATTCTTCTTTCCCGGAGCAACTTCATGCAGTTCATCTACACAGCATGTTCACATACTGCTCTAGCCACACACGCATTTTTACTCATTTTGTTCATCTGGATTTTTTTTTATGATGGCATGATAAGAGTTTTGTTTTCTTTACATCCATCTGAATCATAGCTTGAGTCATGGTACCTGCCTTCTCAGAGTTGGATTCCCTTGCAACTTGAACCAATAGAAATAAAACCTGCACGTAATGAACTTAAACATGCCTACATGTTGCTGCAAGCCAGCCAAACCTTGTCAGCCCATTGTGACCATTTGAAGAACTGTGCCAATCTTACCATTTCAACTTTTTATTAAAATAACACAACTTTGGAGTTTCATTGTTGCTATGCAATGAGCTGACAGGAAGAAACCACTCAAAGAATTTAGAAAAGCTAGTACATTATCTGAAGACCCTAACAAGAGAGGAGCAGCTAATTCCATGGTGATCAGAACAGGAAAGCTTTGAAGGAGAGAGTGGCTGAGCCTAGTTGAGGCAAATCATTCAGCCTGTGGCCCCTCACCTCACAGCTCACAGCTGTGCAGCAACAGCAGAACAAGACAGTCCAGCTACAGAGGCCGTGCTCTCCCGGACGCTCCTCCCATATGTGTCTGCTCTCTCTACGGCAGGGGTCACTTAGACAGTACAGTCTGCGCCCTCCAGATTCATCCTGCCTTTGTCAGCTAGGCAGGGACTGAGAACACTCAATTGTTCCATATGACTAGCACGCATTTGAGCAACATAGCGGTACTGAGGGCTACAGACTCTAACTCTGACTGTCAGGATGAACATGTGCTGGTACAGGAAAAGACTGTTGTCTTCAGTAAATGTCAGTCACGCTGCTGCCAGCGGCGCAATCACACCATCTTTCCCCACATTCCAGGGAGTCCATCTTCTGCATCCAGTACAACATCCGCGCCTTCATGAATGTCAAGCACTGGCCCTGGATGAAGCTCTTCTTCAAGATCAAACCCCTGCTGAAGAGCGCGGAGACTGAGAAGGAGATGGCCACCATGAAGGAGGAGTTCCAGAAAACCAAAGACGAGCTCGCCAAGTCGGAGGCCAAGAGGAAGGAGCTGGAGGAAAAGATGGTCACTCTTCTCAAAGAGAAAAATGACCTGCAACTCCAGGTTCAATCTGTGAGTGCACTGTTCGGAAGGCATCACATCACCAAGCTTCAGGGGGCTTTTTCTGGTCTTCCAGAGATGATCACTTACAACATGGGACTTTTCTTGGGAGAAAAAGATCTCTGGGGTGGTGATGGTGACTCTATTTTGTTGGCCATTTGCTCACCTTTCAACAGTGTGTTGAAAGCTACAATTACTTACACATTACCCAGGGGGAGAGGGAAGGTTCAATAACATCACAAAATTCAGCAACTTTGAAGCAAGCAGTTTAAAGCTAAGTTCCCAAATCTTACTCAAATATTTTACCTCTTTGACATGGCTGCATTGTTCCAGCCTTAAAAAATACAGTTCTGGCCTAAGCCCACTAGCTCAGGGCATTAATCCCAGCTACTCCAGGAGCAGAGTCAGGAGGAGCCCAAATTCAGAGCCTACCTGGGCTATGAAATACTTTCAAAGCCAGCCTTGGTAATGGAGTGCGATTTTGTCTTAAAATAAAAAGTAAAAAAGGGGGGGGGAGGTTGTAGTGGGAGGAGATGCTGGAGATGCAACCCAATGCTACAGCCCTTTCCCATCTGCTCAGAATTCTGGGCTTAGTCCTCAGCACAACGCGAGACAACAAAACAGCAAAAAATGAACAATAAAACCCAACGGATAATTCTATTTAGAAAATCCAGGTGCTTAAGACTGTCTTATAAATCAAGTTAATCAGCACTCAGTAGCCCGAGGCAGAGGGCAGGCAGATTCCATAGTGAGTGCCAAGACATCGAGGGCTATGTAGAGAAAACCTGCCTCAAAAAGCAAGAAAGAAAAAGTTAAGATAACCATCACTCTTTTCCTCAACGCTTCAGATTTCAGTCAATAAATATACATGCTTGCACTTACATGAGCTGAATGGGTGCTCTGGGGGGCAGTGCATGGCGCCCTCCCCAGTTCTTTTATCAACATCAATGAGCCTAGTAAGGTCACCACTGATGTCAAGGAAGAAGCTGCCATAGTCAAGGTGGGGAGCAATTCTAAGAACAGTACTTGGGTCAGACATAAGTGCCCATTTCCTTGCTCAACAAGCCCAACGGTGTTAGGAAGAAATTAGAGGGAGGATAGTTTTCCAAATGCTTAAGACTAGATCCACTCTGTCTCTTTACATGGTTGACCCATCAGTACTGCATCTCTATTAAAGATTAAAACAAGTAACCGAGAAGCGCCCAGCCTCATTCACTTTATAAAGCAAGCCCTGAGAAGTCAGAGAAACCCCCAGGCCAGAGGAATATAGTGAGTCAGTGGCTGCATTTTCTCAGTCCTTTAATTAGTTACTTATAAACATTTTTATATAGCTGCATAATTTCTCAGAATTACTTGTTCTGAAATTCATTTTGAGGATAATAGGCAATTCTTTAAATAGAAATGGAAACTTGAAGCAGCTACAGTGTTGTTATGGCCCATCATAAACATTCGGATGAACTAAAAATGCTGCATGGAAATGTATTTCATTTACTTTTTACTTTCATTGTTAATCCTATTTGACAACCAGTACTTTGAAACCAAAACTAACCAACCTCACTAAATCAACATCTTTGACTATAACAACTAAATAGCTCTCAGAAATTATTACAGCCTCCTAATTTACATGTGAAAAACGGAGAACAGGGTGAAAGCCACTTGCTCTGGACAATACTTGGAGATTTGGAGTCGAGAATCCAGGCTTCTTACTGCCCTGACTTTCTCTTCTTCTACACACAATTTCACACTCATTACATTCTCCAGCCCAATCATTATGTAGACTCCTTTGCTTCTAGACATCCAGACTTGTTTTCTAATTAGTTACATGTCTTTAAGTCAGATATAATATTCAGTGAAGGGTGAACTTATATTCATGCTAAGAAATCCAACAGAATTCAGACAAACACTAAATACTTTGTGCAAAAACAAAAAGTAAGTTTTAAACTAAGTAACAGACTAAGTGTCTTGATGAATCCATAGGAAGCAGACAGTTTGGCAGATGCTGAGGAAAGGTGTGAACAACTGATCAAAAACAAAATCCAGCTGGAGGCCAAAATCAAAGAGGTGACAGAGAGAGCTGAGGATGAGGAGGAGATCAATGCGGAGCTGACGGCCAAGAAGAGGAAGCTGGAGGATGAGTGCTCAGAGCTGAAGAAAGACATCGATGACCTTGAGCTGACACTGGCCAAGGTCGAGAAGGAGAAGCACGCCACGGAGAACAAGGTGTGGGATATAGCCATGGAAGCTTATGACT
>CM053757.1:52524959-52546873 GCA_028658305.1 Pachyuromys duprasi
GAATGGGGATTGGAACTCTACAGACATTCACTGAGATTGTCTACATTAGAGACTGGACAAGTGTTTGTTCAAGGGGCTCCATTAACCTACTCATGTGATGTTTTGGGAGCTGATGATAATAAAGTGATTTTAAAAATAAATTAATAAGTAAAAATAAACAAATTCTTCATTACAGCACCTTGGGAAAATTCATAACAGTATAATGTACACTGAATGTAAGAGCAAGAGAATTGTTTACGGTAACTGCTGATTGAGTAACTAAAACAAAGTAAGCTAATGGAGCGATGAAGCCATATTATATAAATGCAGGTTTATTGGGAACAGTGAAGGAGGGGGGGTGGAAATGGAGCAGGCACTAGGGTGGAAAGAGAGCCGGGGAAGGGGGTGAAAAGGAGCAGCAGAACCCAGATGTCTGATTATATAGTGAAGGGCCTTGGGGAGGGAAGCCCCGCCCCTAGGTGGAGGGCAGGGTATGGCAGCCATGCCCTGCAGCGAGCTTTAACAACTGCAATGACTCTGTCAACTGTGCTTCATCTTCCAATCCATGACCATTGCCTATGTCTCCATATGGTTAGAGCTTTGATTTCTTCATTAGCATCCTGTAGCGTTTAGTACATGCATCTTCTTCATGTAGACACATGCCCCTTAGCAACTGTAAATGATGCTATACGGATTTTCTTCAGCTTACAATTAGACTGTGTCTCAGGAAACGCCACCATTAGCTGAAAATAGAGTTAAAGTGACACTACATTTGGCACGCCTAACCTAACAGAGAACCTCAGGGCACTGTTACTTCTCATTGAGATTTCTAGGGCAAGTGGGCAAGATGCCACGCGGCAGTCCGGGAAAAGCTCAAAATCAAGCACATTTTCAATTCTGTGTGCATTGAGTTCACACTGATGTAAATTAAACTTGTAAAAGTATAAACATCACATGTCTGTGAGACATCTGTGATTGTTACCAGGAGAAAGTTTCCAAACATGCCTAAAAGCAAAATACATAACCATGCTTCCAGAGGCATATCCCAATATCATGCGCTTAGGGTGCATGCAAACATGGGAAGAAGTCAGAACAGACTTGAAACCTAGGTTAAGACTGCCGTGCTAACATTTTAGAAGATTTCTGGGCAACTTTTGGTCAAAAGATACAAAATTAGAGCCAAACAGGAGAAACAGGGGTGCTATGTATTCTCATACTAATTACTGGCTCCAAGATCTGGTTGCAGTCAAGAGTACACCTTCACCTACACTGGTCTTTGGTATATAAACCTTGCTCTATTTGATTTAAAGTTAATTGGCTAATAAAGTTTCTGAAGCTTATAACTGGGCAGAAGGGAGGGAAGCAGGGCTTAGGTCCCCTGGCTTGGGGTCAGGTGGGGACCATGAGGTGGAGGAAAGAGGAAAAGAAGCCAGAGAATAAGGATGCCACCACAGGGCAATATGGACCCTGAGCACATGGCCATGAGGGCTGGCCTGATGGAACAGAAGCAGCCCAGGCAGGAACAGTTATGGGAAATAACTTGGGTATGTAGCTGGGAAATAGCAAAATAGCTTAGAGGGTTGATGTCTGCCCAGTTACGGTGCCTTAAAGCTTTTGTTGATCTAAAAGTTTTCTGACTCTGTTATTTGGGAACTGTCTGGGTTAGAGAAGCCCTCTACAATCTAAACACCATTTCCACACAGAGTTTGAAAGTTAGATTTTTGTCAACTTGACACAATCTAGTCATCTGGGAAGAGAAATCTCAACTGAGAGACGCCTCCATAAATTGGCCTGTAGGGAAGCCTTGACTAGTGATTGACATGGGAAGACCCATCCCATTGCAGGAAGTGCCACCCCTGGGCAGATGGTTCAGTGTTATATGAAAAAGCAAGCTGAGCTAAGCACGGAGGGCAAGCCACAAGTAAACAGTATTCCTCTGTGGGGCCTGTTTCTGTCCCTGCCTCCAGGCTCGTGCCCTGCTTGAGTGCCTGTCTTGGCTTCCCTCAGTAATGGACTGTAATAGGGAGGTGTAAAACAAAGAAGCCCTTTTCCTGCCCTAGAAGCTTTTAGTCATGATGTTTTTCACAGAATCAGAGAGCAAAACAGAGCACACGGTGTAGTAAGTATAGCTAATGATAATATCTAGTATTCTTGAAAAATGTTGAATGGATATCAAGTGTTCTTACCACAAAATAACTATGGAAGTTAATTTATTTGTTAATTAGCAAGTTAGTATGCATGCATACATGTTCACATATCCATAAATATGTACTTACATATATACATTCACATAGTTATAAATACATATATATGGCTGTACATGCTTATACGTATAAATGTGTGTGTGTGTGTGTGTGTGTGTGTGTGTACTGGCTAGTTTTTATGTCAACTTGACACAGGCTAGAGTCATCAGAGAGTGGGGAGCCTCAAATGAGAAAATGCCTCCATAAGATCTGGCTGTAGGCAAGTCTGTTGGCATTTTCCTAACTAGAATTACTGTGGGAGGACCCAGCCCATTGTGGGCAGGGCCACCCTTAGGCTGGAGGTCCTTGGTGCTATAAGAAAGCAGGCTGAGGTGAGGAACAAACTGGTAGGGAGCACCCCTCCACAGCTTCTGCATCGGGCCCTGCCTTCAACTTCCTGCCAGTTTGAGTTCCTGCCTCAGCTTCCCTCAGTGGACTGTGACTCAGGACATGAAAGCCAAATGAGCCCTTTCCCCTCCAAACCCTAACTAAGGTTATCACATGTACAAGTGCATACATACATACACACACATACACTTCAAAATATGCTGTTCTTGATAAATGTATACTTCTGTCAATTTTTAAATTAAAAATTTTAATTTTGAATCAATAAATTTTTTATGTGGTGGAGGTGAGTGTAGGAGCCATCCATCCTGATTTTGGAGACAGCATCTCTCATTGCTTGGAGCTCACTGACCCCAAGGGGGTCCTCTTTTTTCTACCTCCCCAGAACTGGAACTGGAAGTCGACACCATGGCCTCCAGCCTTTTCATGTGGGTTTTAGGACAACAGAACCTGGGTCCTCCCACTTTACTGAGCTAGCTCACAACCTAATATAATTTTTTTAAATAATATTTTCCTTCAGCATGCTTGATCCTACTTTTCTAAGCGGGTATTACTTGAGAATTTTTTTTCTAGGCTCATATTATTAAAATAAATAAAAATAACCTGCCCCTTAAGATTTTATATCCACTTCTCATCAAAGAAAGGGCCATAGCTGACAACGGAAAGACTGAGGGGAGGGGCCTTTTGATGGACGAGAGACCATTAGCACAGCTGCTAAAAGCTGTTGCCTTTCATGCAAGCTTTTCAGTGGGGATTAACATTCCTGAGTAAGACCTAGCAGCTGTCAGGGTAGAACTTAACATTCTGACTCCTGGCTGAGGTAGACTTTGGGGCACATGGTGTCCCCAGCCACCCTCACTCACTACAGACTTACCAGTCACTTTTTCCTAAGCTGGAAGCTGAAGAATCGGCCGTGGGCAGATCCTTAAACCCTACTTACGGGTGGAATTTACCAGCTTGATTCCTCCCTCCTAGCTGCCAGAGTTCCCAAGATGCAGCTTCCTGAGGCCCCAAGGAAAAATGAACACCTCGGCTGTGGCTGCGTGATAAAGGAGAAAGACTTAGGGATCACACCCAAAACAGGGCTTTTCTTAGATTCCCCTGGCTGACCTTCACAAGCAGAGAGGGCAGACTATGTTCTCAACGTTGTCACAGAAGCTCGTGCTCTTGGGGAGAACGTGGTGGTTCAGATTATGAGAAATTCTGCTCACAGCGTGAGCGTGGAAAAGCTGAGGGGGTTCTACCACTGTTTTTTTTAAAACATTTTTATTTTATATTAATCACAGGTTATGTACTTTGTATCCCAGCCATAGCCCCCTCCCATATTCCCTCCCTATCCTTCCCATCCCTCCCTCATCTCCTCCCTGCCCCTTTCCAAGTCCACTGATAGGGGAGGACCTCCTTTAATCCCAGCACTTGGGAGGCAGAGGCAGGCTGATCTCTGTGAGCTCAAGGCCAGCCTGGTCTACAAAGTGAGTCCAGGACAGCCAGGGCTCTGTTACATAGAGAAACTCTGTCTTAAAAAAACAAACAAACAAAAATATTAATTTGTAGGAGCAGCCTTGCTAGGTCACAGAAGAGGACATTGCAGCCAGTCCTGAAGAGACCTGATAAACTAGGGTTGGATGGAAGGGGAGGAGGTCTACCACTGTTCGAAGAACGCAAATAACTCACAGATTTCAGTACCCAGCTCTAACTCACGATGAGATTAAACAGGGATCTTTGAAAGTGAGTAACTTGAAGTGCTTGGAAAACTTCACTTGGGGGTGGGGTGGGGAGAGGGTGTCTGGCAACAATTCCAAGCCCTGCTGAACGGCATAGCTGTAAGCCCCAGAATTTGGGAGGCTGAGGCAAGAAGATGGCCTGAGCGAAGGCTGGGAAATACAGTGAAAACTCATCTGAAGGCAAAACACAAAGCCAGAACTTCCAAAACATTCTTTCTGGCCAGTGACTTGACTGCCCCATCTTCAAATCATCTGTCCACACCAAATTTCACACACTCCCCACCACATACCCACCCACTCTGAAGCCATTCAGAGCGATGGATGAGGTCTGCACTGGGTGCACACTTGCTGATCTCACAGGCTCGCCACGCTGGTCCCTGCACTACAGACATCACTTCCTGCAGGCCCTTCCTTCCCTCAGTCTGACCCCTTCCTGGATTTATGGGATGCAAAGGAAGTCACTCCCATCAGGTTTGGACTGTTGAAAATAAGGTTTCTCTCAGGAGGTGTCAGGCCGCATTCCCACCTTCCCAAGCAGTTGAAGACCTGACACTGGCCGATTAAATCATCCGGGTTTCAAAGGACAACTTTTGATACCCAAATCCCAGAACAGTGTTTTCACTCACTTCCTGAATAAAAAGGGAACCTTCCATACAGTTTATTTGTATGAAAAATGAAGCAATGTTGAGCACAAAATAAATGTGATCACATGATCATGATCCTAGATGGCAGTTTTAAGGCCTTAGCATGGCTTAGCCCTTGCCTAGCATCCACAAAGCCTGATTGGATCTCAGACCACACACACCCCCCCACCACACACACACACACACACACACACACCCCAAAAAATGTTATGCTCACAGAAGTAGAGAGATGAGCAGTGTTTTCAAAATGGAGTGACTAATGGTTATGAACTTTAGGGGAGGCGAATGAGAAGGAAGGGAATGAGAGAAAAGCAGAAGGGATGAAGAAGAGAGGGAGATGGGAGAGGATAGGAAGTGTGGGAAAGCCAACAATTGCAAAGTCATAAAAGAATTAAATTCTGATGTTTTATTTCACAACAGACTGTAGCTAACTATAAGACAGTACATATTTCAAAACAGCTAGAAGATTTCAAATGGTCTCATCACAAATAAATAATAAATGCTTGTGGTGATGAAGATGCTGGTTGCCCTACTTTCTCTAATATCCAACCTATTCATGTATCAAAACATCAAGCTGTCACTCCATAAATATATACAACTCTAGGGCTCCATAAAACAGACAAATGAAATGAGAAAAGGCACTAGAACCAAGTTCTCAAAGAGTAAAACGGACTGTATAATAATAACTGACATTTAAAAGCAAGTCCTGTAGCTAGTGGTCTCACTCAGTAATGGAATGTGTGCTACATTGGTCCCTAGCACCACAAAAAGATAATCAAGTGATTAATTAATCTGTTCAAAGTTCTCATCTTCATTCACAAGGCTATAGGCCATTTGTCCTCTGTCCTCCATCCACATAACTGGCTGGTTCTCTCTGTCCCACTGGCCTTTGCTCTGTTCCTGCACAGGCACATTGCTTTCCTCAGCCTTTGCTCTTGCTTCTTCTGCCTGGAATACTTCACCTTTTCCCCCCTTAACCGCCATGTCACTAGGTGTCTGCCCAAATATTCCCTCTTCAGAGATTTTCACTGATCAATCTGTTTAAACACTACAATCCACTGTTCCTCCCAAGACTACTTATCACTAAGTGATATTACATGTCAGTTTGCATGCTGCCCCCTCACATACATTTGCTATAGTCATTTTCGTGAGGACAGAGCCCTGTACATAAAAATTCCCTATTCTATAATGGGTCCCAATAAATGTTGGGGGAATAAATGATGGAAGAAGTGTACGCTCTCATTATGTTGTTGGCTCTCCACTGAGCAATGTAAACAGCTTTGAAATTATTGTATTAAAGTTTTGGAATCAGCAGTTTCAGACATAATTTTAAAAAAAGCATTCTAAAGGGCCTGGAAGGAATATCTTAAACTGATCCATTAGAGCTCCATCTTTGAGGTCAGGCTCAGGGACTTTTCTAGCACACTCCTTCCACCTTTTAGGTATAGTATTGAGCTCATCCTCATCTGCTCACAAATATCCTGATTCTAAGTTATTTAAACTCTCTCTGTCTCTCTCTCTCTCTCTCTCTCTCTCTCTCTCTGTGTGTGTGTGTGTGTGTGTGTCTGAGGAAGAGGTCAGAAGAGGGAGTCAGATCCCTTGAAGTGGGAGTTACAGTTTATGA
Source organism: Pachyuromys duprasi (assembly GCA_028658305.1). NCBI lineage: Eukaryota > Metazoa > Chordata > Mammalia > Rodentia > Muridae > Pachyuromys > Pachyuromys duprasi. Next base: position 52,531,519 of record CM053757.1, read on the forward strand.
GCCATCTGACATGGGTGTAGGAACAGAATTCAGGTCTGTTAGAAGAGAAGCAAGCATTCTTAACCACTGAGCCATCTCCTTAGACCTGACCATCCTTAAACTGAAAATCTTGAGAACTCCCCCAATTTCAAGCAGACCAGGATGGGAGATCACCCTACCCCCAGTACCAATTTGCAATCTCCTCTCTGCTTTATTGTTGCGTAGAGCTGTGTAGCAGAGGGGTTGGTGCCCAGGGTTGTAGGAACAGGATAATTAGCTATATGCAGTAAATGGGGCTGGAAGATTGGTCTGCTGTAGACAGGCTGGGTCATCTGGTTGACCTCACTAGACAGCAGCATGAAAGACATGAAAGAACGCAGATGAGGCTGCCCTGGCTTTCGGAGCCTCTGCCACGGGCAGTGGTTGGTGCATTGTTCAGGAGAAGCTCACCATTCCTAAACCTCAGGTTCTTCTATTGACACAACACCAATCCCTCTCCCCTTCCTAAGCTATCATATTACTTCCAAGTAGTACCCTACCATGAATTCATTAACCCACTTGGTTGACACAAGAACTTTTGAGAGGTAGTCATTGCTGTACTCTCTCATTTCAATGAGGATCCAACTAAGACTCAGAAAAGTTATGTCACTACCTAATCCCCATATCTTAAATGATAACAATTTGATATACTTGAATTCCACCTCTTAAGGTTTACTCTCGGTTACCATATAATCATGCATCTTTTAATGATATAAATCCATAATTTGAACGTGTTCACCAAATACATAGCTTAAAAAAAACACATTACAACCCAGTGGTGGTCGTTGACATCATTTTATTATGTTTTCCTTAACTCTGATAAGGCTTTAAATATCTAAGTACCAAAACATGGCTGATAGACAAAACAAAGACAAATGGAAGCAGACCCTAATACTCACATATATGTGTCCCAGGCTTGAAACAATGCCGGAAATTCTTCAGTTTACAAAACATAACTTAACTGGTTAGATTTCTTCTCTGAACAGAATGTTTCAAATCACACAATCTCCCTACGTTGTTTTCAGAGTTAATGTTTTGAATGTGATTCTGAAAAAGTATGTATAATTCTGAAGCTTAGAATCTTAAAGGATCTTGAAAGTCAGAAGCAGTTACTTTGTAGTTAAAAAAAAAAAAAACAAAGTCAAAGGACAATAGCTTTGCGTTCTCCCTCTGTCACTGACCACCCATACATGACTCCTAGCTTCACCAAGCCTGTTTCCCACGTGCAAAACTAGGATGTCTCTGTGCCCACCTGGGTTGGTGGTTCATGCCTATGCTCTGAGAATTTGAGAAGCTGAGCAGTATTCTCACCATGGGTCCAGAGCTAAACTGGGTTACACAGTGGGTTCCAGACCAATATGGACTGCAATGTGCAGCTTTGGCTCAGAAAGAAGGAGAGGGTAGGGAGGAGAGAAAATGAAAGAGAAAAAATAATTTCTGTCTTGGAAAATTTCAGTAAGTAAGTAGCTGCATGGATGTAAGTGAGAGAGGCCTTGTGTTACATTTGAAAGCGCTGATCTTCGTGTTCTTGGATTTCGGGAGGATAAGGCAGGGTGACTTTATATCCTTAGCACGAATTAGTCGAACTGTACAATACCTCAGTTTCTGACTCTGTAAGGTGGGAGCTAGACGAGAAAACATGCCAGACTGCCTTTACTATAGGATATGGTCATTCAGTTCAAATATGAGCCACTGTTTTCACTAACAGGCCTGCTCTGGACATTTATCTAGAAACTTCGGTTCCTGTTTGGGAAACTCCTTGCTGCTTTTGGAACGCCATCTGTCACATCAGCTCTTAGACAGCCCAAGTTGTGAGGAGTGAGGCATGATCCCACTATCAGCACACTTAATTGCCCTTTCTTCTCAAGTATCCTCGTGAGGGATGACCTTGACCATGTTCTTTTTCCTAGTCCTTTCCATCTGGTCGTGCTACAGGCCTCCTGCCCTTCCCATTACACTATCTGAACTTACAGTTTCCTCCAACCACATCTTCCATTGTGACTGGTGCCCTGACTCTCCTAGGAAAATCAGGGAAAATGCTTTCTTCCTCCTCAACACCTGTTCACTCCTAAATCCCTAGTCTAAGCTGCCCCCCCCCCAGCATCCTGCTGATGTCACTGTCAGGTCACCCTCCTCACCCATACAATGCCAGATCCCTGATCCTCTCCTTTTTCAGGTTCCTTGAAGAGTCTCTTTCATACACTCCCTCTTGAATATGTTACTGCCCTTGAGTTCTGTGTTGGCTCCAATAATAACGTTACCTACACCATAGAGTGAGGAGATTTTGTAAAGAGAATAGAGAAAATCTTTATCCTCAGAGTTCCTCTTTATCCTCAGAGTTCCTCTCCGATATGAGAGCGAAGTATGGCATGATGTGGACACTATGAACTACAGAGCAGAGTGGTGAGATAATGATAAGACTTCCAACCCAGGGAGACTCTTGAAAGCGATGGGTTTTTATTACCTAGATTATGCAATATGATAGCTGCGTCTCCAGGCCCAACTCATCTGATTGTAGACATTAAGTAAGTGTAGGTTTTTATATGTTGATCAAACCCCAATACAACTATGAAAGGAAAGAAAGGGGGGGAGGGATGGAGTAAGAAAGACAAGGAAAAAAGGAAATAGCCTTGTGAACTAACTCACTCCTGTGAGATGAGACCTAACTAATTCACTTGGATAGACCAATATTAATCCCTTCACAAAGGTGGCCATGATCCAATAATCACTCAGGAGGCGCGCTTCTTAAAGAACCTACCGCCTTTCAAGATTGTTACAGTAGGCACCATGCAGCCAACACATGAACCTTTGAGGCACAAACCATACCCGATGAAGACCCACTTGGGTCGTCTGACTCCAACAAAGGATTACTGCTTTTCATTTAGGTATTTGCTTTCTTGTAGAATGATCTTCATTTCTGTTTCTTTTTCTTCCCTGTCTTGTTTAATTTCTTCTTACCACAACACAGCCTTCCCATGAATGCACCTCTTCTTTAATAGCTTCAGCTATCACCTCCACAGACTCTGCGTCAGCCTTGACTTGTTTAACACTATGACCCCAGTCTCTACAATGCAGCTATCTCTTAAATCCACACGAAGTTTCCTGTCTACAGTTTCTTCTCTAGGCTTGCTGCGGGGACCTAGATCACTAAGCCGAAATGAGAGCTGGATGAAAAGCAGCATTCTCTGATTTTTCCTCCTGCCCGTAACCTGGATGGAAAGCAGCATTCTCTGATTTTTCCTCCTGCCCGTAACTTTGCAGTTATCAAAGTCTTATGAGTCCCACCTCTGGGATAGCACTCTGGTTTTTAAATTTTTCTTTCCTTTTAGACCTTTTAATCAAGGCACTCTTAATTTCATACCATTATGTTTGTATTCAGTGCAAGTAACACAGATGACACAGATTTTACTATATTGATATAATAAAGGTAAGACTTCAAAACATAAGCCTAAAGCTCATAAGGATCATAATTCCCAAACACACTTCATTCATGGCATGACTGCCTGTGGGGAATTGCTTCTCTTTTCTTATCATATCTAAATGGAATACCATGGTAATCACAACCTGTGATGACACACAGTGCTCTCCTCTTTGAATCTGCAGCTGGATTTAGGACCACTAAGGGTACAGAGACTATGAAGGTCACCCTACTGATCCAGAAATGTTTAATACAGATCTGAACTCCCCTAAGTTCTTCTTCTACCAATACATTCTATCACCAGTTCTAGATTCATCTTCAAAAAGGTATATAACAGCTAGTGTGTGTGTGTGTGTTTGTGTGTGTGTGCGGAAGCCATGGGTTGATATCAGGTACTTGATCAGTTGCTCTCTACCTTGTACTGTTGCTGTGGCTGTGTTTGCTGTTGTTGTTTGAGCCAGGGTCTCTCACTGAACCCGATGCTGGTTGATTCGGCTGCCAAGCTCCTGGAATCCTTTTGTTTCTGCCACCCCAGCACCAGGATAACAGCTGTGTGCCACTGTGCTCAGCCACCCCCACTTTTTATGTGAGTGCTGGAGATTAAACTTAGGTCATCATGTTTGCATGTCAATCACTTTACTGAGTTGCTACTCCAGTTAATAAGAATTATGATAGTATATATGTATATATGAATGTATATATATATATGTACACACACACACAAGTGACACTTCATGGTTCTCAGATGCTTACAAATAAATCTGATCCACTCTGCATCCTGCTGATCGGGTGCTTAATCTTTGGAGAATGACTTATCCTGTCAATATCTGTGCACCTGTTCCCATTTCCACTTCCAAGTGATCCTACCTCATGTTCCCTTTTCCCATTTCAACACAGAGCCCTGTGTCCCAGGTGCACTCAGCAAGGCCTTGCTTCCACATCGAGAGCCTAGAAGCAAAGGTTCTAGACCAGAAGGAATTCTAATATCATTCTACAGCCTTGGAGGAGCTACTTGAACTCTCAGAGACTGAGAGTTTCCTTCACTCTGAAATAGGAGTGACACAAGCACATACCTATTAGAATAGCTATGAAGTTCCAGAGAGCCTGTGTGGATAAAGCCTGGAATGTGCTAAGTCCTTAATAACTATTAACTAATGAAGCTGATAATCTAATCCCTTTCTTTTTCTGCCTTATCTCTTTAGGCCTCTTTCAGCCTTGATTCTCTTATCGATCACATTGGTCTGTACATTCACAGGAATGCTCACTACTACATTCAGAAGATGGTAGATTGAATAAAAGCAGCTGCGAAGTCCGTTGACTCCCTACTGCTTGCTGCTGGACCAATATTTCTATACCGGATGCATTCCTCAGTAGTCTTCTCTTGTTTCATTAAACAGTGAACAAATTAGATGCTGTCCCAACATTAAGTTGCTGTAAGAAATGCAGGTCTCTCAGAAAGTTATTGATGGCTGGTCTTGTAGTTCAGCAGGAGAGTGTTTGCCTAGTGTACACAAAGCCCTGGGTTCTGGGCACAGGAAACCAAAAATAACCTCGAAAGTGTTCATAAGTTTTTGTTTAATGAAAGCCTTGGAGGATCCTTACAGACTAGGATGTGAGCTCCTCTGACAGGAGTAGTAGTCGGCTGCATCTCATGCGTCATCTACCCATGGGTTGGTTCGTTTCCCTTCATCTCATTCTGTCAGATCTACTTTAGGAAATGTAGCACGGTGGCACTCTTCCCTCCTGCTCCTCCTCTGCCCGCAGACATGTTTTAGAATGTAACTTGTCCTGCACCCTGTCTTTTGGAAGTGACTTACCTAAGCATCCGGAGGTGCCAGTACTGACTCTTCCATGCATTCAGCAAACATTGGTTGTAACCAGACCGTATTGCTGTGAGTGACTCTAACTTCAATACATATCTAAATCACTTACGTTTCACCACCACCACCTCCCTCCAAAAATATTCCTGGCTGACCATAGGAATTATCGCATATTTTCATCAGAAACTACATCACTCAAAACTCATTTATTCCGGTTTTAACTCGATGCTAGTTTTGCAATCTATTTCTCAATCTGTAGCAGATTTTTAAAAGATAAAAGAAAAGAGATAAAAGAGGCAAACTTAAAATTACACATGAGAAGCTGGTCATGAAGGTCACCCTGCATCATGTCAGCTAAAGGAGGCATGGTTGCTGCCCACGCTATTGATCATCTATTGCGTAACAAATGACCTGGAGAAGCTTTCTGCCCTTCCCTGACCTTCTTAGCACACTCTGCCCCAGTTCTACTCAGCCCCTACGACTCTCTAAGTCTCCAAGATCTGTGTCCAGAGTCAAAATCCCTATGCAGCTGACTTGGCATTATGAAGCCTGTGCTGGTCATTTATCCAAGTAATTCAACAAGAGTGAGAGATCAGGACTACGACGCATTTACATCTAATGAGTAAATGGTGATCCCAAACAGAGCCAAGTTAGAATGCTTGGCTAGCAGATTTGGAAGTATAAAGAGAGCTAGGGGCCCCACTCCTAAAACTGCTCTGACCGCAGCATCTAAGGTAAGCACTCACAAGTGCCCACTATTTTCCCACATAGTGATAATTAACTTGGTGGGTTACCAGTCAAGGGCAATAGAGTCGTCCTTACTGATCAGATCGGGTGACATGGTCAAAGTCCTTGCACTTCAACAAAATTTTTACAAGGGGAAGAGAAACAAAAATACATACAATTAGGGGATAAGAAAGAAAACTCACCCTCAGAGTGAAACTGATTTTCTAGGCAGATGCCACACCATTCAATTAACTGACTAACAACAAGTCAATGTGGAGTAACTCTTTGGTGATCGCCTTAGACAATCTGAAGGTTGTTGTGATGATTTAAACCTCTGCTTGCAGGGGGAGAAAGTCCCATAGTACTGTTTGACTTTTAACCCATATTGAAATGCATCCTAACCGGTTTTCACTGATGGGTTTGGGCGTTGGTCTTGCATGGGGAAGCGGGTGGCTTTGTGCTGGTCTAGTCTGACCCTACGGCAGCAGCCGGCATGACGACTCCACTCCTGCCCTTAGAGCCCTGTGATGCTTTGATTTCAGGCTCTTGTCACTACATGAGAACGTTCTGTCTTGGACTCGGGGCTAAAAAGGGATCTTTAGGCTTTTCTGGTACATTTGTATCATTTTACAGGAAGGAGTGAAAAATCCAAAAACAAAAATGTTTTTGGTGGCTACATAACAGAACCAGCTTTGCCTCCAAATCTTAATTCTTTTGTGTTGAGGACTTAGCATATGAGTAAATGTTTTTGAGAAATTTCTGTGGACTTTAGGCTATAACTGAGGCTTATTAAAGACTTGAAGGTAAAGGCAGCAAGCATCACACCAAGACCTGACTTCTGCCATGAAGCATCTCACAACATCTTCCCAACACCGTTCAAGCAGTGGTAACTGGGAACCGTGTTGAAACCAAGTTTGATATTTAACTTTTTGCAGAGACACTCTTGGGATGGTAGTGTGCATCATAAACCCCCAGAGTCAAGATTCTTTGGCCTGAGATGACTCTTCAGGTGCCCGTCTCCACCTGCTCCAGGAGACTTGAGCGTGTGCCCAAATGCCGTGTTGAGATGGCTTTCACCACCCAGTTTACAAATTTGATCATTCCCTGATGGCACAGCTCCGTAACCAGATGCAGGTTGCCATGGCAGTTTGTCTAAACTCATGAAATTGCCTCTTATTCTTCCTTGTTCATTATTTATTTGAGCATTTTTCTTGACCCTCATTAAATTTTGAATTCTTACGTCAGAGACATTCTTTCTTCATCTACCCTCCTGAGGAACTGACACACCACATCCACGTGCTTCTTTCCCTAATTAAACAATTATGGGGAATCATGAGTTACCCAATTAAAAAATATACAAAATATAAAATGACTTTTCCTCCTATTCTCTCCACTGTGTGTCCATATACACTGAAACAAATCAGAATAAATATGTGCTCTATGTTTTTTAAAAGCCTATAGTCATATTTTTGTATGTCTGTTTTTGCTTTATCAAATCAGCCCCAAGAGGACATCCCATTCCCGAAGGACAGAGTCACTCTGAGAACCAAGAAGGTAAGGTTTACTTTCAGTTTGATCATAATGGCAGCCATTGGATTTAGCAAACATCATCTCATACATTTTCAGCCTTACCATCTGTATAAGAGGCTGGCTGAAATCCCTGAGCTGAGGCTGGTCCCTGGAGTATTCTTAAAAGTGACATTACAAAAAAAAAATCACAATTTTGACCGAAGGAAGAACTGCCCATATTTGCATTGTGCTCAGAAATGCATTGAACAGTACAGAGATTCAGTGTACAAGTTCTAGGTCCATCTACATCATCTGCTCAGGACATGATATCAGAGAGTCACTCTCCATGCCTGGGTAATTGTGGCTGACCCTTGGGCACAGTCTGAATCCTTGAATCCATGCAACCATGCCTCTGTCGCAAACAGTAAGGAAATAACAAGAAGACATCATCCAAACCTACTCAAACGTGGCAATAGAACAAACCCCTCTCCTTCCAAGCTTTGTGCTTATTAGAGATAATTCTAGACTCATTAGGAACAAAAAAGCCAAGGGTCATTGAGTTGTGACCACTCCACGGATGACAGCAAAGTGGCTGAGAAATTTCTAGAAGAAGCATAAGTCAAGGACAATGACAGGGCAAACAGAGGAGCACTCAGAGGTGGTGATGGAGAGTGGGTGGGAGGGCAAACATCTCAATTAGAAGGTCCTTGGAGACAAAAACAGAGCAGGTGGCTGAAAGGGCACAGCTACACAGTGTTGGAGCTGCTGGTCATGCTGGCAGAGCAGAAAAGGGCTAAATAAGGGACCCTGTGTGGAGAAAGCTGGGGGCAGGGCATGATGAGTCATGTACTGAGAGAATGTGGTTGGATGTAAGGAGGTAAAGTTCATCAGCCAAGAATGAACGGTTTTACACTTGGGGCTTGGCCCTTGGTTGCATAAATATGGGGAGAAGATTTGACCTAGCAACCGCATGCCCAGAGAGAATTGAGGGGCTTTGCTGGAGAGTAAATGGTGAGTCAGTGGAGTGACATGGCTGCCAATGAACAGTCACGACCTCAGCCATTACACCTAGGTCAAGAGAGGTGAGGGCACTCTGGAGGAAGAGGAGGAGGAGGACACGTGGTTTGGATATCACATTTGATGAGATTAACAGGAGTGCATTTGGGTACAGTGGCTGGGACAGTAAAGGAGATACAGAACACACGAAGGAAGAAGCAGATGAAGATGTAGCTGGGGTTATTTAATGGTAGTCACGATGGTAAAGAGATGACGAAGCTGCGGAGAACACAGAACAGCCAGAGACAGGGGCAGAGTAGTCTTACTGTAGGACTTGGATTTGTTTTCTGTATGCAGACCTGGGGTGGTGATGAATCATCTTAAAGCCGTAGATGAACTTTAGGTTAAAGCAATAGGTACCTTTGGCCTGCCAAGTCTGTCTGAAGTGGCAAAAGTTGTATGTGAAGGTGTACAACTACGCTGAATGACATCTGTAAGAGAATTTTGCTGAGACAACTCGGTTCACACAGGAGACACTGGATCCGAGCTATAGTTAGACTACAGCAGGTAAATGGTGGGGGAAAGAATCTTTATCTGGAAACTAGTAATGATCTGAGGCCTAGCAGGGAAAGTCTGATTTTTCTACAGAGACTAAATATAAGTGAGCCGTCAGGCATTGTGAAAGTTTTCTCGCCTGCAGCCACTTCTCAGGTAGCACAACCCAGGTGACAGAGATAGAAAACCTGTAAAATCTATTCAACGGAAATTCAAGGCTGGAGAAGTTGATTGCTTGGTGGTAAAACACTTGCCACATGGGCATGAGGCTAGCCTGGGCTGTTCTGTTTCAAAACAGAGTAAAATTAAATTAAATAAGTGCAAGCTAGACTAACGTATTACAATGTATTCTAATAAAAATATTGATATTTTCAGGTTCCACACTGCAAAGTAGCCTTCAAGACTTGATTGCTTCACAAGTTTAAAACAGTAAGTATCTAAGAATAGTAACTACGTTATTTGAAAAGAGAATTAAAAATTAGTTCGACAAGCCCAAACCCTTATTGTTCCTTTCCTTCTCTAAATTATACTACTATATAAGGAGATAATCTTTAAAAAAATTATGTTTACTTTAACCAATCTGAAAACAGACAAAGCAGTCAGTCAAGCAGACACTGAAGAGACTGCAAAAGTGACACAAAATGCCGTTCTTATCGTAGCTTCTTGGTTTTGAAAAATACCATTTTCAAAACTATGTTATTTATAAGAAATTTGGTAGTAACTTTTAAAAAATTCATACTTTTTCTCAGTTCTAGTTTCTCATCTGGCACACATTATAAATGCCACCTCCTCGAATTTTTCATTCCGTGAGGATATGGGGTCCTAAGCCCATAGGCTGGAAGGCTACCGCTGTGATGCCGCCCACTTAGGCCTCAACGGTGGAGGCGCCCTTCGGGGAAATGGAAGGGAAACCAATTCACTCTCTAGGAAATAACAAAGACGTTTTAAAGCAGCGTGATGGCTGGGAGCCCTCTTTGTGGGTGTTATATTAAATCTTAAGGTTTTTTTTTTTTCCATTAAGTCTTAACCACAGGCCACAGCTAGCTTAAAGGAGCCACTGGCCAAAATAAAACTAAGGCGAAACTCCATAAGAAGATAAGCAAATCCTTTTCCCCATAGAAGGTGGCATCTGTCTGTAACATCGCAGAAAGGATATTTCAACAGTGGCTAACAGAGAGTTGCTCCCAAAAGGCCATATGTGGGGAGAGAACTAGAATGAGCTTGTCCTCGCTTTGTAACATAGAGTTTAAAAGATATTAAAATAGTAGCTGTTGAAAAGAAATACATAAAGATGAGCATGGGTGCTGTGTGTGAGAAATTTAATCCCATTTTATTTTAATTATTTTTTATTTTAGTCACAGGGGAATGAGTGGGAAGGAAAAGAGGAGAGAAAGGAATGGCAGGTTGATGTATGGGGAAAACACGAGGAGGAGATGGGAGAAAAGATGCAGAGAGGGAATGGGGCAGACAGCAGGAAAGGGAGTCACATGATCTACTTGAGCATGGTGGCAGGGATTGCTTCTTCACTTTGGACAGGATGAGGCAGGAGCCCAGAGAAGTTAACTGGCGTTAAAAGAACTTTACGATGGGTTTTCTAGCTTGTAAGCAGAGAAAACGCACACATAAAGAGAAAGGCCAAAGATATGAGGTGACTATAGGAAATCATGACACGGATTAGGGGGACCTTATCTATGCCCTCTACATTATGCAGTGGGTCCTAAGAAAGTATTAATTAAACATTGCCCCAACCTGATTCTACTATGCACAAGAGGACTTTGTAAACGGTTGTTCCAGGACCAGTATTATTCTCTCTGTAAGTCCAGAACTCCCCTGAGAATCCTGAAATAATGCAGGTTCTGTCTCAGTTGTCTCATCGGGTCTGAGAGTCTATATTTTCTGACAAATCCCTGGTGTGATCACATGAAGGGAACAGTTAAGCCAAGAAGACAAAGCAATTGTGTCTGTCAGAGAGAGTGTTCTGGGCTAACAGCATCAGCCAGAAACTGGCTAGAAATGCCTGTCTTCAGCTCATGAAGTCCTAAAGCAACTAGTTGGGGCCCAGCTATCGACTTTAACTGCTAGGGGGATCAGACACATGTTGACGTTTGGCCTGCTTGCTTTGGGCCAGCATGCCTTCTGCTAATTACCTTGTTACCTAAGTGAGCACAAGGGTTCTTTATGTTCATAGTAGTGTTTTAGCATGGAGCTGTGTGAGTTTTCTCTTAGGTATTATTAGCACCGCAAAGACTATTCCTTGAGCTGGCCAACTGACACTCCCCTAGGTCTGGCTGTGGATCTCTCAAAAGACAGCATTCTAAGAGCTCCCAAATCTGGCCCTGCACTGAGTAACAATGACAGGAGGCAGGGGAGGGCAGAGATAAAATACTTACCCGAGCCCAAGCTTCATTAGTCCTGTCTTCTCAGCTCCTGCTTTCTTCCTGCAGTCATGAGTTCAGATGCAGAGATGGCTATTTTCGGAGAGGCTGCTCCCTACCTCCGGAAACCAGAGAAGGAGAGGATCGAGGCTCAGAACCGTCCATTCGACTCTAAAAAAGCCTGCTTTGCTGTGGATGATAAAGAAATGTACGTGAAAGGCATGATCCAGAGCAGGGAAAATGACAAAGTCATTGTCAAGACCCTAGACAACCGAGTAAGTATCCATCTTGAATAATGTACGCATCCTCGCTTACCTTTGGAGGGAAGGATGCTGGACGGGAGTTTACGTGCTGGACCAGAAACCATCTGGAGACTGAACAAAACTTATGTTTTGTCATTCTGTGGTGGAAGAGTAAAAGAGAAGGCCGCTACTGCCACATCTTTCCTTCTGCCTCTTCCCTTTGATGATCTGGCTTGGGGTGGGGTGGGGGGGGCGCGGTGTTTGCTTTGGTGGAAAAGGGAAGGCAACAGTAAGAGATTGGTCTACCTAAAGAAAAAGGTGATGCCGGTTGCTGGCTGCTGGGCCAACTCAATCCAAGCTCTGGGCTGTAGAAGGAGTCTTACAGAGCCAGCTCAGGGGCATGGGTAATTGCAGCGTTCCCAACTCTTCAGTTCAATCCTTATTGGACATCCACCAGATCGCCGCTGTGCTGACAGTCACTTTGTAAATCTCTGTCAGTCACAGCATCTGCTTCTCCAAATTTTACCGTCTAGTGTAAGAGACCTGTGTCAGGAATGAATACCAGTTCAAACAGACACAGCAAACAGATCTTGTTTACATGTTTCATCACTGAATTTAATCTCTGATTCCAGATACTTTTCACTAAGTAGCAAACCCTGCCTTCTGTCACTCTTGGGCTTTCCCTGGCTTCAAAGCTGCGCCCCAGTTTTACAACCTTACAGAGGGTCACTCTGGGCCCACTGCCTTTCTGGCGGATCTGCTAAGAAATGAATGTCAGTCCCTAAACTGTCAAGGTACAGAGGCCTTCGCTTTCCCCACTGTGGGCTATCTTAGGTGTCTCTCTGTAGGCTCAGGTACTGGGAGGGAAAAGCCTTCCTTTCCTGTGAACTTTAACCCACACCAGCAAGTCTCCTTCCACTAACCTCAAAGCTGTCCCAAGAACTTCAGTTTTAGGAGAATAAAAGCCAGAAGCCCTTCTTGGCTCTCTTTTCTGCCCTACTTTCTATGTCTCCCGAGAATGAAGGGCAGAGCCAATTATATGCTTGAGTAGGAAGGAAAGGTGGGAACAACTCAGAGAAGTGAAATTCAATAATTGCCTTCAAATACTCCTCAGCCGTGACCCATCATACCTGTCCAAATGTTTAATGATGACAGTAGAGATAAAGCAATCATCAGAGCTTTGAAGAGAGCAGAGAAAGGAAATGGGGCATGAGATTGGGCACCTCAGCAGAGCTCTGGGGGTTTCTTTCTGGATACAACTTTAATGAAGACATTCCAAAGAAGTCTATATAAGCAGAGTCTTGAGGCAGGAGAGCACCGAGCACATGGGAAAAGTTCTGTCCAACCTTTGCCTCATCACAGCGGTCAGAGTAGCAGGCCAAACCAAGGCAACATGCCTTGACTTTGACTATCCTGAGCCCCACCTGGCAACTCTGGGGGACAAACTGTTCCTTACCTTTATGTACCCTGGCACACACAATGCCAGGCTGCCTGGGGGCATAGGACCAGAATCAAGCACACCAAGGAAAGTTATTGCCGGGCCATCTCTGGACATGGTGAGAATGATCCATTAGGTTGCGGCAATGTCCTAACCACACTGCAGCATCTCGCTATGCCACTGCCCGGGGGGGGGGGGGGCAGGCTACAGGTCTGCGGCTCTGCCTCCATCACTTGCCTTTTCTTGTCCCACCCAGGAGCTCACTCTGAACAGTGACCAGGTGTTCCCCATGAACCCCCCCAAGTTTGACAAGATCGAGGACATGGCCATGATGACCCACCTGCACGAGCCGGCTGTGCTGTACAACCTCAAGGAGCGCTACGCAGCCTGGATGATCTATGTGAGTGCCTTTTGACCGCTTTCTGTTTCGCTTACCTCTCTGATGAAAAACAAGATCTGTAACCTTTTAAATGTCCACAGACCTACTCGGGCCTGTTCTGCGTCACCGTCAACCCCTACAAGTGGCTGCCGGTGTACAACCCCGAGGTGGTGGCGGCCTACCGAGGCAAAAAGCGCCAGGAGGCCCCGCCCCACATCTTCTCCATCTCGGACAACGCCTACCAGTTCATGCTGACGGGTGAGTGGGCCCTTTGATTCACATGTAGATTATTATTGGCAAAGTACTTGGACCCTTTACACACCTCCCTCATTTAAACAACACGGTGGCAAAACGAACTTGGAAACGTCAAACGACTTGGGGTGAACAAGCAAGGCCATGGCACCTTTCATTACTGTAGTCATGGTGCAGAATGAAGCCAAGGGTCCTAGCTAAAGCACTCCAGACTCGTGTTCATTTCTGAGGGGTTGTGGAACACAAGGCCGCTGTTCTTCCATACCTCTAACTCAGCTCACTATGTGTACACTCAAAAGAGACTCTGACCACTTAGGGAATGCAGTGTTGGTGGGATGGGTACAGCAGGCTTCTCTGAGCCTTCTGAAGAAAGTAGACACACTGTGACATTGCCACACGCTGTCACCCATGTCACTGTCACCTGCTGTCACCTGTCTACGCAACTTTCACCTGACTTGCCACGAGGTAGTAGGCAGTTATGATCAAAAGCCCTTAAAAATCAAACAGCACCTTCACAGCCCTCATCATTTCTTCACTTTCTTTCCTCTACATGAACTGATTTTGTGCTTTGAGAGGAAAGATTCGCATCACTGTTCGTATCAGCTTGCGATGGCCACTGTGACAGAATGCCACATACATGCCAGGCATCTTTTCTTTTAAAATTTATTTATTTATTTTTATTAATTACAGTTTATTCTCTTTGTATCTCAGCTGAGTCCCCTCACTCGTGCCCTCCCAATCCCATTCTCCCTCCCTCTTCTCCCATGCCCCTCCCCCAGTCCACTGATAGGGGAGGTCCTCCTCCCTTTCCATCTGACCCTAGCCTATCAGGTCTCATCAGGACTGGCTGCATTGTCTTCTTCTGTGGACTGGCAAGGCTACTCCCCTCTCAGGGGGAAGTGATCAAAGAGCCAACCACTGAGTTCATGTCAGTGACAGTCCCTGTTCCCCTTACTAAGGAATCCACTTGGATACTGAACTGCCATGGGCTACATCTGTGCAGGGGTTCTAGGTTATATCTATGAATGGTCCTTGTTTGGATTATCAGTCCCAGAAAAGACCCCTATGCCCAGATATTTTGGTTCTGTTGCTCTCCTTGTGGAGCTCCTGTCCCCATCAGGTCTTTCTATCTCCCCCTTCTTTTATAAGATTCCCTGTGCTGTGCCTGAAGTTTGGCTATGAGTCTCAGCATCTGTGTTGATACCCTGCTAGGGAGAGTCTTTCAGAGGCCCTCTGTGGTAGGCTCTTGTCCCATTCCCTGTTTTCTCCCTCTTTCAAAGTCCATCCGTTTGCCTTTCTGAATGAAGATTGAGCATCTTACCCACCCAGGGTCTTCCTTCTTGATTAGCTTCTTTATGTGTACAGATTTTAGTATGATTATCCTATATTATACGTCTAATATCCACTTATAAGTGAGTATATTCCATGTGTGTCTTTAAAGTTCAAGTGGATCAAAGACCTCAATAGAAAACCAGACAGGGGGGTCAATGTAGTGATGTATCAGAGCAGATATTAAGACTTGAGATCAAGCCTCTGACAGAGGGCGAGAAGTAATGATAGATCTGGGGGAGGTTGTTGAGACTTGGGGAGAGCAAGAGCTCCACAAAGACCAAACTGAGCAGGGCAA
>CM053757.1:52557060-52622455 GCA_028658305.1 Pachyuromys duprasi
AGGAAGTCTTTAATTTCTTTATTTCTTCCCTAACCAAGCTGTCCTTGAGTAGCAAGTTGTTCAGTTTCCAAGTATGTGCAGGCTTCTTGCTGTTCCTATTGTTGTTGAGGTCCAGCTTTAGACCATGATGGTCAGATAGGATACAAGGGATTATTTCAATTTTCTTGTATCTTTTGAGACTTCCTTTGTGACCCACTATGTGGTCTATTTTGGAGAAGGTTCCATGAGGTGCTGAAAAGAAGGTATACTCTTTTGATCTAGGGTGAAAAGTTCTGTAGACATCTATTAGGTCCATTTGATTTGGGGCCTCTGTAAGTGCCCTTGTTTCCCTATTTTGCTTCTGACCGGATGATCTATCTCTTGGTGAGAGTGGAGTGTTGAAGTCTCCCACTATTAGGGTGTTGGGGTCAATATGTGATTTCAGCTTTAATAATGTTTCTTTTACAAATGTGGGTGGTCTTGTATTTGGGGCATAGATATTCAAAATTGTGATGTCCTCCTGTTGGAATTTTCCTTTGATGAGAAGGAAGTGCCCCTCCTCATCTTTCTTGATTAGTTTTGGTTGAAAGTCTATTTTATTAGATACTAGGATCGCTGCCCGAGCTTGTTTTCTGTGTCTATTTGCTTGAACCACATTTTTCCAGCCCTTTACTCTGAGGCAGTGTTTATCTTTGTTGCATAGGTGTGTTTCTTGAATGCAGCAGAATGTTGGATCCTGTTTCTGCAACCATTTTGTTAGTCTGTGTCTCTTAATTGGAGAGTTGAGACTATTGATGTTGATAGATAATAGTGACCAATGACTGTTCCTTTATTGTGGAGTTGGTGGTCTTACTCTGATTCATTGCTTTTTTTGTTGTTTTTGGGAAGTTATCTGAATCCTATATTTTCTTTGGTGTAGTTGTTTTAATTGTATTGGAGTTTTCCTTCTAGAATCTTCTGTAGGACTGGGTTGCTGTGTAGATATTGCTTAAATTTTGTTTTGTCATGGAATATTTTGTTTTCTCTGCCAGAAGGGCCTGGGCAGATGTCATGCAGTCTTTAACGGAACACAGATGCCAACCAAGACTACTATACCCAGCAAAGCTTTCAATCAACATAGATATTCCTAGAGAAAAGAGAATATCACAAGCTAGATAGTTATCTTAAGAAATATTTAATAAGATGAAGCTAAATGTAAAATGGTCAACATTCAACTGCTTTTGGCCATCATGATGTCAATTTCATGCTTCAACCTATTGCAACCAATGAGTGTGGAATGATGTTTTAATATGACTGTTAAACAAATGGTCCTTTCTCAAGGTGACCAACTCCGTAGGCGCCCTGGCCAAGGCTGTCTACGAGAAGATGTTCCTGTGGATGGTCACCCGCATCAACCAGCAGCTGGACACCAAGCAGCCTAGGCAGTACTTCATCGGGGTCTTGGACATCGCTGGCTTTGAGATCTTTGACGTGAGCCATTGGGCAAAGGATGGGCTTACTCTGCTTAGCTCTGCTTCCAAATTCACTCATTGTAGATCTTCCAGACTTAAACTCCTTTCATCTTTGCGCCCAGTTCAACAGCCTGGAGCAGCTGTGCATCAACTTCACCAATGAGAAGCTGCAGCAGTTCTTCAACCACCACATGTTCGTGCTGGAGCAGGAGGAATACAAGAAGGAGGGCATCGAGTGGGAGTTCATTGACTTTGGGATGGACCTGGCCGCCTGCATCGAGCTCATTGAGAAGGTAGGGATGTTCCTTCCTTCCTCCGTGGTTGGCACCCTCGCTTTGCTCGTCTGCCTCTTCTCTGCTCATAGATGGGAATCTTTATTCCCCCCCCCCCTTCTTCAGAAAGCTGAATTCCCCACTGCAGAGAGGGGAAGCTTAGAAAGAGTGTGACTCTTAAAGCACTCACACCTAAGGAGGTTCCTGAGTGGTTAAAATGCAAGACTACAAACATATTGGTAAAATCCCAGCATGCATTCTGGCATCTCTTACCTACTGACATGTACCAAGAGGGACATGGTATTCTTAGTGGGAAGTTACTGTGGAAATAAGGGATGGTGTTAACTGTTACAAAGGATTTCCATGCTGGGAGATGTGATACATTCCTGTAACCCCATCACTTAGAGTGCTGAGCAGGAGGAATATTAGGTTTAGACTTTGTATCTATCTCCCACCATCCCGCCTCTGCACCACACATGCCAGGAACCTTGTTCTTGCAGCTCACACCCAGTGCCCCACACTGGATTTCTCTTTGCTTTCTCCAACCATGGAGCTATCAGCATGGCCTCTTAACTGTAAAGACATGGTTGCTGTCACCCTCCTTCTAGCCGATGGGCATCTTCTCCATCCTGGAAGAGGAGTGCATGTTCCCCAAGGCAACAGACACTTCCTTCAAAAACAAGCTGTATGACCAGCACCTGGGGAAGTCCAACAACTTCCAGAAGCCCAAGCCCGCCAAAGGCAAGGCTGAGGCCCACTTCTCCCTGGTGCACTATGCGGGCACCGTGGACTACAACATCGCAGGCTGGCTGGACAAGAACAAGGACCCCCTGAATGAGACCGTGGTGGGGTTGTACCAGAAGTCCTCCCTGAAGCTGTTGTCCTTCCTCTTTTCCAACTATGCAGGCGCGGAAGCAGGTGAGACTCTTTTTCCTTCATGGGTTGCTCTGTGCACCACCTTAAAGTTGCCCATAGATCAGATGGCCCAATAGGAGCTTCAGGATCTTGCCTCTATTTTCCTTCCTCCTACTCCCAATGTCCCTCTTAAAACACTGGCTTCCATGAAGGTAAATTGGATCCTAAGTGCACAAGGTGGTCAATACTTTATTGTTTAATGGTTTTAAATGTTATGATGTGCCGGAGGCAGTGATGCATACCTGCAATCCCAACACTCAGGGAGTCAGACGCAGGCAGATCTCTGTGAGTTCGAGGCCATCTCGGTCTATAAATCGAGTAGAGAATAGCCAAGACTACACAGAGAAACCTTGTCTCAAAACAAGAGAAAACAAAACAAAACAAACAAAAAACAAAAACAAAAAAACCCCAAAGAAACAAAAAAAACAAAAAAGAAAGAAAAAATTAAGATGTAATTGAAATATAATAAAATTAGTACTTAAAAAGTTCAGTGATTTTTAAGTATGTTTTAATGTTGGGCAATCATCACTACTATCTAATTTAAGAGCATCTTATCACCCTATAATCCATGAGCAGTCTGTCACCAGAGCCTGGGAATCTCTACTCTACCTTCTGTCTCTACGGATTATTTTCTTGAAGCTGGCAAGGGCATCTGTGACCTAGGGTAATACCAAGACTTTAATATAAGGACCAGTGTGGTTATGGACTTGAACTCCTGTATGGCCGAGGCTGGCTTGAACTTACATTTGGCCTTTTCTGGAAATTACATAGAAATGGACTCAGACATGATAGGGCCTTTCACTGCGACTTGAGATTTTCAAGGTTTGTGCACCCTGCAGCAAGTGTCAGCTCTTGGGTTCCTTTCTAGAGGCAGAAATATCTCACTGCACAGGCAGTCTTCACTTTGTCTCCCTTCACCAGTCTGGGTATTTGGGCCACCTCCACTTTCTGGCTACTATGAACAGGGCTTCAGTGAGTATGTGTATTCTGTTTTGTACATGCTTTTCAGTTGTCAGCACCATCAGTATACACCTAGGAATAAAAATGCAGGGTCACATGGTGTCTTAGTGTCTTTTCCAGTTGTTGCCATAGCTAGGCAATAACCTTGCTTGTTTGCTTGAAACAGGGTCTCGTTTTGAAGTTCAAATTATCCTGGAATTCAATATGTAGTCCTAAATGCCACAAACTTGCAATCCTCCTGCCTCAAATTCCTAAGTGCTGGGATGCAGGAGTGTGCTGCTTCAGCCAGTCTCTGTGTCTGCTTGTTTGGGAAATGGCAGAAGTTGCTACACAGCACAAATGTCCAAAGTTCCTAGTCCATTTACATTCTCTATATAGTAGGTGTGCCAATTTAAACAATTACCAAGATATAATCTAAACTATTGACCATTCAAATGCAAAACCCATGCAAGATAATAATTTGGTAGATAATTACATAATTTTTAAAAGTTAGTGTCTAGTTATACTTTGAAAAGAGAATTATAATAAATGAGTACAATTTAAACTTGAGTGATGAATGATTTTCTTTGGGTTTAACAAGGGTACCTCTGTTTTGTAAGATAGCCTCACTTAGGGAAAATGTTAAGACATTGTTAGACTAACCTGTGAATAAATATGGATCTGAGAAAAAGCTTTCTGGCCTTCCCTCTCTGACCCAAGAACATTCCTGCTAGCTCTTAGGGACAGAGGGAGCCAAGAGACAGGAGGATGAGGAAAAGAGAGAATATTTTACCTCAAGCTGAACAATTATTAAGTTTCAGGGGCTAAACATGAAAGAGAGCCATTCAGAAAAACTAGACCAAACATCACTGACTTCAAACTGAGACAGGATTTTTTTTTTCTCTCAGAAAATAAAAGACTATAGAATAGCCTTGAAAAAAATATAGTTTTGTTAATTTCATTTTCTTCCTCACAAAGGAAGATTCCAGGATATCAAGGCCCATTCCTATTATCTCAGCACTGGGATAGTTGAGGTAAAACAATTGCTACAAGTTCAAAGCCAGCCTGGCCTAGAAGGCAAGACCCAGTCTCAAAAACAACAAAAACAAACACAAAACTAATTAATAATAAACGGGCTAAGCTCCAATCATGGAGAAGGATGTCTCAATCCATTTGACTAAATGTCAGAGTCCCCAAGGACAGGACTGTCCCTTTACACCAAGAATGTATATTATGCTAAGTGTCACCACATCCCACTCCAGACCCAGTGGTAAGGTTTAGCACATTGATAAAGTTGAGTGCCCCCACATCTGGGCAGCTCAGGTGTGTGCTGAGAACAACCCAACAAGACTTGGGCCAATGCAGCCAACACTCTGGCCGCTGGGCTCAGAAGAGGGCTGTACAGATCCTAGCTCCCTGTGGTGCACCTGACCTCAGCTGGCTGTGTCCTTCTGCAGGTGATGCGGCAGGAAGCAAGAAGGGGGGCAAGAAGAAGGGCTCCTCCTTCCAGACCGTGTCAGCTGTGTTCAGGGTATGTGCTTCGCCTTCTTGCTTCTCCCTCATTTGCTAGTCTCTCTGCTGGATGAAATGTCATGCGCTAAGACAAATGTGCTCGCTTTGATCTGTGTCCCAGGAAAATTTAAACAAATTGATGACCAATTTAAGGAGCACCCATCCTCACTTTGTGCGATGCCTGATTCCCAATGAAACCAAGACTCCTGGTGAGTAACGCTCCAGGCTAGCTATTATTCAAAGAGAACAGGGCTCACTGAAAAGTGTGCTCCTAATGATGGGCTGAAGAGAAGAGAGGAAGTGATGGCTGAGGAAACCACATAAAGTTCAAAACACCGTGCACACTACTAATCCAAGAGTCACTAAGGCAAGGGAAAGGTTGTGAGTTTGATGTCAGCCTCAGCAGCATGGCAAGACTCTGTTTCAAAAACAAAAAGGGAAAAAGAAATAAAACACAAACAAGTTTAACATATTAATTCAGAGGCAACAGAGAACTGTTCATGTAGAGAGCATCTCCACAGGGCTGGGAGCAAAGACAGCATAACCCCAGACAAAGCTCACCTCAGGATTCCTAGTCTGCTTTAGTGAGAGGAACACAGGAAGACAGAGTGCCCAGCCTCAGCTCTGCCCCTGTCTTGCAAAGTCTCCCACAGCTTCCTGTCACACCATATGATTCTCCTGTGGAGCTCTAGAAAAGCCCTCTGTCTCTGCCCCAACAGGTGCACGTCTTGGCCATCATGAATGAAATGATGATCTCTAGGTTTTCCTCCAGCTGTAGAGGCTGACTGCTCTAGAATTCTGCCTTTCTCCCTGCCCTTGACTCTCATGGAGTTATGGCCTTGACCTTGTCTGGTTGTTTCAGGCCATGGCAATAACACATGTCCATGGCTCCTTTCCACATGCTAGGGGCTGTTTTAATCCTGTTACTTCAACTCAATCCTACACCTCAGAAGCAGAAGTTACTGTTTTCCATATTTTGCAAATGAAGAAGTCAAGACATGTTAGGTCCCAAGAAATCCCTCTTCCCAAAGTCCAACATTTAGACAAAAGCCCTGGCCTTTAAGAAGATAGTCTCTACTTGCTAAAAGGAGACTTTTTCCTTATCTCTGGCAAAAGGGACTGGACCTATGGCTCTTCCATTTACCTGTGCCTGAGGTGTCTATTTAACGTATCAAAGCGGATCCCTGCCTGCCAGGGAACCCGGAATTCCACCAGGGTTCAGGCTCCTCTGAGAACTTCTCAGAGAGCACTACTCTCAACCTCTGACAGCCCTGAACCTCACTTCCTCTCCTCCTGCTCCTCTGGAACCCCACCTTTTGGCTGCATGTCCTCTTGCTCTCTTGGCCGCTTGGTCTCTGGGTTCCCAGGCACCCTCTTTTGCTCCCCTTCTCTCCCTCTCTCACTACCCCCAGCCCATGTCCAGGTTCAGTCTGGACCATTACAGATGTCTGTGTCTATGCTCTTCCACATATCTGCAATTAAATGTTCTCTTCAGCTCCTACCTGGGAGCATCATGTCTTTAGCTTTTCATTTTTCAAGGAAGAGACGGTCCCCTTTCATGCAGTTGGTAAATAGCACAGTTGGGTTTTGAACCAGTAGGAATCACATTCGGGCACTGAAACATAATCTGTCTCATTAATATGCATGATCATAATGTTTTGTTAAAATTAAAAATCAATGGACACTAAGAAGAGATGTGAAAAGTGAAAATTATAACCCAAAGTCATGCATGGTGTGAAATCAAGAGAAATGAATACCAATACATTATTAAAGAAATAAGAAAGTTTATTTATATATTTAAATTTTTCTCTAATATAACCAAGAAATAGAAATGTTGGCAATTTTCCAAAAAGAGTAATTCTTTATATATATAAAGCTGGAAGAGAAATTTTAACAGTACCCTTGCATCGCAAGAATCTTAAGAGCTGCATAAATGGATTTTCTATTCAGTAAAATGAAGCCATTACCATCAAAAAGGAAAGGAACTAAAATGGGGAGGGAACAGAGAGGGGGAACCGGACTGGAAGGTGGCGAAGGTTCCCTTCACAAATCCCTCTGGAATTCTGATAGCTATATTTCCTCGTCAGTCTTAATCAGTCTTTCTGCAGGGAATTCCCATCCTGGGGGCCTTCGGGCAGCGACAGGTGTGTTCTGTGCGTGCGCTGTCTGGTGTTGTGGCCGGCAGACGCACGGAGTGGCAGCTGAGCCCTTGTTGTGAATGAACTCATGTGTGTAAGGTCCCAGGCAGATGGTGATTACTGCACTAGTTAAGGCTACAGTTCTGGTGAAGCTGTGAAAACTGTTATAATGACCTCTCCTCGGAGCAGGCAGGAAAGCCTGTAGGCATTCTAGACGTTTTTATAAGGTGAAGTCAAAGCCAGTGTTTAGCTGTGCAACCTTCCCCCGCCCCACCCCGCCCCACCCCCAGCAACTTAGAGAGCTTACAGTAAGAAACCACCATGCCACAGGATCTCTCCTCTAACCCTCTGGCTAGGCTGGTGGCCAAGGGTGGCCATGACACCTCTGCCATAGGTTCTCTGTCACTCTGCCCTGACCTTTCCACTCACTCCCTGCTTCCTGAGGTGGGTGCTGAGCCAATGGCCACCGGCCCTCTGCACTCAGCCTCCAGCCCCTGCCATGGTTTCCTTCCCCTCGATTCTGTTTCTCATCTGGCTCCACAGGCTCTGCACATTAAACACATTCACCCCTGAGCAGATATGCAAAGACTCTTCCAGTTGTCTAATGAGAAACCCCGGGCCTTTCCACACACCCTGCCTTCCTGGGAGCCTAGTTAAGAATGGGGCTTCTGGCAGGATGAATCTCTTATTTCCAGGGCCGTGGCATGCTAGAAGACAGAGCAGTTTCCTCGGTGGGGCTTGTTATGCAAACTGGGGTCACCTCCTCTCCCACCTAGCCTCCCACTTAGTGCTGTTTTGTGTGTTTACGTGTGCTGAAGAAGTTCATGGTGTCTCAGACCATCGAAGACAAATAGTAAAGAGCTGTCAATCCATCAAATCCCCCTCCCCGAACTCTCCTCAGGTGTGATGGACCACTACTTGGTCATGCACCAGCTTCGATGTAATGGGGTCCTGGAGGGCATCCGGATTTGCAGGAAAGGGTTCCCCAGCCGAATCCTCTATGCTGACTTCAAACAGCGGTAGGTTGCCTCTTCGGTGCACCTATCTCCTTGAGGGACAGTTTCCATACATACAGTCACCACAAGCTTGGGTGGTTGGGGAACTAACATGTTTCTCAGGGGTCCTGTAGATTTCGTTTTGACAGCAGGATTACCCCATCTCCATAGTGAGTCTTGGGATGGCACTAAGTGACTTGTCTCTTTAAAGAAGGATGTCTCATCGTGGGCCTGATGGACAGCTGGGACTATATGATCCTTTCTATAGCAGTGCTCTTGTACATTAGAGGATCCTAGCAGCATCCCTAGCCTCTACCCAAAGATGCGGGCAACAAACCACTCACCCGTTCTTGTGCTGTGACCATTGAAAGTAGCAGACATTGCCAGGCGCTCCCTGGGAGCCAAATATTCCCGTTGAAACCCACTGCTCCAGAATACCTCTTTCCTTCCCTAAGTGGTCACTTGAGAGGTAGGAGGCCTGAGGTATCCAAGCCACAGTTAAATTCAAAGCTCTTCCAGGTCAGATAAGGGCCACTTCCTCTGAAGGCAGGCTTTCTGAGACGTGTGCTCAGCCTTCGTGCCCCTGCCCTCCATCACGTCCTAGAGCCCTCCCCTGGGCTTCCCCCTCTCCCAGACTGGCTCCTCAGTACTCACCTTCTTAGGACTGGAGCAGAGGGTACTAGAGGACCTGGTCTCAGATCCAGCACCCTCCTGAGAGGCCAAAGCCATTGTTTCTTCTCCTCAGGTATCGGATTCTCAATGCCAGTGCCATCCCAGAAGGACAGTTCATTGACAGCAAGAACGCCTCCGAGAAGCTGCTGACCTCCATTGATGTGGACCGTGAGCAGTTCCGGTTTGGCCACACCAAGGTGAGAACAGGTGGGCCTGGAAACGCCAGCGACCCTGGGAGCTTGTCTGCTGGTCAGAGGGAAGGGTCTTTCTTCTTCAGTCAACGGGACCAGCCTTGTCGTGCAGCCCAAGCAGAGGAGTCCCGGGTCTGAGGCTGGGGGCTCTGGCTTTGTACTGGTCTTTAAGAGGCAAGAAGCGTAAGTTAGAAAGCAGAGCAGCAAGCAGGGGAACCCTGGTGTCCTAAAGAGGGGCAGGGAGATTCTCAAAGGGCAAGCACATAGCTCTGGGGTGAGTGATGACTTGAGAAAGTTAACTGTAACTAATGGAAGGACTTCTAGTCACCATGTGGCATGCGTGTGCCCCATGCACAGACATCCAGACAAATGTCACTGGCTTCTCACAATAGCTACTGTGGGAGTTGGTAAGGAGCAGCACTTGATTCATTGAGTTCTGGGGAGAGCAGAAGAAATGGAGGACCCGGGAGGCCAAGGGCACGGTGAAGGAGGACCTGGGAGGCCAAGGGCCTGGTAAATACTCAAGGCCACTTGGCTAGATGAATCAGGTGTAAACTACCAGACACCAATGGCTAGTTTCCATCAGCCTGACCCTGAAGCTCCTGAAGAAGAAGAGGCAGGGCTCCCGGCTGGTGCAGAGTGTGTGTCTGCTTGAGGCACGGGTCTGAGGGTGGGATGGAGAGCCTAAGATGTGAGAGGCAGATGAGTCTGGCTCTCTCCTATTCTGGGCACAATTTTGTCCTGTGGTTACTTTCCGGGTTTGTCTTGATTACTTCTACATGAGCTCTGCATAACCAATCCAGGTGGCTGATGGATCTGGAAGCTACGTCAGAGCACACTGTCTTACCAGTAGCCCAAGAGGTACAAATTCAGATTCCAAAGCCACTGAAAAGAGAGGCCTGGAAGTACTTCCGGTGCCGAGGACGGACACGGGAAGAGACAGGTTCCAGCCTGAGGCTGACTGGACCCCTGCTGGGGATGAAGCAGGGCTCTTGCCTCTCTTTTGATGCAGGTGTTTTTCAAAGCCGGACTCCTGGGGCTTCTGGAAGAGATGAGAGATGAGAAGCTGGTGACGCTGATGACGCGCACGCAGGCCGTGTGCAGGGGCTACCTGATGAGGGTGGAGTTCAAGAAAATGATGGAGAGGAGGTGAGGCAGCCTCACCTCCTTCCCACCCTTCCTACTCAGCAGCTGGCTATCACTCCCTTTGGATATTCATTTACTCATTCATTCATTCATTCATTCATTCATTCATTCATTCATTCATTCATTCATTCATTCATTCATTCACAAATGAACCTCTGGCCTGTTCGAGATATGGGAGATGGTATGAAGGGCTCAGCCTTCCTTCTTCCTGATCTTTGTGTCCAGTGGCCCTGATCTGTGGACTCTGGACCCACAGGGTCTGCCAAGCTTAGGTTACTCCCCTTCTACCTGGCTGGGAAGGATGAAGATTCTGAGACCTTCGGGAGGTGGGGGGTTCGAGTGGAAAACAATGAGCTGTCGAGTACCGTCGGTAATTGACCCGAGCCCTGTGGGTGCACAGGGAGTCCATCTTCTGCATCCAGTACAACGTTCGCTCCTTCATGAACGTCAAGCACTGGCCCTGGATGAACCTCTTCTTCAAGATCAAGCCCCTGCTGAAGAGCGCGGAGGCTGAGAAGGAGATGGCCACCATGAAGGAGGACTTCGAACGAGCCAAGGAAGAGCTGGCTAGATCTGAGGCTCGCCGGAAGGAGTTGGAGGAGAAAATGGTCTCCCTGCTGCAGGAAAAAAATGACCTCCAGTTGCAAGTCCAGTCGGTAAGTGTCTTCTACCTGGGAGTGCAAAACAGATTCCCAGGACAGTGAAGGGGTTAGGGGGCAGGAGCTATCTATTTAAGAGGCAGTGATGCCACCTAGTGGTCACATTGAGCATTGCAGCACCACCCGGTCAGAAGCTTGGCTGGCCTTGGTTCCCGCCCCCTAGCCCCCCCAAAAAATGTCAGGAGAGTGAATTTATTATGCTCTCTCTGGTCTTTTCTCTGTCTTCCACAGCAGATTCTTGACATATTTTGCTGTGCATATGAAAGATAAGTGTACAGCATTATACTAAAAATTTGTCAGAGCTGAGTATGCTAAAGCTCATGCCTACTCAGAAGTCTAAGGCAGGAGGATTGCCATGAGTCCAAGGCTAGCCTAGACTACATAGTGAGTTCTAAGATACCTAGGAAACACTATCAGGTCTGGTCTCAACAAAACAATACAAAAAGGCCTGTCACAGGTGGACATATTCTGGAGAGGACTCGGTGAATAGGAACACTTGTTCTTGCAGAGACCTGGCTTCGGTTCCCAGCACCCACATGGCAGATGACAACCTGTGACTCCAGGTCTAGGGGAGCCAACTCCTGACCTCTTCATGTACCAGCACACATGTGGCGCACACACATGCATGCAGGCAACACATGGCACATAAAATACATATTTAAATGTTTAAGTGCACACATTTTATTTTATCAATAAAAATAAATAATTCTAATTAAATAACCCAACCAAGGACAGAAAGCCATTTTCCACATATGATTTTCAATAGTATGATTATTCTCTGAAATGTGTTTTAGAGAATTCTTCTTTTTTTTTTAACCAAAGAAATGGGAGGAGATGGAGCCGCAATATCCTGGTAGCACACTTGTCTCCTTCCCGAGGCGTTTGGCATTCACAGTTTGTCTTTTAATACACCTCAGAGACTTTCTTTGCATCTCCTCTCATGCGCATAGTCACATGTTCTCTCTTCCACTTGCCCCGTGCATAGCATGCTCTCCATGGGAGGACAGGAGTTACAGAACCAGCTGGGTTTAGCACCCAGATTCCCTACTTGTTAGCCTGTGACGTCAGCGCAGCTAGGTCTCCCCTTCCCACCTTCATTTTCTCACATTGTGCTCGTGGTGGATGGCTGTCAAGGACTCAGGGGGTCTGACATGTCAAGTGCCCAGCGGATGCTTAGGTGCACAGAGGGTCAGTGAGCACTAGCGTGGATTCTTTCCGGCATCAGTGCATCCATTTCCCTGCACTGTGTGTCTAGTGCTTCAAATACCCTGCGACAGGAAGCCGGCAGCTGGCTTGGCTTAAGAACATAATTAGCCAACCTCAGTCCCATCCACAACCCTGGCAACAGTCTTCTGAGACATGGACTTACACAGTCACCTACTGCTGTGTGTTCTTCCTTTCCAGTTCTATTGCTAGAGGAGGCACAATTAAGGGCATGTGGACAGCCCCCTTCTGGTGATAGTTAACAGGTAGTCGAGCTGTGAAGACATTAATCTGCTTCGTACTGCACACTGCGCTGCACGGAGTACCCAGATCATGTGGGCTTTTGACTGGTGGAAGAATGAAATTCTTAGGTGCCTGAGTTCATCCAGCGTTAGAGGGTGAACCTGTAACTCTATTGAACGCTTTCATGTGCAGTTACTTTGAGTGATTGGCTGTCAAATGACAATGTCCTCAGTAGTTAAGAGGACATATAAGTGACATATGTGTAAATGCCTGTGTGCGTGTGCACCCGACCCAGTCCTCAGTTCGGTTCAGGTGCGGACTTTTAGAGGGTCAGGCTCTTTCTTCCCTGAGTTTACAAAGTAACTGACCAGAGCTTACAGTGACCTGGTTCTTCCAGGAAACAGAAAATCTGATGGATGCTGAGGAGCGGTGTGAGGGGCTCATCAAAAGCAAGATCCAGCTGGAGGCAAAAGTCAAGGAGCTGACGGAGAGGCTGGAGGAGGAGGAGGAGACAAATTCTGAACTGGTTGCCAAGAAGAGGAACCTGGAAGACAAATGCTCTTCACTCAAGAGAGACATCGACGACCTGGAGTTGACCCTGACTAAGGTTGAGAAGGAGAAGCATGCCACAGAGAACAAGGTGGGTGGCCGGAAGGCTCCTCACAGGCTCGCCGCCAATCCGCACTCGATAGAGGTGGGAGGCAGGAACAGGGCCAGCTCGGTGTACAGAACAAGCTGCTGGCTGGTTTGGTCCCTCCTCCTTGACTCCTACTCCATAAGCTTTCCTCAGCTCCTCCTGGGAGTGTCACTAACAAGCTCATTTCTTTGAGAGCATGGACTAGGCCCTGCTCATCTTTGTCTCTCTTGCACTGAGGGCAAGGAAAGCAACAAAAATGTTAGCAGAGTCAGGCAGGTGACGAAGGAGGCAGAAAACGGGACAAAAGTGGGATGCAGGGACCCTCATGCGTCATTGGAGGGAAGAGGAGAGAGCCAGTTGGCATTACTTAGTCCAATTAAGAAGCTGGTGGCTGAAGAGACAGCTCAGCACTGGCCACTCTTCCAAAAGTGGTTTACCAGAAGTCTGTGAGTCCCATCCCAGGAGATTAGATGGCCTCTTCCGGACGCTATGGGCACTGCACACACATGGTATACATAGAGACATACATGCAGACAAAAAGCCCATACACAAAAAATTGTCCAGAAGTAGTGGTACACGCCTTTAATCCCAGCACTCAGAAGGCAGAGACTGAGTCTGGGGCCAGTCTGGTCTACATAACAAGTTCCAGGAGAGCTAGAGCTGTATAAGAATCTTGTATAAAGAGGAAAGAAGGGAGGGAGGGAGGGAGAGAAGGGAGGAAAGGAAGGGAAGTGAAGGAAAAGGAAGGGAAGGAAGGGAAGGAAAGAAGCAAGGAAGGAAAAGAAAAGAGAAGAAAAGAATTTATATACCCCATGAACCCACGATTCTGTACTGGTATAGACCAAGGAAGTCTCCCACCAGTACTTAGGGAACATATGTAAAGTTGCTTGCATATACAGGGATGCTAGCAGCAGCTTTGCTTGGGACAGGACTGGGGACCATGTCATGGGATGGAAAGGCGGAGAGTGGTGGAGTCACATGGAGAGCACAGCACAGGCCAGGTGAATCAGGAAACAAAGCTGAATAGGAAGCACCCCTTGCTCAGTGGGGAGCACTCTAAGTAAGTGAACCAAGGGGTATAATAAGTTTACACACATGTGACTCACATATACTGGCTACCCAGGAGGGGACACAAAGGATGGGGTCGCTGGGTGTGGGACAATGGCAGGGGCCACTCAGAGTCTGTGATGGGTGAACAATAGTGACCAATGGAGACAGACTATGGGGGGGGGGGGCGGATGGAGACTGTGGCAAATGCTGTCCACAGGCTGCCTGTCTCACGGTGGCAGCCATGACATTCCCAGCAAATAGTGGGGACATGAAGCCAGCGCTGCTAGAGATTTGGACTTTGATGAGAGGCCAACGAATTCGGATTTTGTGTAGACTCCCATCTTTCCAATGTTGATAGCATTTCAAAAACAACTATGAATTAAACATATCAATGGTTAGATTCAGGTCACAGGTGGGAATTAGTAAGCTCTCATCTGGCAAACTGCAGTTCAAGGAAGTTTCTGTTTAATTCCTGAAGGCTCCATGCATGGTGTCGCCCGGGTCCCTTCCCATCAGCACTGGATTTCCTGGCCTCACACCCCAGACCTCTCCCTCCCCTTCCTGATTCATTCTGAACCCCCATCTGCCCTCCTAGTAAATGTTTGGAGGTACATGAATAAACACAGATTGATGCACTGCCCTTCACAGCCAGTACATTTGCATTTTAATAGTGTCCTTCCCAGTGAAATGCTCTCTGAAAGGAATAGTTCCCAAAGGAAGAACCTGGGACGATGGAGAGAAACTAAATGTGCCAAGGCTGGGCTGTGGCCAAGTTGGCGGAGTGTTTGCCTAGATTGAGGAAGCCCAGAGTTTGACTGAGCTGAACTTGGTGGCTTGTGCCTGCATCTCAGCATATGGAAGGTAGAGAGGCAGGAAGGCTGGAAGTTCAAAGCCATCCCTGGCTGTGTATCAAATCTAATGTCTCTTTAGGCCACGTGAGACCCAGTTCCACAAAAACCTCCAAGGCTGGCTGGTACAGTGACATATGCCTCTTCTAAACCGGAAGATCTCTTAAGGCGAGGAGCCAGCCTAGGATCCATACAAAGACCTTTCTCAAAAATAAGATGGAGTAAAATTAAAATAATAAACAGTTAAAAAAAACTCCAAAGAACTGAGAAACTACTTATCCCAGAATGCCGTAGAGCTACAGACACCTAGAGACCTGGGAGCTGGGGGGAAGTTGGAGGCAGCCATAGCTTTTGCTGCTGGGAGCTGCTGGATGAATCCTTTCAATCTTAAACGGTTGTTGCTTTTCTCCTAGGTGAAGAATCTCTCTGAGGAAATGACAGCCCTTGAAGAAAACATTTCCAAACTGACGAAGGAAAAGAAGTCTCTGCAGGAAGCCCATCAGCAGACCCTGGATGACCTTCAGGTTGAAGAAGATAAAGTCAACGGTCTTATCAAGATCAATGTCAAGCTGGAACAGCAGACGGATGACGTGAGACCCCATGACCCCATGCTTTGCAAAGAAGGGGCTGAGTTAGAAGCCAGTTTAGGGTGCTCTGATTCTGGCATCAGAGCCTGAGGCCAGACCCCAGCTGTGCCCTGACTCCAAATACAGGCACATCTAAGATGACAAGCAGGCTATGTGACCTAGTGAGGCTTCAGCTCCCACTTACAAATTGAAGAATACATACAAACAGCTGGACTTAACATTTTCAGTAAAGTATAAACTGCTGCCGTCATTAGCAGCTACTGCCTACAGGCAGTTTGGGGTTCCAAAACCTCCAGTTATTCTGCATAGTGTTGAAAGCCTCATTCCAGGCAAAGGTGGAGCTCAGTGGCAGAGCATGCATGAGGCCCCGACTTCCGCCTGCAACACCTCAAAAACGAGGGGAAAAATCCATTTATGGTCAGGAAAATGAACCTTCTTCTCCTTCATGATGGATTACTGCACAGATCTAAGGAAAGGGTTTCAAGTTAGCTGGTTTTTCTCCTTGTTGTGGTTAGACCTATAATAGGTCTCTACATTAACAAGGCCAGGATAGGTATATGCCCTGCTGTACCCGTTCTTTTCCTGTGCCCAGTCCTATACAACACACAGGCTGGAGTTCTTTGCCTGACTATCCTCAGGGCTGTGTGGTATTGGTCAGGGAGGAATGTCAGGCCTCCACATTGCCTGTCACAGAGGGCTCATTTGTTCCTATATGAGACAGTGGCCTAGGACTGGCCAACTGGGGATGATCTGGAAAGAGGTACCAGGAGGCCCCCAACAAATTCACCCTCTAAGATACAGAACTAAGAAGTGAAAGATGGAAGGCTGGCTTCCTTTTTTTCTGGGGCTGGTGGCCACAGAGCATGGGTGGGACTGTGCTGGCTGCTGCCGGGTAAACCTGCTCCCCAGCCTCTCCACCTGTGTCTTTCCAGCTAGAGGGCAGCCTGGAGCAGGAGAAGAAACTGCGGACTGACCTGGAGAGAGTGAAGAGGAAGCTAGAAGGAGACTTGAAAATGTGCCAGGAATCCATCATGGATCTGGAGAATGACAAGCAACAGATAGAAGAGAAACTCAAGAAGTAGATGAGTCATGTTCTATCTCCTGCCCGTGAGCCCAACAGCCGAGTGTGCCTCCCTTAGAAGGCCTTTGCTTCATACGGTGTTATCTGTTTAATCTGCTTGCAGAAAAGAGTTTGAGATGAGCCAGTTACAAACCAGAATCGACGACGAGCAAGTCCTCAGTCTGCAGCTGCAAAAGAAGATTAAAGAATTGCAGGTGAAGACGTCAGGCCCCCCTTGCCCACAGAGGCTGCCTACAAGTGCCCAGCTTGCTATTTCCCCAGTTTTCTCTTCTTACTGTGCCATCACGTGCTGGTCTTTCTTTTTCCTTTTCCTTCTCCTCTCTGCTTCAGCTGCAAATCACCACGGTGGGCCCTTTTCTATGGTTTTGAAATAAATATTTTAAGTTTTCTAAGTGGCACATAAATATATATATATATATATATATATATATATTGCCTTGAAAAGGAGCAGAATGGAACCTAGGCAGCTAATTGTTGCTGATAAAGATGCACTGGCCACTATCTCTAAGCCCAGGGCTTCCCAGTCTTCTGAGAAAATCTGCCAGGTTGAGGTGGCTATGGATCTTCCAGGATCCTCCTGCTAAGTGTTTATGTATATATTGAAGAGCCGGAGAGAAGATACAGCATATATGCAAAAACCCATTCACATGTCGTCATGTTTTCAGCATGAATTCTTCCATCTGAAGCTCAGAATGCAACTTACTCTTTTCACGTACTGGCAGGTTCCAGGGGACTTGCTGCAGCATTGAGCTGCTGCTTGAGATGACGAAAGACCTTCCAGCTGATCATCCCCCTTCTGGGAGACACTTAGGCTGCTTCCACACAAGTGCCGTTGCCCTACTAAGTCCTAACGTATTCTCAGCTTTGTGCTATTTTTCCTCCAGCACCTCATTGCTCCTGGAGTGGTCTGCTCTCTGCCCCAACAAACTTCCTATTTACATTCCCCTTTTCAGGCCCGCACAGAAGAGCTGGAGGAAGAAATTGAAGCAGAGCACACAGTCAGAGCCAAAATTGAGAAGCAGCGTTCAGACCTGGCCAGAGAACTGGAGGAGATCAGCGAGAGGCTGGAAGAAGCCAGTGGGGCCACTTCAGCCCAGGTTGAGATGAACAAGAAGAGAGAGGCTGAGTTCCAGAAACTTCGCAGGGACCTGGAGGAAGCCACCCTACAACACGAGGCCACAGCAGCCACCCTGAGGAAGAAGCACGCGGACACTGTAGCTGAGCTCGGGGAGCAGATTGACAACCTGCAGCGGGTCAAGCAGAAGCTGGAGAAGGAGAAAAGCGAGCTCAAGATGGAGATCGATGACATGGCCAGCAACATTGAAACAGTCTCCAAGTCAAAGGTATCTGCCTGACCCCCTGATGATGGCAGCCCTGTCTTCTGTCCCTGTGAGCAAACGGAATGTGATGCCTCAGACTCATTGTGTGTTCTAAATTGTTACCATCTTCTCTACTCCTGATTTTCCCAACTCTTCAAATTTACTCAAGTCACAGGTCCTAAACAGCTGAAGCTACCACAGCAAAATACCTTAGACTAAGCCATGTTATAAACAGAAGTGTTGCTCACAATTTGGGAGCTGGGATGTCTGTGATTAAGGGACCAATAGGCTCAGTCTGTGGCCAGGGCTTTCTCTGTTTTCAAGATGGTGCCTTCTTCCCCATGTCCTCCAATGTCAGAAGGAACAAGGGAGCTTGCTTTCACCTATTTGTTTATTATTTATTTATTTTTGAGGCAGGTTCTCACCATGCAGCCCTGACCGGCCTGGAACCCTGTGCGCACCATGCTAGCCTCAAAATCACAGAGCTCTGCCTGCCTGTGGCCCCAAAATGCTGGGTTTAAAGGTGTATACAACATACCCATCTTATCTCTTTAATAAAGACCTTCACTCCCTATCAAGGTGATGTCCTCAAGACCTAATTGCCCAGAGGTCCTACCTTTCAATATATGGAAACTTAGTTTCAATTTATACATTTGGGGAAAACACAAAAAGAGAGCAAAGTTCTTCCAACTTGGTTGAACAATCTGCCACCAATCAAGGTTATGAAATCCTTCCTGACTCTTCCAGCCCATCTGACAGCTCCAAGAACTAAATCTATGGCTTGGCTAACACTTGAGTTTTGTGGGCATGGTTTTCTCTTTGCCACCTTCTCACCCCACAGTGTTTGTCCCTGAGAGACACAGCTGATGTGAAATTAGCATTCAGGTGGATGCAGGCCCTTGAGACAGATGAAGCAGTAGGCTGGAGCTCTTGAAGAAAAGCACAGGGAATAGGAGATAGCTCAGTGGCTAAGAGTGTGTACCACTCTTGCAGAGGACCTGAGTGCTATTCCCAGCACCCAAGTCTGGTGGTACACAGTTGCCTGCAAGACCAGCTCTAGGAGATCAAGTGGCTCTGGCCTCTGATGGCTTCTATACTCATGTGCACATGCCCTGCCCCAACATACACATACATAAACAAAAATAAAATATTTCCAAGAGAAAGAAAAAGCACAAGTCTGACATGGTGCTGTATACATGCAATCGCAGCATATGAGAAGTTGAGGCAGGATGAAAAGTTCAAAGTCAGAGAGGAGCAGTGGCTCATGCCTTTATTTCTAGCACTGAGGAGGCAGAGCCAGGTGGATCTCTGTGAGTCAGAGGCCAGCCTGCTCTACATTGTGAGTTCCAGGTCAACCAGAGCGACATAGTGAGACCTTGTCTCAAAAAAAGAAAGAAAGAAAGAAAGAAAGAAAGAAAGAAAGAAAGAAAGAAAGAAAGAAAGAAAGAAAGGGAAAAAAGTTCAAAGTTATCCTTAGATACATGGTGAGGTGAGGTCGATCTGGACTATATGAGACCTTATCTCAAAAAAAAAAAAAAGAAATAAAGGAAAGGAAAGGAAAAGGAGAGGGAGGGAAGGAAGGAAGGGGAAAAAAGAAAAGGAATACTCAGCCCTTGGTATCTGCAGTGGTGTGGTTCCAGTGCTTCCATGGACATCAAATTCATGGTGCAGGATCTCAGCAGGATGGCACAGAATGTGTGCACACCGTCCCATTTAAATCTTCTGCAACTCACACCTCCTCAGATAATGTAAATGCTGTGAAAGCCACTTTGCCCTCAAGGAAGGACCTCACAGCAGATGACAACACAGTGGTAGGAGCATTTGTTAGAGGAACATAGGTATCAGTCAGCTTTATATCAGATCATTCTCATGCTACTAATACAGTCTTAGGAGGCTTGCATTAATCCCTTCAAAGAGTGGTACCCAAATGACCTAATTACCTCTCACTAGGACCCACCATCTAAAAGCCCCTTGGTACCCCCACGACAAAGGCACAGTTTCCTCTCACAGCATCCTGCTTCTGGAACGGCTTTATTTTACTATGTGTTCTCAACTTTAAAGTCCAGCATTTCTATTTACCTTACATTTTTTCTTTTTCTTTTAATTGTTGTATTCTTTGAGTTTTCTATTTGAAAGTTATCCTCCCTTCAGACCACTCCCTCCCCACTGCTGGAGTTCTTCCATGCACATCATCCTCCAATATGTCCTGAGTTCCTTGAGGACCATCTTTGATCCAACACCCCTGTTTCTTCTGCCGTTTCACACTTTCTAGTCTGAAGGAAAGCATATGCTTGCTTTATTCCATATTTCATGGAAGGGGAAGAGAAGCGAGGTCTGAGACATGCACAGGGGGCCTTGGATAAATCTCGTACAACTAGGCAGATGGAAGGCTTGAGTAATGACTTTCTCATCTCAATAGTTCACCCCCAAGGACCATTGTAGTGTTGAAAGAAACCCTGCAACATCAAGGCAGGGCTTGGGAATAGTATCTGTCTGTCAATAGACTTGCTTATCTTCCAGCATGATCCCAGGGTTCCTTTGAGGGGCATCATATTAGAAGCTGGTTCTAATCACTGTCTGCATACTTACCAAATCTGACATTCCATGCTATTGCTGATTAAAGAGCAATCACACACAAAAATAAAGTAAATCCAAAAGGATGATTCTTAAAGCCAACCCTTGTATGCTCTGTGTTTTCATTTAGTCCAGCAAAATGGACATCAAAGTGTCCATTGCAGTGCTGGACACCAGAAACCCACTTCCCCATTCCCACTGGCTTTTTTGTTTTTCAGAGTAACATGGAAAGAATGTGCCGGTCTGTTGAAGACCAGTTTAATGAAATCAAAGCCAAGGATGACCAACAGACCCAGTTAATCCATGATCTGAACATGCAGAAAGCAAGGCTGCAGACCCAGAATGGTGAGGGTGGCAAGTCTCCCGGGCCCAGTGGGAACGTGGTGTTTGGCAGTTGGCAATGCTCAAGTTGGGCCACATCTGTTTGGCAGGGGAGCTGAGCCACCAAGTAGAAGAGAAGGAGTCCCTGGTTTCACAGCTCACCAAAAGCAAGCAGGCCCTCACCCAGCAGCTAGAGGAGCTTAAGAGGCAACTGGAGGAAGAAACCAAGGTGAGGTTGACTCTTTGGGGAGGCTGTCAGATAAACCTGAGCAGCCAAGCAGTGCGACCCTCAAGGGAGGCTAATGGGAGGTGGGTTGCTTAGAGGGAAGACTGCTTAGGGGCAGTACTGAATCAAGGATGCTTCATCTGTCTGCCGCTCACAGTCATACTAACCTGTTCTTGAATGACAGAGGACTTTGGCATTGGGTCTCTTCCCTCAGGACTGGAAAGCCTTAACGAGGTGCTCTATCTCCTTTATACGTCCATCTCCCATAGGGTGATCTGGTCCGTCTCCAGTCAAAAGTAACCCTTCCCATTTCTGCACTAGTTAAAACCATCCCATGCAGAAATTCACCCCAGCAGTTTAGAATGCCAACCTCTTTGTGGTTCACCTCCTGTAAGATCTGTTCTTGAGTACCCTTTCTCCCAAAAGACTACATGGCTTCGGGGAGAGCCTTTGGGTGCTTACATAAACACAGGCATCATCATAAATGCTACCTGCAGCATCTCGATATAGTTTATAATACAAGTCTACCCTATAAACAGATAGAAATGATCTTCCCCGCACCTCCCCCCACTGTAATGGTGGACAGCACATAAACTCTCAGCAGAGCAGGGCACAAAGCCAGTGCTACTGATGCTAGTGTTTCAAGCATTAAAACCGGAATCTACACATTCAAAATTCCGCACAAAAGGAATCTGCTTTGATCTGGCTGAGACTGCTGCGCTCTGGGTGAGATTTACAGGGCAATCTTTTGAAATTCTCTTTGTCTTTCATTTCTGGCAGAGAGCAGCACTGGCTTTCTCTCTCATCTTTCTGTTCTGAGGGAAGGGTTTTGGTGGACTAGGGCATGAGGAGGAGTGGTGAGAACCAGAGACTGAACAAGCAGAGTGGATCACGGGCAGCCAGACTCTCAGCTTTCTTGGCTCTCTCTGCAGCTGTGAGGCCCCTTCCTTAGGCAAAGATCTGCATTTCTTATCCTTTCTATTAAAAAAAAGAGAGAGATGAAAATGCAGAAATAATCACCCTGGGTTAACAGAACTTTTTTCTTTGGTGGTGGTACCAAAGGATGTGCTGCTGCAATCATTAAAGCTAGAGCTTAGCATTTGTCCTGTCCAGAGTGTAATGAGGGAGGGAGAAGGCTCCGAGCATCAGCTCTCACCAGAGGCCCCCAGTGTCAGGAGGCTGGCCTCTGAAGCCCCCAGAGGATGCTGTACTGTTTCGTGGTCACGGTATCCCACCACGCTGCATGAAGCAGTAAAATGACTTCTTCCATCACAGTGTGGACAGCAGCCTTTTGGCAATTTCCATTACTTCATTAAGAAACAAGAGGGGCAGGCCTCAAGCACAGAGCCACACCATGCAAACTGTGTAGGGAGATGCTGAGGACACTGCTTTATGTCTGTTTATACACTTCTAATGTTTCTTGTGGCCATTTGGGAGGGCTTTAAGGGGGGTTACTATGTAGCTCAGGATGCCCTAGGACTCACCATGTAGCCCAGACTGCCCTTGAATTCACCATCTTCCTGTCTCAGCCTCCTACGTACTGGGATTATAGATATGTGCTGCCATAGCTGGCTAAAGAGTAATAACTTTCTCTTTACTATGGTGTAGTATTTTCTTTTAAAAGCAAATACAATTATGAAGAAAAATTTTTTGGAAAACAAACACTTAAAAAAAAAACAAAGA
This sequence comes from Pachyuromys duprasi, assembly GCA_028658305.1. Classification (NCBI taxonomy): domain Eukaryota; kingdom Metazoa; phylum Chordata; class Mammalia; order Rodentia; family Muridae; genus Pachyuromys; species Pachyuromys duprasi. Next base: position 52,579,702 of record CM053757.1, read on the forward strand.
TTAGGTATGCTAGTATGACAAAATTGGTGAAGCAACATGGAGATGATTCAAACTGGGACCAGCTATTTAAATGAACATACCCTCACTGGGAAGAGGATTTGCAATTGTTATCATTGTACTCTGCAGGCCAAGAACGCGCTGGCCCACGCCCTGCAGTCTGCCCGCCATGACTGTGACCTGCTGCGGGAACAGTATGAGGAGGAACAGGAAGGCAAAGCCGAGCTGCAGAGGGCGCTGTCCAAGGCCAATGGCGAGGTGGCCCAGTGGAGGACCAAATATGAGACGGATGCCATCCAGCGCACAGAGGAGCTGGAGGAGGCCAAGTATGGCTCCAAGGGGAAAAGGACCCTAGAAAAGGCTCAGGAGGGCAGTGTCCCTCCCCTCACTCCCGAGACTCTTTTTCCCCTTTGTAGTTTCTTAAGCTTTCAGAGGGTGCCCCCACTCTCCTCTTGGTCCAGTCAAGAGACTCGGTATTCCAGACTTGTGTAAAGTGATACTGGCCAAACAGAGCACAACACTTTAACGTCTCTTTCATAAGTAGAGCCAAAAGGGTAGCATGGTGAATGCAGAACCCAGTGGCACAGCTGTCTACTGCCAGCATGAGGTGGTAAGCGCTAGGAAGCAGTAAGTTCCTACACAATGTACCCTTGCCAGGCTTTCCGGTGACCAGCACAGTAGCTTTGCCTATTACAGCATCCCACAAATAATAATAAGAATAAAAGAATAAAATATTGTACAGCAGTGCTACAATGGTTGCTGTGTTGCTAGGTGATGGGAGTTTTTCACTTCTGTCAGAGTCTTATGGGACCACCATTATCACGTGCTCCGTGGCACAACAATATACAGCGCATGACCTCACAGGGTCCCCACACTCATGTTTCAGGTCTCAGTCAGCCTCTTCCCCACTGTCCGTCCCCTTCAACATGACAGTCGCTCGCTCTGGTTCTTCTAGGAGAAAGCTGGCACAGAGGCTCCAGGAGGCGGAGGAGAGCACCGAGGCCTCCAACGCCAAGTGCGCCTCCCTGGAGAAAACCAAGCAGAGGCTTCAGGGGGAGGTGGAGGACCTCATGCTGGACCTGGAGAGGGCCAACACAGCCTGTGCCACCCTGGATAAGAAGCAGAGGAACTTCGACAAGGTCTTTCCCCATCTGCCTCATGGACGTGGTGGTCTCAGAGGTGGCCTTTCACACGTGTGTCCCAAGAGGCTTGCAGCTAGAGCCCCAGCTCCTGGCTGGAAGATGCGGGGAATTTCTTTGCTTCTGTAATGGTTCTGCAAAGAGAAATATACTTTTAGCCAAAGCTAACTCAAATTCTGATGAATTTGTCATGTAGACTGAATATCTTTAACCCCAAAACCCCAGATTTGAAATTTTTGAACAGCATGATGCTGCAAAGGGAAGAAAATTCCATGTCCAAGTTCATGTGATGAGTGGTAGTTAACACATGAACATGCCTAGCTGGGGAAATAGCTCAGTGGGTAGAAACACCACCCAAGCATGAGAACTGGATGAGGTCAGAATTGATCTCAGAATTCACATATAAAAGCTGAACACACAGCATGAGCATCTGTGATCCCAGCACTCCTACCCGAAGATGGGAGGCAGACACAGGGAAATCAGCAGAAAACCCAAAGGGCAGCTGGTCTAACATTCTCAGCATCTCCCCTCAAGGTGGAAGGTGAAGACCAACCTCCAAGGTTGTCCTCTGACCTTTGCATGTGCATAATGGTATGCTTACACCTATATTCACACACACATATCATATATTCATATACATCCCCATAAAAGCACTATACAAAATTTCTTATGACCATAACATAGCAAATGACACAAAAATGCTTGTGTGTGTGTGCGTGTGTGTGTGTGTGTGTGGTGCTTGGGTCTCATCACTAAGGTCTCTCATGTCTATTCGAATTCTTCAAATATTCTGAAATCTGAAAAACTACCCATCAGATCCATGATACTCAGCTTATATTTAAAAAACCCAGCAGGGCACCTGTAGAGACATCAGACTTTGGAGTCTCTGGTCTAGGTTAGAGCCCTCCTTCTTCCTTTGGTCCCTAAGGATGGGAGGGTGAAGCCTTGGCATTGCTCACAGCCCTTGTTTGAACGATCTCTTTCAAGTCCCCCAGGCTCTTCTGTTTCTCGTTTCCCATTCCCTCACTGCAGGTCCTTGCAGAATGGAAGCAAAAACTGGATGAAAGTCAAGCCGAGCTGGAAGCTGCCCAGAAAGAGTCCAGGTCTCTCAGTACTGAAATCTTCAAGATGAGGAACGCCTATGAGGAGGTGGTGGATCAGTTAGAGACGCTGAGGCGGGAGAATAAAAACCTTCAAGGTGAGCTCCCTCCAGCACACAGCGGGGTCAGACTACCCTTCTCCTGCCAACTCCAGCCCCGCTTAGCCACAGCCCCCTTCTTCCCATGACCCTACGTCGTCCTCGTCCATCAAGCCTCAAATTTACTAGTGTTCCCTAAGGCTCAACCCTTCTTCTTGAAGGGTGAAATGCAGCTGATTCTTACTTTGAGGACTGGAGCTACCCAGTGAGCGGCTAAGCCCTCTGCTCTTAGAAAACAAGAGACTTGTCCAGTCTTCAAGTGAGGTAGCAACCTTGAGCCTCTTGCCAAAGCTCCTAATGACTTCAGACTTCTGACCAATAAAATTAGATGGCATCCGTGTTTCCCTAAGTCTCTGCTGGTTCTGAAAGACTCAGAGTCTGGTCCTTCATGATGGTTCTGTATACTTAGGGTCATAAAGAATTCTCTTGTTGTTCATTCTCTACATAGTTCAGGTGAGGCAACGCTTCTTTGTCTGCCCTCCACTTCATCAGATGGGCTTCCCGTACTCTCTCTTCTGTAAATGCCATGAATGAGCTGCCATCCCCTAACTTGTCTGGCAACGCCTATGCTGCGAGCTGGAGCCTGCCGAAAGCTTAAATCAAGCCTGTCTTTTGCAGAAGAGATTTCTGACTTAACTGAGCAGATTGCTGAAAGGGGCAAAAACCTCCAGGAAGTGGAAAAGATGAAAAAGCAAGTGGAGCAGGAGAAGTCTGATCTGCAGGCTGCCTTAGAAGAGGTGGAGGCAAGTGTCTTGTCTGGCATCAGATGGGAAACTGAAAGGAACAGCAGTCACCCACCTACATGGAGCCCTTCCTGCCAGGGGCTTGGGGTCCCCACGGGGAAGAGCAGCCAGCCAGCCCTGGATCTGAAGAGCCTGGGCGGGAGCCACTTTATTTTCTGGTGTCATTTATTCTATGTGTCCTTTTGAGAATAAATAAATAAATAACACATTATTTATTCTCAATATCTTTTCTCCCTCAATATCTTCCTCTCAAGAAAGAAAGTGTCAATCACCAAGCATTCTGAGAGCTAGCTCTGTTTCATCCATAGTCATACAGCAACTCTGGGTGCTAGGAATCCTGTGTCATCATAACAGTCCCAGAGCCTCCTGGGGTCATGATAGGTGGTGGTCCGTACAGAACAACCAGTTGAGATGTTTCTAGAATTTGGCTCATGCAGGATAACAGGAGGGTAGCTGTCCTGTCCCTGCAGAGACTAGAACAATTCCTAAATTATAGCCACTATAAAATATGCTGTTCATAAAAATGGTATTCATAAAATTCAAACGATGTTCTGCCGCTTTTTAGAAGGAAGATTATTTGTTAATAGCAGATACAAAGTTTTAGTCTGACTTTCACTACTCTTGGGGACATTCAGGAACCAGCCAAATGCTCACACCCCAGAGCATTGTTCTTTTGTGTATAAAGTGAGCATCATAATGCCATATTTAGCATAGTGTGAAAGAAAATGATCATTTAAGGTGATGCCCCAGGTGTGGTGGCTCACACCTGTAATCCCAACATTCAGGAGGATCTTGAGTTTAAGAACAACCTGGGTTACATAATGAGTTCCAGGCTAGCCTGGGCTACATGATACTATTTCCAAAGAAAGGAAGGAAGGAAAGAACGAACGAATGAAATAGTGTTACTTACAAAATCCCTATTGCTCCTTTGCTCTTAGGGTTCCCTGGAACATGAGGAGAGCAAGATCTTGCGTGTCCAGCTAGAGTTAAGCCAGGTAAAATCTGAGCTTGACCGAAAGGTCACAGAGAAGGATGAGGAAATTGAACAAATAAAGAGAAACAGCCAGCGTGCTGTGGAGGCCATGCAAAGTGTGTTAGATGCAGAAATTCGAAGCCGCAATGACGCCATGAGGCTGAAAAAGAAGATGGAGGGTGATCTCAATGAGATGGAGATTCAGCTGAGCCATGCCAACCGGCAGGTGGCAGAGACCCAGAAACACCTGCGCACGGTCCAGGGCCAGCTTAAGGTGAGCACCAGCGGGTTTGGCAGACCTGTAGGCCCACAGCTCACCCTGAAGCTCTGCCCTCACTCCCAGTTTCTCGTGAAGGATTCCCAGCTGCACCTGGACGATGCCCTGAGAAACAATGGGGACCTCAAGGAGCAGCTGGCCATCGTGGAGCGCAGGAACGGCCTCCTGCAGGAGGAGCTGGAGGAAATGAAGGCGGCCTTGGAGCAGACAGAGCGGACCCGCAGGCTGTCTGAGCAGGAGCTGCTGGACTCCAGCGACCGTGTGCAGCTGCTGCATTCCCAGGTATGCTGTCCCCTCAACTCAAGTCTGCCCTGGGACAGGCAGGGCAGCGGCCCAGCCAGGGGCTTCCTCTCCCCAGGTAACCCCCCCTCCAGCCTCTACCTCATGAGCCAGGGCCGGAGAGGGGTCAGATAGAAGCTCGGCCAGGAGCTCCCCACGCCTCCCAGACTAGCAGTCAAGACCAAGCTGGAAAAACTTTGACCCTTAATTGATAGAGCTCTGAGCACTGATAGAGCACTGATTAGAGCTCTATCATTTAAGATAGATTAACATTTGACCAGAAATAAAAATGAAAGATCTTGTAGGCTGCGTGCTTTAGGATTTGAAAGCAAGGAAGCAGAGGAGGATTCAAGGAGAAAACACAGGTTTAAAAGTCCTTATCCAAAACACACATGGCAGGTATTTACTTGGGGCCAGAGGTGTTTCCCATTTGGGATGATTTGCATGTGTGAATATTTGCATATGCATAATGAGAGATACTGAGGGTTGAGGACAAGCCTAAACCTGAAACTCATTTCTTTATATGCGTACCCTGAAGATGATTTTGACTAAGGTTCATTGCATGAGGCTGGATGTAGAATTTTGCAGTTATGACACCATGTTACTACTCAAAAAGTTTTAGATTATGGACCTTACCTGAATTTCAGTAGTTCAAATAAGAATGAGTGCTCAACACAAAATTTAAGCTGAAATATTAAGATATTAAAATTTTTCTCCCCAAACACATATTTTTATTAAATTTATAAAAGTTTTAAAGTTACTTGATCTAAAACATATGAGTCATAAGCAAGCACATAGAAGGAAAAATCAATTAAATGGTTAACGTGTTCAGTTCTCTTATTCTTAGATCTTCGTGAATTACTTAAAATGTTATGCTTTTATAAAACTCTAATATTTTGCAACTTTTAAATTTCATTTGACAATGTGTCCAGAATATGTTTCTAAATATTTAAATCATTTTCAATGCTGTAGTTTTCAATAGCAAAGAAAAAAAAAACCAGATTATGAAAGCTGAGTGTGTGACTGCAAACAATCCTCTATGGCTGTATTGTAGGTTATTACCAATAAAATTCTTCGTTATTATAAAGTCTAATTAACTTTGTCATAGTTTTTTTTGCATTTATCTGTGATTATTATTGTCAATATCTCTGGAAGAAAATAAATTTCAGGGCCAAAACAGTAAAGACATATATATAATATGTGTAAATTACTTCTTAACAAGGCTGTCCCAATTTTTATTCCCATTTATTGCCATGTGAGCCCTCTTCTACAAAGACTCTAGCTGTTAAATCTTCACCAGTTTTATTGTTAAAATATACACCATTGGTTTATTATTATTATTTTATTAGTTTTTACTTAGGGTGAGATAGAGCACTTCATCATTTGTATGTCTGTTATATTTCTTATGTGTTTTAACTATTTGTTTTTCTTGTCCTTTTTTCTTATTAAATCTCATTTATACAAGAACTGGGACTGTTTTATAGAGAGAGATAGATAGATAATGTTTTCTAGTTTGTCATTACTGTTCCAGTTTCAATTCCATGCATGGCATATTTTAATTAGTAGAAATATTTTTCATTTTACATAGATGTGTCTATCAATCATTTTCTTGTTCCAATGCCTTTTACTGAATAATCTATCTATCCTCAAATGTTTGAAATTCTCCCTTTATCATTTACCCAATTTTCTGATGTACAGCTCTTGGCTCTGTTTCAGAACTTTCTGTTCAGCCAGGAATTATATTGTACCCATCGGACTACTCACGTGGAAAATAAGAAGTGGAACATGACTATGATTCACCTCCTTCCCCACCCACAGCCCTCCCTTCCCATTGTTTTAAGTGCCCATATGAAACCTTCACCCGCAAATCTAATTTTTCTTGCAGAACACGAGCCTGATAAATACCAAGAAAAAACTAGAGGCTGACTTGGCCCAGTGCCAGGCAGAGGTGGAGAACTCTATCCAGGAGTCCAGAAATGCAGAAGAGAAGGCCAAGAAGGCCATCACTGATGTGAGTATCGTTCCCCACAGAGAAGGCAGCGGGAGCCAAGAAAGGGGGGTTTCACACCCAGAGCATGGCAAGGGGGTTTTATCTCTTCTGAGCACAGCCGGTCTGTGGTGGCTTCCTGGAGAGACACAGGGGAAACAGAGTAATTAGCGAGGCAAAGTGGGATATGATGATGGGCAGGGGAGGCTCAGCACGAGGCATGAGATTGCAGCAGCATCTGTGTGCTCTGGATGGTGCTGGCTGGGTAGCACACTGATGTGTGCTGTGGACTGACCCAGGCCGCCATGATGGCGGAGGAGCTGAAGAAGGAGCAGGACACCAGCGCCCACCTGGAGCGGATGAAGAAGAACCTGGAGCAGACGGTGAAGGACCTGCAGCACCGTCTGGACGAGGCTGAGCAGCTGGCGCTGAAGGGCGGCAAGAAGCAGATCCAGAAATTGGAGGCCAGGGTGGGTGATTTGAGAAAGGCACTGGCTTTCCTAGTGGCTTTGTTTCATCCATGAACCAGAAGTTTAGATTTAGATGGTGGGAAAGCCCCCCATCTCTCCTTCTCTCCCCCTCTTTCTCTCCCTCTCTATCTCTGACCGGTTCTTACTGTGTAGAACTCACTCTATAGACCAGGCTGGACTCTTAACTCACAGTGATCTGCCTATGCCTGTCTCCCAAGTGCTGGGATTAACAGTATGCACCAACACGTTCAGCAAAGATGACATCTTTTAACATTCACTTCCTGTTGCCCATGTAGATTCATGATAATAGACACACACACACACACACACACACACACACATATATATATATATATATGCTCTATAAACACAAAATCCCCCTACTTTGTTGGGTAAGCAGTGCTCCTTCTGTATGTCTGTCTCCTGCTCCCAGGTTCTTCTTCTTCCATCTTTTCTAATCTCTATATAAGCTGCATTGTGGTGTACATCCCACTCCATCCCCAAAGGAGCCTGACTGGTGCATCTTCCTCCAAATTAATACGCGGGAGGAGCTTCACCTCCTCCAGGGCCAGAAGTCCTGCACGCACCCTCTCATCGAGTCTTTCACAGTCCATCAATTCCACTGCTGAGCACCGTTCTGTTTACTTGGCCTCTTGATTTTTTTCCTTTGGATCTGTGTTGGATTATTTCAGTCATTTTTGAAACGGGCTGCACGAACAATTGACGTCTCGGGGAAGGGCTGCCTGGAGGAGGTTGTTAGAATATCTCTTTTGTCCTAGGAAGAGAGAGAAAATGGAAGAGTGGGCAGGAATGGGGAGGAAGAGGAGGAGGAAAGAGGAGAGAATTTTCCCAACAGGGAGCCACGTACAATTGTTCTTTATTTGAGCCTCCCTAGAAATGTGGTCACTAGGCACATGGTTCCTTTTAAATACGCAAGAGTTTGTTTATTTATCTATCTATTTATTTATTTATATTTTTCTCTCTGCTCCAAATAAAAAATTCTTCCCTTCCTTTCCTATGTAATGGAACGTAGGCCCGGCCTTTTCATGGACCCCTTCCAGAAGGAAAGGACTAAGTACCATGATACCTGTTGGTTTTTCCTAGCTGGGCCAGGAGCCTGCAGTCACCTTACCCTTGCACAAACACTTTAAATGTCCTCCAGTCCCAACTGCCCAGTTTCATAAGCTTACAGAGGCTGAGAGCAAGCCTGGAGGTAGGGAGATGCATGATAAGACCTGATAAAAGAAGATGGGGACTGTGTTTGAAACAGAGCCCAAAGGAAACCTGCTAGCCCTGAGAGCTATCTAAGTTGATCTGATAAGTCTCCTAGCATGGGCTGTCCTCTTCAATGCTGTTGGGATTCTTCAGGGAGAGAGCTATGTGGTTGGTTGGAACCCCCACTCCCGCTTGGAAGTCTCTGGGTGATGTGGGGTGGCATTGTGATATCGGGACCACAGTTGATCTGCCAACCCAGTGGCCCCCCTCTTCCCTCAAGGCTTCAGAAAAGGTGAAAGAAAACTATGGCTCTGAGGTTATTCCTCACACTCTTTTCTGTACTTTGTCTCATTCCATCCACCCGTGAGGTGGGCCTGGCAGCCCATGCTTGGTGATAGCAACTGGCTTGCTTTAAATCCAACAAATGGCCTTGGGTTTGGACACATTGGTCTGCCCATGTTCCCTACTGCCTCATCTAATTGGAATGAAGACATCCATAAAAAGTCCAGCAGGTTTTACCTGTGAGGATAAGCATGGTGGAAGCCCAGTCTGTGGTGCCCTTGCCAACAGACATAGCTCCAGAGGAAGGGGCCTTTTTGCCTTGACTCAGTAGTCAAGTGCTTTGCACCAAAGACTGCCTCTGCCCCAAGAGGGCATATGGTGATAATTTATAGAAAGCCACTCCATGGCCTGGGCCTGGGAGGAAACACCTCTGTAAAACACAGCAAGGGGATCTTGAGGTGACCTTAGGATGACTAGCACATGAATGAGTGAGAGAAAGCTAGGAGCCTTGACCTCACTGCTGTATACTCTTTTACCTCACACAGGTGCGGGAATTGGAAAGCGAGCTGGATGCTGAGCAGAAAAGGGGAGCTGAAGCTCTGAAGGGGGCCCACAAATATGAACGCAAAGTCAAAGAGATGACTTACCAGGTAGTGAGCTCCAGACCCTCAGACACTGTTTTGTGGAGCAGACCCCAGCAAAGGGGACCAGGGGCTGTAGGTCTGTGCTGAGGATGCTCTGTTTGCAGGCCGAAGAGGACCGGAAGAATATCCTCCGGCTCCAGGACCTTGTAGACAAGCTGCAGGCCAAAGTGAAGTCCTACAAGAGGCAGGCAGAGGAGGCTGTGAGTACAGGAGGCCCCTGTGTACCTTGTCACCCAACGGGGTGTCCTCATGAAGCTCGAGTGGGAGCCAGTGCCCAATTAGAATCACTCAGAGAGCCCCAGGCCTGACTTTGCATCTTTGGGTCACACAGAAACACCTGCCCTCCCTGTCCCCTTGGTCTGAGTTTGTTGAATTTTCTCCTCCTCCTAACTTTTCGGTATCTTCCCAGCTTCTCCCAGCCACCTCCATCCCCAACCCACATCTCTTTATCACATCCTTCCCTGATTCATTCTGCTGGAGCATCTTAGCTCACTTTGCTGGCCTTGCATCATCCCAACTCTCCCTATCCAGGCCAGCCCACCTAGCAGCTCGTGCGCTCCCACCCTGAAACAGCTCATCCTAATGCTCCTCATCCCACGCCCTACTCTCAAGGCCCCCTAACCCCACGCCCAACCTTGCCACAGCAATACCCTCACGCACCTTTCCATCTCTGTTTAACTGCCTCCTGAGCAAACAGGTAAAATCAACAGGAAAGACAGGAGCTGGCCCAAGCCAGTGCTTTGAACGATGTTCTCCAGGCTCTTTGGGTGTGGAGGCTACAAATAGCAGAATGTATGGGCCAAGGTGGGAAGTAGCTTTTTCCTTATAGGAAATAAATTATGCAGGCTGGTGGCACTGGCCTGTGATCTTCAGCACTCCAAAAATGGAGGCAGGCAGATTTCGAGTCTGAGACCAGCCTGAACTACATGGAGATAAAATGTCTTTTAAAATGAAATGAGAAAAATTTCAGCCAAAATAGGGTTAAACTAGTTGCCTTCAAAGATTTCTCAGATTTTATAGCTAATGTGAAAGGGCCTCTAGAGCAAAGCCCTTCTGCACTTTCTTGGCTTTGGGGTTGTGTTATTGCCTGCAAAGAATCTCTCAAGACCAATGTTCGAAGGAAGAAATGGCTGGTGTATGGTCTCTCACTTTGCTCCCTTCCCTGCTCAGGAGCCTGCTCAGTTACCTTGAAGAGGAATACTGGAACCAGTTAAGAGTAGGGGGTGGTGCGCATCAAATTAGTAGAGGTCCCAGTAGGAAGATAGAGAACCTTAATAGTCTGTCCCAGATAGATGGCAATTATCAGAAGCATAAAGCAAAGGGGTCTTGGACCACTGGTCTGATGCCTTCAGGTGCTTTGAGAGAACTCTGGATCTGGGTCATCTCTAGGTTGTATGGGTTGTATGAGAGAGCTATTGTACGGAGGAAGTTCAGGGAGACATGTGATGACCCTTGGGAAAAGAGCAAGAAGAACTGGCCAGGAGCCTCTAGTTAGCATACTACCCTGGCTGTGAGCAGACACCTTTCATCATTCTCAAGAGACTCAGCTCATCTTCCTTCAATTAAGTCAATGAATGCAAGGCTTCCATGTTCCTGATTCCCCCAATTCCTCAGAGCCCAGAGTTACAGAGATGTTCTACAACTCTAAAGCCTCCATTGTCTTTCCATGCAGGAGGAGCAAGCCAACACACAGCTGTCCAGGTGCCGAAGGGTCCAGCATGAGCTGGAGGAGGCTGAGGAGAGGGCAGACATTGCTGAGTCCCAAGTCAACAAGCTAAGGGCCAAGAGCCGTGATGTGGGAGGCCAGGTAAGAACAGATACCTGAGGATGGTGTCTTCTTCACAGATCCATCACACCTAAGGACCAGAAGACCAACCAAGGAGAGCTTGGAGGATGCATTTTGCCATCCCCATCCTTGTCTCTGGTCATCCACCTACAAATGCTATTTCAGCATAGACTCCTATGTACTAGGCTCTTGCAAGAGGCCCAGGGGGACAGGCATGTTATGCTCCCCTCTCTCTGTAGATAAAGATGCAATCCAGGAAGACCCTGCTTTTCAGATGACCTGTCCTGCCCCTAGCTGTCCGTAATTGGCTTCTTTGTTGACAGAAAGTGAGACAGAGCTATTCCTTAATGCCATTTTTCTGAAGTCCAGACTCTGCATCTGTTTCCCTTGAAGGGGATGCTGGGCCTCCCATGGAGTTTGACTCATTTCCGGTGTACAATTTCTTTTCTCCCACAGAAGATGGAAGAATGAGGCTCTCCTGAGGCTCGTTGCCATGAGCCACCTCCGGGAGAGTGGTGGGAGAATGTGGGAAAAATAAACTCTGTTGAACACTCAGCATCCAGGCTCTGCTGTGTTTGTTATTGTGGGCTGACTTTTAGATTCTTGGCTGCTTTGTTGTAAATGGCAAGAAAATCAGAAATGGGAAGATGGTTGCTCCTTGCCTCAAGTAGAAAAGGTGAAAACCCAGCCTGTTTCCAAGTAAACCTCCAGTTTTCACAAACATCTTAAGATAAAGACCTGGCTGGGGGTGTGGCTCAGGGGTAGAGCCTGATGGATGTGAGGCTCTTTTCCATCCTCAGCACCAAACACAGAAGAAGTAAAACTCAAACCGAAGCCCCCGTGTCAGCCCACACCTGATGCCTGTTAAAACAGTGTTCACCAGAAAGATGAAGGCTAACAAGGGTTGGTGATGACAGAGAGAGATGGGAACCCTTGCACACTGTTGCTGAGAAAGTGAGTGGGTGGATCTGGCCATCATGGAAAACCGTGTGAAGTCACCTCAGAAAACAAATGCAGTGCTGTGGTATGACCGTGCAGTCTCCCAGTGTGTTTCCAAAGGAGACGAGATCAGGACCTTGACAGTGCAGTGGTTCTTCTGTTTACTAAAGAATTAATCACAATATCCAAGATATGGAGACACCCTAAATGCCTGCGCTGGATGAGTACATTTTAGAAACGTGTTATCCAAAACAATGGCAGCTAGCAGCTAGGGCTGGGGAGATGGCTCAGTGGCTAGAGTGTTTGCTGTGCAGGCATGAGGGCTGAGTGAGATTTGGCACTCTTGAGGGGAAGAATGCACCAGCAGCCTCAGTGCTGAGAGGAAGAAGACAAGAGAGGACCCCTGGAGCTTGCCAGCCAGCTTGTTTGCCTCTGGCCAAAAGGTGTCCTCCATCTGGCTTCATGTACTCACATATACATGTATACAAACACGCACAAAAATGGTGTCTCAGCTAGGCGCAGTGGCGCATGCTTGTAATCCCAGCACTCACGAGGCAGAGGCAGACAAATCTCTGTGAAGCCAACCTGGTCTACAAAGTGAGACCAGAGCAGCCAAGGCTACACAGAGAAACCCTGTCTGGAAAAACAAAACAAAGCAAAACAAACAAAAAACAAAACCAAAAATGGTATCTCAATATGCAATGGATTATTCTTCAGGCTTTAGGAAGAAGGAAATCCTGTTGTTTGTGAGGGCAGACATTCAGCAATATGGCTGAATGCAGAGGATGCTATGCCAAAGGGAATAAGCCAGGTATAGAAAGCCATCGCTTGAATTGTATCACATGCGTATGAAATTAAAACAGTCACTCCTAGAAACAGAGTGGTAGTTGGAAATGGCTAGATATCAGAAGACAGGAAAAATTATTGGCCAAAGGAAAATAAGCTTCAGGTGTACATGATGAACAATTTCTGGAGATAAGGTGGAGTACAGTAACTCCAGTCAGTATATAGGTGAGGTGCTGAGTTCAAGACCATCACACTTAAAACATCAACAAAACAACACAAGTTATTCACCTTAGCCCTAGAAAACTATTTGTCTATTATATATTATACCTTAATAAATTAGAAAAATAAATACTTCAAGAAAGGAAAGAAAGCTGGGCATGGTGGCAGAAGCCTTTAATTCCAGCGTAGGAAAGGCAGAGGCAGGTGGATCTCTGTGAGTTTAAAGTCAGCCTGATCTACATAGTGATACACAGCCAGGGCTACGTGGACCACATCTCAAAGAAGGGGGGAGGGAAAGTAGCAGGAAGGAAGGAATGGACAGAGGGAGAGAGAGGCTGACTCCTTGGGTAGTTATTATTTTATACTTAGGAATACATAATTCTCACCAATTAGCTTCCTATCTTCTCCCTAAATTAGTGCAAGGTTTAGTGGACTCAGATAACTAAACACTATTTAAGTCCAGGCCAGAATACAAGTTGGGCCCTGGAGACCAGACTCCCAGGCCAGTGCTCTGTCACTGAGGGACTCTGCTTTTCCTTCCCACACGGTTTAGCGTCTGGGCTGCATAGCTCTCTGGCACCTACTTACAGCATCCTAGAAAGCAGTAGGTATCATCAAACCCATTCACTGGCAGCAGGCTGAGACTGGGTCCACTCACCAGCCCCTCTCCACCAAAACAGAAGCTAGCTTGTCTCAGGTCTCTCTTCAGTCCTAAGGGTCCTCCTGATTTTACACTGTCCTGATTGGCTGACACTGGGAGGGTGCGAGGTGGGAAGGGATGAGGACCACAATAGAGAGCTCAGGAGTCAATATTAAACACAAGCCTCAGCCTGACCACTTACATGCTCTTGCTGTGTGACATTAGGTTAACATATGTTCTCTAAACTCGAGTTTCCTCGTTGGCTACCTGACTTGTGGGGTCAGGAGCATGGCCTCTGGACCATGCTTATGAAAATGGAGCTATAGGTGTTTGTGAGGCATTCAATGTGGGTACTGGGATTCGAACTCTAGTCCTTGTGACTGAGCAGCAAGCACAGTGCCCAGCTGGGTCTCACCCTGCCAGAGTTCCATACTTCCCAACCTAAAGTTGTTTCATGACTAAATCCTCAGTTTTTTCACATGCAGAATAGGGTGTAATTCTTCACTTTAGAAGTTTGTTTTGAGGGGCAAATAAGAACGTGTAAGGAGTGTACAAATGGGTGAGCTTGACATACATTAAGCACTTTAATATTTTTATATCCTCATGAGAGGGGCTCAAGACTTCTCTCTAGGAAGTGGTGAGGCCACAGGACACAGGCCCAGATGGCTAGCAGTCTGAGGCTTTGACTTTCTCTCCTATGGTTTGAGGCATCACTGCTTTGGAGTCTGTGAAACTGTGATGGAACCGTCCCTCTTCAGTAGCCCAAAAGATGAGATCTGAGTTTCCTCTTCCCAGGTATTGCCCAGTTTATCTGGGACTCCCAAGGAAAAAGTCACCCCCAAGTCTCTGCTCTGAGCTTCTGGTCCCTGCCTGGGCCTCTGTTAAAGGAAAAACAATGCCTGTATTCTTCACAAAGTGGTAGTTTTTTTTTCATTGATTATTTATGAATCTCACATTGTGTACCCCAACCAATCATGTTCACCTCACAGTTCTCCCATGTCTGTCCTGCATGACCTCAGTGACTCTGCCCCTCCCCCATCAAAAAAAGAAGAAAGGAAGGAAAAACAAACAAACAAGTTCATTTGTGTTGTCCATATAATTACTGGAGCATGGTCAAATTCCTAGTAGACAGCCCTCCCACCCCCGCCCCAGGGAAGCTGAGTCTTTCTGTACCTCTACCTCCACCAGAAGCAATCAACTAGGGAGAGCCTTGAGCAGTGAAGAGGGGTGGGACAGCTCCCCCATGCCGAGGAACAGGGAGGCTTCAAGCAGCAGTCCAGACCATGGACATCCACGTGGGCTTTGGTAGTAACACAGGCCACAGACATCCACATGGCCCCTGAAGCAGTAAAGCCTGAGGACGTCACCAAGATGCCAGTCAGCAGCATAGACTAATGGGTCTCAGGCTGGGGCCACAGACAACATGGCTTCTGGTGGCTTTGAGGATCACGGTGATCCTTTGAGGAGGTTCAATCCAGAAAGTGTAGCTTTCTACCTCTCAGGATTCTATTGTTGCCCAGAACCAGGAGGATCCCACAGCCAGGTGGCAGGATACGCTCCAGGCTGCTGCACACCACGCTGCCAACCTTACCGGCAATGCCAGCATGTAGACCTCAGCCCCTCCTTCTCTTCGATCACTACCACCACGTCTCCAGTTCTGTCTCTCTCCATAGTGCATACACCGCTCTGTTTTCCCACTTTTCCCACCTCTCCACCACATATTTAGTGGCATCCATACTTTTAGAATCGCACTCCAATTACTCAATGAAAAGGAAGGATTGGCCGACAGATGGAAGGATGGAGAGATTGATGGGTGAATGGCAGGGTTTGTGTTTGTTTGATTGCCTGCTTGCTTGTTTTATGCCAGTTTTACAGGTGTACCCTGTAAAACTTAATTAACTCAAGATACTTTCCTTTTCTAGGACTGAAAGAAAAAGAGTGAACATGAGATTCATACCATGAGTTTTCCTCCTCAGCTTCTGCATGTTAAGGTCCAATGTGCAGCTAGGACCAGTCCTGAGCCCTCCTTCTGGCTCCCTAACTTCTTCAAAATGCAGACGGAGAGGAAGGGAGTCTGCCTAGGGAATACACAGATGAAAGCAAGAGAACCCAGGAACTTCCGCCAGGACATCTCTACTTCCCAAAGGCCCTGGGCAAGTCAAGAAACACCTCCAAGTCTCAACATGGAATAGGAATTCTGACTATCCATTGCCTACCTGTACAATGACCTTGTTAATGGTTTCTAGGCAACAATATGCAACTGTTTCTCCCACTCTGCAACCCTCACTCAAATGAAGGAGGGATCGTTGTTGCTATTCAGCTACCAATAATGATAATGATAGTTCTGTTGTTATTGTTATTAATTATCATTCAGCATTAAAACCTGGGTATCCATGGATGTTGAGCCCTACCAAGGGCCCTGAGGTGTCCTACCCTGGGCTACAGCCCCCTCCAAAACAGGACTTTGCTGCCACCTTCTGGCTGTGGAAGGACATGCTTTACATTATGCAAATAACCTTCGGATGAAACTCATGATTTCTTGGAAAAGACATTGAGAGGCAGAGGTGTCCTTGAGAATCAGGATCGTCTGTCCCTGGTCCCTGGTTTTGCAAATGAGAAACTTCAGATTAGTAATGGGATCCGTGAACCCGTCAGGACAGTGGCAGAGCCACACATCCACACCAGGTCTCCTGGATCGGAGACCAGAGCTCCCTCAAAATGACTATCTGAAGAAAAGGACCCGTGCAAGCATCAAGGAGACTAGGATGGCTGAGTTTAAAACAAAAATGGTGCCGGTGCCTGTTGCCGGCCCTGGTTTCAGGGAGCTCAGGACCACAGCCATGGTCTGCTCTACTGAGCCCTTTCTCATCAGAGGAGCTTCTGTCACACCAGAGAAGATGCCTTTGGCAAGAGTGAGAAGGGGGCCAACAGTAGTTCCAACAGCAGGCTTTAACTTTTCTCAGACCCAAGAGAAAAACACTAACCAGCAGTTCACTCTTCAGGACTATACCTATAGCTGATCATTCTTGCCCACCCACGGTTAGAATAGTGACTTACTAATTTTTATTATAGCTCAGGCCTTAGCTTAGGTGACTTCCCAGCTAACATATCTAACTTAGTTAATCCATCTGTTCTCTTCCATGTCCCACCACATGGCCCGTTACCTCTTTTTCACTCATTCCTTTCCAAGTCACACTGGCAAATCCTTGGCACCTGGGTCTTCCCCACAGAGCCCTCTCTCAGCCTGGAAGTCCCACCTTCCCTCTCCTGCCCAGCTATTGGCCGGTCATCAGCACTTTATTAAACCAATCAGAGGTAAGGAAGGTGCATGTTTACAAATACTGAGGTAGGGATGATCCATAAGAATAACAATACCAAAATTTGATCAATACTCAGCAGTATTTGAATATAGAAAGACAACCTTCACAGAGTGCACAAAAGGATTACCCCAACAACGCCATCACTACCCCTTCCCACCCAGTTCAGTGCCCCCAGGAGGTTGACATTGATGGGAGCCATGATGGAAGAGCAGAGGGAAGGAGGAAATGGGGTCAAATTTATTCCCATCATTCTTTACTGCAGCCAGAGGCCTCTTGCTTGTCAGGTATCCCAGCACCTTCTGTCTCCAGGCTCCGGTAGGGTCCTTCTCACTCCTGAAGGCACCTTTAGACCTAGATACACTAATGGATACCTGATGGTAAAACACAGCCTTGCTGGGCCTGTAGTTTCCCATGTTTGGCTACACCTTTGCAAAAAGTCTCTCCCTCGAACACTCTTCCTAGTGTACCTGGATGTGCAATCTACTTCCTATGGAGAAAGGAAGATCCATAGGATCTTCCTATTCAACACATGTACGTTATGGGCTTATAGATTTTCTAGTAGAGGGCCTATGCCAGTAAGAGTTCTTGCTGCTTCCCAGCTATCAAGGGGTCACAGTCCTATGCAGATGGGCAATAATGCCTTCTGTTTCCTTACATACCTCAACCTGTCCCCAATCGTACTGCCCAACCTACGAAGAGGCCATCCATCCCGTCAAAGTGAAGTCAGTGATGAACTAGAACCAGTTTTTAGAGTCAACTATAAAACTCAGGGATCCTGTGAGCCTGTTATTGAACTCCAGCATTATTAAAATCTTAAGTTGTATAAGCTTATAATCAAATGATTTGCATTCATAACAACAGCAAGATATTCAAGGCCAACTATTCTTAATGGCCTATGATATTTTATTACTTCTAATCTCTTGAGGTTATCTACAGTTATAAAATCTGTGCGGAGGGAATGCTATTCAGTGATGTACTTTTCATCTCCTCATTCAGTGACATAATGTTGCTTTTTTGAAACTGACCACAATGAGAATATCACACCATGAAAATTGACAAATACTACAAAGTAGAGGAAGAGGCTTGCAAGCCTTTTACCAGCATGTGGGAATGATGAAATATAGGCAAAATAACTTAAAATTATGTCTATGAGAGATGCTGGAATATGGAGAGCCAGCTTGAGCTTAACCCCATAGCCTATGTCAACCTAATCAAGGAGGCAAATTGAAAACTTTTTGAGATGAGTGATTTCTTCTGTTTTCTCAGGGTTAGAGGGGGCAGAAAGGACACTGAAGACTGTGCTGTGAAGTCCCCATTCTGCGGCTCTGTTCCAGACCTAAGAGCTAAATCCAGTGCTTCAAAAAGTTGGCTCCAAATAGCTGGGTTAAAAGAAAATTTACTAGTTCACCTAAATGAAATTCCAAGAGCAGTCAATCTTCAGGCTGCCTGTATTTACAGATACAGCACATTCAGTTGTAGGCATTTGGGTGATTCATTCTCTCTCTCTCCTTTCCTCTTTAAATCAACTGAATTTCTAAAATTTTTATTATATTTGTGTGTACGTGATTCACACACATGTATGCTTGTGTGTGCACCAGTGTGGGCATAGTGAACATGTGAGGATCACAAGAACACTTCTGGCAGTCAGTTCTCTCCTCTGTTATGTGGGTTCAGGGGAATAAACTCAGACTTTTAGGCCATTGCCTTTACCTGCTGTGCCGTCTCACCAGCCCTAAATCAACTGTACTATCACCACCACCAGAAAAAAAAAATGCTGCCGTTGTGGTCCAAAGTGGATAGACTTATAACTGATATTTTAAAATTCTTAAAATGCAGCGTAAAGGCACTTGCAGAGAAGAGAAAAAACAAACAAACAAACAAACAAACAAAAAAAAAACAAAACCAGAACTACTTTGCTTCAGGTGCTGAATATGGTTCTGTGTCCATGGGCAGGAGGAGGTGGAAGGAGAAGGTGGAATCCAGCTGGCCTGGTTCGAGTCACAGTCCTAGAGGTCTGAGGGCACCAGTTCCCCCCAGAGCGATGAACCGAGAGTGGAGGGCGTGTTTCCTACCCTTCCACTGGGTCAAGTTCCTATTCCCCAGAGGAACAGTGTGGAAAAGGGCAACAGATGTTCCCCTTGTGGCTCGTGTTGTGTCTGGGCGCCACGTTGAACGAATCAGCATTCCCAGAAGTTGGACAGAGCCTGCCTTACCGATGGTCACTGGAAGGACGAAGTGAGGCAGGGTCTGTCACCTCACTAGCCCAGATGTGTTTCCCTTTCTTTTGCACTCACCCTCATTTGACTCTTTCCCCGGAATGACAACTACACCATATGACTCTTACAGCGTGAGACCTGCCCCTCTGCTTGCTCACGACTGAATCAGCCAGGGCCCAGGCCCAGCAGACAGCTCTGGTCTCTTACAGCTCATGCCGGACTCCCATCCCCCTCATATGTCATCATTTCCTCCACAGCTAATGTCTCCAATGGCACACAATGCCTCTGGCTGCTGACAGCAGGAAGGAGAGACCCTTGCTCAGAGTCAGCGCCCCAGTCAGGAACTTCTTGTCCCCTGAGTCAGGATGACAGATATGGGTGAGGCCAGACAAAACATCTGGGCCCAAATCAGGACACGGCTGTTATCCGAACCCAGGGCCACCCACAGCAAGCTGCTGGCTTTGGCAGGAGGATTGCTTCTCTGAAAGAGATGCCAGGCCACTCATTTGATTAACAGTGAATTAACTGAGGTCGCACTTCATGCCAAGAGCTAATCTGGGCACATTGGTTAAATAAACAAGAATGACTAGTGCCTTCTTCTCAGAGATATAGATAGAACCCTGCCTCAGTTTCTCCCCTCCTCACATCACATCTCGTACAACCCCTTGCTCCACCACTACCTCATCTGTCACCACAAAATTGTCAACTGTCATCCCGCAGGCTCTTCACTGCCTTCCATCTGGCATTGACCAGGTTTTGCATATACAGGGGAATACAGGACAGGATGGACGTGCATAGCAGGATTGTTAAAATTAAATAATTAAAACCCAAAATGCTCAGCAGCAAAGTCTGCCTGAGTTTGCTACAGTAATAAGCATAGTAGTTGCACATGACATGCTCCATACCAGTCTAAGGGCTTTTTGTAGATCATCTCATTCTCTCTACAACCCTGTGCTGGAGGCTTTTATTTTATCCTTATTTGACAGACGTGGCACAGACAGTTTAAGAAATCTGTCAGTGTTACACAGTCTGTGTGTCAGAGCCCGGGCTCGAAGCCACCATGCTACTCCAGGATTATGGATATTTTAAAAGGCAAAGGCACAAATGACTATGTGACCGTATTAATGCTTATATGAATAGGTGCTAAACAAAAGAAATCCATGTTTTGTACATACTAGTCTTCGTCATGTGAAAACAAAGAGTTGTGTCAGGGAAGCCCACATTTGGGGAGTGGTATGGGGTTGCTACTTGTGCGTGACTCTTATTTCCTTGCAGGAGTGTGTGTGTGAATTGCATGTGTAAGTTAGCTGCCTGAGGAGCTCTGTCCTTGCAGCTCAGCAAATGATGCACTAATTTGATAGAAGAACCTGTTTAAGATGTTTAGAAGAGACTGCCCACTGCCAGGAGGCACTTCCACAGAACTTCTGGCAACAAGGCTTTGGCTCAAGGCCACCTTCTGGGCAGCCCTGAGAGGTCAAGAAGAGGTTAGGTGTCAGAGGGACCATTGAGAAGCCCCCTCCCCCCGCAAAGAGTCCCAAGGTCACAGCAGCTATTCCATCATGACCTGAAAAGCAGATGCCCTCTCAGTGCTCCCTTTGTTCCCCCTCCTCCCCATGTTCCACAGAGTGTCTAAGCCCAGGCTGGCAGTGCTGAATGAAAAGGCATCTGGATGGGACAAAGCAGGAAGGAGCCTTCAAGAGGGCAGAGGGAGGAAGGAAGAAAGCCCAGTAAGGCAGAGATCCAAGTTAAGCAGGTAGTTACTGCGTGGTCCAGCCCTGTGGTGGCTACCTTCTTCCAGCCTTATGGGCTTCCAAAAATCAGTAATATGAAAATACCCAAATCCCATGGCTGGAGTCACCTCAGGAAATGTGAACGGAAATGCCTGCTGTATCAGAGGGAGGTGGGGAAAAGAAGCTTGAAGAAGAGGGCTATCAGCTTGGGGGAGAATGGATGTCATCTATACAGGACCGTCTGAATTGGGGGCAGGGATATGGAAACCACTGCATGAAGAACAGTTGAGGGAACCAGTTCTGTTTGGCCTCAAGATGAAGCCTGGGAAATGGGAGGTGATGGGGGTTTCACATCTTGACACAGGTGCCCATGAGGAAAGGAAGTATTGCACATTGCTCTCATCTAGAGCCTTGTTATTCTAAGTGTGGGTGCTTAGAAATGGGGAATCACAGCCACCCCCCAGATGTAGTGAATGCCAGGGCATACCTCCACCAACTCCCCAGGTGATTTGTGGACACCTTAAACATAAAAAGCACAGATCTGGAGCATCTTTGTTCAAGTTCTTGGACCAGGGTCCATCTCTAAACTGTTCAGAATTGCTCTTCAACAAGACATGAACAGAAACTGAGTGTTGGCAGGTTTTTAGAACAACTTGACAGTTCTGTGGCATCCATGCCTATGGTCAGGAGCCCATCCTTGAGCAGGATGGATTTTAGTACTGCAATATGAGGCACAGGCTAAGCCTTCTAGATTCATTCAGACTGGGGCAAAATCCATCACTGCAGACATTTGACTTCAAACCAGTGGCTCTCAACTCCCAGAGTGTCTCAGAAGCCAGGAGAGAGCTGGTTGAAGTCCAGACAGACTGTCCCACTCAGTTTTCGACTCTCTAGTTCTGAGGTGGGACCCGAGAAAAAGTTATGCTTCTAACAGGCTCCCGCTCCAGGAAATGCTGACATTACTCCTCCAGACACCACATGCGTAGAAACACGGCTCTCTACCAGAAATCCAGCCCCATATGTGTACTACCACACTAGGCCAAATAGTTCTATTTCAAATGAGTTAATTTTTAAAATTTTTCCTGTTCTGTTTTCTACTCATCATAAACATCAGGACCCACATAAACCAGAGGATCTTCAGTGTCTTTCAGTGGACACTGAAGAAGCCTGCTGTGAACAGAGCCGTGGGATGGAAGGGCAGAGGTCTCCTTCCACTCCTCTCCTAACATTAGCTCATCCTGCCCCCCCCACCCCCAAGTGAGGGAAGCTTCTCAGAGTGCAATGCATGCAGGAAAAGAGACGGGAAACCTTTTCTCCTTCCTTACTTGGAATATGTCTCAAACAGCCTACCTACAAGTGTCAGGGGAAGAATCATACCCTGTGCTCCCAAACAGATGGCCATGGAGGTTTACATACCACTGAAGGGGCTGAGAATGTCAAGACTAAAGAGAGAAGAGGGAGATGGAGGAAGGTCCCTGCCACATAACAAGAAGCATTTGTCAGAGCGTGATGCTGACATTGCTCTTTAGGGCTTCAGCTAATGGCTTTGAGGTAGATACGAATTTAGCTGCTACACTGGGTTGTGGGAACTCAAGGTCTTGGCTTTCCAATATCTCAAATCTCTCACTTTTCACCAAGCACATGGAGGGCTATGTCCTCTATGCCATGTGCTTCAAGTTTACAAAAACATCTGTCCACTGACCCAAGAAACAACTGCTATGTAAGGTCTCCTGTATCCCCTGGCATTATGGAACCCAGAGATGAAAAGCCAGACATATGCTCTGCTCAGCAGTCAATAGCTAAGGCTGCCCATGAAGGAATACTTGGGGCTCTAGGGAAAAAAATGGTATAAGACATGCAGAAATGTTCAAACCAGGATTGTCATATATTGTAGCTTCAGACACCTATGACAGGAAAGCAGTTAAGAAAAAAATAATAATTCCAGTCTTAGTCAAGAGTTTCCAGAGAGCAACAGAGCCAGTCTGGGTCAATTCTGTCCTGATGTCAAGACAAAAGTTGCAGGTCTGTCTCACTCATGAGCATGGATGCAAAGGGATTCTAGAAAGCAGAGAGGTCAGCACAATCCAGGACCATTTAAGAAGATAATACATCCTGTAATATACGGAGTTTATTTCAGGATTTTAAGTTTGACTCAACGTTAGAAAATGTCTTAGCTGGTACTGTGTAAGGACTTGAGTTTGAGCCCTAGTACCTTTTATTAAAGAGGAAAAGAAGAAGAAAAAGGAGAAGGTGGAGAAGAAAGAACGAGAGAGAGAAGCTACAGCAGCAGCTAGATATGGCGGAACTTGTGTCCCAGTGCTGGGGAAGCTGAGAGAGGCAGATCCATGGGGTTTACCGGCCAGCCAGCCAGTTTAGCCTACTTAGAAAATAAATTTATTTGATAAAATTCAATAAGCAAGCCTGATACAGTAAAGCATGGTTGTGATACCAGAGGAGGATGAAAGCAAGAGCATGGAGCATTTGAGGAGAGCCCAGCTACATATGCCTCCTCAAACCCCAACCACAGCCCGCACCAAAACAACAAACCTCAGCACAATACCTGATATAGAATGCTCTCAATGATAATTCGAACTTAGTGTAGTGGCTCATGTCTATAATCCCAGCATTCCGGAGCCTGAGGCAGGAGGAACGCTGTGTTCAAGGCCAGCCTACCTTCATGGGGACTTCCAGGACAGACTACAGAGTGAGACGCCGCTGCCATCTCAAATAAAACAAAACAGCTAATCTCTTGACCTTTCATCTTATGTGATTTGCATTTACTTTGGGGAGTCAGGGGCACCTTTGTGACGCTGGTGAATACTCCCAATGTTTTTCCAACCAGCATTTATGGAGGTCAGAAACACTGATGTGCCTGAAGTTTCAGGACAGAAGCCCCAGCTCCACTGCTCCCAACAGACTAGGTTCAGCTCTCCGATTCAGTTTATCAATTAAAGAATAATTAATGACAGAAAAAGGAGACATCACCAAATCCACACTCTGGGAGAGGCACACATAAGGGATGTGGTGGGGAAGAATGGGAACGGTACAGAGGAAGGAAGGGTGCGGTCCAAGAAGCGTGCACGAGATCAGCAGGGAGGGGCAAGGTGCCCTCTAAGGGGCCACTCTCTCTTCTCTTTCTGCAAAGTGGTTTGAAGGAGTGCTGTTTGCCTAAAAGGAAGCAATTTGGTTCCCCCAAGACAAATTCCAGCTTCTGGGTGATCTTGACAAGCGGCAATAAACCCGCAAGGCTCTCTAGTTCCAAAGCAAAGTTATAGCAGCAATGTCCCAGCCAAGGTCTGCAGTAGTCTCGTGTGGTGGTCCCACTCCAGAGGGATTAGGACCTCCCATACACACATACATACACTGGAGCTGGGCCCAAGAGGACCTCTGGGATACATTGGAATTGCCTTTTAGGTTAACATTAGCCCCAAGCATCTAGGAAGTTCAGGAGGTGTGAGTAGGAAGGAACCGACATGGACAGGGTGAACAGGATGGGAACAAATTCCATCTGAGAAACTTTTCAGTGCATTCCCATTCTCATTTGGTGCCAAGGACAAACTGGAAATTCCCAGAATATTTCTTTTTGTTTTTTCCTCTTTGACATCTATGCCCTTCTCCAAACTTCTGGCATCTAACAAAATCTGCTTTTAACCCGACCCCTATTCCTGCCTGCTTTGGAGGGCCACAGAGAAAAATAGAGCAGGGAGCAGGTGTCAGGGGGAAGGGGAGGCTCTGCCAGCATTCCAGTCTCCCCAGGAAAAAGGAAAGACTTCGGGGAGCAGAGGGAGGTCATCAGACACCCAGAGCACCCCACCAATGCCACTCAGGGATTACAATTTTGGAAAGGAGCATGGGAGTGCGATTGTTTGTTCCTACATGTGACCCCTGTCTGCCATTACCATCCCTACCTCTGTCACCCCACACTGCCAGAAGGCTTCCTTCACTCCACACAGAACAAAGGAAGAGCCCAGGGCGTCCCAGATTTCAGGTTAAGGCCATCCCTAAACTTCACCCTACACTGAAAAGTTTTGGCTGCCCTTGGAACTAACGAATAAGCAAAATGGTGTCTTCTAAAGAACTGTGATTTTTTTCCCTTGCTAAACAACCCAGGGTGATGATGATTATGATGATAATGATGATGATAACAGTCCCCACAACCCAGCCATGTGCAATTCCAGCTCTAGGGGGTCTGTCTCCCTCTTCTAGCTTATTAGGGTACCTGCACTTATATACACATATACACAGAGAGACAGATGAACAAGCAAACAAATACAAGTTTATAACAGTAGCCAAATGTGGTACCACATGCCTTTAATTTCAGCAGGGGGACAGGGGCAGGTAGACATATGTGAGTTCAAGGTCAGCCTTCTCTATATAGTGAATTTGAGGACAGCCAGAGGTTACAAAGTGAGACCTCATTTTAATAATAATAGTGATAACAATAAAATGGTGATGGCATGTTTACTGGGTTCTTGCTATGTTCAACCCCTTCTAAATTTCCCATCCACCCACAGCCTTATAAGGCAGACATGACAGTGTCCACTCTGTAGATGCAGAAGCAGGTTAGAATTTGCTCAAGACAGTTCTGTGGAAGGAAAGAGAGCGTGGATTTACTGCCCCCTGTCCTGGGAATGAGGTTCCAGAGCATTCACCACACTGTCTCTCTCACAGCAGGGATGAAAGGGGGGCAGAAAACCCAGCCCCGACAAAGGTCCCCACCATGCTCTTGGGATGGTTGGGCCTAGATCTTTGGACTCCTGTTGTTGTAAATTAAAAACATAATGTTTATTATTAGCCCTAAGTTTACCATGGCGGTATTACTTAACCCACTATCACAAACAATAAGACACAGACACCTGTTAGATTTTACAACTGCTTATTAACCTTTGGCCCAGCAGATATTTCACCTATGCTAGCTCAATAACCTCACCATCCGTCTCCCAGTCCCCATCCAATGCTGTCTGCCTTAATCCTCCTTATCTGATCTATCTTTCATCCATAATCCCATGGTACTTGCTTGTATTTTTCATCTGGGCCTTTTCACGACAGTATTGGACTCCTTCCTCTCGATCCAAGTGATTTTTTTCCTGCATGCTAACCCATCCTGGCATCCTTCCTCCTCTCTTCCAGCCCATCTATCTCCCATGATTCTCCTGTCTTCTCCAAGCTGGGGAACCTTAGCCACGCCTGCCCCATTCTGCCCTGCCCAGATATAGGCTGTTTAATCAACCAATTAGATATAATGACTTAGGCAGGTTTACACAACAATGATAGGTTTTCTTGAGAATGTGCTCTTCTGAGCAGGAACAAGATCTTGGGAGCCAGTAATTAACATTAGAATACATAGCACCAGGCCAACCTCCCAAAGACTCCTAAAGGGTTTCCATGGGGCAGCTGAAACCAAAAGGTCCCTGGCTCTTTTATGCAGAGGCCCAAGTAGTAGAACCTTAGGTGCAGTTTGCGCCTTGCCCCATCTGGTTCACAGGCAGGGGTTCTGTGTCCAGCTGTGGAGATGATAATGTTTTATTTAGGGTGCATATTGCCGCAACAAAACAACATGACCAAAAGCAAGTTGGGGAGGAAAGGGTTTGTTCAGCTTACACTTCCACAGTGCTGTTCATTATCAAAAGAAGTCAGGACATGAACTCAAACAAGGCAAGAACCTGGAAGCAGGAGCTGATGCAGAGGCCATGGAGGGTGCTGCCTCACTGGGTTACTTCCCCTGGCTTGCTTTGCCTACTTTCTTGAACCCAGGACCATCAGCCCAGGGGTGGCACCACCCACCATGGGCTGGGCCCTCCCCCACTGATTAGTAATTGAGTAAATGCCCTGCAGCTGGATCTTATGGAGACATTTCCTCAACTGAGGCTCCTTCCTCTCTGATGACTCTTGCTTGTCCCAAGTCAACACAAAACCAGCCAGTACGGATGGGTTCACAGGATCATGTAAGATCAGATCCTGTGCTATAGGCCCAGTCAGCCTTCTGGAGGCTCCCAAAGCCAGCTTCGTCCTGGAGATCCCTGAGTACAGCCCAGGTGCTCAGCTCATGGAGACACAGATGGAGCGAAGAATAGAACAAGGAGTGTCCCCCTCACCCATCAATCACACATGCACCCAAGAGCTCCTTATTTCCTGCAGACCACAATGACTTTCCTTATCCAGCACAACAAAGGGCTTTTAAGGAAAGCCTGTACCATCATTGCCAACTATTTCCAGCCACTTGTAAGAATCCCTTTCATTACTGCTGGCTCCTGGCTGCCCCGACAATGTGGGAAGGCTTTGCTGCAAGCACTCTCCTCTCTCCCCTGCTGCTGGGACACATGCACCTCAGCACCCCGTTGCTCTTTCTACTTTGCTCTCCCCTTTCTTTTCAAGGTGAAGATTGATCTCTGCCCAGCGGGTGCTGGGAAGTTTCCTTAGATGAGGCTTTTATCTGCACCTGCCTCATCTGTGGGTGTTTTAATAGTGGTACTCTGTTCAGGGCTGTATCACCCTTCTGTAGACCAGGAAAGTCCCTTTCAGACATATTGGGTCCATCCAGTCTAATGTCCACACATATTAGCCCATCTGTCTGTCTACTTTGGTGATATTACCCTCTGCAGTGGTTTGTATGTAGTTTGTCTCTAGGTATGTCTGTCTCTCTCTTTCTCTATGTGTCTGTCTCTCTCTGTCTTTGTGTATCTAGGTCTGAGAGTGAGTTTGTGTGTGTGTCTGTGTGTATGTACATATGTGTGTCTATGTATGTCTATGTGTGAGCACGTGTGTATGTCTGTCTATGTGTGTGTATGTATGTTTATGTGTCCGTGTATATGAATGTGTGTATGTATCTATGTGGGTGTTTGTGTGTCTGTAAGGAACTGGACTAGTTAGCACCAGAGTGCGTTGTTAAGCATTTCCAAGGCCAGCATGGTTTCTCTAGCTATTCCCTTCTCCTCACAGCAGCTGCCCTCCTCTGCTCAGCATTAATGATCTTGAGTGTTCCCATAAAGGTTTGCCCCACGAGCCTGGTGAGAGTGAGATCGTAGGAGTACGCTTGCCTGCCTGCCCTTGGAGGAGATGCTGGGGCTCTGACTGCTTCCTTTGCTTTCTGGTTACCATGAGGTGAGCAGGCCTCTGCTATAATATATTAACCCACCTCAGGCCCAAACAGCCATAGACTGAACCCTCTGAGACAGTGAGCTAGAGTAAGCCTTTTTTTCTTTAGCTGATAACCTCAGGCATCACAGTGACAGAAAGCTAAGTTGGGACCTAACATGACAAGGGTGGTGTGATCTTGGGGCTTTTCAGTTACTAGGACTGGGAGTCAGAACATCTTTTCTTTACAGTGTATCCATCCTGCAGTCATGGCACCTGCTTTGGTACAAGACTGTCAACTCTACAAGAACAGGTTCCCTGTGCTCAACACTGTAGGACAGTGCCAGCAGCAGGAAGCTCCATGAGTGGTTGGTGAGTGTGTGAAACCCTCACCTGTGAGCTCACCAGTGCCTGCCTTGGGCTACTAGGAAGGGCAAAGACATGAGTACTGTAAAGCACTTAGAACCATGTAGGAAGGGCAGAGTCCCAGCAAACACTAGCTGCTGCATCATTATTCATGTTACAAGTCCAGCGTGCACTGAACAGGAGCACAGAAGGGCAGCCCAGAATGTAAGGCACGCTGCTATGCAGAGGCTGCAATGAGGGTCTAGAGGCTCCCTGAGATCAGGGCAACTATCCCTGCGGGGAGTCCGCTAGGAAGCCCCCCACCCAAGTCTTGAGAGCTGAGAGGGCTCTTGCCAGTGAAGCAGTGCATCTAAGGCCTGGGGTAGAGGTGAGGCTGGAGAGGAGAGGGGTCAACTCTGGACCTACTGTGCAAGACTCACTACCTGCTGCTTACAGTACTATTGAAATAGAACAAAAGAAGTATCCTCATGGGCTGTTCAGGTGTCTCAAAATATCCTTAGGCCAGCATTTCCCCTTCCTGGACCAACTTCAAGGCCCAATTGCATTTCCTCTCATGAGAACCATGCCTGGAAATTCACAAGGGAATTACTACATTTTCCAAAATTCATCGCCCCCCCCCACATCGCTCCCCCGCAAAAAATCTGGTGCTTTTTTTTTGGAGGGGGGTTATTTATGTGTTGGCATGGCAAAGCTAAGAGCTTACAGGAAGAACAACAACCACAGTCAAAGGTCAAAGGCCATGGCCACATTGCAGGCCTCCTGCCTCCCAAAACGATTAGCAACTCCTGACCACAACGACTTGGTAAGTCATTCAACAAACAGTTAAGGAGCTGCTGCTACATGCTAGACACCGTTCCAGCCTCTGGAAGTAAACACTTAACCCGGACAGCAAGAAAACCAGGCTTTAGCGGGTAGTTCCAGGAGAAGATCATTTACCACCCACACAGCTGCTGGCATGAGATGCTTTGCCACGATAATAAGATTTTCTGTAAAGAAATTTCATATATTGATATTCAAGGCAAAACAAGTGACGAGCACCTGCCAGGCACCCACAAGGCCCTGGGTCAGAGCCAGCGTCAAAGCAAACAAGCAAAATAGCCTCAAGCCAAGAAGTGTCTGGGTGAGGAGAAACTAGGGGAGCTCCAGCAGGAACTCAGCTGAATAAGCCCTTTCATCCACACATCCCCCACATCCTCATCACTATCCACAGCCCTGGCTCTTTTCAGAGATGTGTCTTCTCCAGCCAGTTCATGCATATAATCTCAGCACTCAGGATGCTCAGGCAGAGGGATCACCTCCAGCTTAAGTCCAGCCTGGGATGCACAGCCAGAGCCTATGTCAAAAATAAAATCAATCACCACAATATCCATATTCCTACCCTCTTGTCCCTTGCCAGCACCCTTCAAAGCACTGGCAGACCGTGTCAGCTAGGAATGTGCTGAGTTGCAGTTATCAAAGAAGGGGATGACAAAGATTCAATTAAGTGCTTTTACCCCCTTCCCCCAAGCTATCTCTTTTTACCTTTCTACTCTTCATTCCAGGGTGATTGCTTGTGTCTTATGTGCTTGTAGCATCACGGTCACAAAAGCAATTTAAAGCAAAGGAAACAAAAAGGGGGTCAGAGCAGCAGGAGCCTAAGTTGGCTATGTTGCATCTCTGCAGGAAGGAAGCAGTGAGCAATGACTGCTGGTGCTCGCTCAACTCACTCTCCTTTTTATGCAGTCCAGGATCTCAACCCAAGGGAATGATGCCGCCCACAGTGGGCAGGTCTTCTCTTCCCAGTTAACCAGATCAGGACATCTTCTCACAGTCAGGTCTATAGGCTTATCTCTCAGGTGAGTCTTGAGCTCATCAAATTGACAGTTAAGATTTATGATCACAGGGGAAATTTCAGCCTGTCTTCTACACAAAGAAGAAAAGTTGTCCTAAAAGCCCCTAACAGACTTCTCCTCTCTTTCACTGGCCTCACTCAGACCACATGACAACAACTAGTGCGAGCGAGGCTAGTAAATTCAGTCTTCCATAATCAGGGACTGTAGGCGAAAGATATGGGTCAACATTGCATTGTGGGGATGAACAGTGTCTGCCAGAAAAGCTTGCAGCTACAGGAGACGTAAGGCTGAAGGTTGCTCAAGCCATCCTAGTCTGGGAAATCATCAAAAAAAAATTTAGAAAAATAGTACACTTCAAACTGAGCCTAAACATTGTATTTTGGATTCGAACTGGGTCAGTTTGGGGAAACCCGAAGCTGGAAAGTCCCGCTGCTGTAGGGAAGTCAGACAGGCTCAGCCTTGTGACTCCAGGCTCTGTGCATAGCCAGGCATTGGGTACCAGGAGGAAAGTGGCACATAATCTTGTGTATTAAGGCAGAAACGAAAGCTATCAGTTTAATACTGTGTCTTCTTCTGCTGTTAGCAATCCAAGGCAAGTCGCCCTCGCAGTCAGCATAGGAGAACAATGAGTTTGGACACATTTTGTCTGGCTTGCAGATGGGCCTCAGGAGTAAAGGACACTTCCCAGCCAAGCCTATCCTTTCCCTAACCAGCTGAACTCAGTCTTCTACTCGAATTACAAGTTACATAACCTCCTGCTCGCACTGTCATTATGAGTCAAAGTGTCTTCAGTTCAGCCAATTTGTGGGGCTCTGGGCTCCCACACATAGGAAGTTGGAAAGTGACGCTCTAGTCAAAACATAAGTTTGGCATCACACAGTGAAAAGGAAAAGAGGAAAACACCCAAACAAAATTCTCTGTGCCTCTGCCCATGTGTCTGTGGGAAAACAAACCCACATAAAACGTCCAAAGGCCACAGTAGTCTGGTTACATCCTAAACCCAGGCCTGTCCTTATAGTGCTAACCACATTTAGAAACTTTACTACAGCAAATGTTCTTTTTTTTCATTCCCACGTGTTTCTCTTTCATGTCGACAATTAAATTAAGTTGTTCTGTGAAGAGAATACACTTCATCACTATGCTCACGGTGTTTGAAAACAATCTTGGTAAGTGAGTCCTGGCTTCTACAAGCTGAGGATATTTCCAGCTATTCACCTAACCACCTGCCTACTCATCTACCTATGCAGCTGTCTGTCTATCCATCTGTCCACCCACCCATTTGTCCATCGATCTGCTCACCAATCTACCAACCTGCTTACCCACCTATCCATTCATCCATCCATCCATTAATGTTTCCACCCCTCTGCCTTTCCAATCATTCAGCCATCCTTCTAACAAAATAGAAATAATGCACCTTTTTATGAGAGAGGTTCTCATATGTAGTCTTGGCTGGCCCGGAACTCTCTATATAGACCAGGCTGGCCTCCAACTTACAGATCTTGTCCTGCCTCTGCGCTGTGAATGCTGGATTAAAGGCATGTGCAGTCATGCCCGACCACTTCTTATTTCTTAAATCTTTGCTTTTCACATGAGTGGCTTTTGCCCTTTGATGCCTAAAATCCACATTTAGCATCTCAGTGGTCCTCCGTGGATCTTCCTTCGAGACAGTAGTGTTATATTCCACTTTAATTCTTATGCTTTATGTCCCTCTTTTTATGATATAATAAATTGCTGCCTTCTGCCTCTCTTCAATCATGTTGCATTGCGCTCAGCTCTTGTGATTGAAAGATTGTGCAGCATTTCTTATCTCTCCAAGTAAATTGCAAACTTTGTGAGATGAGAGACTGGTTTTCAGTCCTCTGCAGCCTCCCTCTACAGCTGGCATCTTACCTAACTATGCAAATTTTAGGCACTCAGCAAATGCACCACGCTGATTGAATGTACAGTCTTCATACGTGACATGAGAACAATATTGACAATCTAGGAGTAGTGGGAGACTGTGGATGTAAAAGTAATGACACCCTAACTACATCATCATCATTAATAACATCACTTTCTTTTACTAAGAGTATGGAACCCACCCATATGTTACCCACCAAGTGAACAAGGATATATTCAGTGAGTACCTTGTCAGCACTTACACAATCTTTATGTCCCATACAGGGCACAGGAGCTACAAGGATAGCTCAAGTTTAATCCCGGCCTTTTGGGAGCCCATGTTTCAGGGACAAGACAGGAGTGTGAGCATTTGTGATGGTACCTAATTCAGCACGACAAGGATACAAGATGTTCAGATGCACTCAGGCTCTCTTTGGTTCTGCCTGCAAGGGTCAGGAAAGAATTCAGTGTGAGGTTGACACTTGAGGAGAGCTTGAGAGACGAACAGAAGTATAGCAGATGGAGAAAGGATGCAAACATGCTACAAAAGAAACAGCATGGATGCGCTGGGTGTGTGGAGGAAATAAAGCAGGGTTGTCTGACAGCAACTTATGGTACCGAGTTGGGGTAAACAGGTGGCCGACACTGAGCATCTGGGCCTGGCATGTAGCACAAGTGGATTGAGAGCACTCTGAACCATGTTAAGGATTGTGACCTTGATATCAGTGACTGCACAAACATAGAGGAGGAAAAAATGATTAGGTTTGCATTTCAGCTACATGGCTACCAGGTCCATTGCTTTCCTTTAAATAGCTGCAGCACATTGAGACTAGCATCATGTCCCAGCACTGAGGCACTGAAGCCAAAGGATCACACTGTGAGTTCAAGATGAGTTCAACCTCGTCTACAAACAACTGGTTTCGGTGATAAGGGTGTGTATCATCTTCCTGAAGTTTGGGGAGGAAGGCCCTGATCCAACATCATTGATCCCATGGAAGTCCATGGGACTTTCATGTCTCTGCTCTGCAAACTCCGCAAGTGCTTGCTGGAGTTATTCTTGAGTGCTTTCAAGATGGCCTTTCTAGCGACACATCCAAGCACAAGCAAATTCCAAAGCATCTCCATTCCTCCAACCCACCTCATCTCAGTGGGTCACATGACCCTGTGATAGAATATGGGCATTTGTCATGGTTTGTTTTTGGCAGTCTGGAGACAAGAGACTCTCTAAGAAGATTCTGTAGATCACTGGCATAGAGTAATAGCAGCAGGGCCAGAGGTGTGTCTGTAAACATGAAGGAAGGGGGGATTTAAGATTCATCTTGTCTGCATAAAAAGACTTGGCATTTTATGCTCCATGGAGAGTCCAGGAGTGTGTTCAAAAGAGAGTCGTACTCTCTGTTTTAAATCATGGGTAACAGGGTGATGAGTGTCCCCCTGCTGGAGAGGAGTGTTTGAGTGGTCATTGGGCATAGTTCCAAAGTTTACCTGGTAAAAACTGAAAGCATGAGAAAGGAATTCACTTATCATCCTTTCCTGGAGTCAGTAAGAATAATGAGGAAAGATCCCGCTCTGGCATCATGCCACCTGCTGCCCATCACACACGGGCTGAGAGCCTCAGTGGGTTTCAATCCCCTCATTTATAAGATGGGCAGCATGGCTAGCTTGGAGGGTGTTAGTGCACAGGCTAAGTGTGTAGAAGGGGCATTGTAGGATGAAAATGAGAAAGGCTGGTGTCCTCACCATAGTTCAGTTGCTTACTCATTATATGATCTCAGTCCAATCATTTCAACCAGCTGAACCTTAGAGTACATACCTATCAAATGGGAGAAATACCCACTATGTACCTATCAAATGAGACCGATACCCCCTCGAGGGGTAATGTGGAGAACTAGATGTGCTCAGTGCTGGGATGGAATGCTGCTGCTGAGGCTGTCCACATGAGTGAGCCCTTGTCCAGTGAGGCAGACCACTCCAGGTGTACTCCTCTCTTCCCACTGGAAGCTGTGATGTGACAGTTGCCTAGACTCAGTCAATCAGATGCGTGTGCCCAGGCTGTGAATAAGGATGAGGAGGATAATTGTGGCAAAAATAGTGGCAAGGATGCTCTTAGGCACCCTAAAGACCTTGCAGGGGCCACCATGGTCTTAGCGATGCCTCAGTGCCAAAGGGGTCAGTGGTATACCCTCTTGGGCTCTGAACAAGGCAACGACAAGTTCTGTGGCCAGATTTATGCTGCCCATTGACCACAAAACACCATTTCATTCTTACTTGTTCACTTTACCTAATTATCTAATCTTTCTGAAAAATCTACCAACTACCCTTTCACACGGATTTTTTTAACTGTTTTAATCAACATCAGTAATTTTCTGGGTTTATGACTATGGATTTTAAGTCCCAGAGTACCACCCCTGATGCTGTTATTGGAAATCAGTCCTGGTTTCTCTTTTCCTGTTGTTTTTTTGGTCCTCAGTTTCTTCTCTTCCACTCAGCTTCTCTTCTTCTCTTACACACTAGCAGTGTCTGATCAGTGGATGGCAACATTCTAGTTTATAAACAAACATGGAGAGCCCCCAGTTTGTACTTTTACTGCCCAGGGAAGATTATCTACAAGCTAATAACCATGGGCTAAGGGAGTGAACAGCCAGGCAATTTCCATTTCTTAAAGTTTTGTGGCCAAATATAAATGTGTTCATCCAACACATGATAGTGAAGTAGTGAGAACTCAGAAGCAGAAGTGGAGAAACAGAGAGACTGAAGGAATCAGTTACATAACTAGTAGTTACTATTAATCACTATAACAAAAAAAAATCTCTTGGCTAAGAGAGATTTGGGGGAGGAAGGATTTCTTTGGCTCACAGTTTTAGGGGCTTCAGTCCATGGTCACTGGGATCTATGTTTCCCAGGGGATTATTGTGAGGCCTAGAATTCTTGTGGCAGGAACATAAGGCAAGGTGTGAACATCACGACAAATAAGGAGAAAGAGGTAACAAAACGGGACAGGGTAAGATCCAGTCCCCAAAGACCCAGCCCTGGTGACTGCCTCCAGTCAGGCAGAAGTTCTACCATTTCCAACAATCTCCTTAAATGTTGAGTGTCTATTCATGGGTTAAATAATGCAACACATCAGAGCCCTCATAATCTGATTGACTCTGGAAACTCCACCACAGACACACTCAGACATGTTATTAACTAATCTCCCAGGCATTTCTCAATCCAAGCAAGGTGGCAATCAACATTAACTACCACGGATGGTAGCCAGCCTTTGGATTTCATGAACCAATGGTCCCCAAAGACCTGACTCAAAGCTGAGAAGAGGCAGAATATGCAGGCATGTATTGGCTCATGAACATTTTTCCTGGCTTATTGGTGCTGGCAAAGGCACTGGAGAGCTTTGAGAACATGTTCTTGGTGATGAACATTGACATCTCCATCCACAAAACACTCTTGTGTAGCTCAGAGGTAGAAAATTCTGTGGTCCTTAGTAATGCAAATACCATTTAGTCCATGTGCTCCCACCCTCACCCCCCCACACACACATAGACTCCTCCCCAAAGCAGTCCAAACCTATAGTTATCCATCAGCAGCTACTCAGGCCATGCTTCATCCTTTGGTGATGAGAGCAACGCTTAGCTCCAGGGATGGAGGTGGTGATGTGCTGGCATTTGTTGTTTCTGGACCCAGGGTTCACACATTCAGCCTGTTGCTCCTCCTTTTCTTCTCCCCCTCTTTCCTCCCACCCTGGTGAAGTTGGCATGTGTCCCCTTACCCAAGCCAGAGGCTTCAGAGTCTTGTTCTACAGACTTTGAACTTTGGATGCCAGGACACCATGACATTTAAAGGCAGGAAGGACCAAGTGAATCCAACATCTACATCTTCCTGAGTTGTTCCCACTACCTAGACCCTTAGACAGCTCTTGTTCTGTCATTTTCCATGCCTGGTTCCCCCGACCTCTATGAGGTATCCCATGTACATGTCTTTTTTTCTGCATGTACTCACTAGAAGCTGTTTCGCTCACAGTGGTAACAGTAACACAACTAATCATCAGGAAGTTCTCTTGCTCCATTTCATTTTCACCACTGTGCCCTGAGGCTGTTTTCTGGAGAGATGTTAATAGTCTCCTTTTTACAGCCATTCAGACAAATGAAATATATTTTTCACTGGTTGCCTTTAAAAGAAATAAATAGCTCTGACTTCTCATGAGTTCCTTGCTGATATAGTTTCTAAATTCATGAACATCTTACTGTATTGCTCCAGAGCATTAAAATGTGACCATCGCCCCAACACAAGATGCACATGAAGAGACCAATGGATAATTCATGTCTCCCATGTGCTATTTTAATAAATGATCACTCCTTCACATGCTGTATTATATTAGTATATTCCAACTCAAACTAATTTTAAAAGCTCAATGCTACCTCTTTAGAAGTAGCATAATAATAAGCAATACATAATCTCTAGAAAATTAGTAAGTATATATTAAAAATAAATAAAACTGTGACACTCCATCTCAAAATGATAATTACTTTGAACATACATTTGTAAAAGTCCAGACCATTTTATGTGCTTATTTCTATTGTCTTTTATTCTGACAGTCTAATATTCTATAACATGTATATATATATATATATATATATTCTCTGGCTGTCCAATTTGGCTATTAGCATATTTGTTGAATATTATCATTTTTTAGTCATCACAAACAATGACTTGATAACCATTCTACGCATATGTCTGTGCACACTAGCCTGGCAGTTTCTTCACAACCTATGTATAAAAATTATGGATCCAAATATTTACTTTCAAGCTAGCTACAGTTAGTGCACTCTGGCATCCTAACATTTAAGAAGCTGCAACAGGAAAAGTTGAATTTAAGGTTAACCTGGGGTACATGACAAGACTCTGCCTCAAAAACAAATGTTTCTTTTTTCTTATGTGGCTTTTAATTATGTATCAACAAATTATCTTCAGAAATCAAATTTCACTTCTAGCATAAGGTAATAAAAGGCCTAAGATTACCAGAATTCTCCAATGAGGCTTTGCACAGCCCACTGTTCTTCTTCTTAGTTGGCTTTAAAGATAGGATTTTTCTTTTCTCACCGTGACAGAGATTGAACCCAGGGTCTTGAGTACAATAGGCATTTTACCACTGAGCCACAGTGACTGGTCTTCAACTAAAACTGAGACTTTATTTTACCTACTTGGCTCTGTCCCTCTTTGTACCTGTTGATTTATTATATTCTGAATTTAACCAC
The DNA here is from genome assembly GCA_028658305.1 of Pachyuromys duprasi. Lineage (NCBI taxonomy): Eukaryota > Metazoa > Chordata > Mammalia > Rodentia > Muridae > Pachyuromys > Pachyuromys duprasi. The sequence continues at coordinate 52,616,944 of CM053757.1, forward strand.
GTATGTAATTACACATCTCTACTGGTCTTATACTATCTTCAACTCTGGCCAGCGACACTGCCATAGGTCCATGCATGTTATAAACACCGTTGCTGAATAGAACAGAGCCGGGTCTGCTAGGCATACCCTCCACCTGAGCAACTGTCATCTGCAAACCCATCTACCATCCCTGGTGACACAGTACATCTCCAGCCCTTCCCAAGGACCCTCAGTCCAGACTACATCTAATGAGGCAAAACCTGGCGTTGAACTTGACTCCTACAACAACCAGTAGTGGCTCTGACTGGCCAATACCTAGATTAGGCTAGTGGTTAAATATTGTACTTCCTACCCTGATGAAAGAAATGGTAAGACCTGCCGTCTCTGTGGCATTATTTTTAGGAAACAAGATGTCACAGTAGACCTGAAGTCTAACTCTTACCCCCCTCCACCTTCAAAGAAAACATCCCTTTGTGTGTTAATACTTTTGCTACACTTGGATAAATTCATAAGTAGTGTGCAGCACAGCTAGTATTAGATGGTACACATCTGTCTTGAACATCTGAAAAGCTGAGGTAGGATGATTGTAAACTTGAAGAAAATCTGGATGACAAAGCAAGACCCTGTCTAAAAAAGAAGCATAGAAGAAGGAGGAGGAGGAGGAGGAGAAGGTGGTGATGGTGATGGTGATGATGAAGAGAAGGAGGGGATAATAAAAGTATATGTCACTGTGTTTTACATTGGAAAATTTTGCATAAACATAAGTATGTTCTTTTATGACCTTCTCAAGATAGTTGGGTTTGGGTAGCATCCATCTTGGTGTATATAGATCAAATCCATTCATTTTAACAGTTCTCTAACATTCCACTTTAAAACTCCCTCCTGAAAGAGTATTTCCACAGAGAGCATGGCAATAAGTCCTCCCAAGTTACTTATGCATATAGCCAGGAAATCTTGAAAGATAAGTACATGGCAGGACTTCTGGACCTTAGGGCATGTGCATCTTCCACTACATGTGACTCTTGCTGTGCTGGACAGTCTCCCAGTGCTCATAACCACTGAGCCATCTCTCCAGCCTCTGAAAGTGGTACTTTTTTAAATAGCAAAGATTTAAAATTTGACATTATACATTTGACAGACCATTTACTTTATAACTTATGCCTTTTTTCAAATATTTATTTTCATTTTTATTTATGTGTATATGTGTGTGCAAACCAAATATATTTGGGTGCCTTTGGAAACCATGAGAGGGCAGAAGATCCTCTAGATCTGGAGGTTTTGGGGGCTGGGAACTGAACGCAGGTCTTCTGGAAGAGCAACAATTTTTAACTGCTGGACCATATCACCAGCTCCTAATGTAAGCTTTTTTTTTTTTTTCCTGATTTGTGAATTCTTTTACTACCTCTCTACAGAAAAGTCTTCTTGTTTGCCTTTAAATAAGTCGTAAATGAATCGATTTAAATAAAACCTCTCCCCTAGCAATCCTGTTTACCATTTACTTTTAAAGGAATTTTAATCCATTTTGGTGGGTCTCACTAGGAAGTCCAGGCTGGGCCAGAGCTCACAATACCCTCCCAAGTGCTTGGGCAGTAGATGTGCACCAGGGCACCCAAGCTTTATTGTATGTTCTTTTTTGTTTGAAAATTTGTCCTTAATGGTGGCAACGATCAAAACAAAATATTTTCAAGTGATGTTGCCTTCACCATCACCATATTAGACACAGTCTAATGGAAATACCCCATTCTTGTTTCCTGAATTGCTCCAAACACTAGACTATGTTGTAGACTCTAGTCATTCCTTTGTGCCTAGCAGCATCTGATTCTGGTCCCTAAATCTTCAGAACCCCTTCCCAAAAATCTTAGTCCAAAGTAGAGGCAGCTGCCACTATGGAAACTGATCATTACTTGCTGTAGTTTGTATGTTTGCATCGGAACATGCATGGAAATTTAACCCCCCACTGTGAGATATTAAGAAAGTAGAAACCTAACCCAGCTACAGTATTTGCAGGTGAGCCCTTTGGGAAGTAATTACGGTTAAGGAGGCCATAGGCGGAGGCCCTAATCCGAGGGGAATGTGGCTTTACAAAGGAAGAGATGGTAGAGCTATTTATAGAACACTGCCTTCCATCTGATGCCCTATGCTACTCTGAAACACTCTACAGAGTCCCCGGCAGCACAAAGGATCTTGTAGCTGTCTGGTCTCAAATATCCAAGCCTTACAAATTACTTAGTCTGTGATGTTCTGTTTTAGCAACTGAAAATGGACTAAGATATTGCTGGCACCCACTTTCCAGCCTCTTTTGCTGCAATGATATGGACACATGACCAAAGATCTGCCAATCCACATATATTACCCTGGACTCTGACCAGAGACTTCAAATCTTAGGGCCCATAAGAATCTTCTTTGTATCTTACTGAAAGCAGTTTCCTGAGTACCATCCTGAAAAGTCGAATGCCCTAAGTCTGAGAGAGACATTCATAGACACAAGCCTGACACATTCCCAAGGGATGTTTGAAATTCTGTGTGGAAGGGAGACTATAGTTCAGACAGAGCAACCATCCTGTTGATCAAAGTGTGCTCCTGGGATGGCAGAGTGGCTGTGGTAGCCTGTGCTTGCTGGGGACGCGAGGGCTGTTTGGTGGTAGGATTTGGTGGTTACTGGTGGGGTAGTTGTTAACATCGGTCCTCTGGCCCTCCTGACAACCTGTGATACTCCACTTCTTCTAAGTAAATTTCATTGTAGCAAAGAATACTGGTTGATCTTGGCCTGGGTATGTCGCTGAAGAGCTTGAGTGTCTGATCCTCCTGCTTCCATCACCAAAGTGCCAGGGTTCCAGGCAAGCACCTCTCTCTGCCTGGTTTACAGGGTGCTTGGTGATGATTAAACCTGGGGCTTCCGCTCCATGCAGGCACCCTGCCAGCACCCAGCCAGTGTTTTTCCACACATACTCTTTTTTTTTTCTTTTTATGGGAGAGTGGATTGTAGGGGTGGGCTGTTTTGTAACTCCTCCTTATTCTCTCCAGCCATATAAGTCAACACTTCCCTCTGTCAAAAGTATTCCCCAATTCAGTTCGCAACAGTAGCAGCAGCAGCAGCTGCACCCGCAGCATAGGCGGTACTATAATTTGTTGACCTTATCACTGATGTTTGATGTGAGGGTTGACCTAAATTGTTCACTGTTATAAATAACAGCGCAAAGTCTGCCTCAAAACGGCACATTCTGAATTAGTTAGGGCCTCTTCCTACAGCCTCTCCGTGGTCTCAAAAATTCCCTCATTCAACAAATATTCCTGAGAGTCTCCCATGTGCCACACCCCATTTGAGCCACTGAGGGTAAAGAAATAAATAAAATAGATGAAGACCCCTCTAAACAGGGAATGACGACAAGATAACGCATTCTTGGTAAACACACAGTCTAACTAATAATATGCCAATAACAAAACAATAATGATGGCAGGTCCATTTCTTTAAATGCTTGCCATCTGGCAGACAAGTGCCTCAGATTCTATTACTGTCTCTCTCTTCCCCAAAGGCCCTATTTTCCCCTGCCCCTCCATCACGGCAGGCAGAGTGGTTGGCTGTCAATCAATTAAGCTGACCCCTCACCCAAAACACATTATTTTGACTGGAAGGAGTAAAAGGGGAGGGCGCAGGGAGAACCTGTTTTAGTTGAGGAAGTAAATTATGACCTGAGCTACTCCAGAAAGTGAGCAGGGCCTGGGCTGGTTGAGAAAAATAGGTAAGAACATGTGTTAATAAAGAAAGTAGCCCAGGACCTGGGCTTATCACCCCTCACTTCAGCTGTTGACCAACAGGCAATGAGACAAAGTCTCACTCCATAAGAGTACAGAACAGTTTGCCTTCTGCCCACTGACAAGGCCCTATCCTTTTCATGAATATGCTAGGAAAATACAGTCAACATGGAATCCATCTAAAAATGCAAAAAGAACGAAAAATGTATGCTTGGGCCTAGAGTAAAACTGCTCATTGCCAGACCAATAGGAAGGAAGATGTTGAGAGACATTTATTGTACACACCGTAGGGTACAAGAAGGCATGGACTTCTGAAACATGACATCATTAGGCAAAAACAGATGCACATGAAAGGCAGCAGCCTGAGATGAATAAAAGTGGCACTTCAAAGGTAATAAAGAATGACCACGGAGAAACAGAGCCATGAGGTTAAAATCCATAGAGCTCTCACAGTGGAGAGAGCCACGTCTACCCCAAAATGACAGAGGCAAAAAACACCATACATGGGTGGGAATGTGAAAAAAAAAAGAACTCTTGTGTGTTCCTTCTGGGAACGAATTTGACAGCACCCACTATGTCTGCAGGTGTAATCTGCAGATGCTCACACCCTCAGGCTAGAATTCCCTCACAAAGTGTATCTGCTGACAAAGGCCAGGCCATCCAAACCTTGTTGATCAACAGAACTGCTTTAAAAAAGTGCAGACACACAGATTGTGGGCTGAGGGTATGGCTTAGTTGAAGGAGTGCTTGCTTAACATGCATGAAGTCCAGACTTTGAGTTCTAGAGTCGCATACACCAGGTGTCTTGAGATCTCTGTACTCAGAGCAGGAGGATCAAGAGTTCAAGGCTTAGGAGATGGCTCGGCAGTTAAGAGCACTGACCGCTGTTTCAGAGGACCCGGCTTCTGTAACTCAAGTCCCAGGAGATCCAATGCCCTCTTCTGGCCTCCACTCTCACTGCACATATACGGTGCACAGACAAAATAGCCGTACATCTAAAGTAAAATGAAAAAGAATTTTTTAAAAAGTTCAAGGTCATCCTCAGCTACAGGGGAAGTTGAGGTCAGCCCGAATCGCCTGAGGCTCTGTTTTAAAAACAACAACAACAACAACAACAACAACAAAACTTCACTAAAATAGGATAATATAAAACATAAGCCAGACTGGCCATGGACAGGGAGGCGGCTGAGCAGCTAAGGGTGGTTGCTGCTCTTTCAGAGGACTTGAGTTCCCAGCAAACAATGAGTAGGCTCACAACCACCTGCAGCTCCACCTCTAGGAGATCCGACACCCTCTTCTGTCCGCTAGGGGCACCTGCACTCAAAAAGCACATACCCACACAGCCACACACAACTAAACATCTAAAAAAAGCAGATTGTCTTTACAGAAGCTTTTCAGCTTCATGAGGTCCCACTTATTGATTGTTGATCTTAGAGCCTGTGCTGTTGGTGTTCTATTCAGGAAGTAGTCTCCTGTGCCAATGAGTTCTAGGGTCTTCCCCAGTTTTTCTTCTAACTGGTTTAGTGTGTCTGGTGTTATGTTGAGGTCTTTGATCCACTTGGACTTTAGCTTTGTGCAAGGTGATAAATATGGATCTATTTTCATTTTTCTGCATACAGATATCCAGTTGGACCAGCACCATTTGTTGAAGATGCTGTCTCTTTTCCATTGAATGGTTTTGGCTTCTTTGTCGAAAATCAAGTTTCCACAGATGTGTGGATTCATTTCTGGGTCTCCTATTCGGTTCCATTGATCCACTCTTCTGTTTCTATGCCAATAC
>CM053757.1:52622955-52659901 GCA_028658305.1 Pachyuromys duprasi
GAGTTCCATTTAGTAGGCATACCCCTCCAGTCAGAAAAGATGGCATTCTCGACATTATTGCTGTGATTTTTAAGGAATGCACTCATTTCTTTCTGAAATATGCTACTATTCTGTGCCAGCAATATGCAGTTATTGAGTGCTTGCCCTGTAGCAGGCGATGTACCAAGAGGTTTTGGTGCATTCCCTTTCATCTCGCCTCACTATTAACAGAGGATCATTTCAGAGATGAGAAATCTTGGATTTGAGATCCACTTACTCAGTCAGCATCGCTCAAAGAACAAATAGCTTGCCGGGGGGGGGGGTTTAAGACCACCTACCTGCTCCTAGAACTTTCCTGGCACGCCTTGTAGAAATAGGGTCTCCCTTCCTGCCACATGGTTTCTGGGAACTGAACTCAGACTGTCGGGCTCGGTGACCTTTATGCACTGAGCCGTCCCACCAGCCCCCACCTTTACTATATTTTTCCTTCAGGATTTATTTTATTTTTACTTATGTGCATATGTGTAAATCTGTGTGTATGCACACGTATGTGCAAGTACCTGTAGAGTCAGAACAGGGCATTGGATCCCCGGGAACCAAAATTATAGGTGGCTGTGAGTTACCTATACAGGTGCTAGAAACAGAACAGATCCTCTGCAGGAGGAGGACTGAGCAATCTTTCCAGCCCAACTCTAGCCTCCCGTGGGCCCAGAGCTCACCCAGCAGCTACTCCGGCTGTCCAGAGAGCCCTGGAATCCCAGTCCCTGCCTCTCCAGCACCAGGGTACCAGCATGTGCCCCCACACCTGGCTTTTGTTTTCTCCTTCTTCATTTAAATGTGGGTGTGGAGAGGGTCTTCATGTTTGTATGCCACATATTTTAGTAACTGAGCTCTCTCACCAGACCATGACTGGGTTTTCTTTTTCATTATTGTTAATTTGGTTTTAATCTATATATTTACTTTATATCCCAGCCGTAGCCCCTCCCTCCTCTCCCTCATGCCCCCCTCCCACCTTCTTCTCCCTATGATCCCTCCCTTTATCCCCAGAAGAAAGGAGTCTCCCCACCCCATGACTGGGTTGTCAACTCATATTTCTTAATTTAATTGTGTGAGGTGGATTTTATATTCTTCTCCAGAGTTTTTCACAAGCTTAGAGGATTAAATCATGCCTGGAACTGTGTAATGAATACATGAATGAAATAAAGCTTTTAAAATAAGGTTTATTTATTAATTTATTTATGCGTTTGTGTGTGTGACCGCATGAATTTATGTGTACCACGTGTACACACGTACTCACAGGGGCCAGAGGAGGGCGGCAGATTCCCTGGAACTAGAGTTACAGGTGGTTGTGAGCTGCCTAGTGAGCTCTCCAGACCCACAACGTCTACATCAGGGAGGCACCGGCTCTCAGCCACTGAGCCATTTCTCCAGCCCCGGATGAGATAGCTCTCAAACCCAACTCTAGATGCAATGCTCTGAGCCGAGCATGGTAAGAAAAACACCTGTCACCTCAGCTACTCAGGAAGTTAAGGCAGAAGGATCACCCTGAACGACTGTGCTCGAAATCAATCTGGACAACAGAGCAAGGACCAGACCCCACAAACAAAAACAACAACAAAACAACAACAAAACAAAACAACAACATTCTTCCCAATGTTCTTTGGTGCTATGCTCAGCATCAAAAATCCTCTTGGACATTTTATTCCACAGCTGATGTGGAACAAATAAAAATTTAGTAGCCTGCTTCAGGTCATGGCAACCTGAACATAATTACGTTCATTGCAAGCAAAGTGCATCTGCTAACTGGATATTAGTCACAATTCGGAAGAGCGGTAGCCACAGCTGGGTGGAATTTGCAGTCCTAAGACCCATGTGCATATTTCTGTCTTTAGGCTCTCAGAAAAATTTATATTCTTGATCCGCCCTTCAACTGGTAATTACCCAGCGTCTGTTCCTTTTAAATCCTTATTATTTTTTATTCTTGCCCAGATGTGGAGTTGAGCTGCAGTGATTTTGGGGTTTCGGTGAGGGGCCCAGCTGCTTGGGTTGGGAAGCAACCATATTTTGTTTCAGCCCTTCAACTTGAATTTATGATGAGGCGTTGATGAATAGTACCCTTCTTCCAGCCCTGCCCTCTTTGCATGTGTCTGAGTCTGCGATATCTTTGGCTTAATTATGCGGATGTGCCTCTTGCTGGAAAATTTATGTGATGCTTGCTGCCAGGATCCTAGAGCCAGGATTAGGGATTTGTGGTCCAAACACCCTTGACTCACCCTGCAATATATCCACAGAGAGACTGAGGAGAGCAGGTAGCTGGTGAATTTAAAGCTCTACCAGGCTCGGGGTCTGAGAAAGTCTCAGGGCTGAAGTGGGTGACAGACATGTGATAGGAGTGAGGGCTTGAAGGACCACAGTGAGCTGAACAGGTGTGAATGGATGGGAGAAAGGAGACAGGATTCGTGATAGATTTACATGTTTGCAAAAGGTAGTACAATTCCACCTACAACTTCGCTATGCTGAGGTTATTAGCACTGTCTTCCTCTGTGAGGAAGTTGCAGGAGACCCTCAGTTCCAGCAAATAGCGATTCAGGCTATAGCCGAGGGGGCCCTCTGCTTGGTCTGAGAAGGACCCTCTGCTTGGTCTGAGAAGAAGTCAGGTGGTATGGGAGAGAGGAAGTGTTTAATTTGCGCCAGGGGGCTTTTGGGCGGTAGCAGCCGCTTCAGCACCAGCCCTCTGGTCTGTGTTCTGCTCAGCTCTCACCTCAGTTAGAACATCCTAATGGGCGCCGTGGCTGTGCCCTCACCTTCTGCTTGTTACACAGTAAATATAATTCTGGGATTGGAGCAATGGCTCTGCCAGTAAGAGCTCGTCCTTGCTCTTGCAGAGAACCTGGGTTCCAGGCCTAGCACCTATACCAGGTCCACAACTGCCTGTAACCCCCATTCTAGGAAATCTGATACCTTCTGGCCTCCATGGGCATTTGAATACACTTGGTGCATATAAACTCATGCAGGCTCACACACATACACATAAATAAAAATAATTATTTAAAAATATGACCATGACCTTGGCTTCCTCAAAGCTCAGCCACTCAGAATAAATGCTACTGTCCTTTGAGTGGTCTATAAGCATCACATGATCTAGCATCCTCTAATTGGCCCAGCTACCCACACGTTATAATATACTTTAAATTTCTATCTCACCCACCATCAGCAATATAAGACCGAGTTTTCCCATACTTCATAACTGCTCCATCTGGGGGCTGGAGAGATGGCTCCGTGATTAAGAATTCTCGCTTCTCAATCATGGGGACTGGAGTTTGGATCCAAGTACCCACATAACACTCTGCTCATCTTGTGCATGCCTGTACCCCAGCTTCCTACAGGAAGTAGAGATAGGAAGATCGACTGACCCTGCTAGCCTCTATGGTAGCCAAGAAACTGTGAGTCCCAGGTTCAGGGAGAGATCTTGCCTCAAGGGACTAGGTGAAGACAGATAAAGGATACTCAGCACCCCTGCCTGACCTCTGAGCACACCCATGTGCAGGCACAAACACATACATAGACAAATAATAAGCCAGTCTTAAGCTGTTCTAGCTATGGTAACCACACAGGAGTCTGAGCTTGACATCAGAGCACATTTTTAAGAGAAACCCCAAGTCTAGGCTTTCATGTTAACTCAGATGTTCAAGTACTACCAAATAGTAAAACTTCCTTTTACTGTTAAACTGGAGACTACAGCAGAGGCTAGGGATCTCTGGCAAGTGCTCTCCAGCTTTCTTAGAGGCCCAAACAAAACAGAAGAGCAAGGGCCAGGTTTATAGAGCAGGCCCAGTGGAGTGGAGTAGAATGTTGGAACAGCTTCAAGTTCTTTGTTTACATTCTCAGCTATGGCCAGCAGGGGGCACTCAAGGTTTCCAAACCCCCACCGTCCACCCCACCCACCCCATCGTTGATCCTCCATCCAAAGTCCAAGGTAAGGCAACAGACAAAATGTTCCTCAGGTATGGCCACCAAGGTGTTCTCAAGCTAAGATTCCTGTCCGACTACCCACTTGTGGGATTGTTGTCTCCTCTAGTTGAATCCCTGCTTTTCAAACTGGTGCCCAGGTAGACGGCAGCAGTGCCCGCCTGCAAAGCCAAGAAGGCAGAACAGAGAGAGGTCAACGAAAGGACCAGTAACGCTAATGCTGGAGTATGATTTCTGTGATGGAGCCCCCATGTTGGCAGGCAGCGTGTCAACAGCGGCGGGGTGGGGAGACTGGCCCACTGGGTTGCACGCTCTCATTCATGTACTAAACCTAAAGCCGTAACGAGTTGAAGGTGAAATGTGGGCCTTTCAGCCGTGACTAGATCTGGCCTCTTCCACCGTGAGAAGTGATGGCAGTTACCATCCGTGAGGAATGGTTGGGCCCTCGATAGACATGGAATGTACTGGCACATTGATCCTGACTTTTTAGCTCCCACAAATTTAAGAAATAAATTTCTCTTGTTTACAAACTTCATGGTCTGAAGAATTTTGCTGCCATGCCCTAGGCAGACAAAGATGCACAGGAGCTGGCGGTCCTTCTGTCTGCGCTTACTTATAACTTCAATAGAGAGGTGGTATCTCCGCTTTTGTTGAGAAGGGATCTTAGATGCCTTTCTCATCGGTCTGATAAAACACTCTAACGAAAACAACTTAGGGGAGTTCACAGTTCAAGGGCACAGCCTATCCTGACGGGAAAGACAAGGCGAGAGCTTGAAGCAGCTGCTGAGATAGCGTTCATAACCAGGAAACAGAAGGATGGAGAAATGCAAGCAAGTGCTCGGCTGGCTTCCTGTTTTACGCAGTCCAGTCTCCAAAGCCCGGTGAATGGCCCTGTCCATAATTAAGATGGGTCCTCCAGGCTAGAGAGATAGCTCAGGGGCTAAAAGCACTTGTTCTTGAAGAAGGACCAGGATTGGCTCTCAGCACCCACATGGTGGCTCACCAGCTCCAGGGGCTTCCTCCCCTGCCTTCGGCCTTCCTCAGGTACCAGGCATACATATGGCACACACGGATGCATGTAGGTAGAACACTCAGGCACGTACAATAAAATAAATGAGCCTAGATATTTACATAGGCCTCCCCACATCAATTAAGACAATCAAAATAATCCCTCACAGGTGCTTCCAAAGGCCCATCTCCTGGGCCATTTTATATTCTGTCAAGTAAGGTCATCACAGGACAGAGCCAAGCCATAGGTGGTGGGTTGGGCTCCAGAGTCCATTTCTGTACACACCATGGTTTTGCCTAAGAGTGAATGCCTTAGAAAACCAGAAAAGGCCCAGATTTGACCTGTGGGGGCCAAAGAGGACTGCTTAGGCAGCTGGACCTGAGCTCTGATGCCTCACTGCTCCCAGCTTCAGTACTGAAAGCTCCCAGGATTCAAACCATCCATGTCTTCCTCCCCTCAGGTCCTTCGCCTCTCTTTAGCTGCACCCCACTTCCTCGTAGCTCCCTCCCGGAAGCAGTGTGAAGTCTGATAACAGAACTGCTGCAGAAACACAGGGAGGGGCTCTCATTGCTCCTTTAGCAAATTAAAGATCAGTAGGAAGCAGGCAGAGGGACCAGCAGTGATGGAGACCCTCTGGGAGGAATGCAGAGCCAGCCGGCATCTCTCACCATAGTGGGGCCTGGGAAGAAGATGCCAAAAGAAAGGCCCATGAGTTCGCTGTCATGGCACACTTCTGTAATCCTAGTGCTAGAGACGATGAGGCAGGGGAATTGGCATAAATTTCAGATGAGTCTGGGTTACATAGTGAGTTCTAGGTTAGCCTGGGCTACAGTAAAATATTTGGTCTGATAAAGCAAAATAAAAACAAAAGCTGCTGGCGGTGGTACACTTCTGTAATCCCAGCTCTTGGGAGCTAGAAATAGAAGGGTATACATAGGAAGGTCAAAAGTTCAAGGCCAGCCTCAGCTACTTGAAACCCTGTCTCAAACAGAGTTTGGAGAGGGCCCATCAGGCCTCCTGGCTCTCTGGCTCCTTCAGTCCATTCAGCCAGATGGCTTAGCCAGAGGAACCATTCCTGGCTGGTGTCCACAACACGAGAACAACAGCAGGTCTGCACAGATGTTCAGAAGGTGGGCAGGAGGCTTGAGGTGTATAAACCTGTGTCTCAACAAAGCAGATCACAAATAATGCTGCACTTGCACACACACACACACATACATACACGTGCTGTTTTTGCACATTCTCCACAACTTGCCAAGTTTGGTTGGTAAAGCACCCCCCCCCTTTTTTTGCTAACCACCCTCCCCAAAGCCTTGCAAGAGAAAGCTCCTGCTGTGAATGAACTAATCAGATCCGGGAGAAGTGGCTCCCGCACCTTCCCCCAAATGTGATAATCCCGCTTCTAATTTACTGATTATGCAACAGGAAAATGTCCTGGTAATTTCATAAGAAGAGCACATTAGCCTGCTCATGGATCTCGAGTTTCCTGGTGAAATCATGAATAATATCGGCTCCCTTTAATAAATGGCGCCCGCATGGAACATCAAGAATAATTACTTTGTTTATTAACATGAGGTGATTAACATTTCAAAAGCAATTTAAATAAATACAGAGAGAGAGAGTCTGAGGTGGGGCCCCAAGGCAGTGATCTGGATGGAGTAAGAGAGTCATTTGAACCTGGCAACTTCAAAGTCGTGTTTTCAGCCAAGTGTGATACACACCTGAAATCTCAGCCCTCAGGAAGTAGAGGCAGGAGGATTTCAATTTTGAGGCTAATGTAGCCTACGTTGTAAGAGCCTGTCTGAAAATTAACATAATTAGTATAGTAAATAGTGATGCTCTGTGTTCTGTATTGCCTGTCACCAGTGTATGTCACTAGTGATGAACCCAACTTGAGAATTCTAGGCCATGGCAAGGATGTTCCTTCTCCATGTTTCTTCTGCCAAGACTGCAGGGGCCTGAGCCCCAGGTGTCTCCAGGGAATCAGAGGCTACAGAGGGTAAACCTAATCTACAGCAGTTGTTAGATCCCTCCCTGCAGAGCAGGGAGTCTGCAAATAGAGAAGCATTTTGCTTGGGACTAGAGAGATGGCTCATTAGTTAAGAGCATTGGCTGGTCTTCCAGCAGCACAAGTTTGATTCCCAGCATTTGTAACTCCAGGTTCAGGGGACCTGACACCCTTCTCTGCCTTCTGAAGGCATTGCACATTTGTGGTACACAGACATACCCACAGACAAAACACCCACACATATAAAATAAAAAAAATTGTTTGTTTGTTTGTTTTTGAGATGGGATCTTACCAAGAGGCTCCAGGCTGGCCATGAATACCTAAGCTGATGCAACCAACCCTCCTTTGGCTTCTTCCTAAAAGGTAGGGACTGTATGTGCATACCCGTGTACCAGCTAAAGTCCTACTTCTTAGCCTGCTCTATGCTGTGAAAAATTCCCGGGCCACTGCAGTAGGCATACTAATTCTGGCCAGGTGTTTTATGTCATATAAAAAAAGGAAGGCAGATAGGAAGGAAGGAGCAAGCCTTTGAAGGTGGAGCTGAGAGAGAGTCCTGGAAATGGAGGCCGGCCTGGGGTTTGGGGTAGCTCCTGAATGCCGCCACACACATCCTTTGTACTGTTTTTGTTTTGTTTTGCGACACAGCAACTCAAAGTCACGGCCTTGCCTCTGCACTGAGCAGTATCCCGGACCCTTGGGTTGCTTGCTTGGCTGGTTGGTTTTGGCTTTTTCTGTTGTTGTTGTTTTGGTAATAGGGTCTCAGTGCAAGGCCCAAGCTGACCTTAAATTCACCATCCTCCTGCCTCTTTGTCTCTTTATTAGAGCCCTGGGTGTTGGAGGGAGAAGCCTCATCGGGTAAAGTGTTTGCCTTGAAAGCATGAGGACCTGAGTTTAGGTCTTCATCCATGGCAGCAGACATCTGTAATCCCAATTGTGGCAAGGAAGAGACAGGTAGATCTCTGGAGCTTGCTGAATCAATGAGCTCCATGTTCAGTGAGAGGTGCTGTAGACGTAAGGTAGACTGTGAAAGAGTCCCTATGTCAACGTCTGGCCTCCACACCCATGCATATACACATGTGCCCACACAAACATGTTCATGTCACACACACACACACACACACACACACATAAATCACAGACCAAGCACCAGAGCAGTGCAGCCACGCATCCAGGAATGCTGGTAGCCTCCAGGGAAGCTGATAGATGAAAGTTACTTTCCTCTGGGGGTCTCTACTACCTGATAGAGAATTGGCTTTGCCCTCTGATGCAGCCTACATTCCCTTGAAGACACTAGAGGACACATTCAGGGAGAGGGAGGCAATGCTCAGGCTCCCGGTATCTTTGCAGAAGTGTTTGGGGCAGGGGTCCTGGTGCCTATGAAAGGTGCAGCGATGTCCCAGCATCTTTGCTTCACCAGAGTCAAATTGGCTTCTATGTTCTGGCTTTCCCAACTGTAGCAGAGTGCTAATACTCTGTTTTCAACCACAAAGTTTATATTAACCTTTTATAGCTAATCACAGGAAACAAAGCTAAGACTGTGATTTTAGCCTAATTTGAACATAGGGGGGATATTTTTTCCTTTGAATCATCCAGTATGGAACCAATGAGAACTACTTAGTCTCTTGTTGTAGCAACTGTATTCCTGAATCGCTGGGTTCCATACACTTGAAACAGTCAACCCAATGTTCTCTTAAATACTCATGTCTCCCTCAATTATATAAGGAACCACCAGAGCACCAGTAGAAGGGATCCCACGTTAGGCAACCCTCACCTAACTCCACACGGCTTGGGAAGTCTCCACGCTGCAGCTGGGCTTTCCAAACTGCTCCCTTGAGTACAAATTTCACGTGATAATGATCAGAAGAGGGGGGAAAAACACAAACAGCCTTTTAAAAATAGAAGCCATTGCTCCTGCAAAATTTCACAGAGCCAGATTTTAGAATGCAGAATTTCGCAAACTCATCAGTCTTGGTAGAGTAAGTACTGTACAGATCGGGACCCTTACAGGGGAAGGAGGGAGCCGTGGAATGACAGTAAGCAGCTGCATCCCTCTGGGGGGCAATGCCGTGAGGAGGAGTAGCCCATTTCCCCAGCCTGAACCATAACTGCGCAGCCCTGTGAGTTGACTTTGCTGTCTTGGAGAAGAATTACACACAGGTTATACAGGAAAGGCCGTGCAAGGGAGGCTGCAAAAGGGTACCATGCTAAGAACCATCGTGTGGTAGAATTGATAAGGTCCCAGATGGAGGAGAATGTGATGACTGTTAGAAGGCTTCCTAAGAGCTGGAAAGCTGGCCCAGCAGTTAAGAGCACTTGCTGTTCTCCCAGAGGACCCAAGTTTAGTTCCCAGCGCCCATATCAGGGAGTTCAGAATTTCCTCCAACTCTAGCTCCACAGGAATCTGATGCGTTCTTCAGGCTTCTAGGAGCATTGCACTCATGTTCATAAACCCACACACATATAAACATAGTTAAAAATTTGAAATGTTAGGCAGGAAGTGATGGTACACAGCTTTAATCCCAGCACTTGGGAGTCAGAGGCAGGTGAGAACCACGTGACTAGAGAATTGAGATGTTTTGAGGACTGGCTTCCCAGCACTGAGGCTCTGAGCGGGTGTCAGGCCATGCTCTTGACCTTCCCAGACTCTCAACTATGAGCCAACTTGACCTCTTTTCTCCTTTCCAGATTCACACTTCATTGTATGAATAGAGTATTACGTGATGAGGTGACATTAGCCTTTTCAGGCATGCAGTTTCCATATGAGGTCAGATATTTTAGAATCCATTTGCTTTGCTTTCACAACCAGATTTCTTTCTTAGGCCTTAACTTAAGTTATAAGACCCACAAAGCAATGCCTTTGTATGTACACAGTTTGTTCTACCTGTAGGAGTACAAGAGCTAAAATATTTAACGCCAGTGAGCTGGAATTAGCTATCCATTTCTGGACCTTCCATGACTTCAGTGTTTGTCTGAGTCACAAATTTTGTAGCCAATATTCTTCAGTGAAGCCAGCTACCAGGACTTCTGTTTTTGTTGTTGTTTTGTTTTTTGTTTGTTTTTTTTTATAAATTACCCAGTCACAACTCTTCTGTTGTAGCAATAGCAAAGCTATAAAATGACTGATTCCTAACAGCTAGGTTCTAAAAGGAGCCATTCCCAGACTTGAAACTACCTTTTCCCTTCCCTCCCCTCTCCTGCCCTCCGTTCTCTTTGTCCCTCCATTTTCTTTCCTTCTCTTCTACTTTAATTCTAATCTTGCAGGACAGAGAATTGAATCCAGGATCTCATACATGCTGAGCAAACACTCTACTACTGAACTATATCTTCAACTTTTAGTTTTGAAGCAGTCTCACTAACTAACAGGCTGACTTGGAGTCACTAGGTAGCCCTGGCTGACCTTGGCTGACCTTGAGTTTGTGATCAGCCTCTCAAGGGTTTAAAGTGCCTAGAGTTTCTTTACACAAAGTTTTCTTACAAGGAATCACGGCATATGAGAAAGGCTGCAGACACATGTGATAGCTGGTCTGGCCAGACCACTTAGTGGACTTAACCTGATAACTTGGGTTCAATCCCAGGAACCTACTGTGCAATGAGAAAATGGACTCCCCAAAATTGTCCTCTGCCTTCCACACTATGCACCTGTATTCACACATGGAGCTCTCTGTCTCTCTTTGTCTTTCTCTCTTTCTCTGTCTCTATCTGTCTGTCTGTCTGTCTCTCTCTCACTCACCCACTCATTCTGTTGGATAGAACAGAGCCAGAATAAACATACATTGCAAGCTAAAGCAACCAGTATATTTTTCCATTCTAGGTCAGAATAAAAGTTCAAGGTTCAGGAGGGAGGGTTGCTGGATACTTGCTCTCTTCCAAAGGAGCCACGTTCAAGAGATGCTACATGATCCTGGCATCCCCATGTGGCTCACAACTCTGTTTCTCCAGGTCTAGGAGATCTGACACCTTTTTCCAGCTCCCATGGGCATCAGATGTATGTGTGTTGAGCAAACATAAAATAAAAATAAAGAAATCTTTAAAGTGAAGCATAGGGGTGCACACCTTTAACCCTAGCATTTGGAAAGCAGATGCCTAAGGATCTCTGTGAGTTCATGGCCAGCTGGGTCTACATACTGATTCCCAATTTAGCTAGGACTCCATAGCAAGCCCTTGTCTCAGAACAAACCAACTTCTAGAAAAAGTCAAAGAGAATCCATCTCAGAACTATTTATCCCTAATGACCCTGGAGATGGACCTCATGCCACAGGTCTGTAATCCCAGTTACTGGGCAGGATGAGGCAGCAGGCTTACAAGTTCAAGGCCTGTTAAGGCCAGTTTAAGCAATTTAGTGAGACCTTGTCTCCCACCATATAAATTTTTTTTGAGGTTACTATATAACTTTGGGTGTCCTGGAACTCTTTATGTAGAGTAGCCTGGCCTCAGACTCACAGAGATCTGCCTGCATCTGTCTTCCATGTTCTGGAATTAAATTTTTGTTAATAACTCTTTTTTTTAAATTATGTGTATCCATGTGGGTGTAGGTGCAAGTACCCACAGAAGCCACAAGAGGGCTCCAAGATCCTCTGGAGTTGGAGGTGTAGGTGGTTGTATGGCACCATTTTGAGTGTTAGGGACCTAACACAGGTCTTTTGTAAACGCAACCTGTGCTCTTAACCACTGAGCCATTTTTTCCCAACCCTTGTCTTGTTGTTGTTTTTTTTTTTAAGATTTATTTATTATTTATGCAGCATTCTGCCTGCACACCAGAAAAGGACACCAGATCTCAATATAGATGGTTGTGAACCACCATGTGGTTGCTGGGAATTGAACTCAGGATCTTTGGATGAATAGCCAGTGTTCTTAACCTCTGAGCCATCTCTCCAGCCCCCCACCCACCCATCTTAATTTAAAAAAAATTAGAAACATCCCAGTGATTGAACATTTGCTTGCTGTGCAGAAGGTTCTAGGTTCAATCTCAGCACTTCAGAAAAAAAAAAAATCCAAATGCTTCTGGAAACCTCCTTAACAAGGCTGAGAATCAGCAAGGCTGGAGCAGCCAGGTACCATGGCAACAAGAGAGCTTTAGGAGAGTGAAGCTGTGAACATGAAGGGCCGACAGGATTGCCACAGCTATGCTTAAGCTACGAGATCCAGCCGCACCTGAAGCTTCCTCCGCCTGAACATCTCATTAATATGGATCAGTACTTCTTTTGTTTTTTTTAAAGCTGGATTTTTTTGTGGTTACTCACATGTTATAGCATCCTGATAAATTGAGGATTTGAGTGCACTTAGGTGGGAACAGTGCAGATGGCTTTCCATAGACAGGGATGTTATGAAAGTGCACCTGCCTGCTTTGGGTTAGCAGGCTGTGCTGGATTGCAGTTTCTACTTGCCCTGTGGGTTTCCTTGGAAGGGAATACCTGCACTGCCATGCTTAGAGATCCTATGACTGAGAAAGGATTTTCCCCTTGAAGTAACTTCCTTTCAAGATGGCTGGCAAGGATGCTCAATTCCTGATATTTCTGCTCTTGTACAGTCCCTGCCTAGGGCTGACTTAACCTAAAGCATTGTAGGCATGTCTGTCCTGCTGGCTTTGGGAGCACTCTGTCTGGGTGCTCCCAGACAGCCATATGCCATGAGGACCCCTCCCTCTGCCACCTGTTGGGGTTATTTTTTTCTGTTGCTGTGATAAAAGCCCCTAATAATAGCCATTTGAGGGTGAAAGTGTTTATGTTGGCTCAGAGCTAGAGGTAGATGCAATCCATCACTATCATGGTGGGAAAGTCAAGAAAGCAGGAGCTTAAAGCAGCGTCTACAGTCAGGAAGAAAAGAGCCATGAATGGGTGTACTAGGTTCACTTTCTCTTTCTTATACAGTCGAGGTCCTAGGCTGGGGAATGGCTCCACCCACAGTGGGTGGTCTTCCCACCTCATTCAACCTAATCAAGATATCTCCCACAGACATGCACAGAGACCCATCTCCTGGGTGATTCTGGGTCTCAGCAAGCTGACAGCTGAGAATAACCATCACACCACATACCCACAGACCAGCCCACATGTAGAACAGAGGCCTCAGGCCAACAGCCCTGTGAGAGAGCGAGCCATTTTGGACGCAGATCTGTCAGCTCCAATCTGGCCTCAGATGACTGGGTCTCAGACTAAATTGTTGAACTGGAAATTCGCTCGCAAATCTCAAGCCAGAATCTCCCAGCTGCTGGTGAATCCCTGCCTGCTAGAGTTTGAAGCCACTAACACGTGGAGCAGTTGGTGCCACAGCAATAGGCAACAGATGAACGCTTCTGCTGTCTTCTTCCTGGCAATCTTTCTGCAGAGGCTCCTCTCTGGTTTCCTCAGCAGACACGTCATGATGAGGATGCTATGGAAGCTCTGCTCCAGGAGAAGCTGACTGCTTTGTTGTTTCTTCCTGAGGGTCTCACTCTGCAGCTCAGGCTAGCTTTGAACTTAAGGCAATCCTCAAACCCCCAAGGAGTGTGAGACACCACTTGTCGTTCATGAAAACTACTTTCTTTCTTTTTATTTTTTATTTTTTTTTCTCTAGACAGGGTTTAATGTAGCCCAGAACTGCCTCTAGCTCACTTCACTACTTACTGGAGACTGGTCTTGAACTCCTGATCCTCCTGCTTCCACTCCTAAATGCAGGGATCCTAGGTATGTGGCCACATGCCTGGCTCATGAAAACTGGTTTCTTTGGGAACCTCAGTAAACTGTTTCCCTTGTGAGTCTGATGCTGTCCCATCCTCCCAAGGCACAGAGAGGAGCTCTCCACATCCAGGAAGTTGGAAGAGTCCAGTGAGTTTTGTGGAGCAGTATGCCACCATTGTCATGGCAACGAGCTCCCTGGTGGGTCTGGGCTGCACTCCCATGCAGGGGAAGCGGCTCCCAAGTGCAGTGGGCATCTGAAGGACGGGCTGCCAGGGAACAGAAGGAGCTAAGATTGGAGGTTGAGCCAGAGTCCCAACTCCATAGCCAGGAGAAGAAAACTGATAAACCCGGTCCTAGAGAACAACATGCCCTTGACTCTGGGTCTCGCCCACGTGAGCAAATCTATTCCCAGGCTGCACTCGGGGTACTCCTCTGGGATGTGCTCAGATTTGGGCTACGGGGAACTTGCAGCTTCTAAAACCAAAGATTAACAGGCTCTATCATTAGCTGTGCCAGCGTGCCAAACCTGAGATGCGTGTGCATGAACACTAGTTGGAGAGCTTTACAAAGTGGCAATGCCCAGTTCCCACCTCCAGAAGTCTCTCTGGGAGATTCTAACGCAGTGGTTATCAATCTTCCTAACACTTCAACCCTTTCAGTACAGTTCTTCACATCACAGTGACCCCTAAGCATAAAACTATTATCATTGCTACATCCTAACAGTAACTTTGCTGTTGTTATGAATTGAAATGTGAATATCTGTGTTTTCTGAAGGTCTTAGATGACTTACCTGTGAAAAGTTTGTGTGATCACAAAGGAGTCATGATCCACAGGTTGAGAACCCGTCTTCTAAAGTGTAGATAGGTGTGAGGGGCAACAGTGCAAGGCCAATGCGGGGAGCCAGATTTGTACCGAAGAACTCTCCAGGAGAACCTAGGAAAGAACAAAGCATTCTGGTGTTCTTCAGCTCAAAATCTTCTGAGTTCACCTCTTGGTATCCTTATTTCCCCTTTGAGATAGAAACTCACACAGAAGAATGTGATGTTAAACTTCCAATCCTGCAGTTTCCTCCTCTCAAGCACTGGGATTAAAGGCATGCTCCGCCACACCGGGTTTGTGTGGTGCTGGGCTTCCAGTCCACAGCTTCATATGCACACTTGGCGAGCACTGCCACTGACCGATGCATGACCTCAGCAAGGTCCCCCGTATCTGAACTTTTCACAGTAAACCTGTGAGGTGCTGGTGGTGTGATGATGTGCCACTGCCCCGGAGTGACTTAAGACAACACTTCATAGAGAGAGTAGTTAGTCAGGATGGGGTTAGGGAGGTATGGGGAGATGGCAGGCTTGCCAGGGCCTTCATTTACCCCTGGGGCTGGATCCAGACTGGGATGTTTCATCAACAGTATTAAATTCAGAATATTTGTGTGGGCATCAAATGATCCTGCATGGATATTTTGGGATGGATCAATCTAATACCAGATGTTACAGGAGGCTTCTGTAAGATTCTTTTCCTGCAAGACTGAGGTAGGAGCAGAGTTCAGGGTTCTAAGTAGCCTCATAAGATACTGGGCAGCCAGGTGAGGAGGAAAGTCTACCCACCACAGGCTAAAGGCTCTAATCTGCTAAGTGACCTGGTAAAGGTACACAACACCTATGCTTCCTTTTTACCTTGTATTATGAATACTTAATTTTCTTTCTAATCTTTTTTAGATTGCCAAGGTAATTTGAGCTCACTGTAGCTAATAAGTCAATGCCAAGATTTATAAAGAAAATCAATTCTCTTCCCAGCCTCCTGCTCCATCCCTGCCTCTTCTCCCAGGTAACCAATATTCAATCATCTCATTTAATTTCAATTAGGAAATGAGTTGTTCCCACATAAATGAATTTGCCCAATAAACAAAACTCTTCATTTGACTCACTAGATATAACCTGGACTCTTTACCCCCCACAGATAGATTAAGGGCCTTTAAAATATTATTCTATGCTGCGTTGACTTTTTTAAATGGAATAAATCAGGGCTGGGGCACAGGCCAGTGGTAGAGCACACACTAGTATGCTCGGGGTCCTATTCTCAGTCCCTGACACCTGCAGGGTCACGGCCACGTTCGGCCCACACTCATAATACTGTGAATAAGTCTCTCTCGCTGCAGTGCTCACTCTGATTCCCTGAGGCCTCTAGAATACAGAGAGGAGATATTTCATTCCCATTTACAGATGAGGAAACTGAGGCCTCTGCCCAGGAAGGCAGGATTACATTTGGTACTGTTTCTTCTCTTAGAAGCTCAGTCTGGGAACGGCTTGCTCCTCCCTGCCCCAGCTTTTCTCATGGCTTTGTCCATTCATGAATATTATCAACCTCTACGTCCATAACTTCCTTGTTTGTAGCCAGAAGTCAGCTCCAGAGCCTCATGTGTGCTGTGCATGTGTTCTCCACCTGCAGCAGTTACCTACGACTGAAGAGGTTAATGATATAGTTCTAGCTATGATACTTGAAATCAACTGACTTTGCAGGCCTTGGGATTGACCTTAGAGCTCTACTCATGCCAGGCAAGTGCTCTACCACTGAGCTATACCCCACGCCCTTTCTTTCTTAAAAAACAAAACAAAACAAAAAACCCACTCCTTTTTTATTAACATATATTAATTATACATAATAATGAATTTCGCTATGAAATTTTCATAGCTGGGTATAGTATATTTTGGTCCTATGCCCACTACCTTCTCTGATCTTCCTTAGAGGTTGAATGAACAGGTTGGTAATTCCACTGGGAAGCCATGGATGGAGCTTCACAGCACAGGTGAGGTTTATGATCCCTGTCCCAGCCTAGAAAAGTGTTGCGTTGGCATGTATCTGAGCTGCTGCCCAGATATGCTCTGTGTCCTCAGAAGACAGGGCCAGGGTGACATAACCATCATGCCGGGTTAGGTCCAAGGGCTGGTCCTAAGAAGGTGGGTTAAAGGCTGGGGCCAGGTAGGGAGATGGTATCCTTGGATCAAGTCTGGAAACCAAGGCAGGGGAAGGAATCATTCTGGGAGGGGACAGCAGCAGGACAGTCCTCTTCTGCAGGATCAAAGTCCAAGGAGGAAGACAAATCAGAAGAGGGGGCTATTTAGCAGAAGAGAAGTCATATTTACGTGGCTGGTGAGAATGCTCATGGAGAAGAGAACCCAGAAAATGAGCAAGATGAGTGATGAAAGGGCAACAGTTGATAGGACTGGGGTGAGGAGTGGATGAAAGCTCAGATGTTGAAAACAGCCCACTTCTCTTTGCACTGGAGGAAAAGTTCAAAATGGCTTTGAATTTGGAAGTCAAAGGTGCCACTTTCTGGTGCTTATATACAGGAAAGGTGTCCCTGTTCTAAGGAGGTTTGGCATCCTCTGAGAGGAAGAGGGCTGTATTCACAGTTCTCTCACAGAGAACCCACTGCATGAACTGTGGGAAACTCCCCACCCAGTGCCAGGGTTTCTGAGAAATCCGTCCTGTAGATGGTTGGAATGCAGAAGCTTCCAGGAGAGGGAGAAAAATCCCAAAACTCACCCAAAGTGAAATTAGCTGATGGTGGATGCTAGGAACGCAGCAGAGTTGGCCAGGGCATTGCTTAAGGTGGGTGTGGGTAGAGAAAGATGGGAGAGAGAAAGGAGCAGAAGGGGGGAGTCCACACTCTGTTTCTCCAGAGGGGCAACTGACCTGATTGGCTTTTTGTCAACTGGAGTTGTCTGGGAAAGGGAGCCTCCACTTAGAAAAATTCCTTCATCAGACTGCATCTCGGCAAGTCTATAGGGTGTTTTCATGTGAAAGGGCCCAGCTCACTGTCACCCCTGGGCAAGCAGTTCTGTCTAAGCAGGCTGAGCATAGCAGTAAACACCATTGCTCCATGGTCTCTGCTTCAGTTCCTGCCTTTAGGTCCTGCCTTGAGTTGCTTCCCTCATGACTCTTCATGAAGGACTCTTAACCTGTAAGGTGAAATAAAGCCTTTGCTTTCCAAGCTGCTTTTGGACATGGTGTTGATTGCAGCAATAGAAACCTAACTGTCAGAGCCACTAATGTATGGTCAGTGGGCAGGGAAGACCAACAAGAAAAACAGCAAGCTGAGGTCAATACAGACTTTTACTCTGGAGAAAACACAGCAAAGGAGGTGTTTGGTTTAAGAGCCAGAACCTGCTCCTGGGGGTTGAAAACTTTCATTTGGGGGTCAGTGGTTGCCCACTGTTAGGGGTACCTAGAGGTAATCAGCGACTGGTGAGTTGAAGAATGTGGGTTGCTGATAAGCATCTCTAGAGGCAGCCATTGTGGGGGGAAGACAAGAAAGTGGGGAGCTAGAAATCTGGGGGAAGGGGTTTCTTTAGTTCTGGGAACCCGGTTTAGTTTCTAGAACCACCCCAGTTAGAACAGAATGCTGGGCACCATGGCCAGCAGCTTGTGCCTTGTAGACTAACTCCTGACAGAACATGGTTCTGTGAGATTTTGCAGCTTGGGGCAGTGGGCAAGGCAGCTCCTGCTCCCAGTCAACAGGTTCCCATGTGGAGTCCCGGCAACTCACCGCCTCACCACTCGTGACCATGGAAGGGCTAGAGAAACCTTCCTATAGCAGGAGAAGCCTGCCGGTGGGAGCTGAGTGGAGTGTCAGCCTAAATTCTGTTTCCTCACCCAGCTTTCCCTCACAGGCACAAGGGAGCAGTGACGCCTTCCCTTGCAAAGAGAAGAAATGACACTTCCCACTAATCCTTCTGCGAGGCTGACTAGTTGATTAGAAATTCGGCGATTACGGAGCGGTTGGAATGTTTCAAGTCCAGTAGGGGCATTTTTTAGTCCTCCTCATAGCCACCATTTACTGCTCCCCTTCATGTGTGAGTTAACATCTTTGCGTCCACTAGGTAAATACTTTGGAACTGACTAATATACATACCTAATCCCCAATCCCTGCCAACCAAAATGCTAAGAGTGTCATCAGATAGCATCTAACTCGTACAGCAGAGATTTTCCCACTTGCCTAATGTTTCCCCAATGTATTTTTAAAGTGTCTTTGTTTATGACTCTCTCTGTTCTGTTACTACAAAAACTTCATCAAACGGTTACCTCAATGGAACATGGAATTGAGGGTAGCCTAAATCTATGTTCCCAGCCCATGGTCATTCACAATTGGCTCCAGCATAAACCATGTCATCTCCTTTGAGACAAAAGTTATTTGTTGTTTTTGTTATTTTCACTGTTGACATTCTTTGCTTCCCTACCTGCCAGGCCTGGAAGATTCTATTTACAGTGCTGGCTTTTCAATTCCAAACATTTCTTCTTCTGACCCTGGATGATCCAGAAAGCTAACCCTCGACCTTCCCACGGAGCTCCTGCGTCTCCCCCATGGCTTTGGACATCAGGTACCAAAACCGTGTTCTGCAGCTGAAGCTGCTGAGGCCTCAAGGCTGCAGCCGCTTCTCATGGGCATGTAATCAGTAAGCAAAAAAACTTTGGACTCGGATGAGCCTCATCGTTTGAATCTTCATCAATAAATGGAGCTAATTATAGTCATTGAAGAAATGGTTCCTTCTCTGTTGTGATTAATTCTGAGTTTATTTTTAGCTTTCAGGAGAATGGAGCCTTTCGGTGGGGTTTTGTTCTGAGAAGGAGCCGTTCTATTTCTGACAGCCCTCCTCACCCTCAGCCTGTTCCCTCTTTCACAGGAGAAAGAGGAGAACCTGTGACCGGGTCATTCGTTCCAGGTTTGGTTTTTGTTATTCTTTTTATTTATTTTTTTTTAGCTTTGGTTTGGAACCTCAAGATTCCTCCAGATATTTGTGTCAACTCAAGCTAATCAACCACTCTTCTCCCTCGGTAGAGACGTGTCTCACTTACACATGGAAACAGCAGCATCAGCCCAGTGCTGCTGTGGACAGAAGTTAGCATTGGCCTGTTTGAGATGGATGAGGGAAGTAAGCTGAAAGGAGCAGAGGAGGCTGTTCTGTGCTGTTCTGCCAGGTCTGAGGATGCGTCCATCCACAATAGGCCCTGGGATGGGCAGTGGTTCACGTGAGCTGCAAAGTATCCTAAGCTTCTAAGAGATCAGTTGTCTTGGGGGTTCTTTCTTTCTTTCTTTCTTTCTTTCTTTCTTTCTTTCTTTCTTTCTTTCTTTCTTTCTTTCTTTCTTTCTTTCTTTCTTTCTTGTGCTTCACATAATGCCCTCAAGTTAGACCTGGATCCTGACGCTAGAGACTTTTCTGTGGCTTGCTCTGTCTGCTCTCTCCAAACCTCATTGGATAGTTGTAGTTTTCTCCCCAAGGGCAATCTGATTTCTATCCTTCCTGGCTGAGTAGGATAAGAATGAGCTGGAAGTCCCATGTGTGTGTGTATGTGTATGTGTGTGTGTATCTGTGTCCTGCTACAGGCAACAGTACTCAACAGATGACTTAATTTCTTTCTTTTCTGTTTTGACAGGACTGCAGATTGAACTCAGGGCCTCCCACATACTGGCCAAGTCTCTACCAATGAGCCACACCCTCACCCCCAGACTTTAATTTCTAAGTGTTATTTTTGGCCCCACAACTAATTTAGTTGATCCAAATGCCCCAGTCACCCTCTTTGGAGGAAAGCCCTTGAGGCTGGAGTTTGTCGCCTTCAGAGTCCCTGTGTGAGGGAAATGAGAACATGGGCTTTTACTATCTCTCCTTAGTCTCCTCTTCACTTGTCTTATTCTTTGTCTCTCCAGCTTCTACCATTGGTTTTTTTTTTCTTTCTTCAATCTGTTAGTATTACTGTCAAGTAAAATCACAAGCCATTGCTTTAGGTTAAACTCCTATACAGCCCCCAATAGACCATCCCTCCCTGCAAATAAAAAGAAAAGACATGAAGAGAGAAAGAAAGATCAAAATGGAGTCAATCATGCTAAAGTTTTTGCCACCCCCTGCAGCTGCTGAATTGACCACAGAAATCAGTCAGAGCAAGAACAGTCAAAGTTTCAAACAGCTTCAGTCAGAAAGATAATGGCATTTTCTCGGTCTTAACCACAGGGAGTGACCCTCAGTTACCTGCTAGTGGCTGTAAGTTTCTTTTCTTCTGTCCTGACTCTGCCCTCACCTTAAAAGACAAGTAACTGAAATGCCCAGCCTTCTTTCTGTTTTCTTCTCCCCATGTTGGAGTCTGAAGTCAGGGCCTCTGCGGTGCTGGGCAAGCTCTCTCCCCAACGATCTTTTCTTGTTTTGCCCCATTTCTATCTATAAACCAACAGGAGCCTCTCCTGGATTCATTGAAGCACATGTTCTGTTTTATGAGTGAAGTTATCAGTTTTGCTCATTAGGTACACTCTTTTTTTCCTCGGGGAACCATGAAGCCAGTATGACCATAAAGCCAAGAAAGAAGTGTAAACATTAATTCTTCCAAGAATAGAAGTGGGAGAAAGACAGAGTCACAAATCAACTTTTTTTTTGAGACAGATTCCTAGGTAGCCCAGGCTAACCTCAGAAATTAATATGTAGCCAATAGCTTTGAGCTCCTGTCCCTCTTGCTTCCATCTCTTAAGTGCTAGGATTACAGATGTGCAGCCTGGTGCCTGGCTCTCACAAACCAATTCCCAGAAACAAGGTAAAAAACAAAACAGGGACCCCCCCCAAATAAAACAGCTTCTCAACGCTTGGGGCTGGGGGCCTGGGTTGTACATGCAAGTAAAGGAAATGAGAGATAGAGACAAGCTGATAAAGGGAAGGAATAATCATGTATTTTCTGGAAATGGTTGGGACTCCTCCTTTTCATTTCTTTTACTGTTTCTTTTGGTCCTTGCCAAGCCAACTGTTGGCGGTCATGGGGGCTGGGGTAGTAGCAGAGTTCATTTGGCATGCCAATGAGATTAAAGTCACGTTAAAAGTTGTCTGGTGGTCACTGTGGCGGCCACCTTTGATCCATCCAGTTACAGCTGGTCTACATAAAGAAGGACATCCAGCTTTGAGGCCTCCTGTCTTTTTGGGGGTGGTCAAGATTCTGAAGGATAGAAATATTCAAGGTTCAAAGGCTCATCACAGGATGCAAATGCAGCCAAATAAGATTTTCAACAAGGCTGATAGGATGGCAGATGCTTATGTAATCTCAGTGTTTGAGAGGTGGTGGTAAGGGAACACAATTGTTCAAGGCCAGCCTCCTAAGTGCTGGGGTCACAGGGCTGAGCCACTGAGCTGACTTCCTAAAAGCTGACTTTTTAAAAGGTGATGGGCCTGGCCAAATAAGGTACCAATAGAAAGACTACCAACTTACAAATGGCAGTTTTTATTGTTGTTTGTTTTTGCAAAGCCCTGGATAGCCTGGAATTCACAGATATCCTGTGTGTGTGTGTGTGTGTGTGTGTGTGTGTGTGTGCAAGTGCATGTGGCTGCTCTCAAAGGCCAGAAGAATTCTTGGACCTAAAGCTACTAAACATAGGCATTGAAGAGCAGCAGCTCTTCTAGCCACCATGCCATGGCCCTGGCCCCTCACAGTGATTCTTACACATACAGGTTTTAGAATCTTGGGTCCAGTCGTCTGACTGAGGCTCCCGGGGAGGTGTTGAGGGTGGGGCTCTCTGCTTTCTTTACAACGCCCAGTGCCAACTTCCTCTATACTCCAAGCAGGGAACCAGCCAGGCCCCTGTTTTGTTTTGCTTCACTGTGCATTTATACAGAGCCCCTGTATAACCTAGGCTGTCCTGGAGCTTACAACGACCCCTTGCGTCAGCCTCTTACCTGCTGGAATGGCAAGCATGAGCCACCACACACCACTTCCATTTACTTTCTCCAGAATCATGATTCCAAAATATGAATTCACTGGGCTTGGTGGCCCATGTCTTATTCCAGAACTCTGGAGGTAGAGGCAAGGGGCGTCACTGAGCTCGAGGCCAGCCTGGTCTACACAGTGAGTTCCAGACCAGGGAGCACTACATAGTGGATGCCTTGCCTTAAAAAAAAAAAAGTAAAATAAATTTTAAAGAAAGAAATATCTGTCCTTACTATGCTTAAATGAAATCATGTTTATAGAAGAATTATAATTAGAATGTGAATTAATATGTACATGTAATATGTAATATGTACATATGTAATATGTACACCAGCTCCAGTATTCTGTCACAGTAACACGAAGCTGACTAATACGTGTATCTTGATGAGGATATGAGCATGTCCCAGTTGGATGTCTTCTGGGAAGGGAAGTGATGAGTTGTAGAGAATGTCCTGTTCGGCTTTGTCAACTCTAGTTAGTTTCCCCAAGAGCTGTGATTCCCAGTGTGTGGGAAGTCCAGTATATTCCTTCTCTCTCTCTCTCTCTCTCTCTCTCTCTCTCTCTCTCTCTCTCTCTCTCTCTCTCTCTCTCTCTCTCTCTCTCTCTCACACACACACACACACACACA
This sequence comes from Pachyuromys duprasi, assembly GCA_028658305.1. Classification (NCBI taxonomy): domain Eukaryota; kingdom Metazoa; phylum Chordata; class Mammalia; order Rodentia; family Muridae; genus Pachyuromys; species Pachyuromys duprasi. The sequence goes on from CM053757.1 coordinate 52,645,932, forward strand.
GGGTCTTACTCACATGTAGACTGGACTAACCTGAACTCACAGGCTCACAGACATCCACCTGCCTCTGCCTCCAGAGTGCTGGGATTAAAACGCGTGTCAACACATCTAGCTGACAGTTTGTTGAATTGAATTCTTTTACTGTAAGAGTGAAGAGAGTAAGCACTACACAGAACACAATTGATTTTTCCTCTTTGGGGAAAATGGCCGAGGTCAGCACATCTGGAATGCAATAATTAAGCTTTTCTGTGGGAAAACACCATTCATGGTGTCTCTCCTCTCCCTTGCCAGGTAAGTGTATTCACTTTTTTTTTTAAGTGCTGGGGATTGAACCTGTGGCACCATGCCTGCAAGGCAAGCCCTCTGCTACAGAGAACCAGCCCCAGCTCAGTACAAATTTTTTGTTATTTGTTTTTATTACATTTATTTACTCATTGTGAATGGGTGTTCAAATGTCCTGGTGAGCATGTGAAGATCAGAGAACAGTTGCCCTCCCCCACATGGATGCCAGGGATTAACTCTTAAGCAGTCTTGGTGGCCAGCACCTCTTCCTGTTGGGCCAGCTCACCCAGTTCAGGCTTGTTGGGAGCCCGTGAGATGGCTCAGGCTGAGACTGGTTACCTTCAGAGCTGTTGCTCTAAGTTGTGTTTGGCTCCCTTGGCTCATTGTCTCACCATGGGATCTCTCTCATTCCTTCTTCCTTTCTGCCCTGCTTGGAAAGTTACCTCAGATGTCCCCTCACCGGAAGTTACCAGATGCAGTCTATGGGGAAGACTTGTGAGCAAAAGTAAGCTCTGTCTCTCAGTTTCTGTCTCTATCTATCTCTCCTTTCTTCCTTCCTCCCCTCATGATTTCCCTTCTTCTTATCTCCCTTTTGAGACAGGTCCTATGATATAGCTCTGGCTGACCCAACACTCACCACACAAGCCAAGCTGGCCTCAAACTCATGGCAACTGCCCTGCCTCAGTATTCTGAGTGCTGGAATTACAAGCACTTCTTTCTTTACAAAACACTGTTTTTTTGTTACAGTAAGGCAAACTGGACTAAGACAACCACCCATATTTTCCTTACTTGTTCTAAATTGTTCTTTGTGTTTCTCTTTGTTAAGATCAGGGTGTTACCTACTTTATTACATGTTTGCTTTGTTTGTTTTTGAGCTAGGTCTTAGTACACAGGCCAGGTTGACCTGACATTGCATTATAACCCAAGCTGGCTTCAAACTCATGATCCTCAGGCCTCAGGGCCCCAACTGCTGGGATCACAAGCATGTTCCCTCTTCTTACAGAGTTTACTCAGCAGCTCCTGGGGCTGCTGCTGAATGAACTAGTGTGCAGAGGTGGAGAAAAATATACCGGCTAGGTGAAGGAGGCCTTGATTTGTATTTATTCTTGTTTTATGTTGCAGCTTTGAGGTGTACTTTACATTCCAAAAATCTATTTGTTTCAAGTGTACAATCCAGCGATTTACAGAATTGTGCAATCATTACTATAATCTAATTTGGGAGCATTTTCACTACCCCAAAAGAAACCTTGTGTTTCTTTGCTTATTCCTGTCCCCAGGCAACCACCAATCTATTTACTGTCTCTATGGATCTGCCTCTGGGGATATTTCACATAAAGAAATCATAGAACTCATGGCCTTTCACATCTGGAAGCTTTTGCATAGTAGCTTTGAAGTTTGTCTGTGTTGGAGCATGCGTTGGCACGTCATTCTTTTCGAAGCCCAGTAACCATCCTATGGCACATTGGGTAGATAGATGGTCTGAATTTTGTCTGGCATGAACCAGCAGGCATGTGGGTCACCTCCACAACTAGCTATGTTAGGCTGCTATGCTGCCACACAGGTTTTGTGGGGATATATGGTTTTTGTCCCCTCCCTTCTTCCTTCCCGTTTTCTTTTGCACTGAGGATTAAGCCCTTGCCCATGCTAAACATTGCAGCTTTGTTTTTCTGAAGCAATCTCACTTTATAGTTCAGGTTGATCTTGAACTTGCAGCCTTCCTGCTTTTGTCTGCTGGGATTACAAATGCATATCACCAAACTAGGCTCATGAGGTCCTGGGGTAAAATCCAGGGCCTCATGCGGTCAAAGTGAGCACTCTCTCAACATAGCTGCATCCGCAACGTCCGAGCTGAATTCTCAGCTCCCTGGTGTTTAGTTTCCTTTGGAGGTAGCATTCCTGCCTCAGCCTGTGTCTCCATGCCTGGCCATTCCACCTCTACTTTTGTTCCCCTCCCTGCTCTTCCAGTCTTTCTTCCATACCGATTGACACCACCCACCGTCCAAGCGCTCTCCCTCTTCAGAGTCTTGCCCACAGAGCCCTTCCTTCCTGTCTCTCTTCTTTCTCTTTATGTCTCCCCTCCCTTCCTTTCCTCTTCCACTCTCTCCTCCTTTCCTTCTCTTCCTGTCCTCTTTGTCTTACTATGTAGCCCGCCCTGGCCTCAGACTCCTAAGTGCTGAGACTGTAGGTGAGCCTGACAGCTTCCATCTCCAGAGAGCTGCAGAGATACTCCTGGGTGTGAACTCTGAGGTATACATTGCTTTCTCATGATGCTGGGGATAGAACCAAGTACCTTGCCAATGCTAGACAACTGAATCACTGAGCCACACCCCCAGTCCTTTACTGGGCCTGGCCTGCTTAGCCTGGCTGGCAGAGGGTCCAGAGGAAACAGCACTCCAGGTACAATAAGCCAAACCCAAGTTCAAAGCCTTGTTTTGTGGTTGGCTGTCCATATGAGCACAGGCAAGTCGTATTCTCTGAATTCAGTTTCTTCCCCCCCCCCCCAAAACAGGGTTTCTCTGTGTGTAGCCATAGCTGTCCTGGACTCACTTTGTAGACTAGGCTAACCTCAAACTCACAGAGATTCACTTCTCTCTGCCTCCCTCCCCTAGTGCTGGGATTACAGGCATGCGCCACTGCACCGGGCTCAGTTTCTTCCTTCTTAATGTGTGCATCACCACAACACCCATGAGTGGGACCCATGCCTGAGACCGGTCATTTGTTGCCAAGAATTCTTGATGCCAAGGTGGCTGAATTCCCTGTAATTCTTCCTTGCGGGATGGCCCTAAACCAGGCAGTTCTTCTTACTGAACCAGACCACACCATCAAGTCTGAACAGTTTGCAGAAAGCCATGTACCTGACTGAGACAGAGTGTTCAAACTCTTTTAAAATGTGGTAATTTCCTCTGGTATTTAGCAAGCTTTTGTTGTTATTTTGTCTTATGTTTTGTCTTTTTGAGACAGACTCGTACCCTGCAGCCCACACTGACCTGGACCTCACTAGGTTGCTCAGGCTGACCTTAAACTTTTCAGAAAAACTGAGGTTTTTCTGCCTCAGCCTCCTGAATGCTGGGATCACAGGTGGAAGACATCATTCTCAATTTAGCAACTGTTTTCTATATCAGATTCTTAATGGCAACAGGGCTGAAGCCTTTGCTCACCATAATTCCTGGAAGAGCAGAAGCTGTCAGTTGGTGCCTGATGGAATGTTAAAATGTACACTTGTCAGGTTGTCCAGGATTCTCCGTGGGTGAGATGGCTTCAATGCAGACTACAGCTCAAGGGACACTCTCAAAGCTGGAGTGGGCCCACCTTTGTGTTTTGAAATGCTACAGGAAGAGTTCTAATGTCCGGCCAAGACTGAGCACCACTGAGCTAAAGGGACCTGATTCAAAGCTCAAACAAATATGAAAGAACTTAAGTACTGAATTGACTTTGTCATGGAGATCCTAAAATACTGAGAAGTTTACACCCAGCCACATAGGCCATAAGAAGCCATACAAGGTTACTGAGCAAGGGGTGTAAATAGTTGGTAAGAACTATAGGCTGGGGATATAAAGTGAATAAAATGTAATAAATAAAAATTATATTAAAAAAGAACTATAGGCTGTATATGTCTCATCAGAAAAACGTGGTAGGAATCAGAGGCAGTCAGATCTCTGTGAGTTAAGAGGCCAGCCAGGTCTGCATAGTTTTAGGCAAGCCAGGGCTACTCATAAGGCCCTGTCAAAGGGTAGGGGAGAGGGAAATAAAGAAAAAGAAAAATTCAGATCAAAAAATGTTGAGGATTTTGTAATATTTGCATGCAGATAATACAATGTCTTGAGACTGGGACCCAAGTCTAACATTAAAATTAATCTGAAATGAATACACATAGCTGAAAAGTAACTTTATAGAGTATCTTTGACGATATTTATATTTCTCTTTCTTCCCTCCCTCCTCCATTCATCCATCCATTCCGTCTTCTGGCCTCTCCTTCTCTCTTTCTCCTCTTTCCTTTTCTCGGGCCGCGCTAGCCTGGGATTCTCTCCATCCTTATCACTCGGGGCTGGAATTACACGGGTGCCGCCATCCAGCCTCGCTGCAGTTCTGCTTGATGGTGGACTTCTTCACCTAAACAACCTGTTAGCTCCGATAATGTCTGGATTTTTGGACTGTAGGTTTTCCGATTAGGGATGCTTGGCTCATTAAAACATCGATAGTGCAGCTATTTACAGGTTAGGAAGTGTACTTTGATGTTTAAGCTAGCAAAGAAATGGGCCTTTTTCCTTCTGTGCTCTGGACTTAAAGTACACTTGAGGTGGATGCATGCCCCAGGGGAGGCATACCTAGCCGTTGCACGGAACATGGCAAGACCCTGCTAATGTCTGGTGGCTGACTAAATGGGTGGATACTCCTCAGCAGGCCCATCTTGAATTCAGGAGGGCCAAACCGTGGCATCCACACCCCCTAACCATTTCTCGGAAAGCTAAAAGGGCTCTTGCTCTTGCCTTTATTTTGCCTTTCCAATATTTAGTCCCATTGGCCTGATTCCAAAGCCTCCCAACCCAGACGCCTCCTCATCTTCCCAACCTCGTCGTCCCCCTCTAATGTGGCACTGTCACCGGGCTTCCCGGCTTCGGCGCCAGCCTTCAAACCTGTCTTTATCCATTGTTCAGTTTCCTGTGAGTCAAGTTCAGCCAGGCTTCATGCACTACAATGATGGTCACAAACACATTCGCTTGTAGACACCTGGGAGGCAGCGCCGCCTGTCACCCTCCACCAGATCCAAACGGAGGAAAACGAGGGGCGTTCCCGTTCCAGCGGCCCTGGGTGGCAGGGTCGTCTGGGAGCCCCTCTGCCAGGGAGCGCCCAGCCCTCCGCGGGCGTGGCCGCTCTGGCCCGGCCCCTGGCCCGCCCTGGTCGCCTCCAGAGAGTCCCCGCCCGGCCACCGGCCGCCAGCCGCGCTCCCTCCGTGTCTTCCGGGCTCCGCTCGTCCCGGACAAGCCCCACTGAGGGGGATGCTCCGGCCACCACCTCCCGAAGCAGTTGCGCCCTTCCGCGCACTCCGGAGTCCCCAGCCTCCGCAGCCCAAGGAAGTTGTCTCGTGAGCCCGCCGCCCCCGGGTCTCCTCCCCCCTGAGCCCCGCCCCCCGCCCGGCGCGGGGACCGCAGAGCCGCCCGGCCCGGGGGCGTCGCCGCTCGTTCTCCGGAGCCCACGGAGCCCACGGAGCCAGCGCGGCTGGAGGGCGTCCGCTCCCCTGCAAGCAGCGCGCGTGGCCCGGCGGCCCGGGGACCCCTGCGCAGCCCCGCCACGGCGCGCGCCCAGAGCGCGGGAGCCCGGAGCACCGGGCGCCTGGGACCCCGCGCAGCCGCTGGCCAGCCCGCGGGGCTCGGCAGGGATGCGGGCTGCGCTGTGAGCCCGGGCGCCAGGGCCATGGCCGGCGCTCGCTGCCGGACCCTGTACCCCTTCTCCGGGGAGCGGCATGGCCAGGGGCTGCGCTTCGCAGCGGGCGAGCTGCTCACGCTGCTCCAGGTCCCTGACGGCGGCTGGTGGGAAGGCGAGAAGGACGACGGGCTCCGTGGCTGGTTCCCCGCCAGCTACGTGCAACTGCTGGAGGTGAGCGGCCAGGGTTGGGGTCGGGGAGCCGCCACCCTCCAGTCTTCAGCGCTCTGCGGGACGAAGGGTGCTGGGGAGGAGGCAGCTCTGGGGCGTGAGAAGCGTTCCCCTCGTAGCTGGCCTCCCGAGCACGTCGTGGCCGCTCTGGAGAAGCGAGAACTTGTTGCCTGTGCGAGTTCTGGAGCAGGCAGGCGCGCTGCCGCGGATGACAGGGGCCGCCAAGGGGCCGCCGAGCTCGGTGGTCTTGGCAAAGAGCTCGGGTGATGGAAGGGGTCGAGGGTTCGGGAAGGTGACCCCATAACCCCGCCTCTCCAACGGACTAGTGGTCAGTCCGGGGGCGGACTGCCTGGCTGCCCCTGGGCCGCCCACTTGCTGGTCAGCTGAGATGGACCAGATAGCAAGCAAGCCAGAGCAGAGCTGCTGCAGGTTTGACCTGGGAATGCAGCTAGACCCCAGGCAGCGCCCCCTCCTCCAGGCTCAGTACCCTAAAGTGGCTTGTTCCTGGGGATCTGGCTTGGCCCCAAGGCTACATAGGAATGCTGAGCCAAGTCAGCTGGCTGTTTATTGTCTGGGTGACAATTGCGAGGCCTTTCTGGCCTCTAATCACTGAGCTCATGGTCACAGTCTGAGTGAGAGCCTAAGTTTCTAAAGTCCTTTGTGTGTGCTGTGGGGGGGGGGAGGTATTTTTCAGCCCTTACTGAGAGGCTTCTGACCCTAGAATTGTCATTAAGGCTAACCTAACACTGACCCTCAGTTGTGTTTGTATTCCTAGGTTTTGGGAAAAACCCAACGTTAATAAAGGACCAAATGTATCTTTTCCTGGGACCTACTTATGAACAAAGTAGCAAATTTTGAATGAAAAATGTTACATGTAACCGCCAGGGAGAGGTGGGGAGGTACGGGTGAGACGGTTGTAGAGTGGGCAGGCCTGACAAGTGACCTGTGCAAGCACTTGTTTGCCTAGCCTTCTGGAAACACGTGATGGAGGGTTCTCATGGATTCTGAGAATAAACTTGCGCTAAATGGACCAGTAGTATTCTTGGGCGCAAGACAAGAATGAGCTTCCTGGGGTCTTAGCTGAGGCATCTCTGGGCACTCATGGTGTGTTACCAGCACCTGTTTCTACAGGAGAGGCTCAGATTTGGCCCTCTGCTCTTCCCAGTTCAGTCTCTGAGGGCTACACTAAAATAATAATAATAGTAGTAGTAATAATAGTAATGATGATGATGGAAGTGTCTTTTGACATGGAAACCTTAAGCCTCCTGGTGAAAAAGCTCTGAGAGATGTGTTTTGAGTTCTTTCGGTGGCCACATTTCCCCAGGAAATACTGATGTGGAAATTTGTGTGGTGATTGTCTGGCTGGCTGGATTCAGCCAGCTGTTTTGGGTGGGGATTCATAGGAACAGCATGAGGCTGCTTCTCCCTGGGGGAGGGAAGGAAGCATGAACAGGCCCAGGAGACAAAGCAGAATTATCATCTGGGATGGCCTGGGTGTGCCTGTGGCATCTCTTGGTACTTACATAGCTAGGAAGTCTCTGGTATATAAGGACTTTTCAGACCCCTCCCATCTATTAATAGCAACTCAGTGCCGCCAGGAGGACCCTCCCGTTGTAGAGTACCTACACAAGCCATGCGCATCATCACCGGCTTTCTGACAGCTCTGTGAAGCGAAGTGCTGTCTTCCACCTAGGAAGCTATATTTGTCTTGAGCAACAGCCTTGCTATGTAGCTCAGGCTAGCTTCAGATTTGCAGTCCTCTCGCTGTTGTTCCTGAGTGCTGGGAGTCCAGGCTTGTGCCACCCTATCTGGCACTGTCCTCATTTTACAGACATGAGTGCATGAGAAATTCAAGTCCTTTACCCAGAGAGTCCTGTTTGCATGCTAGACTAACAACCCAGGTGGCTGGATAAATTCTGTGTGTATTTTGAAACCCTGTCACCTGGGCTCAGCTATGCTAAAGGTCAGGAAAGGAAGGACCTAGAATGATGCATGTGAAGAAAGATGGGCATGCCCCTGAAGCTGGCATGTTGGTGACAGTATCCTTAATATGACCTGCAGTGCTGGGGCCAAAGGGAGGAGAGCTGCATCCTGGGGCAACATGGACCACTACTGCCAACCCAGCCAACCCTGAAGTTTGAATTCACCTATATCCAGCTTTGGTTTCCCCAAAGGTGGGGGTGAGGGTGGACCTGGCCTCCCTGACCAAGTACTGACTAGCATTCTTCTCAACAGCAGGTTCATGGATCAGGTGCTTGGTGGCTTGCAACCTCCTATGAGAGTAAGCTGTATCATTGGCAGAGAGCTAGGAAGGCATGGCACAGAGCATGCCATGGAGTCTCTTGGGTGGGCTGAGCCTCACAGACAGTGGCCTAAGTTGGGGAGTACCAGTGGGTAGAGTGTGAAGTGTATGAAATCCTGTGACTACGGAATACGGCAGCAGCTAGGGGGAACGGGGAGGGCCTCTAGATTCAGAAGGTGGTACTGCTGAAGGGGAAGAAGTTTGAACAGAATGGACCCCATCAGCCTCCTGGGGAAGGGACAGGTGATGGACACAGAGCGGAAGAATTGGGTATTCCTCACAGTGTCCCTTTCGCCCTCTGGTGGGAAGAGGGATAACAGGAAGTGTCTTAGTGGAGAGTGTGAGACACTGACAAGAATCTGCAAAGTGGACTCTCTCCACAGATCTCTTCCTGGTTCAAACAAAGGATGGGAAGCTAGAGGCCCAGCTTTGCAGGAAACACACACGATGGAAGAGAATTGGAAACAGAACTCAGAAAAGCCTGCTAGATCTGCCTTGCCTGGGTGACCAGCCTCAGATGAAAGCAAAGTCCAGGAGGACCTGGTCATTGGAGCAATCTCTTTGGTCAAGACTCCCAGGAACTAGTAAAATGATACAGTGGATATCTGGCTTATAGAAGGTGGACTCTAGGGGACCTAAGCTCACATGGGGAAACATGGGATCCCGGGACCCAGGTCACAGGGGTCCGGGTTACTCAAGATGTGACCAACCCTTCAAGGACAAGTCTTCTCCTCAAAGATATGAAGACTGAGCTAATCAGCTTCCCATTGCTGTTGCAAGGCTCCTGGGACAATATTTGCAAGGGCAGGAAGGTATTTTAAACCTGGGATTGGAGTTTTCAGCTCATGGCCAGTTCTTAGTCCAGTAAAATTCTGAGTGTACAGTAAAGAAGACCATCTCATAGTGGCCAGGAAGGAGGCTTGGTGGCCTAAATCTCACTCTCTTCTATGAGGACCTGCTTCTCAAAGGTTCCACCACTTTCTAGGAATGCCACAGGCTGGTTACTGAATCTTTAGCCTGTGGAACTTTAGGGGGACCTTTAAGACCCCAACCATAATCAGGCCTAACAGCCGACACCCAAAGCCGGCTGTGGTGTCTATGAAGGCAGCAGCTGCTGCTGCTGATGGCATGTGCCTTCAGCCACAAACAAGGGGAACAGCAGAGAACTCTACTGACGCAACAGAAGAAGAGTAAATGGATGGAGAAGAAGTGGCCAACCTGGAGGCTGTGGGGTACATGTCAGGTCCAAGCTAGGCTCTGGGTCACTTCCACAGACTTGGGGACCCACGTGAAAGGGGATTCCCAACAGCCCTCAAGGGTGAAGGCACAGCTCCTGGGGAAGGTAGATAAAGTGGTGAGGTGGACTTTCTATCTCAGGGAAGACTCAGAGAGTCAGTCGTGGTACTAGAGTAGGCACATGGACTGGGCAGGCTCAGCCTGGAAGGCCTAGCTAGACTCAAGAATTCCTTTTGGCCTGTTCTTAGTTTGAACAGAAGTCAGAGACATAAGGGGCGGTGTAAGACCTCAGTAGAAACACCCAGCGTTTGGAGTAATGATTTCAGGAGGGTGATAAGATCGGAATCCAGGCACGACAGATCTTTTCCTTTGGCGGTGGTGAGGTCCATTCTGCAGGTCTAGTCCTGAGAACTGCTGCTCAGACTGTGTCCCCTGAAGCCTGAATTGAAAATTCAACACTGGAGCCCAGCAATGTCAGGCTGTATTAGGTTCCGAGGGCTCCACCCCCATGGATAGATTGATGCCAGTTATAAAGAGGCCTGAAGGTATAGAGTTTGAGAGTTTGCCCTTTTATTCCCCTCTGCCTACTACCATGGGAGGATGCCAGAAAGAACCCACTAGATGCTGGCACCCCAACACTAGACTCCTCAGCCTCCAGAACCACGAAAAGGATATTTATTCTATAAATTACACAGCTTCTGGTGTTCTGCTGTGGCCATTCAAAATGCAATGTCACAAAGAGAGACCATGTTGGTGCTTGTCAGTGGGACTGAGCGGGGTGCAGAGGGTAATTCTTGAACTGCATCTCCTCTCCTTTCCCTCTTCTCTCACACTGGGCTCATACGATCACATGGTAGGAGGTTATGAGGGGTAGGTATGTGCGTTAATGGGCTATGCTGTGGACAATGAAGAGATGGTTTTTCTATTGCTAGGTAACAGCACCCCAGAATTCATTCTATGTGACTGAGTGGACAGAGCTCAGCTGTGCCGTCTTCCTGTTGGATCACCTTGGCAAACTCTTATGGCGAGAGAGTTGCAGTCCAATGGCAGTTGAGGATTGAGTCCAGGAGACTCTGTTGGGCTGGGCTCAGAAGTGCTATGTTCGCTCACCTGGTTGTTCCATCCGGTATCTTTCTACATGGTGTCTCCTTCTTTAGGGCACTTGCACATGGCCTTTCCCCAGTGGGTAGTTAGGTTTTTGTTTGTTTTTTGTTTTTGTTTTTGAGACAGGGGTTCCAAAACTCACTCTGTAGAGCAGGCTGGCCTTGAACTCACAGAGATTCTCCTGCCTCTGCCTGCCAAGTGATGGGATTGAAGTTCTTATGTGGTCAGTGGCCAGCTTCCAAGAACACAAAGGTTTGACTTGTAAGGCCTCCTGAAGGCTTTGACCCAGGACAAGCCCATCAGCTGGCCATGTGCTGTTGGCAGAGTGAGTCACAGGAACAGTCTGAAGTAGCTGGGAGGGAGGGAGTTTCAGGCTTGGGAGCATATTTCCTGCCTCCCAAGGATGGTGAAGGCACCATGTGACAGACATGAGAAGGAAGCAGCAAGGCTTGAGCTGAGAGAGAGAGAGGCCAGAAGCAGAAAAAGCGTTTAGACATGGTTGGATTTGGAAACTCTATTCCTCTATTTTCATCCTAGGATGTTTTGGTTATTTATTTATTTATTTTTATTTTGTATTTTTAGTCTCCTGAGATATCTTTATAGAGGCACATAGGAAATGATGCAACTGGAATCTGAAACCATGTTTGCCTAGCCCTAATGCCTGGGCCTGTCCACTAAGCCATCGGCACACCAGGCCAGCCTTTTCATGCCAGAGCTTTGATAATTAATGGACACAGTATCTCTGAGCTGCCTGACATTCAAGAGATGTTTGCTATGGTACATAAATTGATTTTAATCTAGTGCCCTTTTCCCCTGTAACATGAAAATTACCTAAAACGGGTGTGACTTTGTCCTTCATGCCAATTTTTTATTTTTTTCTGGGTGGCCATTGACACTGTTCACAATTAGGGTTGGTGGCTCCCCAGGTATGTAATTGGGACTGAAATTGTGCCGTTTTTCACAGAGTCATCCTGCTACTCAATTAGGGGCCCACATCGGCAGCTGCTGCTATTTGAACATCTACCTTTGGCCCTAGCACTATCTCTCCCTGCACAGCAGGAACCACTCTTCAAAAGCACCTTGCGCTGGCTGCTCTGGCCTAGCCGTGCGGACACTCGAAAGACTTTAAAGCACTGGACAGAGAGAGCTTCTGGGTTTTACAGACTCCAGGCCTCTTCACAAAAGTTTCCTTAGCAACAAGTCGGCAGGAATCCCCGGCATCTGTTAACCACTGAGCAAACCCCTCAGATCTTCTCCCACCTAGAAATCTGAATGAGCCACCACCTACTTTCCTGTATTTTCACCCGAAAAAGGCCATCTTCTGTCTGGCGGCTGCGTAGAGCCACTGTGAGTGCTGTGCTGGCCGCCATGGGGGAAGGACACGTGTGGTAAACCAGGAGGCCCTGTGCACATACATGATATTGCGTCTATACCCCAGGCAGCCCACAAGGCACAGCGTTCCTGGAACCTTCTCCCTTATTTCCCATAGCACCAAGGTAATACAGGACAAGCTTCTTTGAGAAAACACTGGGTTGCCCCCACTCCAGTCCTTAGTTGCCAAATTAGTAATTTCCTCTCTTCTGCGGAGACAAGGGTTCTTGGGTGGTGTTTATACCTCCAGGGAGAAGTAGAAATGGTTGCCAGCAGGTGTGCCTGGCTTTTCCTTTGGCAGAGCAGAGCATGAGGTGTCATTGTAAATGCATAGCTGTGAGTATGAACTGTGAGAAGTCTATGTGGAGTGGGGTTTTTTGTTGGTGTTATTGGTGGTGTTTTGGTTTTGCTTTGGTGCTGGGGATGAAACCCAGGGACTTGCACGTGCCCAGCGCTCCATTTCTGAGTACTGTGCCTCTACCCAGATGTGGAGTATTACAGGGTTATATCCTTCTGTCCCATTCAGAATCTTCTCCATGTGCCGTCCCATAAAAGTCCGTTTTCACTCGCCTCACTTCCCGGTTCACTGTATCTGCTCCCTTTCTCAGGCTACAAATTCTAGTCCAGATTCAATTCCCAGGTACTCAGATTTCACACCTCAAGACTGAGTCCGTAATCCCCGCTGTCTGCCCCCGCCTCCTGACTGAGGGAAGGTCACCTCCATCTGTCTCCCCTGTCCCCAACATTTGGGCCCCTTCCTCTTCCTGTCCTGTACTTTAGGAAATCTGCCCACTGTTCCTCAGGAGACTTCTCTCTCTGCACTTGCCTTGGCAAGGTTGTGTTTTTCTTTTTTTTTCAAAGGCCAGGAAGTGTTTTTTAGGCTTTGTGGGCCAAGAGACAAAATGAAATTGAAGCTGGCGCAGGAGGCAGTGAGAGGTGAGAGCCCACGCGCTCTGTCACCCCCGGCAGAGACGCACACACAGGGCTACAGTGACAGCACAGAAGCTGCCGTAGGAGAGAAGATTCTGTAGGGGAGGTTTGGGTTTTGCTTTTGTTTTTGTTTTTAGACAGGGTCTCATGTAGTCCAGTCTGGCTTCAGATCCATGATGCAGCTAAGGATGACCTTGAACTGCTCTTCTTGTCCACACCTTCCAAGTGTAGCTCAGGCTGCCCTTGAACTCACGTAGTCCTTGAAATCTGCCTCAGCTTCTCAAACGCTAGGATTACAGGCTTGTGCCACCAAGCCCGTCCTCTCCTTGGATCTTAAGTGTCCTCAGAGGTACATATAGTAAAGGGTTGGTCCTTCTCCTGGTGGTAGTGAGACAAAGCTAGGGAAACCTTTGAAAAGTGGAGCGTATTAGCAAGTCTTAAGGCTATTGAGAGCATGCTCTCCAATTTCTTCTGCTTCCTGTCTAAGAACGATTTTTGAAACAGGACGTTGTGTTGTAGCCCACGCTGGTCTAGAGCTCTGGAAGCAGTCGAGGTTGGCCTGGCCCTGCAGCACTCCTTCCACCTCAGCTTCAGGCGTGCTGGACCGAGCCTAAGCTGCCATGTTCGTCCTGCAGGGTGTGGTTTGCTCTGCCACAGGTTCCCAGCACATGAAAAGTTCATCTTATGCGTTATTATTTTAAAAGCATCCAAATCAGGCTGGAGAAGCAGCTGATCTGTGAAGAGCCCTTGCTACTCTTGCAGAGGGTGGGAGTTCTGTTCCCAGCATCCATGTTGGGTGGCTCACAGCTGACTGTAACTCCAGTTCCAGGAGATCTGATGCCCTCTTTTGTCCTCCACAGGTACCTTTGTGCGTGCGTGCGTGCACACACGCACAAACACACGCGCGCACAAACACACACACGTTAAAAGCAGACAATCTACAAATCAAAGAGAAAAAAAAAAGATTTGTAGATCCTGTCTAATAAAAACACAAAATGCCACCAAAAGATCCCATCTTACTCTAACTTGGGGGGCTGCAAATCTAACTACAAAGACTTATTTATGATTTTATTTTTGTGACAAAACTCACTTATGTAGCCTAAAATGGCCTGGAACTTGGGACCATGCTCCTGTCTTTGCCCCCTATTGCTTAGGA
>CM053757.1:52660001-52919101 GCA_028658305.1 Pachyuromys duprasi
CCTGGAGCTGGTTACGTAGCCCAGCTGGCCTGGAGCTGGTTACGTAGCCCAGCTGGCCTGGAGCTGGTTATGTAGCCCAGGTGTCCTGGAGCTGGTTACGTAGCCCAGCTGGCCTTAAGCAATCCTCCTGCCTTCACCTTCAAGCGCTGGAATTACAGGAATGCAACAGCACAACTCTGCGTCACTCAAAAGCATTAAGTGTGTGTGTGTTCTGCCTGACCCCGGTTGTACTTCTATCCCAGAAGTGACAATTCCACAAGGTATGACCATCACCATGCCAACACAGCACTGCTTAACAGGGACAAGCTTAACCACCATCCAAAATCCCCAAGAGGAACGGGTGGAATTGAGGTTTACCTATGCTTAGTCCTGGAACAGGCTTGCAGAAGGACTCACGAAAATGGAATTTCAAAATTTAAAATGTTGCTTAGTGACATTTCGTGTTTCCATAGAGTTAGCAGAGTTTGTACCTCTGACAAGGAAGCAAGAGGAGATGGTGGCATCCAGAAAATAATCATAGTCAAAAAGCAGGGGTGGCGTGGACTGCACACTAAGTAGCCTTTGTGGCTAGAATAGGTCGAAGGTTGAAGTGCTGGCCTTAGGCCACACTATTTTAAATAGCCCTGGTTACAGAAAATCTTTGCATTTAGAGAGGTAAATTTTATTTTTATTTTTTATTTTATTTTTTGAGAAAGCTGGATTTCATCTGCAGCCAAGTCTGGTGTGTCTCTGTGTGTGATTGCCTGTCTGTCACCTTGTTTCAGAAAGCATGTAAGGCAACTTACCAAAAAGCATATGGTACAAAAAGATAAAATCAGAAATATACGAGGAAACCTGGGAAGAAGGGAAAAGGAAGGGAAACGGGGGTAGTGACTGTTGGAATGAAGTTTGAAGAGTGAAGAGGCTGACTGGGATGAATCGCATTTCTCAGGGGCAAATCAGAGCTCCTGCCTTCGTCTCTGAGCAGTTTGCAATGAAGAGATGCTCTGGAAATGGACACTGTGAGCTTCATGGCGTCAGGACAGGTGAGGATAAACAGTCACAAGCAGTTCTGGATGTTCAGTGGCTAAAACAACATAGGTTTGCCCCTTGCTTGTACTGAAAGTCTGTTGCAAGATAGTTTGGAGCTAAAAAGCCTCTCCAGCAGCCCAGGAGCAGGGAGCCCTCGCTGTCTGGGGCCTCACCTGGGAATGGCTCCCGCATGCTGACTCTTGAATAGAAGGCTGGAGGAGCTCTGTCTGACCGTCTCCCATCTCCATTCCCTCGCCTCCACCATTTTCCCTCCTGACCTCAGGCTTTCAATCTGAGAGGTTTCTCATCTCCCTACAGGACAGATCCTCTGGATTAATTCTCGGGAAGAAAAACTAGAGCTGACACCCTGCTCAGTCCAGCTGAAGTTTGTCCCCTCTTCCCTGAGACGGTGTTGTGTGCAGCCATGTGGTCCCTCATTGAGCATGACCCCAGTCTTCAAATGTTAATACATTATATGCCTCTTTCCAGTAATCTGTCTACTGTCTTTTTTATATTAACTGACTCAGATCACCACACCTCCATGGAGTGGAGACAAAGTTGCTACTTCCCTGTAGGTTCCTTTTTATAAGCTGTCCTGGCATCCAGTACTCCCCTGAGTGCACCAAGTAGAAGTCTGGTTCATTTGGCATAAACACAGATCATTTCCTGATTGTAGGCTCTGCTTTTTTTGGTTTTTTTCTTTTATGTACTACGCAGATACCGAGGCAGTGTGCACTGAGGCCAGCAGTTATAAATGACCCGGTTTTGGGATATAGTGTGGAGAGATGGCTCGGTGGATAAATCACTTGTCTTGCAAATGTACAGATCTGAGTTTGGATCTCCAGCACCTGCCTCTAAATCCCTGCAGGGAGGTGGAGAGCGGATCCCAGGGAAACTATGTAGCTGCAGCGGGGAAGCCTCAGGTTCATCCAGAGACCTTCTCACAACACACACTCATACAAGTCTACATATACTTGTAAGCATGCCATACATACAGACACAAGCAAAAAATACACGTTAAAAGACTTCCCTTGGGGAGCCTTTGAGGACACTTGTGTCCTGCACGACTCTGACAGGCAACCTTTTCGGAGAGCCTGCAGGTTCTGCTCAAAGCCCTTCAGGACGTTAGCATCCATTGCTCTGTCGTGTACCTCGATCCTTCCTGTCAGATGAAGAGAATGCCAGGGTTAATCAACAAGAAAACTAATTAAGTTGTAAAAATTCTTCAGAGACACTATTTTTAAAAACTCCACCGAAATGACTCCTTGTCCTAATTTAATCATCAGAGAAATCGTCCTTATTTTAGCAGTGGCTCCTGGAAGGCCGTCATGGAGGCATCTGCTTCTGATTTGTAATATAATTTAGGAACAGAAGTAGGAAAGCGGAACTTTAAATTTAGTTCGACTCTACTGTTCTCATTTAGCAAGCGTTTTATTGATAAATAACTCCCAGCATTTGTGTGCTTGGAGGGAAAAACACAACTCCATTGAGTAGCTGATAATCAGGGGCATGTTCAATGCAAAATCGAATCTACCACCCACACTAGGATTCCTGGGTCATAAACAAAGGGCTGAGAGCTGCCGTTGAATCACACCCCTCACCTGCTAGGAACATCTTCTGCACTGAGCTACATACCTCTGGTCTTTCACTGGACACATTTCACATGGAACATTTCTGTGGCTTCCCCCAAAGAGTTTCCTTCCCTCCCTCAAGCTGTTCTCCATGGATAGCACCTGGGTCCTCTCTGATTCCATCCAGCCTGATATCTCTGGCCTTGTGGTATGAGTGAGAACTTACAGGCAAAAGGCTGTAACACACTGCCCTGCCTCACACACCAAGGGCAAGCCCTGTCCCCTGTACCCCGGCAGTCAACTCTTCTTCATTTCTTACCACACAGGGAGGATGCATTTCCAAATAGCTCCCCAGAGCTGCTGCTGTTTCTAGTCTCCAGGTCCCAGTTTGAGCATCAGGGCATATGGGTGCATGGAGGGGTATATTTTATCTATAGGGCATGTTAAATGCTGGAATTAGAGTGCCTGTTGGATTTATTTTTTATGTGGATTATGTGCAGCTATGGGAGGTCATGGAGAGAACACAATTTTGGAATTAGACCTCCGTAAGTATATTTCATCTGAGGAAAGAGATATGATGGTAGGTGGTGTTCCTGTTTGTCCACAGCGGGTGATGGCAGGGGCAGAAACCTGACAGTGGACCAAACACAGTGTTCAGCAAGGCAGCTGGCACCTGAGAGGGTATTTCCCGCTGTCCCCAACATTACAAAATCCACACACTCTTGGTGGTGCTTGTTAACTCCAGTGGGAACATAGTGCCTGTGTGGAAGAGGCTGGGGGCTGACGCTGTGAGCCCTGCCGCTGCCCCCTTTGCCACCATCCAGCACATATCAGTGGGGCCGCCTCCCAGATGTGAGCAGCAGGGTACAGAGCAGGCGGTTAGCCTCTATAGCTGCTGCTGCCTGCTGGATTCCAGGCAAGTGCAGAACTGTGAGCTTTATAGAACTCCTGTGAAGGTCAGGGGAAGAGCCTGCCGCCTGCACACACCCCATTAGTGGAATTCAGAGTTCCTCATGCTTCCGGTTTTGAGCCAAGTTGGACTCGCTTGCTGCCTATTAATTGGGATTTTCCCTGGGTGTCAGGGTCAGGGGGTGCTGAGGCCTCTTTCCATTGCCCTTCTGAGCTCACTGTGCAGGGATGTCTTGCTGCAGCCCAGAGAGAGATCCTGGGCATCTCATGAGGTCGAGGTTCAGATTCTAGGACTTGGGGAGGAAGCTCAGCTCCTGCATTGTCTTGCATCCCTCTCCACTTGGAGACTGCATCAGCACAGCTCTGGCTAGCTTTAACTCTCTCCATCCTCCTACTTCTTCCTCCCCGGTGTTGGCATTGCAGGGCTGTGCCAACCACACTTGACCAGAATCTGCACTTTTAGCGAGCTTCTGGAGATACCGTAGATCTTGGGGAGACCCCTTAGAGTCCCATGCACTCTCTTAGGAGCCTTGGGGTACACACAGGTCTGCTGGCCTGAAGCACATAAAGCTGCAGCTGCAGCAATCCTTAGTTTGGTGGAAATCGTTACATAAAAGCCCCCGTTGCTAGGACCGGGCTAATCGGTCTTAATTGTTTTTCTTTTACCTGGTCGGATGGGCTTCTGGCCTCCTGGACACTCTTGGAAGAGAATCTTCTTGTAATGAGGGAAAGGTTGGGGGTTCTGGTGGGGGGAGAGGTGAGATTTAGAGACAGCTAAAGGATGTCAGAGTTTGTTTTCACATCTTTTGCCTGTTCTTGGAGCAAAGGAAAGGTCCCAAGAAACTAAATGGAACAGCTCTCTCTCTCCTCTCCTCTCTCTCTCTCTCTCTCTCTCTCTCTCTCTCTCTCTCTCTCTCTCTCTCTCTCTCTCTCTCTCTCTCTCTCTCTCTCTCTGTGTGTGTGTGTGTATATATATACATTAAGGATGGAACCCAGGCCACTTGTATATGCTAAGTAGTCTGCCTGCTGCCTGTCTGTCTGTCTGTCTCTCTTTCTCTACACACACACACACACACACACACTTTTTAAGGTCAGGTCTTTGTAGCTGAGAACATGGCAATTCTCCTGCCTCATTCTCTCAAGTCCTGAGAGTATAGGTGTACACCAGCTCATGTGACCTGGAAGAAGACGGTCTTTCTAAAGTGTTGCTGTGGGCCCTGATTCAAGTCTCAGGCCAGCATTTGATAGCTCCAAACTATAGACAATGTCTCTAAACTACTATCTCCCCAAATACCAAGTGGGACCTGCAGGTCCTGGCTGTGCTGGACTTTATCCTCAGTCCCTGGGTCACTGTTGCAGCCCCCGGCAGGGAGGCTTCTGGCTATCTTTCCTGCTGACCTTTTAAAAATGTTGAGTGTCCCTTATCCAAAGTGTTCTGATCAAAAAGCATTTCAGATTTCTGAATGTTTGTATATACATAATGAGATATACCTTGGGTATGAGACCTAAGTCTAAACAGAAGTGGGTGCGTGAGAGTGTGTGTGTGAGTGTGTGTGTGCCTGTGTATGTGTGTGCTTGTGTGCTTGTATGTGCCTGTGTGTGTGTGTTACTGAAGATTAAACTCAGTGTCTTACACACCAGGGCTGGTATCCCAGGGCTAGTAGCCTTGGCGTACCACGCTGAGCTGCATCCCAGTCCTATGTGTATTTTTGAAACTGAATTTCACCAATATGTCCAAGCTGGCCTCAGAATCTCTCTGTATCCCTGGCTGGCCTTGAACTTTTGATCTTCCTGCCTCACCTTCCCAAGCACCTGAGATTACAGGGTTACGCCACAATGCCCAGCTCATACAGTATTTTTAATCTGATTGTTTTCTTCAGGACTCATCACAGGAGGTCAGTGTGGAATTTTCCATTTGGGGAATCAAGTGGGTAGAACATTTTGGAGGTCAGGCGTTGGAGGGAAGTACAACTGCATAGCATGCTTTAGCCCTGTCCGTGGAGTCTGAGAGAGCCCTGTCCACCCCTAGCTGCATTCTTAGCTGACTCCTCACCATCACCTGTAACTTCCAAGTCTCGCAGTGACTGTGTTCTCCATGCCCTGCTCTTCCCAGTGCTGTTCCTTCCTCCTGCACTGTCCTCCTCCCAGGCCTGCCTCTTTCTCTTACTCTCTTTTCTGTTTTTCTTTTTCTTGGGCAGCTTTATTGAGATGTGACACTCATTAGAAGCAAACAAAACCATACTTGTTATCTTTGTTTGTTTTAACATCCATGGAATTGTATATCTGTTGCCATGGTTACTTTTAGAATGTTTTTAATACCTTTGAAAGAAGCCTGTATGTATTACTTGCTTTTTAGTCCCCACCACCTCAGGCTCAGGTGACCACACACTTACTCTGTGCAGATTTCCTGTTGTAGTGATTTTCCGTAAATGAAGTCATATCTGGCTTCTTCCACTTAGCATAGTGTTCTTTTTTTGTTATTTTTGAGATTTTAGTATAATAATTACATCATTTTCCCATTCACATTTCTCCCCTCCCCCAGCCCTCTAAAATACTCCTTTTTGCTCTCTTTCAAATTCACAGCCTCTTTTTTCATTAATTGTTATTACATGCATATATGTATACCTATAGACATATTTCTAAATATAGTCTTCTTGGTCTGTATAATGTTACTTGGGTGTATGTGTTGTCAGGGCTGACCATTTGGTATTGGATGGCTTGTCTGTCTGCTCTTCCCTGGGGAAGACTGTTTCTCCCAGCCTCAGCTTCCCCCAGTTGCCTGTAGCTCTTCATGTAGGGCTGAGTCCCTCTGCCTTTCCCCTTCCATTTCAGCATGTCCATTGTAATCCTTGTCCAGGCTGTGTTTGGGCAGCCATGTTGGCAAGAATTTATGAGCATAGTTTCTGACATTGCTAGAAGACACAGTCTCACAGAACATTCCCTGATCCTCTGTCTCTTACAATCTTTCTGCCCTCTCTTCTGAAATGTTTCCTCAGCCTTAGATGCAGGAGTTGTGTTGTAGATGTATCTGTTGGGGCCGGGCTCCACAACTCTACGTTTTGGTTGGTTGTGGTTTCCTGTAATGGTCTCCATCTGTTGCAAAGAAAAGTTTATTTGCTGAAAGATGAGCATTATACTTACCTGAAAGTATCAAGACAAAATTAGAGTGTATTCTGGGATTATTCTGCCTTAGTAAAGTGGTAGCTGTAAGTTCTCTTCCGAGATCCATGACCTCACCAGGCCTGGGTAGCTAGCTGGATTCCTAGTACCAGCATGATTTCCCCCTTATCAAGTGATTCTTAAGTCCAATTAGAGAGCTGTTGGTTACTGCCAAGGTGTGCACGCCACTACTGCCCCCTGAGGGTTACTGTGCCATGCTGGTCATTGTTGTGGCCCATAGGAGGAATGGCTGGGTAGGACTGGTTGTTGCTTCCATGCCTTCTTATACCACGAAAGCTAGTCCTCAGCATAGAAGCATTCAGGTCAGTTCCAGCTCAGCTGCCCCTGGGCCCTGGGTCTGCAGTGCATGGTGTCTTCAGCAACAGGGACTACTTCTAGCTTCTTGGAGGCAACCAACGGTAACAGCAATAGCCTGTAATGTTTGTGGTGTCTCCTGGACAACCCTGACCAAACAACTCAAAAGAGGAATTCTCATGCCTGGTGGTGGTGGTTTTTGTGAGGTGAGCTTTAGTTCTTTCAACCCAAATAGCATAATAGTGTTCTTAAGACCTGTCCATATTGTAGCATGCATGAGCATTTTCTTTCTTTTCATGGCCAAATAATACTCCACTGTATAGATGTGCCACATTGGATTTACCCATTTGCCAGTTGGTAGACATTTGTGTTTCTCCTTTTTGGTCATTATTAATGTTGCTTCTATGGATGTTTGTGTAAAAAGCATCTGTGTTTTTACTATGTTAGATATATACTTGCTGGATCACATGGTTCTTATACTTTGGGCATGTTGAGAAGCTACTTTCCCAACAGTCCCTAGGTCCTCACCAACACTTGTTCTTATCTTAAACTGTGAAATTGTCTCTTTCTGTGGTGTGGCTGCATACACCTGAAGATGCATGGTGCTGGCCATCACAACACAAGATTTGGTTGTTTTTGAGATCTGGTCTCAGGTAGCCCAGGCTCACTGTGTAGCCAAAGTTGGTTTTGAACCCCCAGTCTTCATGCCCCTATATCTTCATTGCTTCATTACAGGGACACACTGCCATGCTGTTTTCCCACCCACAGGCACACACACGTTTTTATTAGTTTTTATATCTTGACTGGAGAAAGGCCTATTTTAGAGTCATTGTTTCTTGGCGCATGTTTGTCTTTCTGTGGTGGCCCCCTTGGCCCTGCATCCAGATGAACATTCTGAGGACCTCGGGTGCTTTTACACTGGTCTCACAACACTGATCTCTTCTTGGGTTTTACGGAAGGGCATAGGAATCTCCCCTCACCACAGGTGTTTCTTGGGCATCCTCAGACTCCAGTCAATTCTGACACCACTTGAGGATGGCATCAGGCCTCCCTGGTTGAGGGTGCAGCACCACAAACCAGTTCCTAGTTCCAGCACCAATTTCAAGCCTGTGCTTCCAAACCACTGGCTGCCTTTGCTGTCCCGGGTTCCCAACTTCGATTTCAGCTGGTTTGCTACCGCTTCGGAAGTCAAAGAAACAATTATACACCCATACTTGAAGGGGTGCAGTGATGTCAATGGTCAGACGTTGAGAGAGTAAGGGATCCCATGCCTCTCCAACCACCTTCCAGAAACCTCTCCACCCAGACCTTTGGGGTTTTGTGGAAGTTTCATTCTGTAGGTATGATTGATTAAGTTATTGGTCATTAGAATCAACTCAACCCTCATCCCCTTTCTTCTCCCTGGAATTGGAAGCAAGACTGAGAAGTCCTGATTCTCTAATCCTGCATTGGTTTTTCCAGTGACCAGTCCCTAACTTGAAGCTAGAATCTTCAGTCCATTAGTCACTTTAATAGATAATTGTGGACAAAACGAAACATCAGTTTGGAGAGTCCCAGGACTTTAAGAATTGTATGTCTGGAGGCTTGGTTTTTAATTCTACAACCTCACTACCCTGGTCTCACTTCTTGGCTTTGGGTGCTGGTCTCCTTGGAAGATTTTACTGACACATTGCCACTCACCCTACAGGCCTAGGCCCCTCTATACTCTGGGTTCCCTAAGGCCAAGTGATTTTTGTAGACCTAGCCTCAGCCTAGGGACATAGTAAGGCCATGAAGAATCATTCATTTTGACAATGATGCAGGTAACTATGAGTCTGTCCATGATGGTTACTTTCACACACACACACACACACACACAGAGAGAGAGAGAGAGAGAGAGAGAGAGAGAGAGAGTAACCAATAGTTTGATGATACTTGTAAAATCTCTGTTTCTACCCAGGCATCTTACACCCATAGGCTGTGACTAACATGCCAGACTGGTAAGAATGCGTATGACTCAAGGCAAATCATGTGTGTCAGGGAGCAAACCCACTTACTCAGTCTCCAGGATGTGAACTGTGTCACCTTGTGTCTGTAAGGGCTTTAGTTGTTATTGGTTACCACTGAAGAGAAAAATCAAGCAACAAAAAATTGGCCTCGCTCCGGCCTGACTTGATTACTGGGTCAATCCTACAATGGAAGGCTTTTCCACTGCTTTGACGAGCACCTGAGAAAATCAGCTTAACTAAAGGGAAAGCTTGCTCTGGGATTACCCTTTCAACCCACGCTCTTGCCCCGTTGCTCTGAGCCTGTGATGGCACAATGATCTGCACCATGGATACATCGTGGCAGGCCAGCTGCTGTAGAGAGTGGGATCCCATTCTCTCCACCAAGTTCTAACCTCCCTTCTACTAGGACCCACTAAATCTTCACAGCACACAGGCCAAGCAATTCACACACTCATCAGAGGTGATGGCCCAGGCTGGGACAGCAGTGCTCTGTCCTTGGTGCTGGGTAGGCATGAAGGTGACTGTGAGCCATCTTAGTCTGGTCACTGGTAGAGGAAACTTGGGGCACATGCTTACTTTGCCTTGTGTCTCAGTTTTATGTCTTTGAATGGGTCCAGTAAAACACAGAACTGTGCAAAGCCTTATAGGACACTGTTCTGCAGAGGGTCCGGCTCACTGCTGATGGCCATTGCTTTTGTTATTTCATACCCTGGTTTGGTTATCTCTTAGCCGGTGCTGTCTATGCATCTGCTTGTCTTGGTTGATGAAATCTGCTTTCTGAGAACCTCCACACTCCTCAGTCACTGTCACTTTTCTTCTGCCTGTAACATCATCCGTGAAAGTCATGGCCATTCTGTGGCCCTTCTCGTAGGCCCAGGTGTATTTGGACTATTAACTTAAACCAGAGTTCATTTTGAAGTCTTCTCTCATCCAGAGCCTCCTAGGGAGAGGATAAAATACAGCACAGATTGGAATCTTAACAGCAAGTTAGTAGTTAAGTAGGAGTATTAGAGCAGGTGACAGAGAAATCGTCTCACAGACAGATTTTTCTGCAGCAGATGCATTTGGGTGCCTTAAATATTCCTCTGCCCAGGACATGTTACTGAACCGAGTAAATTCTCTTGATCTCACTGTCTCTCTCAGATGCAGTCTTACGTGGCTCAGGCTGGCCTCAAGCTTGCTACGCAGCTGAGAAAGGCATCAAACTATTGATCTTCCGGCCTCCACCTCTTCAATGCTGGGATCACAGGTGTGTGTGCCCTCTTACCTGGTTTTCCTTTCTTTCTCCTCCTCTGGTTTTGCTTTCTTATGTAACCTGTCCATATGTCCCAGGCTAGCCTCAGACCCATAATCCTCTTGCCTTGGCTTCCTGGAGTTCTTAGGATTCTAGGCATGTGCTACTGTGGCTGGCTATGGTAAAGACTTTCTAGTCAGGGAAACCAGAAGAAAACTGATGAGTTGTAACAGGGCAGAAGGGATGTTGGTACCTTCTAGCCACTCAGATGCTGTCTGAGAAGTCCTGTCCTTGTCAGTCCTGTCCTTGTCACCTGGCTTTCATGGTGGCCCTCTGTAAGTCTTGTTTCTTAAGTTCCCTCTGTTAGCCAGGATGCGGAGATGTCTGCCTCCACTTGGGCTTGTGACAGCTGTTTAGGCAAGAGGGTAGAGAGGACCCTCCCTGCTCCCCAGTGAAAACAGCAGGAAGTGTCTGGTCCTGAGCATGCAGAGAAAAGGGAAGGTGTAGTTCAGGAGGAATGTGTAGCTGGGTGTTGCGGATACTCACACAGAGGGTTCTGAGCCACTGTCTGTGTCGTCCCTCTAAAGCCTGGTGGTGAGTGCGGCTAGCAGAGATCCGGATGGGCTCTGGACTTGAGATGGCCTTCTTGGGTCTCGCATGGTTGCTCTGTGGTGACACAGTTTCTCCTCGAGCCATCCTGGGAGGTTCCTGGGGGCAGGAGAGCCCTGCCAATAGAGGAGATGTTGGAATGCAGCCAAGCACACTGTGGGGACTGAATAAAAAGTGCTGGCCTCAGCCCTTTGCCTCTGACCTGGCTCCTAGCCCAGTGTGCTAGTGATCTATGTTGCCATGACCATAATACCTGACAGAAGTAATTTAAGGGAACAACTTTCTATGGCTCATGGCTTAGGATATTTTGGTCCATTGTGATGGAGAAGTTACATCAAAGAAGCTCTGCACATGGAGGGAGGCTCAGGAGGTAAAGGCTGTTCACATCATGGTTGGTCAAGAGGTAGAGAGTCGGACTAGTATCAGGGACCAACACAAACACCCACCCACGGTGGTCTACTTCTGCCATCTGAACCTCCACCTCCTAAAGGCTGCGCAGCTTCCAGAGAGCATCATGAGCTGAGGAATAAGAGTTCAGATATGAAGCTGGGCACTGTGGCACATGCCTAGAATCCCAGTACTTGGGAGGCAGAAGCAGGCAGATCTCTGTGAGTTTGAGGCCAGCCTGGTCTTCAAAGTGAATCCAGGACAGTCAAGGCTACACATAGAGAAACCCTGTCCCGAAAAACCAAAACCAAAACCAAAACCAAAATCAAAACAAACAAACAAAAAAAGGACTTCAAATATGAGCTTGTTGGGGGAACATTTCAAATTCCGCTCTTAACAGCCAAGAAGCCAGTGATGAGAGAACCCGTGTTGGGGGCAGGGAGTCATGCATACCTGAAGGCCTCCATCTCCCGGTTCCCCTCTTCAGGAGGACCTGGCCACAACAGCTGCTATTCCTCCTCTATCTCAGTCTCCCTTCCCAGCGGACTGTGACACAGACCTCACACGGCTCCTTTCAGGATCCCTAGGGTGCGGTGGGACCCAGTTTAGAAGACTGTACGCCTCCGTGTGTACCCAGTGTTGCTGTCAGCCTCTGGCTGCAGTGAATGGCAGGGCTATGGTAGTTGGGGTGCCCATCCCTCGGGGTGGCTGCTCTGCTTTATTCTTAGTCTTGGGGAAATTATTTCTCGAGAAGCAGTAGAAGGTGTAAATTATGCTTCACGGGGAATCATGAAAAAATATGTCTACAGCTACAAGTCTGCAAATGAGGAGCGGTGTGTGATACAGGCATCCGTGGGACTGATTATCAGCTAGCTACCTGTCTGTTACTCTCTCATTTGTAGGGAGGGAGATAACAGACACAATTATAGGCTGCACTCCCATGAGAGAAGGCTGGAAGGAGTGGTGTGAAGGTCTCTGGCAGTTGCAGACTCTTTGTTAACCTGGTCCTAAGTAATGGTCTGTTATATGACGATTGGACCAAGGACCTCAGGCCGCATGTGTCCCTCGACATTGTCCTTCCCAAATTTTAATCTTATCCCTAAAATGGCTCCTCATGGCTGGAAGTGTCCAGGTTCTCTGAGCCTTGTGCAGACAGT
This sequence comes from Pachyuromys duprasi, assembly GCA_028658305.1. Classification (NCBI taxonomy): domain Eukaryota; kingdom Metazoa; phylum Chordata; class Mammalia; order Rodentia; family Muridae; genus Pachyuromys; species Pachyuromys duprasi. The sequence continues at coordinate 52,672,342 of CM053757.1, forward strand.
GACCCTGAACAAATGTCACCTGTCTCCCCTGCTCTCCGGTCTCCTCGTTGGCTAAACAGGGAAGGGCCAGACCCCATGACACCTCTGTGCCTTGGCTCGGTGGCTGCTCCTATAGGAGGCTCTTCCCTTCACTACTGCCTGGCATCAGGGTGTGCATGTGGCCCACGTGTCTCCTCCTCAGTGTGGAGTGCTGAAGCACCTTCAGGAGGTAGAGCCTGGTGGGAGGTTCTTAGGCTCTTTGGGGTTCAGCTCTTGGAAAGAACTGATTAGTTCTTATGGGATACCTAAGTTAATTTGGCTGAGCTATTGTTTAGAAAGGGGACAAGCATAGCCCTCCTTGCTCCAGCCTCTTGTCTGCCTGTTGATCCCTTTATTTCCTGCATGTTTATCGTTGTGATGTTTTCTCCCTTGGAACTTGACCAGCGCCAACTCATTGCTGGTACCATGTCCTTGACCCTCCAGCACTGGGAGCTGGGCAAGCCAGCCTCCCTCCCTGTTCCCTTCCTTTCCCCATTTCTCCCTTCCCTCTCACCCTCCCTCCCTTCCTCTCTCTCATCTTCTCTTCTCCTTCCTTCTCTCTCTCCCTCTCTCCTCTACTCCTTCCCTCCCCCATCCTTCTTTCCCCCTTCTTTTTTAAAAAAAATATTTCTCAAGGTATTATCTTGCTATATGTAGCCCAGCTGGCCTGGAACTCATGATCCTCCTGCCTCAGCCTCTCCAATTCTGGGATTACAGGTCTGTGCCACCATACCTGGATCTAAACCTTTAGTTTTAATTATTTTACCAGCCTCAGACATCTTATTATAGTGACAAAATATAGATGGATACACTTGGAAATAATCATCCCAATCAAGATCCACCCAGGCGGACCTTTCCTCACTCTTGTGGTTTTTGGTCTCTCCCAGTCAGCCTCTTGTTCATCTAGCTTCTGTGGAACCCTCCACTGTGGATGGAAGTGATGGTCTTATTTGATTTTTTTGCCCCACTATGCTCTGAGCACCCCAGGCCTGGGTAAGAGTGTCATAAACTGTAACAGCTTTAGCCTGGCCCAGGACTTGGCATTGCACATATCTGGCTCAATAATTACTCACTGGCTGGTGGAAGGGCTAGATGTATGGATCAATGAGGAAAAAGGGAAAGCTTACCTTTGGGAGCCTGGCGCATATTTTCTGAACTTGAGCTTATGGCTTAATTCGTTTTTCTCTGAAGAGTCAAATGGCTTTCGTGATGTGAAGCGTGGCTTTATGGAAAACTAAGGTTGACAGGGCCTAGCTGTGGTTTGATATGGAACGCTCCTCAAAGGTACATGGACCTCATGTGAAAACTTTAGGGACTTGAGTCGGGTGAAGGGAGATTAGATTGGTGAAGGATTGCCCTTGAAAAGACCCGTAAAGCAGACCACCTCTCTTCCCTCTTAATCCCCCTCCATTGCCTTCCTCCTTCTTCTTCCCCTCTTTCTCCCTCCCTTCCCTCCCCTCTTCCTCATCTTACCCTCTCCCTTTCTCTCTCTTTCTCCCTATCTTGTGTTCTGCTATAATGTCCAGTGATATAACACAGGGGCAAGCTCCCTGTGGACTTGGGAACTGTGAACCAAAAACAGAAACAGAGAGCTGACTAATGGTATAACGAAAGGTATGTCAGCTGGCTAAGGTTTGTCTGGATAGCTCAAGAAGTCTCAATATCCTGTAAGGCCATTGGGTCCCAGAGCACAAAGCCCTTTAGCTATCGTAGGTCAGGACACGAGAGGTGACAGATGACAGCAGAGCCAGCATTCCTGGGGTACCCCTCTCCTCAAACTTCTCAGTGGGGCTGCTGCAGGGACTGAAGTGAAATTCTAAGTTCTAACCTTTGGGCCCTTTGCCCTTCCACACCTGAGTGGCCACCTATTCATTACTTGACTGGGCAGCATTCCTTGAGGTCCCACGGCCTCTCAGGATATTTGGAAAGATTCTCATAGAGCCAGTAACATGGATGTGATGTGAAGTGCATGGAACAGAGATGATGACACAGACGCTATCACCACAGGGTGCTGTTCAGGAAAAGGGCACTAATGTTGCATGCCCTTCTATCGAGGCTACAGGGCAGCTTTGCCCCTTGTCTTGGCCTCCTATTCCTTTGCCAAGGCTATCCTTTCTCCTTTGGCCCCTCTAAAGTAGCTTTTTGCGGTGTCTTCCTGGGATCTCAGGAAAGTAGAAAGCTGCTACAATTCTTGGTCTAGGCAGAATTTACCTGTTCAGGGAGAGTTGCATGACCTCGTTGTTTCCTTGAGCCTTCCCTGCAGCCTTTCATGGAGGCCTCTGCAGTTTCAGGTGTGTTCTGGGCCCTGAGCTGAACCTAGTGAGACTCAGGGGCTCCTGATGGAGGGGGCTGGGGTGGGGTTCATCCAGGGTACTGGGAGTCCCCAGGCTGAGAGCCACTGGCTTCTGTCCCTCCTAAAGTCCTGAGCAGGAGTTCTATCCTATGCAACCTTAGGATGGACACTGTATTTGGGAATAGGTCCTTAAAAGCAAAGTTAAAATTCAGTCATTTGGGTAGAGCTCTAATCTAATAAGACCAGTGTCCTCATGAAAAAGAAATCAGACAGAGATGACATTCATACATGGAGGGACAGCCATGTGAGACAGACAGGGAGGTGACAATCTGTGCACTTACAGTCCCAGGCAGAGGTATGAGAAGGCAGAGGCCAGTCTGGACCACATAGTGAGACTTTGCATCAAAAATCCCAACCCTGAAATGGCTCAGTGGCTAAAAGTGCTTACTGTGCATGTAGTTTTGACAAACAGATCTGAGTGTGAGCCCAGAAACCACTTCCCAGATTGGCAGGAGAAAGCAGACTTCTGAAAGTTGTCCTCTGAACTCCTCACGCATGCTGTGGCATGTTCATGATCTCCCACTGTGTGCGCGCGCACACACACACACAGGACCCTGCTTCTCCCATTCTCCCTTCTGAACTAACAGCCCTGTAGTCTGAGCAGTGAACTGTTTGCTCTTTGTGTCCCCTATGGTACTAGAAGCTTCACAAAACACAGCATATCTCTTTGTGTGTTTCGGGTCCCCACAACTCAGCACAAGTAGAGGCTCTTGGGATACTAGACACATGTCTTTGGGTGAGTTCTGTCTAAAACAAGGGTTGGAGGTCACATTCCTCAGTCCGGACTGAAATCCAGATTTTTTAATTAAGAAAGCAGCTTTCCCACCTCAGGCCTCAGTTCAGAGCTCACCCGGTAGGGGACCTACTGTTAGCTTCTAGGCTGTGTTCCCAAGCTCTCTAACCCTCACTGTGACACCCAATGTGAATTGCAATGGTGGAGGAGAGGGGTCATTCTTATTTTTTATTTACTCTGGGAGCCCAAGCCTTGGAGTGTATTAAACCCATCCCCAGCCACCAGTGATTTGCAAGGCTGTCAGCCCCGGAGAGTTAAGCTCAGAGGATGGCCCTGGGAGACTGCAGTGTCCTAACACCTGTGTCATGGCCTCCCAGAACTAGGCAGGTGTAATCTTTAGGAAATGGCCTCCGTCAGAAAGGAAGTCTGGTCAGCGGTGTTTCTGTGTCAGCCCGCCCCTCCCACTTCTTCTTGCTAACGGCCCCCCTTTCCCTTCCTGGCTTCAGCCACTCTTTCTTTCTCCCTCTGCTGCCCAGCTGACACCCTGCAGCCTCCTCCCCATGACAGGAGAAGGGCTCCTTCGGTGCGCTCCTTGGAAGAAAGCTCCATTCTTTTCCTCTTCACTTTTCTCCGCCCTCTCTTTTCAAAAGTGTGTGTGTGTGGGGGGGTCAGGTTCACATAGTATCAGATCCGCTGTTTTAACAGACACAGCTGGATGCACCTGTTTTATCAGCGGTGTGCCGCCATCCCCACTGTCTAGTTCCGGAAAGGTCTCTCTGCTTTAATGCTTTTGAGAGAAATAGGCTCTTAAGGTGTAGTTCAGGCTGATCTCAAACTTGTGATTCTCCTGCCTCAGCCTCCCAAGGGCTGAGATCACAGGCATGACAGACACATCGTGCCTGACTCTTGAGTCTGGGAGATCTTCTTTAGCCCCCCAACCGCCACCCCAAGAGCACCTTGTCCCTCCACATTCTCCCCTTTCCCAGTGCTCCCAACCTTTGGCCGTTACTAATATATTCTCACTCTGTGGATTTGCCTGTTGTGGGCATGCCACAGAACAGCAGCCGGCGGCTGGTCTCTGGCATCTTCAGGGATCACTGATATAGCACTCTGTGCCTTATTTCTTTCTGTGACTGAAGAACATTCTAGTTCCCCCTGTTTCTTGGCAGATGGACTTTTAGGTGGGTCTCTGCTGAGCCGTTGTGAACAGCACGGTACACCCCATTTTTGGTAGTTAATTCTGTCTCCAAACGTTGCCTCTTCAGCAGGCTGTCACTGAGGCTCTGAAGGTTACTGGTCCTAGAGAAGAGCACTGGATGAAGGAGACAGCAGGTCTGTGCTCTGACCCGGTCCAGAGGTTTGTCTGTCCTCAGTTTGCCCATTTCCTCAATGGGCCTTCAGCTCCTTGCCTGGCCCGCTCAGCCTTCGTGCACCATCTGAAGAGGCACAGAAAGGGAAAGGAAGGCTGAGCTCTCCAGAGACACCATCAGATGCCGGATGCCAGGGGGGGTTTCCTTCCTCATCTTTCCTTTGATTTCTCCCTTTCTGCTACTTCCTCATCTGTGGCTTCATCTATCTGCTGTGTCTCGATTCTGCTTTCCCTTCTTCACTCCTGGCTTTAGCTGGTCTGGAGCTGCCAACGGCGTGCTGTGTTCCATGCCCGGCAGCCGGAAAGAGAGCAGAGGGCTGCCTCTGCGTCCAACCATGCTCAGCAGCCCTGGGTGGTGGCACAGCACCAGCCAGAGCCGGGCTCCGGACAGGGAATGTGGACCATGGCGATGTCCTCCTGTCCGGCTTGGTTTACAGACAAGCTTGAGGCCTTTGCAGTGCAGGGTTGATGGGTGCTTGGCACCTAGAAGAATGCAAGCCGGCAAACCTGGGGAATACTTGGGGCAGAGCAGCAGATGGGTGTGCTGCTTTGAGAATGCTGTGTCCAGAAGCTTCTGGAAGGTGATAGCTATGGTCTTTTGATTTCTCCCAGCATGCTTGTTCACAGTGTCTCTCGTAGACTTTCCCCCTCCTCATGTGGTCCAGGATAGCTTGAACTTGCTATGTAGTTAAGGATGACACTGAACTTCTGGGACCCCCAGCCCTTCCCTCCAGAGGGCTCTACCTCATATGTGTGTACCAGCATGCATGTTTTATGCAGATTTCCAGATTGAACCCAGGGCTTTGTGCATGCTAGACAAGCATTCTACCAATCAAGCCATACCCTAGCCCATTTGTTGTTGTTTGTTGTCTTTGTCTTGTTTCTGAGACAGGGTCTCCTTGTGTAGCCCAGGCTGGCCTCCAGTTGTCAATGTCTGGAGATCCTCACCCTTAAGGCTAGGATTACAGCTGTTAGCCCTTATAACCAGCTTGCCCCTCATAGACTTGTGAATGGAAGCAGTACACAACTTACTGTGATGTCAAAGGGTTCATTTGTCTAGTTCTTAATGGCTGCAGGGAGCTTTCTCATCTAACCTTTCAGACCATGTGGAAAAGTAGATTCCACTTCCCAGATAAAGAAACCTAAGGCCCAGAGAGAGCGGCTATGAGGCTTTCTCAGACCACACAGCCAGAGGTTCCAACACTGCCTGGAACCAGTGTTCTCCGATGTTTTATCCTCCCTTGCACGAGCTGTCTGGTTTTAATAGCAGATAAGAACCATGTGGCAGGGTTTATTTAGGGAGATGGGAAATGAGTCCTGCAGTTGGTCTGCATTCATTTTGAAGAATATTTTCCCCTTAACATTTTAGAATTCCTCCTCCTCCTCCCCCTTCCCCTCCTTCCTTTTTTTTTTTTTTTTTTCCTTTGAGGCATTGACTTGGAACTTCCCATGTATCCTAGGCTGGCCTCACGCTAAAACAATCCTCCTGCCTCAGCTTCCCAAGTGCAGGTATGGGATTGCAGATGTGAGCCACCATGCCCAGCCACTTTTGAGGAGTCTTCAAGTCAGGAAGAAGTTCCGTGCAAGTCACAGGTGGCTTTTCCTGTGACTCAACCAATGCAGAGGCCTCTGTTCTTGCCAAAGTTCAAGCCAATTTCCCTCTAAATTGGTGTGTTCCTCATTTCGTTTCCAAGGGTCTGGTTCAAGGAAATGCTGTCCCTGTTTCTTGGTGATGGGCGTGGAGCCAAGTGGTGGAGGATGCTGCAGCCTAGGACTTCGTTCCGATGCTCCGCAGGAGTGCTGCTTTGGACAGAGTTCCAGCAGCCTGGCTCAGGCTCCATCTGGCAGGAGAGGCCGCTGTGTTGGAGGGAGAACCCAGGGAAAACTTGCCTGGAGGAAATTCGGTCAAGATGTTCGCTTTTAACACCTCTGGTCTTCTTCCAAACCAGAACAGGAAAGATTCTTTCTTAGGGGGTAAAGAAAGTTTTTAGGGTTTTCTGTGAATGGAGCCGAGTAGGGCAGGTCGTACTAGGCTCTTTGTGGCTGTGGTAAAACTGGAGAGAGAAATGCCTGGGAGTTGGAGGATCTTTTCTCTTGGCTGGACCCCAGGCTTGGAAGACAGTTGTTTGCCAGTGGCTTTTGCTGACCCAACTATAGAATGTGCCCAGTGGCCTCAGAGTTGCTAAGATGGGGTGAGTGGGAGTTAGCAGGGCTGGCAGTGCTCTGAAGGGAAGAAACCCCCGAGGTAACTTGAAGTCTAAGTTTAAGGGGCATTTATCCCCTTCCTTCCCTTTTTGAGATGTCTGATAAGATAAGGACTTTTTAGCCTAAACACAAGGCTACAGTATTACTGCTCAGAGTCTGAGGCAGTAGGCTCTCGGATTCAAGGCCATCCTGGACAGCAGCTCCTGTTAAAAACAAAACAAAACAGAACAAACAGACAGAAAGCTGAAAAGATTGCTCGCGGAGCAGGCAGGCAGGCACGGTGTGGAGCAGTAGCTGAGGGCGTCTCTAGCCTGCAGGCAGCAGGCGAAGAGTAAGGCTGGCATAAGCTTTGGAAACCTCAAGGCCACCCCCAGTGACATACCTCTTCCAATAAGGCCATACCTCCTAATTCCCCCCCCCCCCAAAAAAAACCGGTTCCACCAATTAGGAACCAACATTCATATTTGTGAGCCTATGGGAGAATTCTCACTTAGACTACCACAGAGGGCTAACTCCTGTTTTTTCTTAAAGTTTTATTTTTATTTTAAAATAAATATGTATATGTGTTTGTGCATGTGAGGGCAGGTGCTCTGACAGCATTCGGTTGCTCTAGAGTGAGTTATAGGGCTTTGTGATCTGCCCTCATGGGTGCTGGGAACTAAAGTAGGGTCCTTTGCTAGAGCAGTGCACGCTCTCAACCACAGGGCTATCTAACCAGCCCCTAAGTCTCCATTTTCTGGATATGCCATGGCATTGACCAAGACAACCTTATGATGAAGCAGAGGTTGTAGGCCCAAGGTCATGTGACTGTTGGGTTCTCAGTACAAGCAGAAAGCTACAGCACAGGGCTGGAGGTAGCTCAGCCATTAAGAGCACTTGCTGCTCTTGCGTGGGACCCAGGTTCGGTTCCCAGCACTAAAACATTTATTTTCTGTTTCACTCATTAATTTATCATGTGTATGAATATGGACAAAAGTGACTTATGCACTAGATCATGCCTCCTAAACAGGGTTGGTATCATCCAAAGGGGGAGGAAATGCGCTCTTGGTTGGCAAGAACACCCTAGTTCTGCGGTGACATGTGGCCCTCCAATGGGCTGCAGCCTACGAACAGATCCATGTTACATTTGCGCGTTAGCGTTTCATGGTGGTAGGGTCATGATTAGGAAAGAACTACCTTAAAAGTCTTTTTAGGAAGGATGGTAATGAAAACAGGTTGAAAAACCTAGAATTATTTTTTAAAAGCCTCCTTTGACTACATTCCTGGTCCCTGATGTTTTCCTGTTATTGTTCTCTGTGTGTATGTGTGTTTGTGTGTGTGTGTGACTGTGTGCATACTTGTGTGCATATATATGGAGTCCAGAAATCAGCTGTGTCAAGCCCCCTCCACCTGGCCAGGTGTGGTGGCACACGCCTTTAATCCCAGCGCAAGCCTTTAATTGGGAGGCAGAGGCAGGAGGATCTCTGTGAGCTCAAGGCCAGCCAGAGCTCTGGCTTGGACTACAGAGCAAATGGTCTACTTTGTAAATTCCAGGACAGCCAGAGCTACACAGAGATACCCTGTCTCAAAAAACAAAGACAAACAAAAGTAGCCTTCCACCTGTCTCTCCAGGTAGGATGTCTCATTAGAACCTGGAACCTGAGCCTCATTAACTTTCTGTCTTTGCCTCCTTAGCGCTGGAATACTGGAATTACAAACACAGATTTCCACTCCCAGCTATTAATGTGGTTGCTGGCAGTCAAACTATGGAACTCACACTTGTGTGGCAAGCACTTCGCCGGCTCTGGGATTGCCACACAAAGTTGTTCTCTGGCCCCCACATGCTCTCCTCCCCCAATTATACAACCATGCACACGCTCACATGTTAACATAAACGAATGGGCACATACACATTAACATGTGTACCTACACACACTCACATGTGCACACACAAACTTCTACATGCACAAACACTCATATGTGCACATACAATGGCAGCAACAACAATAATTTTTAAATGTGGCTTTTAATAGCACACAGGAAGGGAGAAGTGTATGTATGTGTGTATGTCTGTATATGTGTAGTGGGTGTAACGTGTGAGTATGAAATGGCTGCAGAATACCAAGACATAAAAGTGCCAAGCTCATGTTTGCATGAGTACATACATGTGGAAGAAGCTTTAGGAGAGTCATCAGAATGCTAATGGTAGCTATTGCTGGGCGGGACTTGTGAGACTGTTTATTGCCTTTCTGGAGCTGGTTAACTTTCATCTCCATTTTCCTTCAAAACACCTGAGTGAATGCTGCAATCAGGGAAAAAAAAAAAGCTTAATGCATTGAAAAAAGGAATGGATATTTTATTTAAAAGCAAAAGGGAAATTGGAAGGAAAGAGGCACCTCCTGGCTTGTTTTGTGCAGACTCTGGTGTCCATTGCTAAGTGACCGCTCCCTGGGAGGGGGTCCCACCCAGGGAAGTGGCCCTGGGTGCTTTTGGCTCTGGGAGCTCTGAGCATGGCTAAGGGAGGCATGGCCTTCCTCTGTCATAGCACAGTATCCTGGGACCACAGCCAAGTCCTAGGATGGGGCAAAGGGAAAGGTGGTCTGAACCTGCCCTCGTCTGTGTCCTGTTTCCAGCTGTTTTAGCAGAGGAGCCTCATCCTTCACCCATGTGGGAGCTGAAGTGTGGGGCTGTGGTGGAGAGGGTGTGCAGACCACAGAGGAGCGAGAGGGTGGGCTCCTCAATTACCTATACTTCAGGATAACAGGGAGTTCTATGTTTTCCTTTCCTTCTATGCCAAAAGCTCAGTGTGTAACTCGGGCTTCCCTGGAACTCACTGTGTAACTCAAGCGAGCATGGAACTCATAGCCTTTCCACCCCAGGTCTCAGGCTTGGGCCACCACGCATGGTTCTATTTTAAGAGGTCCAGAGGGAAAAAGAAAGATTTGACCTTCCTCATGAAGGTGCTTGCTGTTGAAAACAAAACAGTTTTCAACCACTGGCTGAACCTATCTAACAAGCAGGACAGAGAGCCAGATGCCTAGGAGGCATTGTCCGTGAGATCAATGAGGGTACCTCGTTAGTGCCACAGGAATGCTCCAGCTGTCAGGCCAAAGGCTCCCTAAGCTCCTAGAGGGCTGGGTGCTGCCAGCACGGTGCATATTTGGCTCCTTTCAGCCAGATGAAGTCACGGCCATCTCTAAGGAAAGATGATCTGAGCTGTTTCTAAGGTAGGTTTCTTTATGAGAAACACCAATCTGGGCCGTTTCTGAATCAGAACTGGGAGAGGAAGCACAGGCCACGCCTGCACCTCACCCAGGCCAATGAAGTCAGACTAGGTGAAGTTCTTCAACTGAGGGTGATGGACAGCCAAGGTGAGAGACTGAGAAAACTTGCCTTGGATGATGGGTGTTGTTCATGGACTGTGTCACGTCCCAGCACCAGGCAGCATGCTGAGGGAGCACACTCCTCTTGCCTTCTGACCCTCATAGGGAGGGGCCTAAAGTGCTCATTTGACAAATTGTGGTGAAACCTACCTGAGGTCATCCAGGTAGAAAGCGCTGTCACAGGCCTGTGGGACATGGACTCCAGCTGTCAGCATGACAAAGCTGTGGGGAATGTCAGGGCCTTAGGAGGATGGATGGGAACTAAAGGCTTGTGGCCACTCAGAGCCCAGCCTCTACCGAAGCTGAGACAGAAGAAAGAGATGCAGACTCCTGACAAAGCCTGGAGAGCCTTCAACTGTGCTTTTATTTCTTACACCTCTAACCTATATGTTCCTCTCTAAAGCATTTTAAAATATGTCCTGCTGTAACCAGCTTTTAAAAATGCATTCATTTGTGTGTGCAGGGGTGTGGGGGTGGGGAGGATCCCTGTGCACATGTGGAAGACAGAGGACAAGATTCGGGAGTCGGCTCTCCTTTCTCACCATGTGGGTTCTAAGGACTGAACTCAGGTTGTCACACTTAGCGGCAAGCACGCTTACCTGCTGATCCATCATGCCAGCCCCAATGTATTTTCATACCTCGATATTTCTAGTTCTTTAACCCTTCTATTCTATTTTCCTTTCCCAAACATATCTGTCTTGCCCATTTATGGTAAAGCAGCCATAACACAAGACGTGCTGTCTTAGCCGTTCTGAGAGTACAGTTCAGTGGAACGAGGCATGTCTGTATTGTTATGTAATCATCACCTCCATCCATCTCCAGAGCTGCTCTCAAATCCAAAACTCTGCTCCATTCACCACCTCTCCAAGCCCCTGGCAGCTACTGTCCAACCTTCTGTCTCTTTAAATTTCACTCTTCTACATCATAAAATTGGAATCATAATATTGTTCCTTTTCTGATAGACTGTTTGTTGGATGTTATAACAACAACAACAATAAATAATAATAATAAAATAAATAAATAGTTTTTTGATACAGGGTTATTTAGCCCAGGCTGGCCACATATACAATGTAGCCAAGGATGACCTTGAACTTCTGATCTTCCTTCATACCTCAAGCTCTGACACTGATTACGGATCAGCACTGCCATCCCCAGTTGTTTTTATGTTTTGTTTTGTTTTGTTTTGTTTTGTGTGTGTGTGGTGCTGGGCATTTGAGCATGTCAGGCAGGTTCCCTAGCAATGGAACCACAGTCCCAGCTTGCTTATTTTTATTTAAAATGTCAGGCTGAGATGTAACTTGGTGGCAGAGTGCTTGCGTAGCAAATGCAAGGCCTTGAGTTCAATTGCCAACACTGCAATAAAAAGAAAATCTAAGAGTGCTTGTCAAGAATGAGTGAGAGAGAGAGACCCAGGAAGTCTGAAGGATAAGTTCAGCTTTGAAAAGGACTCCAGGGAGTGATGGCTGGAACCATCCATAGTAAGCATTATGTCATCCATAATAAGCATTGCCCTCCTGGAGTGAGAGGTTAGATTTCCAGTCTGCCAAACTGGTCCACTACCCTCTAAGCTGCACCCAAGGCTGGCCTCTGCTTTCTCTGGCCTGGCTGCCAGAGCAGGGGTGATCCAAAGCCAAGCCACGGCTCTCAGAACATCTCCAGAGGGACACAGCATCTGCCTGGGGAGTTCTGACACCTTCAGAGCATGAGCCCAAGAAGGAGCCTGCTAGGATGCTGGGAGGGTGCCTTTAAGGGAAGGCCAGATTGTCAAATTGAGAGTGTTTGGCTCCCTTATTTCCTGCTGGATGTTTTTTGCCTGGGACTGAAAGGCATGTTTGATTTCAATGTACTATTTCATGACTGAGTGAAACAGATCTGGGAGATTAACTGTTGAGTGGTCAGTAGAAGTGTGTGGGAATTTGAGCCTTCAGGAAGTCAAGGTTCAAAAGCCGAAGCCCTCTCTTTTTGTTCATGTGGTGAATCCTGTTATAGGCTTGGATTCAGGGCAAGATGACACCTGCTGCTGATTTGCTGTTGTTGTTTCTTGTATCTTATTTAATGTGTGCTAATAGTAACACCTCATTTCCCCCCTGGGGAAGCAAAAAAGCTGTAGAATCACAGAAAGTAAATGCCGGGGTTGAGGTGAACTACTTCCATGATTTATAGTTGGACCTGGGCTTGACTTGAATCCCCATAATCCCTTGCAACCCAAGCTGGCTCACGAGCTTCCTTCCCCATTCCTCGTGTGCAACTTGAAAAAGGGGTACTTTCCCTCTTGGGTTGCTAAACAGGAAGATTATGAACTAGAAGCTGCCATGAATGCATTTGCTAATACATTAGCATATGAGAATGGAGCAGAAAGAAAACAGCTGAGGTAGCATTGTGTGGGCACCGGACACATTAGTGCCTGAACACCAGGTTATATTCCTTAGCTTCCAAGTTTTATCAGCCAGTAAATACTCCCAGCTACTCATTTGGGGGGCTGTGTGTGTATGTGTTAGAAGCAATTGGCAGTAGATTCTGTGGCTCCCAGCTTACTGTGTCCCCAGTTGTCATGAGTTGCACACCTGATAGAGGAAGATGTCATGTGACCTGTGCTGTTATTTGCCCAGGTTGAGCCATGGTTATCATAGCAAGGCCGCAGAGGCCAGCAGTGAGCGTGCAAACTGCTTTACCAGGAGCTGGGTCCACTGGTCTTGATATGCCTTTGCCTTCACCAGCTGGGTGATTGGGGCAAGTTGTTTTCAGTTCTGTGCAATGAATTGCCCATGTTTTAAACAGGTAGCTGTCTAGGTATAAAATAAAGTAGAAAAATAGAAAAATCCCCTCAAATTTCAGAACTCTACAATTTTCTTGAAAAATCTTAGACTGTTTTCATATAACTTTTATTTTATTAGCTTTACAGTTATCATTTTTATGTTGTGTGTGTGTGCATGTATGTAAGTATGTGCTCATCTTTGGAGGCCAGAAAGGGGTACTGAATACTCTGGAATAAGAGTTTTTGGTGACCGTGGGCTACCATGTGGGTGCTAGGAACCAGACTCAGGTCCTCTGCAAGAACAGTAAGTGCTCTTAACTGCTGAACAATCTCTTCACTCCCTGACCTTTTAAATCCAACCTTTAAATCAAACTATAGCCTACATGCAGAAGACGGCTCAAGCTTTAATGTGTATTCTGAGGAATTTTCACAGACTGAGAATTCTCCTGATGAGCATTCACACAAGGACACACTTTCTTACAGGACCACAGAAATCCCTGGCACCAGAGGGTGCAGGGAACCAAAGTGCTGCTAACTGCTGAGCCATCTCCAGATCCCGGCCTCTTAAATGTTAGTCATTTGGATGAAGTACAGTGTTTCACATTATGTGTGTGTGGGGTCGGGGGCAGCGAGAGAAATGACTATCCATTGCTGCTGTTTTTATTTTTAAAATATTCTTTTCAATATTTTATTATAAAAGTCTAAAACAATGGGAAAATTGAAAGAATTTTTGTAGTACACTTAGACCCTCATCATCTAGACGCTTCAAGAAACATTTTGTTACCCCTGCTTCGGATGTGTTTTTTTCTTCTGACTTGCTTCTTGAAGCTTTCAAACTTGAAAACAGCCATACCCTTTACCCCAGACACTTTAGAACTCAGAGATCAATTGCAGTGCAGTGTTTATAGTTACTTATTTTTCTTGTCCTGACTGAAATGCTTAGGGATACAAGCATTTTAGATTTCAGGTGTCTCTGGAGTTAGGAATATTTGTATATGCATAATGACGGTAGGGCACAGGTCTAAGCTCGACACATTTGCTTCCTATGTACCTTGTATGCATAGCTAGTGATGGGTAGTTTTCTACAATAGTTTTAATAATATTTTTTTGCATGGGAAAAATGTCATTGTGTGGAATTTTCCATCCGTGGCATCATGTTGGTGCCCTGCAAGTTCCAGAAACTGAAGCAGTCTTTCGGATTCACAGGTTCAGGGTGCTCACTCTGTGCTGTTTCTGCACCATCAAGTGTACACCTCTCAAGGACCACTTCTTACGTTTTGGCAAATGCATATCCCTGTGTGGGCCAAACATGGCCGGCAGGAAGAACATGACCATCACCCCAGAAAGTTCCCACAATTCCCTCCTGTGAGCCCCACCCCCACACTGCTAAAGCAGCCACTTGATTTTCCACCTGTGGTGGAGCTCCTCCCCTCCCCCCTCCCCCCCTCATCCGTCCCTCCTCCTCCTTATCCCTTTCCCCTTCTCTCTTCTTCCACCTCCTCCTCCATTCTCCTCCTCCTCTTTTTTTCCTTCTCCATTCCTCCTCCTTCTAAAAGATTTAGTTCCCGCTTATGTGTGTGTGTGTGCGCGCGCGCGCGCGCGCGCATACGTCTGTGTACCTAGAAGAGGACCTTGGATCCCTGAAGTTACAGGTGTCTAGGAGATGCTTGCTTTGTGCTGTCGGTGCTGGTCCAGTCCTCCTTGAGCCAGTCTCCTATTGTAATCAGTTTGCATCTTCCTGACGTATTGATGCTGAATTTCTTTCAATGTGCCCATTAGCCACTTATAGGTGTCTTCATCTTCACATGTATGGCTCTTACATTTAAAAAAAAATTTATTATTTGAGTATTGGTATATATGATGTGTTTATTCATTTGCACATCTGGCTATCCTTTCTCACCGCCCTCCTATCTTCCCAGAGCCAGTTTTATGCAGCCGACTCCCCCTCTTTCTCTATGAGTCTCTGTGTGCACCGGACTCACTTTGTTTAATTAGGGTTGCCTGAGTGAGCATGGGTGGGAGGTTATTTACTAAAGTTTGAACAACTTGCCAGGAAGTGACTCTCCCTCTGCCAACAGCTCCTCAGAGGGGGATGGGGTCTCAAGAGCCCCACCCTGCTTCATGATGGGGTGTCCATTGTCCTGTCTTGTGCACAACCACAGTTGCCTTGAGCTCATGAACACAACAGCCATGCCCCGTCCAGAGGACATTTCTCAGCACTCTCCTCCATCTTCTGCCCCCTCCCATCTTTCCTTCCTTCTTCCACTATATCCCCTGTGGCTCTTCTGCAGAGGATGTGAAGGAATGAGGGCAGCTGACTGGCAGATACCAAAGACCTGGCTGCTGCTCTGAAGTGCCTGCCATTAACAGAAGGTGAATTTTTCACACCTGTGAAAAGTTTCCATTGTCGGGAGCAAGGAAATGCTGATCTGTTCAAACTTAGCCCCAAATTGGACAGGGGGAGAACTCTGGGGAGCGCTCTGCATGATCCTTGTCTTCTGATCATCTCCGTTATATAACTTTCTTCCTGATGGGTGTCAGGCACCAACAGAACACAAGACCATTAGCAGATTTTGAAAGAGATTAGCCAGCCAGAGAAGCATGGCGCTGAGCAGAGTGTCTTCCTATTGGGAGGCGAAGGTGTTGCGGCAAAGGAGAATGTTCTCAGGACAGTTGACAGGAATGAATGCTTAAGAAAAGTGACACCCCCTCTCAACACTCAGGGATGGCAGGCCTCGAATTCCAGAATTCAGTGCCTGTCCTCAGCCGTTTGTAGACTGGGCACTGTGGGTTCACCGAGGTTTTATGAGCAGAAAGAATTCCCTGCTTCTTCTAGAGGTCTGTCTCATACAGTGGCTGGGCACAGGGGTCTGTCACTGAGATAGGCTGTGGAAGAGGGAAAAGCCGGTCACTTGCACCCCCATTTAGCTATCTATTTCTTATCAGATGTCATTGTGGAAGGAGCTACTGACCATGCTAGGAGGAAGTGGTCACCAAAATGTCACCATGTCCTGGGTCTGTATCTGGCCTGGCAAAAATAATGATATTCTAAAGATCTGCTTTGGGCCTCTCAATATGTCTGCCAGACAGGCCCCAACAAAATGGGAACTTCCTCAGAAGTCTCACACTGAGAAAAAGAAAACGCACCAACTCTTCTCTCAGAGGCAGCTTTCACAGAATTCTAATGGTTTGTTGGATAAAGTTTACAGGAGACTGAAAGCCCAAACAGTGATGGACCATTGGTGGGCCAACCATGTCTTGACCAGGACAGCTGAGATGTGCACACCCTTGGCTCTGTCTTTAAACTTTGATCTCATAGCGGTACCCGGAAGACTGACTCCTTGGATCTCTTTGCTCCTCTTTTCAATGTGTCCATACTGAGTCAGTCTCCCTTGTCTGCTTTCTGCTTTTAGTTTGGATCTTTCAATTGCCTTATTAAGGAAGTGTGTGTGGGCAGACCTGACTTGGGGCACAGGTTGTGCCCCTAAGTTTGCTAACAGGTCCCCAGTGAGCTTGCTCTCAGTGCTGCCGCATCTGAAATCCACCGCTGGGACTGCAACAACAGAAGTCCACAGGAAATAATTGTGGAGGTAGAGGGAGAGTTGAGGACAGGGTGTTTATTCACCGAGGGTCAGGGTAGGGATGGGAATTTCCAGAGGGACAAGAGGAACGTCTGTACCAGGGACAGTGACTTGCTCAAACAGCCATGGCCACTGCAATAGTCCACAGAGACAAAGCAGGTGAGACACACCTCCATCACCCATGTTTGAGCTCACCAGACTGGAGGGTGAACTCATCTTTCCACTCTTCTCATGAAGGGCAGACTTCCAGTACCTGAACCACAAGACAAAGGAACCAGTCCAGAGATTTCTGCACCTTCATCTCATCATGTTAGAACATGATCATACTGGTCTAGAGAACTCATTTCAAAAATCTCTTGGTGGGTTTAGAAGGGAACTTTGACCCAGAAACCTATTACATGAGGTCCTGTAGGCTCTGGGATGCAGAACAAAAACATCCTTTTCCAGAAGCAAAGGGTGGGACACATGCAGGGCACAGCATCATCTCAGGTGCTGCAGAGGACCTGGGGCTTGAGAAGGCAGGGAAGCCAGTGTAAGCTCACTAGGAGCGGGCACCTGGAGAGGTCTGCTCCCTAAGCAAATGTTATCCAGGACCAAAAAAGATGGAGGAAGTAGTACTGTAGAGGAGCTGGTGAGGCACAGGCAGAGAGGACAGGTCAGTTTAGAGCTGGGGGACAGACTGGGCCATGGTGAGAGAACCCATACTTCCAGGCAGGGGCATGGTGACAGTGTGAATGAGACCCCATAGACCCTTCTTTTTGAATGCTTGGCCTGTAGGGAATGGCACTTTTAGTAGGTGTAGCCTTATTGGAGTGGATGTAGCTTTGTTGAAGGAAGTATGTCACTATGGAGGTAGGCTTTGAGGTCTCATATATGCTCAAGCCATACCCAGTGGGACAGTCTTTCTGCTGCCCTTGGATCAAGATGTAGAATTCTTGGTTCTTCCAGAACCATGTCTGCATGAACACGGTGATGCTCCCTGACATAATAATAATGGAGTAAACCTCTGAAACTGTAAGCCAGCACGAGTTAGATATTTTTCTTTATAAGAGTTGCTGTGGTCCTGGTGTCTCTTCACAGCAATAAAACCCTAAGACAGAAGTTGGTACCAGGGACTGGGGCATTGCTGCAATAGGCCTGACTATGCTTTTGTTGGAGGAGTGTGGACTCTGGGACTTCAGGTCAGGGAAGAAGTGGAACAGCTCAGTGGTAGAGAGAGTTCTCTCTCCAGTGCACATGAGTGTACACCCCCATCTCTCCCCATGAACCAGAAGGTAGGATGTGGCTCAGAGTTCAGGAAGTGCTAGGTTTGAATTCTGGCTCTTGTTGCTTACTAACTGTGAGACTTCGGGCACATGATTTGACCTCTGTCTCAGATTTCTCACCTGGAAATAGGGCTGCTGAACTGTGTGTCAACTATGTGTCTCTCGAGGCTGATTGGAGATGCCTATGAGTAAATACATATGGAAATTAAATCTGTCCCTTTGGGGTTTAACCTCTGACACCATTGCTAAGGCTGCTTCTGAACAAATGTCAGAGTGTCGCAGTTGTGGGGAGTGGGTAGAAGGAAGAGGGAAGTACAGTGTATGAGTGGGGAAGGGAAAATGTAAGGGAAACCTTGATCCAGATGGATTCCCATGGCAGCAGGGAATGAGCCAAGGACTTTGGCTGCACCAGTTTTTATTTGAGCACTAGTCACTTTATGTCAGCATAATTAGTTGAACCTTGCCCATCACACCTTAGTATAAACAAGTATATTAGATCTGTTGAGTTCTAAATAGGAAAGTAGGGAGAAATCAGTAAAACATAAATTCTGAAAAGTTGAAAGCGGGGAGAAGAAAGATATATATGTGTGTGAGTGTGTTTGAGATCGGGGGTTGTGTAGCTCAGGCTGATTTCTGATCCTCTCGCATGATGAGACTGCAGGTATGCACCAGCACATCTGAGTTCATGCAGTTCGGGGATGGAACCCAGCACTTTGAGCATGCCAGGCAAGCACTTCGTCTCCCGCGCCCTGTTTGCACAAGCTAATTTTCTACATTTGTATGTGTAAGTATCTCAGCCCACTTGGCTGATCCAGTGGTCTCCTAATCTGTAGCAGGAAATACTAAGATCCTGCAGCTCCTTTAAATGGCGAGTAAACTCCCATGTAGTGGATCACAACCCACTTACAAAAACTTACTGGCTGTTCCTTTTGTCTGGGTGGCTCCGTTCAGGCTTTACCAGGGCTTCAGCAAGTTTCATTGTTATGATGTGTGTTTACACTTCACTGTGGTGTGATTTAACTCATAGGCACAGACATGCCACCCTCACCTTCAACCAAGACTCTCTGGTGTGACTCTGCCTGGAAGTGTGACAACACCTATCTGTTTTTGTATGAGCCATGAACCAAGTACATAGTGCAAGTTCTGCAAATGAACGCAACACAGTGTTTTAAAGCTGATTAGGTAGGCATGCATAAATAGCACATTCAAAAAGAGAAAGCTGGATAATTAAGCATTTGAGGACTCTGATTTCCATAAGTCTTAACTTAGTAGGTTGGTCTCAGTTGGTAGGAGCACAGATTCTGAGACACAGGGATTTTTATGGTCTAACAGCTGGAAGTCAGTGCCCTTTCAGCTTGATGTTGACTGGTGTTGTTTTACACTAAGGTGGTCAGTTTTGAACCATGGTCTTTAAAAGTTAAGCAAGCTCCCATTTTCCTAAAGAGGGGGCTCAAACACAGATCCTTTGACAGTAACTATTCCCTGGATGATTACCTTTTTGCTAACTGTAACAGAATAACATGACACATGAAAGAAACAGCTTAAGGAAGGAAGGGATTTGAGCTCACAGTTTTGGAGGATACAGTTCATCATGGCAATGGTGATATGGCAGAGTTCACCGTGTCTGTCTTTCTGGATCAATTATTGGTCAGGGTTCTCTAAGAGAACAGAACTGACAGAATGAAGACATACACTAAAAGGGAATTTGTCAGACTGGCTCATAAGGTGGGGTCTAGGTCATGCTACAATGGCTGTCTCACAAAAGGGGGTCCAGTTATCCAGCAGTTGTTCAACCCACAATGCTGGGTGTTTTGTGGGTCCAAATCTGGCACTGGAATCCTTGAAGAGTCCTAGAAAGTTGTTGGTTTTCAATCAGCCTTGGAATCCCAAAGCAGTTTTCTCACATTGGTAAAGGAATGCCACAGCAACAAGATAGATGGTCTTGCATGAGCGAATGACAGCAAGCAAACAAAAGAACAAAGTTTCCATCTTCCACATCTTTTTATGTGGGCTACTACCAGAAAGGGTGGCCCAGATTCAGGATACTTCAAATGGTATGATTAAAAATATCCCTCATAAGATATTTTTATGAAATATATTATAAGATATTGCCCAGGATCTTGGGTTTTAGTTGACTCCTGATGTCATCAGATTGACAACCACAGTTAGCCATCACAATCAGGAAGTAGAGAGCTTGGGCTAGAAGGGGCTGATTATTACCCTCAATGCTTATCTCCTGCCCCATGCCTCACCCAGTGACCCACTTCCTCCAGCTATCTCTCACCTCCTAAATGTGACACAGCTTCCCCAAACAGGGTCATCAAGTAATAATCAAGTGTTTAAAGGCATGAAATTAGGGGGTTGGGATTTTGGGAGCATTTTGCTTTCAAACCATACATTTCAGCTCTGGCCTCACGTGTTACAATGCCAAGTGTATTCAAACAAACTTCAAAAGTGCTCATAGTCTTGACAGTCCCAATGGTATACAGGAGTCCAAAGTCAAACAAGTTTTTGTACATGCTTGCGTTATATAGTGGCACACAGTAGATACTAGTATTCCAAACCCAAGGAATGGTAGCACAGCAAGGAAAGGCTGGACCCAAGCACAAACAAAACTCCCAGGGGAAACATTAAGACCTGCAGCTCCATGCCTGGCATCTGGCCCTCATGGTGGTTCCAGTGGTCTCAAAGTGTTCTTCCCATTTTCACCAGTACAAAGAGGAAGGTTTCTTTTCAATGATTCTAATTTCTTTAACAACTAGAGCCACATTTGTTTAGCTTGTCTGCATCTATCTTGTCCACAACGTTGAGACTCATTCACGTTTCTTTCCTCACCAAACCACATATTCCTACATATTTCTTCTCCACCTCTTACTGAGATTCCTTACTGTAAATTTGGCTAACCACAGGGAACATTAACCATGCCATGGCCTGAATGCTAACCTGTCTTAAAATTTCCTCTGCCAAATAGTTTAGTCCATGGGTTTAGAGTTCAGCCTCACTCACATTTTTAAAAAATAGGGCATAATATCTAGACTTCATAGCAAAATGTAACATGAGATGCATGTAGCTGAGTTCCCAATAGAGTCCTCATTTCCTTATGGACCCTCATGAGTTTAGTCTTCACTGCTCAGGTCCGTGTTCTGGTGCCTCCAGAATGGCTCATTTTAAGCTCTGTCTCCAGCTCACTAGGGATTTTCTAGTGGGTAGCTCCAAAAGTTTCCACATTCCTTTTGAGTTCCAAAGTGAATCAAATGATCATGTTTATCACAGTGGTAACCCCACTCCTGGTACAGGTTATCCATGCCAGTTACCTTCCTCTTCATCATGACAGGATACCTGCCATTTTGCCTTGTGCTTTTCTTTTCTTTTTTCTTTTCCCAATTTTACTGGGTTTATATTTTTCAACTTTTTTTAATTCCAAGATATTCAAGAGGCCATGTGCATTTTCTTCTAGTTCCCTCAGTCTCTCCCAGTTTGTGAAAATGCTTCAAGATGCCCCTGTCTTTCCTAGACCAGCTTAGCAACTATCCTTCATATATGTTTTTATAAAATTTATTATACACTTTATTCACTTTATATCCCAATTGTAGGCCCCTTCTTCATCTCCTCCTGGTTCTACCTTTCCTCCCTCTTCTCCCAATTCCCCTCCCCTAGTCCACTGAAAGGGGGAGTCCTCTTCCCCTACTATCTGACCCTAGCCTATCGAGTCTCATCAGGACCACTTGGATCCTCTTCCTCTGTGGGTTGGCAAGGTCACCCTGTCAGGAGGAAATGATCAAAGAGCAGGTAACTGAGTCCTTGTCAAAGGCAGCCCCTGCTCCCCTTACTAGGAAACCCACATTGAGTCTGAGCTGCCTATGACTATGACTGAGCTGCTACATCTGAGCAGGGGGTCTAAGCCTGGTGGTTTTCAAGAGCTCCATCCATAATGGCAGGGAAGTCTGGCAGAGTTTATAGCAATGGGAGCCCAAAGCTGGAACTCATACTTCAGTTAAAAAGGTAGGAGAGAGCATGAGCTAAAAGTAGGGCCAAGCTATAATCCTCAGCACCTGTATCCCAGCAACCCACTTCCTCCACCTAGGTTCTACTAGCTAAAGGGTCTACAATCTTCTAAAACAGAACCACCATCTTTGGACTAAGTCTTTAGAAACATGATCCTGTGGAGTGATGTTTTGTGTTTAAGCCATAACACCCACAGAGTGTTGGATTCTATGGGTCTGGAATGGGGTTTGGGAAGCTGTGTTTCTGATGAGCTTCTAGGTAACATTGGTCTGTGTTCCACACTTTTGAACATCATGCTGTGAGGGAATCCATACCTTGTCTCTCCAGAGGTGTTTGCCTTGCCAATAAAGATGAGAAAGTCGGCCATCTCTTTTAAGATGAGAGCAGCGTCAGCTCCCTAGGGATCTCTTTGTAACCTCTTCTAAAGTTGCTTCTGGAAACTGGGTTCAAGGGCTGAAGTGGACTGAGCTATAAAGGGTAAGCACATTCATTTTCCTCCTCTCCCCTTCTGCTCTCTCTCCTTCCTTCCTCTCTTTTCCCTTAACTTCCTCTGTTTCTTTTATGTGCTAGGGATCAAACCCAAGGTCTCACACACATTAGGCAAACATACTACCACTGAGCTATATCCCCAATCTTTCTCTCTCTCTCTCTCTCTCTCTCTCTCTCTCTCTCTCTCTCTCTGTGTGTGTGTGTGTGTGTGAGTGTGTGTGTGTGTGTGTCCTCTATAGTCACCATCATTCTGTAGTCCATCAGCAAAGGCACTATCCTGTGACAGGATCTTCTGGTTTCCACTCCGGTCCTTGCCCTTGGCTTGGGACCATCAGGGTCAAGTTCTCATCACTTATTTCTTGCTCTCACAGAAATAATATGGTGGTCCTTTCCATTTCCTTTTGAGAGCTTAGAGTTATCCCTCCTTTCTGGGGTGGGGTGTCTTCAAAATTGTTATTGTATCTCTTCCTCAATCCTAAGGGTATTCTCTTCCTCATGACTTGTCCTGACCTATAGAGCCCACTGTGCCATCCCTGCAAAGAGACTGCTGATGTGTCCTGTCCCTTTTCTGGGATCAGCACCAATGGTACCAGAGGGACCTCAGGTCTTGGTCCAGGTCATTCTGAGTACTGCTTTTCCTCAGTACTGTGTATCAACTACACCAGAGCTTGGGCTGGGCCTTGGCAAGCTTGGGGAGCCTTTCTGAGTTCAGTGGCCTGAGCTTTCCCAGTAACCTTTTAATTCAAACCTGGAGTGGGTGGTCCTGAGGACTCCTGAGGAGGGTGTTCTCGTATGTGCCCTTTCCAGTGTGTCGGTGATGTGCAGGGATGGTTTGCTGTCTTTCCCTTGGTGGACATTTGAGCGTTGGCTGCCATTTCCCTGGGGCTCTGCTCGTCACCGGCATTCTCTTTGCCCTGGCAATCATTCCCAGACACCAGTGCATTTGCAGGCACAGTCTGAGACAGGCTTCCTGCCAGCCAATGACCATGGACCTTTTGAGAGTTTCTGCTCCTCTGCCTGGGGCCACCAGCCTTCTTTGTATCTCTCAATGGCGTGGTCTTGCCACATAAAGCATTGCCCTTTTGAGAACGAGTTGTGCATCTTTGGAGATCACCCCTCGTCTTCACTCCATGGCCTCTGCCATGTGCTCCTCTTTCCCTCCTCATCCTGCTGGCCTTTGTCTATTGGCTTCCAGAAGATTCTGTTCAGAAACAGGCAGGAATGATGGATCTGGCCAGCTGAATATCTGCCATAGAACTGTCATCTAATATCAATTAAAAACATGAAACTTTCATTCTCTTTAAAATAAATCCAACATCCATAGATAAGGATTTACACACAGGGTGAGCTGGCCTAATCTGACCACCTAAAATCCAAAAAGTGTTCCAAACCCCAGGACATTTTGAATAGTAACATTATTATAAGTGAGAAAATCCCCCATTATAAAGTTTCATGGTGTATGTAATTACCTTTGTGTGTGTCTATGTCTGTGTTTGTAGATGTATGCATATGTGTATGTGTGTATGTATTTTATGTGCGTGTGTTTCTTTATGTGTATATGTGTGTGTGTGTGTGTGTGTGTGTATAAGTGAGTTGGGGTTTTGGACTCAGGTTTCTATCCTCAAAATAGCTTGTTATGTGTGTACAAATATTATCAGTCCCCCTCCCTGTGAATCAGAAATCTTTAACCCTTTTAGTCCCAAGCCTTGCATCTGAGGAATGTTCAGCCTGTAACGTGTCCCGTGCCCTCTGTGGAGCCAGGCATCTTCGGAGCCGGGCTCTGCCTGGGGGTTGAGCTGACAGCTCTGAGCAGAGTGAGAGGTGCCCAGGGGTGCGCCTGGGCTGTGTTCTCATCACCTGGGATATCTCTGGCCTGACACAACTTTAAAGAGGGATGACCCACATGTTCCCCTGCTCACTTCCCAGTGAGTGCTGTGTATCTCATGATCAGAATGATACTCCTGCTCGTGCTGGGGAGAAGAAGGGGTGCAGGTGAATACGGAGCCCTGGGCTTTGGGCAGGAGGCAGGAAACAGTCCTTGGAGTCTGGAGAGTCTCCTGTGATCACAACTCCCCATCAGTCCCTGGTTATCCCGTTGCCTTCTCCCATCTGCTGGGTCTTGCCAGGCTTCCTGTCACCAGCTCCTTCATGTCACCAGCTCTGTGGCTATGGGCTGGATGGTAATGGGTGTGGGGACGGGTCTCCAGGAAGCTTCTCCCTGTCAGCTGCACTCTCGGACCAACTGTGTTGCCACCTTCCTTGCCTGTGGCCCAGCAGACATGCTCTGCGACTTTTCCATGTATTGAAGGATGTAAAGCAAAGAATTTTACCCTCAGATTCTAAAGACTAGAATTCAATTACAAGATGTCAGCTGGGCTGGTTCTTTTAGAGGTCTCTTTCACGCGTCTTCTCCTGGTCTTTCCTTTTTATCTGTTTCCTGATGGTAAGAGAGAGAGTTTGTTTGTGTGTTTGTGTGTATGCATGCACATGGGCATATGTGCACATACTGATGTGTGCAGGCCAGAGGTCTTTGTACCATATCTTTCTTCAGTTGCTCTCCGCATCTTTAAAGTATGAGACTCCTGTATGTATATAGTGTGCATGTCCATATTGCTGGCGTGGGCGGGGAGCACTTGAGTGTCGTAGACACATGTGGCATTGAGAGGACAACTTGCGGAAGCTGATTCTCTCCTTCTCCCTCGGGTCCTGGAGACTGAACTCAGGTAATCAGGCTTGACAGCAAGTGCCTTTACTGCTGAGCCATCCTGTACGCCCTCCTCTTTATTTATCATTGATTTTGTGGTGCTGGGAATGGAACCCCTCATGCGTGCAAGGCAAGTGCTGTTCTACTTACTACCTGCCCTGGCCGCCTGAGTTTTGAGACAGGGTTCCTCACTAAACCAGAGGCTCACCCTACCCACTTCATTTTCACTCACTTCTTTAACTTTGTGAGGATCCTGTCTTCACACACGATAGTGTTGGGCTGGAAGACATCCCAGTCAGAAGCTACCTGTTGTGCAAGCTTGAGGACCTGGTTTGGATGACTAGCACCCTGGTAAAATCTCAACATGGAGGCCAGCCTGCAAGCCCAGCACCGGGATGTGGACACAGGAGGATGCCTGCAGCTCGGTTGCCGGCTAGGCTAGTCAAATCAGTGGTCCCCAGGTTCAGTGAGAGGCTTTGTCCCCCAAAAGAGCAATTTAGAAAGAAAACAGGCGTTGACCTCTGGCTCCCATGCAGCCATGCACACATTCTTTTTTCATGAGTGTGCACAGGTGGATGCATATGCACACACAAGCACTTCACACAAAAATATACAAAAGATTGAAAAAATGAAACTACCTTCATGTCATGAGGTACTGTGTGGGGGTTGGATAAAGGGAGGACACAATTCGGTTCATGACACTCACCCTGCTATTCACGTCTAAAGCTCCCTGCATTTGGGGCATCAGTGCGGACCTCCTATAAATCTATACAGCTAACGAACTATGTGTGAAATTGAAATATGTATACGTACATATATACACACATGTGTATGCACATATATGGTTGACATGTACTGGGGACATTAAGAATCTTTTCTCTGAGAGTTATGGTTGCTTTCAGTGTTCTCCTTTTATAGTGTGTCTCCTGGTTGTTTGTTTGTTTTAAGCTCTAGAGCATGCTGGTTAGTATATGCTCTGTTTTGTAGACTGCATTTTGTGTGTGTTTCCTTGGGTGATTGGAAGGGCTTATAATCTGATTTTAGTTTCAGTCATTATCTTTGAAACAATCATATAATCTTGCATTATTGCCTGTCCTGATTTCATAGGGTCTGCTCTATCACTGCTAATAAGTAATGATACGATTATTCTGAAAGACTATCAATATTTTAAAAGAAGTGTTAAATTTATGTTTGTTTATTTGCATGTGCGGGTGTGTGTGTGTAGGTATGTGCCACTGCACATGTAAAGCAGACAGAGGACAACTTGAAAGAGTTTGTTCTCTTCCATCATGTGAGTCCCAGGAATACAAATCAGCGTGTCAGGCTTGGTGGCGAGTGCCTTTACCTGTTGAACCATCATGCCAGCCCACATGTGTTAATCTCTGCAAGGTCTATTATGTCTTATTCTGACCCTCTTCACAGCTGTATACTGCAAGGCATCTATTATGCATAACTTAAAGAGGAGAATTGAAGGCCTTAAGAGGAATGTGAATTTGCCCAAGACCCCTTGAGTTAGTAGCTAACAAAGCGGGAATTCAGCCTGGAAGCTTTTTAGCCTGAGGCTGTATACACAGACAGACTCCAGGTTCTCACTTGGACCCGTAACTCAGGTAACCATGGCATTGCCCTCTGCTTCCTGTTTCTGTCTTTGGAACTAGGCTGTTTACAAGAAGCAATTCAGAGCTACAAGTGGAGGAATCCAGACCTGCTCTGGGACTTAGGGGTGTGCTGAGGGGTCCCTGGATACTCATTTAAAGAGTGGCTATAATGTCCCCTTAACTCCGGCAGCTGCGAAGGCACAGCGAGGTGGTGAACACTGTCTTGGCCCTTGGTTTTAGCCTGGTGTCTGCAGTGCTGTGCTGGATGCGTGGGGACCGAGTGTCACACTGGAGTCACTGCTGCTTTCTGCCGTGGCTTTCACTGCCCCATCGCCAGCATCTCTAGTGATTCCACTCCACAGCCACCGGTCCTCTGGGCTACCTCTTCAGGAACACCTTAGCACCTGTGTGAGACAGTACAACCAGCCAGGAACCAGTAGACATATGCAGACATGGCCATGAATATAGACACACATAGATCTCAAGCACATGTACCTCGACACACGAGGCATAGACACAGACATACACACTCATGCCTTTTCAAAGAGCATCTTTGTAGGGACTGTTTCATGCATGCCACATGGGACTGATAGTTGTGCAATCTGTCAGGCTCCTGTGTCTGATGACTAACTTTGACACTACCAAACAAGCCGCTTCCCTTTCTTCTACCAAACTAACCAAGACCCTGCCGACGGTCTGCCCACCCAGGACAGACAGGGAAGAAATTCAGGGACTTCAAATGGACACCTTCACACTGCCAGGAGATGGGATGAGTTAGTGGAATGACACAGTAAGTCAGAGGGCCAAGCCCATCAAAATTTCAACCCTGCCTGTCTTGCCCTCTGGATTTCAATAATTATCTTGTCCGTGCCTCTTCCACTAACAC
Source organism: Pachyuromys duprasi (assembly GCA_028658305.1). Taxonomy (NCBI): domain Eukaryota; kingdom Metazoa; phylum Chordata; class Mammalia; order Rodentia; family Muridae; genus Pachyuromys; species Pachyuromys duprasi. Next base: position 52,699,665 of record CM053757.1, read on the forward strand.
TAATACTCTTTTATAGAGACTTTCTAGTTAGGAGATGAAATTAAGACCATCAACTGCCTTGCCTTGCTCCGGGATCCAGGGGAAGAAATATTTGACCTCTTACAGTTCTAGACGCTGAAAAGAAACCCTGTGTCTCAGAACGAGGAAGCTGCCTCTGTCCCTGGACAAATGCTTTCTTCTCAAGGAGTGGGAACATTCCTTGAGCTGGGCTCTTATTTCTAGCATGCTGATATTTTTCTTAATATTGTGAGTGAAATTTAATTAAGTTTTCAATTGGTTATTGATGATATGTGGCTCCAGAAGGATGCTAATAAAGAGACTTCCTCCCATCTTCCGTGGAAATTCCTCTGGAATCTACTCAAGCTCTGAGGCTGGCTGTTGGTTTTAGATTAGCATTCATATTTCCTAGATAGCATTTTAATATCGTTTTGTGCCTGTTTTTAGTGTCTTCATAGAGGGTCTGAGATCAGCCCAGGCTTAGAACCAAAAGAAGGTGTTTTGAAAGCCTCAGACAGATGTGGAATATTAGCACATGGGCCTGTCATCCTCTTCCAAGGCAATTCTTTTTCATTTTTAGATATTAATAGGACTAACATAAATAATTTTTTTCTAGCAGGATAGAATGATGATAACAGATGAACCTCTATGGGAAAAGTGGAGGGCAGAGTGTCTGGAAACCTGGGTTCTGGTCTGGTTTGGTTCCAGTGTTTTTAATTGTCCCGCTGAATGGAAGTTCCATGTTTGATGTTTCCTTACCTGTATAGTAGGGACGACCATGGTTTCCCTAGCCTCCTTCATAGTGTGTTACAAGGAAAAAGAAGAGTCAATAGTGTTCTTTTATATTTAATTAGATGGCTTCCAAGCCCTAAAAGAGCTACAAAAATATTTAAAATAAATAACATGACCAGGAATTCTCTCATTCATTCATCCACCTATCCATGAGGTATTTGTATCGAACCCATAATGTTTTAGAAATTGCTGTAGACACAGGGAAGGTAACACTTACTAGGCAGACCAGTTCTCTACACAGTGTAGTTTACAGTCCAATCAGCAGAGATTTCTTGTATGTCAGCTAAGTGATTAGACTGTGAAATAGACAAAGGGGTTGAGGTGGAGGTTGAGACATATTGTACAAGGGACTGGCTTGCAATGACATGACAATCAGACAGAGAACTTAATGACAAATGTGAATGAGCTTTGTGGAAATCTGGAGTAACAGGAAGGGTAAAGGGCCTGAGGCAGCAGAGTACGATGAGTTGGTCAAGCAGGCAGGGGAGAGTTGAGGTCTGGGAATTCCAGGGCGAGGCTGTTGCAGGATAGCATAACTCACCCCGGGGACTCTGCTTTTTCCTAAGTGTTAAGGAAAGCACTTGGAGGGGTGAGAACTGTACAGCCAGATTCCTTGTCCTAAAAGATCAGAGTGTCTGCTGAGTGGACATTGATTGGAGCTGGCTTTGAGCGGAGACGGACAGATGAAGGGATGACGGAAGAGCCTATACTAGTAAGCAGGGCAGGCAGTGAGGGTGCATTTGGGGACATTTTGTAGGCCATGCTGACTCGGTTTCCTGACAAAGTGGAGATGGTGATCTGACTTTGCCTGTGAGATGGAAACGTGTCCTCTGCCTTGCTCTTCAGTCTGGGCATCTGCCCACATTTTCTGCAGCACCACTGTGCTGAGTCAGCCACTTCCCAAAGTGCTGGTCGGAGGAATGAAAGTCACCAAAGGGTTTGATGGCCTCAGGGAAATGACATCCTGAGACTCAGACACTCTTCACATGATCCCTGGATTGTGGAACAGTCAGGTGGGTAGGAAGCTAAGAAAGGGAGCTGGCTGCCCTTGTCACAGTCACAGGCCACTCAACATGGGCAACACTGTGTTTAATAAAAGCCAGATACGGTGTTGGGGGCATTTGCCATTCCTCAGTGTCTCTAGTTCACTTAGACATCCCTTTTTGGTACCTGCCTGATCCTCCCCTCAGCCCTGGCAATCATCTTGTTAATTTATGCCTAACTCTTTAAACTTGCCCCTCTCCCACAACTCTGAACTGAGGTGACACCTCCTCGCTTCTCAGTAGTTCAGTCTTCACTGTCCCTCCCTGTTTTCTGCTAGCCTGATTCTTCTTACATCTTCTGGAAATCTCCTCTCTGCTTTTCTTGTCCCCATTCTTGTCTTCCTCTTCTTTACTGCCATCCTCCTTCTTTGTTGTTTTTTAATTTTTCTTAAGGCAAGGTCTCACCATTGAGTTCTCCCTGGCCTAGAATATACTACGTAGCCCAGGGTGCCCTTAAACTCCCAGTCATCTGCATCAGCCCACAGCATGCTGGGATTACAGGTGTGAGCAAGCACGCTTGGCACTTTCGCTGGGAATTTCTTCCTTTCCCAGTGTTTGGGCATCCAGGCTGTGGACCGAGGACAGCACTCAGTCCCTCATTTCTGAGGCTGATTGTCTTGTGGGTTCACTGAACACAGAGCTCAAGTGAGATACCCAGTCTCCGGGTACTTAAAGAAGAAAAAGAAGGTTGGGTGTCTGTTTGCCAGTTCCCATCACAGGGAGAAGGTAAGACCCACAGTCAAACCAACGGTAGAGAGATGATGCTTATACAAGTACAGACCAGCACTGCCTTAGCAGGCATAGCCCGGCACCATGTTACTAGGAGAAACCTCTCCAGCTAGCTCAGGCCCTTGGTAGTGGCAAATCAAGCTGGAAATGGGCAGAGTGACAGAGCTGCTGCAATCTGGAAGGGTAGACTCAGGGGGAAGAAAGGGACAGTCACATTGGAGAGGAAGGGAACCTGGCACATTGTGAGTAGGCTATAAAGTAGCACAGTATTGCAGCTCTTGCTGCTGGATTTGTTTCTGTGGTGGTCTGAACAAGAATGGCCCCCAGAGGCTCATGTGTTAGACCCATAGGGAGTGGCACTATTAGGAGGTGTGGCCTTGTTGGAGGAAGTGTGTCACTGTGGAGGTGAACTTGAGGTCTCATATGCTCAAGCTAGGCCAGTGAGACAGTCTGCTTCTGCTGCCTGAGGACCAAGATGTGAAACTATCAGCTTCTTCTCCAGCATCATTTCTCCCTGACACTGCCATGTCTCCTCCCTGCCCCCCCCCATGATAACGGACTAAACCTCTGAAAGTGCAATCCAGCTCCAATGAAATAGTTTCCTTTATAAGAGCTGTTGTGGTCATGGTGTCTCTTCATAGCAGTAAAACCCTAAGACGGTGTCCAAAGAAAAAGAAATCTGTGTTGAAGAGATGCCTGCACCCCTATGTTCCTCAAATAGACAATATATGGAATCAACCTCAGTGCCTACTGATGATTGGAGAAAGAAAATATGCTATATGTATGGAGTGGAGTATTACTGAACCCTAAAAAGGAAGGAATTTGTAATTTGTCCTGTCATTTGTAACAACTTTAAGGCCAGCAACATAAACCAGTCACAGGAAGATATACCCAACACAGTCATGGTCACATGCAGAATCTAAAGAAGTTGAACATAGCAGAGAGCAGAATGGGGACGAGGGTGGCAGGATTAGAAAGCTGAGGAGATAGTGATCTAAGGATGCAGGAGGAGTAAATTCAGGGGAGCAGCTGAATAAGATGGTGTCTATAGGTGACAAGAATACATAGTATTTTGAAAATCACCAAGAATAGATTTTGTGTTCTTCCCACACGTCATACATATCTGATGTCATAAATGCTTTCTTCATGGAGGAATTCCACAATGTGCACAGAATTTAGAACACCATGCTGTCTGTATATGACAAATGTGTACAATGCTAACTTTTAAACAAAAAACCGGGGCCTGAGAGACACTTGAGTCCCCTGGGAAAAGGGTGAGAGAGTGTTGGAGGATGGGTGCTGCTAAAGCCATGAGTCAGGCTGGAAGAGAGGGATCAGAAGTTATGCTAAATGGCAACAGTGAAGACTCTACTCATTTTAAAGAGACTTAGTTAACAATCATTTATCTGTTTGTTAATATTTCTTAATATTTGCCCCCAGTGTGGGGCAAATACCACCTGTGACCTCAGCTCCCAGGAGGCTGAGGCAGAGAAGTCCAAGCCAGCCTTGGGCTACACAGCAAGATCGTGTCTCAAACCAAAACCAAAAGTATACAAACCAAAAACAAACTGTGGATGCCTAAGTATAAAGTTCTTATTATGTGGCACCAATGAAGAGGAGGGGCCATGGCAGCCAGCCTCCTGCGCATGAGGCTGGGTGGGGTCAAAGGCCAGGAATTCTGAATCAGAGGTGAAAGCATGTGGTTTTTCCTGCACCTGAGCCAAGACTTGGAAAAGGCTGGTTGGAAGCAGGTTAGTTAGCTGCACTGGTTGTCTGGGAGTTATAAGGGACAGGAAAGCAAGGTGTGTGAGTGGTTGAAGGTACAGTCACACACACACTGAAGTACCGGGGACTCTCCTGCTCTCATGGCTGCCAGGTCAGCCTGGGCTACACAGGGAGAACCTGCATGCAAAACAAAACCAAAGTACCTAGGAAAAGCATCTTAAGGAGAGAGGGGCTTATCGAGGCTTGCCATCTCAGGTAAAACTGTGAGCATTTGGGCTCATAGCTCTCAGGTGGGGGTGGGGCAGAACATGGTGAGGGCAAGATTGTGGTGAAGCATAGCTGCCCATCTCACGGTGGCCAAGAAGAGATGGAGGGAGGATGGCCAAGCCACCCTCTTCAAGGACACCTCCTGTGGCCTACTTCCATTGATCAGGCACCACCTCCTAGTTTTCACCTCTTTCCACTAACGCTGTTAAATTATGAGTCAATCAATTAATCAGTCCATTGATTGAATCAGGGTCCTTACAATCCAAAGAGCCTTGCTCTGATCTCTGAGGCCCAACCTAGTTTAACATGGGTTTAAGGAAGATGTTTCATATTCAAACCATGACTTTCGGTTTTGATAACATTGTTGAGGTCTAATCCAGAGACAGTCCATCTATTTAGTGTGTGATTCAGTGGATTTCAGTACACGCATACAGTTGTGCAGCTGCCACCGTAATTGATTTTTGAACCTTTTGTCTTTTCTGTGAGAAAATGTGAGAAGCTGAAGTGATGGCTCAGAGGTTAAGAGTGCTTGATGCTCTTCCAGAGAACCCAAGTTTAGTTCCCCTGACTCACAATAGCCCATAACTCTATCTCCAGGGGAATTTGATGTTGTCTAGCCTCTATGGGCATTTGTGTAGACACATACACACACACATTCACACACTCACACACATACACACACTTGTGCACAGTGAGAGAAAGACAGAGAAAGAGATCTATGTGAAAAGAAATCTATGCTCCTTAGCAATTTTAGCCCACCTCCCTAACCACCCCAGACCTTGACAATCAGATGATCTCCCTCCCCCTCACTTTTACTGTTCAATCACCTATATGTGGGTTAGTGCCAATTCAGCTCTGAGCCTGGCTTCTTTCACTTAAGATTTGCTGGAGGTTTATCTGTGTCAGGACTTCATTTCCCTTTGACTTCTAAATGATGTTCCAGGGTGTCTAGGCAGCAACGTTAAGCGTCTGGGTCATTTCTGCTTTAGGAATGACACATCTGTGGACATATGCTTTCAATTCTCTCACACAAATACCTGGAGTGAAACTGCTGGGTCATATGGTAATGGTTTGTAACCTTTGAGAACCCGCCAGGCTGTTTTCCAAGGCCTCTGTGTCCAAGCAAGACCCTAGGAGGCCTCCAACTCCTCCACATCCTTGCCAACATTTGTTATTATATGTGAGTCTTCACTATTACTGTTGCTAGTGGGTGTGGCATGCTACTCATTGTGGTTTTGCATCCCCCCTTCCCCCAAGGCTAATAGTGACAGACATCTTTTCATGGGCTTGTTGTCTGTCTTCCTTAGAGAACGGTCTGTTCAGAGCCTTTCCAATTAAAATGCTTATCTATGTATTTCGGGGGGAGGCAGGGGAGGGATGTCCAAGGAGGCCAGATACTTTGGCGCTGGAGTTACTCTTGGTTGTGAACTGCTGAACATGGGTACTGGGACTCAAACCCAGGTCCTCTAGAGGAGCAGCTTCTGAGCCAGCTCTCCAGCCCCAAATAAGCTTTATATCAACGAGCCTGTCTCCCCCTCCCCCTTTTGACACAGAGGTCTCACTATGTAGTGCTGGCTGGCCTAAAACTTACTGTGTAGATCATGCTGGCTTTGAACTTATAAGATCCACCTGCTTCTGCCTCTTGAGCGCTGGAGTGACTGAGGCCGTTGTGAGTGGCATGCTTTTGTCAGTCTTTTAAAAATTGGGTTAAAAACCAAATGTCTTCAGAACTGAGTTGTTAGTAATCTTTATATACTGAGGATAAAGGTCCTTTTTTTCAGGGGGCTGGATAGATGGGTCAACCTCAGAAAGTTAAAAACAGTTTCTGCTCCTGGAGAGGAGACAATCGTGGCTCCCAGCACCCATGTGGTGGTTCACAACTATCCGTAATGTCACTTCTAGGAGACCTGACACACTCTCTGGCCTCCCCAGGCACCAGGCACAAACATAGTGCACATAAACATACGTGCAGGCAGAACATGCATGCATATAAAAATAAAATGAACAAATCATTTTAAAAAGATACCTTGTCAAATATATGACTTATGAAATTTTTCTTTTCCCCTTTGTCCTTTAGAGTATAAAGGCTGTTAATTTTGGTGAAAGTCAATTGATTTTTTTTTTCTGCTTCTATTGTCCTAAGAAACTATTGCTTACTCCTGGTCATAAAGACTTAACGCCTGCATTTTCTTCCAAGACTTTTTAAAGTGTTTGTTCTTTTGTGTGCGTGTGTGTGCTCATAGGTGCCTCTGCCTGTTTGTGTCTGTACATGTGAGTGCAGTTGCCTGCAGAGGCCAGAAGAGGGCACTGGGTCCTCTGGGGCTGGAGTTACAGAACAATAGAGCCTTTTTTCTTTTTTCTTTTTTTTTAATTTTATAGTTTTAGCTCTACTGCTTAGGATTTTGAGCCTAATGGTGTGAGGAATGGATCTAGCTCCATTGCCTTGCAAAGAGATACCTGTTTTCCCAGCATCCTTTGCTGGCAACACTGTCCTTTCCCTATTGAACGGCCTCTGCATTTTGGCTAACACTGTGTCATTTAAATCAAAGGATGACAGACCAAGCTGCCGACCCACAGGGAGGAATCAATCAAGCATCGTTTCCATTTATAATATCATTCTACTTAGAGTTTTTAAAAAAATCCTTCACATTTTTTTATTAATCATGCAGGCAGGCAAAGAACAAGTGTTGTAAATTAAATATAAGCAGGGAGACACCATGTTTTGTTTTCTGGCCCAGTGAAGGGGAAGGAGGAGGCCCTTGGCTTCATCTGGCTCTGGAATTCCATGGGCTGTGGGCTGAAAATCAAAGCTGAGATTATCAAGTGTGGACACTCTGGCCCTAGGCCTGTCCATGCAGGGAATGGTGTGTCTCCTTGCCACCTCTCCTCTGTCCCCTACCTCCCTTGACTCCTCAGCGCTTCCCACAGCAGGAGGTCAGCACAGAGCAAGCAGTGGCCTCTGGACTCTGGGCTTGATTTAGGAAGGGATTAGGGAATTGTTTTCTTCATCACAGAATGGAATCCTGGAGCGTCTTAGCCTGCACCTCCCACGCGCGGGCTGGGTGTGGAGCTGCTCCAGAATTGTTGGTATGGGTTGTGAGGCTGCACAGACGGCCTTGGCCTCTTACATGACTCAACCTGGTCCAAGACAAGGTCAAGGACCTGGCTCCCAGACCTGGCTGCCAGGGAACCTGGACTTGAATCTGAATCTCCTACGAATCCTGCTCAAAGCCCAACAAAGTGACCGAGAGCAGAGGATTTAGTTAAGCCCCAGATGTTTAGAAGTCTGAGTCAGTGTTTGCCTGTGCTCTTGCAAAGAGTTTATGTGGCCCAAGAGGTGGTCATGGAATGTGCTCAGATCTCTGTGAGGGTTCTAGTGTTGAATCAGCATCTGCAGGGAGAGGCTGAGGGAGTGGGAGTGGGGTAAGAGGGGTGGGAATAAGAGGGTAACAGCATGTTACACACAGCCTTCTCAGAACTAACTGGCCTAGGCTTGAGAATTCAGGGGTCTAGACTGGGGTTCATTTGCCTTGTAGGGGGGACCTAGTATCTCTGCTTTTTAAATCATCACCTTAGAAGCAAGAGAAAACCCCTCACCTAGCATTTATTTCCCTGGTTCACGTTCATGTCAGCAAAATCAAAGTTCTCAGATGGGTATTAGTGCCTTTCTATCCTAGCTGTAAGCCAGTGCGTCACTTGGGGAGTGCACACTGCAATCCTTTCAGGCTTTCTGGGTGGGATATGGATGCTGACATCTGGGACAGAGGAAAACTGAGCCTTCTATGGAATCACCAAGCCTGTGGGACCAGGCCAGAAAGCTCCAGTTCTTGGATATGGGTAGCCTTGCTGCAGGCATGCCTGCTTGTCTCTGTTCATCTCAGGTTCATGCTGCAGGCTGTGCAGAAGGCGTACAGCACTGCCTGGAAAGCAAGAGACCCCAATATAACCTGGGGGCATTTGAGGAGGGTCTGCTGGGGTTACTGATGGGTCTTCTTCTTGGGGATCCCCAAATCACTTTTCGCATTATCTTTATTGTTCAGAGCAAATCCTGCCATCACAGAAAGTAGGATCATCTTGTGTGGGGCTTACAGGTGCAAGCGCCAGGGCCCTGAAGGCACCTAAGACCCAGGGCCTGGCTACCATTCCAAACAGCACTAGCCAGTTGTCAGGAACATGCCAGGCTGGGAGCTTGAAATTTCCCAATTGTGAAATGCAGCCAGTTGACTCACATGAAAACCACAGACACTCCAGCGGGCTAGATCTGTCCGGCCTTTGAGTTTTAGTCTTTCTTAATAGATTAGAAATTAAATCCTAAGCACATAAAAGATTGGTGGGAAATCTAGTACATGATCTCACCTCACACCTGGGGTTTTAGGCTCCAACTTCCTAGCACTATCTCCATGCAACCATACTGGACTCCCCAGGTAAGGAAATAGACAATAGAAAGTCATACTGCTCAAGTGCCAGAGTTGAGATTTGAACTCATAACTTGCTATCTGACTGTCTTGCTATTTCTAGAAAATAGAATCAGAGACTGTTATTTCTAAAATATATCTGCTTTCTGATACCCCACATTGGGATTGGTTTTTCAACTCCCAAACAAGGGAAGTTGCTTCTCTGAATTTTGGAGATTTCTCAGCAACAAGAAGATATCTTCACTCTGTGTATGTGTGTGCATGCATGTGTGTGTGGGGGAACATGTGTACCTGATACTCCTGTACATGTGAGTTCTCTCCCTCATGTACCCTTCCCATTCATTCATTATTCAAGTGTGTCCACACTGAGAACTCCAAGGAGTTCCAGAAGAAGGGAGCCAGTTGGCACAAAGACTTTTCCCCCAACTGAGAAGCGGCTCCTCTTTCCAAAAAAGGGGTCCCTTGAACCTTTGCTTTTCCTGAATCCCTGGGTCAGTTCCTGACGACTCTGCAAGGGCTCTGCAGTTGGAGCAGCATTGCCATCCAGCCCCTGCACATTCAGAGGCTGCTCTGGGGTGGGGGGGGCGCTGAGGGGCAGCACCCACTACCGGCACAGCTCACCCAGTAAAACTATACCCGGTTGTCTCTGGCTCTGGGGGTTTCCAAGTCTGTGATAGCACTGGGGTGGAAGGTCTGCGAGTGAAAGTGAAGTGCTACTAAACAAAGCAGGGTGGAGGGCCGCCTAGCCGTTTACTAGCTAAATATCTTCCGGATGTTTTCACAGTTCTTTAAGGCTCCTCCAGGGGGAGGCCACAGGATTTAGTCAAACGCCTTCAGTGCCTCCCACCCTCAGCTTCCCCCTTGCACCCTGTCCTTAGTCCCAGCACCACTCAGACCTCCCCTCCCTCACTGTATCACAGTTCATTCCCTCTCTCAGGCTCCTGCTTTCTCCCTCTATAATTACATAAATCACTGTACAACATGCTTTTCAAGTTAACATTCATTTTTAAATTTTATTTTTTTAATATTTAATTATATCAGATTTACTTATTTTTATTTTATGTATATGGGTGTTTTGCTCAGATGTGTATCTGTGCAATGTGTGTACACAGTACTCACAGACTCCAGAGGAGGGCGTCAGATCCCCCGGAATGGGACTTACAGACTGTTGTGAGCCACCATGTGGGTACTCGGAACTGAACCCTGGTCCTCTGGAAGAGCAGCCAATGCCCTTGGCTTCTGAGCCATCCACCTCTCCAGCCCCTTAACTTAATATTCTTTAAATACAATTATATCAGACTAGCTGACACACAGGTGTAATCCTCAGGAGACAAACGCAGGAAAAGCAGATGTTTGAGGCCAGCCTGGGCTACAGAGACTTGGTTTACAGATGGTCAGGGGTGGGGATGGGAAATATATTTCTATCAATGAATATATTTTCAGCCATTTCCAATGTTTACCACCCATATTTCAACAAATTCCTACTTAAAGTCCCCTAGCAATGGATACTGCGGTTGCTTCCTTTTAATATTTTTTTCCTGTTAAGATCACCGAAAGCAACATCCTCTGTGATGTTGTCTGTCTTTCTGCCTGAGGTTCATGTAAGTGGTTATACCAACATTGCCCTATTGCTCTTTAGAAAGGTCAGGCCAAGTTGTGGCCTTTCACAGTGCCTGCTGCCTTGTTTGCTTCTCAAGACAGGCTCTTTCGGACCACAGAGAACATTTGGCGACACTGTTGTCCCCCACAGAAGGGATGCTATGAGAGTCAGGCATCACAGCACCTGGCCGTGGGACTTGTGCTCCTACATGATATGCATTGGATATCTGGGAACCTTTCCAGGGTTGCAGGAAAAGGCTGCAGGGGTTCCTAGCTTCTGAGCAGCCTTCTACACCCAGCATCTAGCTTCTGCGAGTATGTGCTACCTTCTCTGAGCATGAGCTATAGCCCATCCCTACAGGACTAAGGCTGATGAGGTTTAGCTTTGGATGCATCCAGGCTGGCAACAGGCAGGGCCCTGTGTCATGGAGGCTGTACTGTCTCTTGGGCCCCAGCCCCACTAGGGTGTCTGGGTGCAGGTTTCTGGTTCAGCCTTTCTGGCTCAGGTCTGGCAGTAGGAGCTGGGCTGCAGGTACTGGGCTGTGGACTGCCCATTTTCCTGTCTGCTTTCAGCGTGTCCTTTTCTTGCTGGAGGCTTGTGCAAGGCCCCACCACGAGGGGCTGGTTGGAGCCGGGAGCCGCGTGGGGAGTCCTCTTGGACACAGTGATGGCTCTGTTTTCTCATCTGCCTTGCCAGGGGCCCCCATTCACTGCAAGGAGAGTCACACATTCCCCCTTGAGATAAGAATAGAGCCCAACTGTGCCCCAGGACAGAGTCCAGCTTCTTTAGCCGGCCCTTCGAGGTCTGGCAAGGGCTCCCAGATGGTACTGGCATGAGTGGGCCCTGGCTGCCTGCCCCGCCAACCTCTTGTGCATTGTGCAGCGGAGACAGTGGGTCCAGTGTGCATGCCTGTCCAGGCCCCAGGAACCCACCATGACCAGGCTCTGCCCAGGGTGGAGGAACTTCTCTTTATATTATCTGGTCCAGGGCTCTGCAGTGTCCCGCCTCTTAGCAGCTTTGATGTGCCCAAGATTTAGCCATGCTTCTGGAAGGGTGGGAAAGGAAACCAGGCTTGGGAAGGGTAGCACACATTAGCAAAAACAGGAGTCTCGATAGTAAAGGACACTAAGCAGCTGAGGACCCCTAAAGCCCTTTACTGCAACCTCAGAGGATGTGGCAGGCGCCTGTGGAGATTAGAGAAGGCAAATGTGAGGAGCAGAGTTCTGGGGCCTCCACCCTTAGCCCTGCCTGAATCTGAGGCAGAAGATGGAACATCTGAGAGTCTTCCAGATGCCCAAACCCAACAAGGTGCTATTAGCCGGGCAAGGGCTCAGAGTGGGGCTGGCAGTGTGGCTCAGTGGTAGGGTGTTTGCTAGGGATCTGGGTTCGATCTGCGGCCTGACAAGCTGAAAGCAGACCAGACAGTGACAGAAGAATGCACAGGGTTCCCTGACTCTCCTCGGGGTCGTCCCGGGTGATGCAGCCTTCAGACTGCTAAGCGGTTGCCTCTCCGTGTTCCCTGGCCTGGCTGCACCAGCACCTCCTGGAAACTCGCTGGCTGGAGTTACATGCCCACCCACCACTGCTAAATCCAAATCCTGCAGCAGACCTCGTAAGTCTCTGTTGTAACACTTACCCCCAGGGACCCTGCTGTATGGATCTAAGCAGAATGTCCCAAAACGTCCCCAAATGCTTCGCTGACACGTTTCAAATAAAGAGATACAAACATACTATCTCCCACCTTACCTCAAAAGAATTCACCCTACAGATTTTTTTCTACATATTTCTGTTCATTTTGCAAGCATGTGAGATGGGTTTTGGAGTCTATCGGTACAAACACTAAGACTTCACAGAGGTGAATTTCCTGTGTTGAACACCTATGATTTTCATCTGGGATCTTTTCGCCTTGACTCTATGCTTATCCTTCTGTGGCTGCACCACCTCAGCAGCGAGCCCCTAGGTCAGGGTTGAGGCTAACCCACAGTTGGTGATCCCCCACCCCCGTGACCCCCTCACTCGACTGAGAAGGACTCAGTCTGAGTCCTTGACTGAGTATTTGCACAGGGCCCCACTCACGTTAGTGTTTGGTACAATGGCCTCGAGCTGACAGTGTCCGGGGCTATCTCCAGTGAATGTGGGCCTGGTAAAGGAAGGACTCTAGAAGGAGCTGGCTTGGCTACCTTTCCAAAGAGACAGAAAGCACGGCTTGTAAGCCTTCAGTGAGAGGGAAGGATGCAGACAAACACAGTGGCTGGAGCCTGACAAGTCTGAGGTATCAATCCCCAGCTGGATGGGTCTGGGAATGATGCTCTAGGCACGGCCCTATGCCTGTTTGCAGTGGGGAGGGCATGTCTGAGGGGTTCTGGATGCTGTACAGCTGAGAGCTTATGCCTCTGTTCTCCTCCTTCCTTCCACCTCCAAGGGCTTTGGGGTCCACTCCACTTGGAGACAGAGGTTTGTCCACTGCTGTTTGGACTGGCAGTTGCAATGGCCAGATTCAGGGCCATGTCTCCAGGCCACTGGTGAGAGATGACAGGGGCCAGAGAGGCAGCTGTAGGACAACTCAGACACTGTCCCATGCTGGTTATAAGGGGTTTTGAGGTAAGTGGGGCGGGATAGAATACTACATTCTGTACTGGGAACCTTCTGGGCTTCTGAGTTTTGTTGGGGAGGAATGAGGTTAGATAAAGGGGAGGTTGAGGTGAAGCAAAGGGGTCTGAGGCTAGCTCCTCAGTGCCTCTCTCCCCAGCTTGTGCTTGCCGCTAGTGGGTCTAAAGCTCACATGCGGGAAGAAGCCTTAAATTACATCTGTCTGTGCAGAAACACTCATCTAGGTCCTACTGTTTTCCAAGCATTGTTGAAAACACTAGGCTTATAGTTGCTCACTTAATCCACAAACAGATTTATGACTTACTCATTTTACATATGTGGAAACTGAGTCACAGAGAAGCCAAACGATTTCTCCTTCTGTTATCCAATGAACCAATGGCAAAAAGTCAAAGTTTATATTTAGACCATCTCTCTCTGGAGCCCAAGTTCTTTTTTGTTTTCTTTCCTAGATATTGTATTTTATTTTTGATGTGTACAGGTGGCAGGCGCCTGAGGAGGCCAGAGGCACTGGTTTCCTGGAGCTTGAGATACAGACACTTGTGAGAAGGCTGATGATATGGGTGCTTCCTAGGAACTGAACTTGGGTCCTCTGAAAGAGCACACATGTGCTGAACTGCTGAGCCATCTCTCCAGCTCCTCCAGGGCCCAAGTTTTTTAGCTCCTGCCTGCATCCTAAGATTGCCCTTCCTTCTGTACTCCAGCTGCTGGTAAGACATGACTTACCCCACCAAACCTCACTTGCCAACTTGGTTCCCAGGGTAATGATGTAGGGCTGGGTGTCCAGCCTCATGAATGGGCGGATGTCTCTCCCTAGAAGCTTGGGGAATTAGGTTTTCTGAAAAGGGACTAGATCTTGGGGGACAGAGGGATGGGTTTTTGTTTGCTTGGGGATTTCCTTGTGTTTGTTTATTTATTTTGCATATGTGCATGTGTGTCTCCAGTATATGCCATAGTGAATGTGTCAATTCAGAGGACAACTTTTGGGAGTCGGTTCTCTCCTCCCACCGTGTAGATCCTGGAGACTGAACTCAGGTCGTCAGGCTTGGAAGCCAGTGTCCTTACCCGCTGAGCCATCAGGCTGGCATAGGTTGGGCATTAAGGGACTGTCAGTCACTATAGGAGCTTGTTGTCATAAAGCAACATAACCCCTGGTGTTTGGCCTCTTCAGCATGTATCTGCTCATCACCTATGTGCTTGTCCTCACCCTGTGACATCATCCTTCACAAGCCCCCTCCAACCCCAAGCCAATTAGATGCTGATTCCACACTTTGGAAAATAAACCTCTTGGCCTCTTGCTTAGTTCCAGAGTAGGGTTGAGTCTGGGCCTAGCAGGACTGTTTGAAAGCTCAGTTAGTGGGGAGGAGGAGGGGAAGGACCATAGTGCCTCTCATTCCTTGATGGCTACTCTCAAGATCCTGAAATCCATCAAGGAAAACAAAAGGAATTGTTTCTAGTTGATGGAGTCTGGACTAGTTCTTGGTGATTGTTCTGTAGTTGGTGGCTGTGTCTTCTCCTGGGACCTAGGACTATTCCAGCCAGCTCATAGTTGCATGTAGAACAGAGAGAGGTGGAAAGGTCAAGAGCTGGCAGGCCATCAAGGGTCTTCAACAACAGAAACCTTGGTTTTGTTCCTAACAGGAAGTACCTTGAGCTCTGCTCACTAGCAGCCCTGGGCAGTGGCTAATGTTTCTAAAAACATTAGCTTGTGGTCAGAGGCCTGAACTTTGTAGCCCAAGCTGGTCTTCTGTGTATCAGGTGTGGCAAGTCCTCTGTCTTCAGACTGTGGCTTTGGGTGGAGGCACATAGCTAGACAAGAAAAGTCAAAGCCCTTCTAACAGGCGTCGAATCAGCACCAGTTAGCGATGGCGAACCAGTAGGGCTCACTTAGCACCGGGGTCTGTTCTCCTCCAGAAAGTATTGGTTCTACCACATGGGATGGTGAAGTTGGCCCTAGAATTAGTGCCTTCTGGGACAGTGTCCTGGCAAGGAAGCACCCCAGCTTCTTGAGGAGAAACCACTGCACTGTGGTTTGTCTGGTAGCTGAGAGGAGAGCAGGTACTAACTCCAGCGGTGGCATTAGTGGGAGAGAGGCTGGAGGCCGGCTGGACCTAGGACACAAGAATCAGCGAGTCCTGGGGTACCGTGTGTCAGCGTACTCCACAGTTCTGTGTGATGGGCTTTCTTGTATCCATCATATGAAGCAGGGAGGACCTGCTCACTCATAAGTCTTCCAAGTGAGATGTCACCTGGTGAGAAGAGGGCCCTACAAGCCCTTGGTGGCACTCATTAGCCACCTGTCACTGGGTGCGGGACCAGGGGAATGGGGTGACCAGAAGGGCTCAGAAGACGCCCATACTGTGACATGAAAACAATGGCAACATCTTGAATCTCTTTAAATTGTACCACCGAGGTCACCTGGGCACCAGCAGTCCCCTCACCCCACCCCCTGCTGGCTTGTTTTGTTTTTCCAGGCAGAGTCCAGGCAGGTAATTCCATAACCCAGGCTGCCCTGGAACTCGAAGCCATCTTACCTCAGCCATGTCAGCAAAGAGAATCAGGTGCCGCTTTGCCTAGCTCCCCCTTGTTCTTTTCTATTCTTGGCCCATCGCCACCTTCTAACATTCTTAGGGGTGATTTTGTTGTTGTTTGATAGAGTATCTTGAAACCTATCATAGGATGGCCTTGAACTTGGGATCATCTCTCAGCCTCATGGTTCTGGTGTGCAGCATTAGCACACCTAGCTCCTTCCCTTTCTTTCCTTTCCCTTCCTTCCCATCTCCTCCCTTCTCCTTTCCTCCCCTCCCCTTCCATCCCCTTTCCCCTTTCCCTTCTAAGATTCTTTATGTTCTACTTAGCTCCTGTGGATAGCATCTACTCCCTCACCCAAACCATCCCTGCTTCCTACTGGAAGCCATGTTCCTAGAAGGCAGAAGTTCATTCCTCTCTCTCTCCTGTTCACTGATGAGCCAGGAATACCCGGAAACAGGGCCTGGTATACACTATATATGCTTCTTGGAGAAAATGGGCCAGGCAACACTTGGCTGGGCCCATCTGTCCCTGAGAATCCCTTCATCATGCTGTTATGCTGGTTTCTAGCAAGGAGGGAGACAGCACTTCCCTGGGAGGTGCCTGCCTTGGCCCTGCACTGTGCTCTTGTCTTACTTGGCCCCGAAGCTGGACCACCCGAATCCCTCACAACAGCTCTTGGCAGGGTGCTGAGGGCCTCCCGGCCAGGGAGGCTGAGGCTGACAGGTAGTGAGTGAGCGGAGCTGTTTGCAGCCAGGATTTCGGAGCCTGTGGTTGGACTGCATTCTCCCGCCCTGCCCCCACACTGGCTCCCACCCTGTGGGCTGGGACAAGTGGAAAATTGCCTGATTGAGGAATCCAGGGTACAGACAAAGTCCTTGTTTATTTAGTCTCCATTGTCTAGGCTTGCAGCTAGGATGAGACTCCTGGCTTCATCTGGGCAGTTGGTCACTGCACCCACACCTACTAGAGATGCAGGGCTGCTGCTTCCTGTTGTCCTCTTGGTAGAGCACAGACTCAGGTGCTCTGCCTGGAGCCCTGCATCCATATGTGCTCATCAAGATGTGCACTTGACATCCCCACACAACCTGCTCTAGACTAGGCTCCCCAAGGTCAGAGAATGACAGCTGTGTCTTCACAGCTGTTCTAGTCCAAGTCCTCAAAGCTCTCTCTCTTGTGCTGAGGAAGCAGGTTGGGGCTTTTCCTGCAAAACTGATTTTAACAGCCCCTGTCCCCCAGACCCACCCCACACTGTTAGATCTAGAGCCACCAATCTGATGACCTAACTGTTCGCAATCTCTTCATTTACTTATGTTTTCTTTTTGAGACTTTCGCTTGGGGCTCTCACTGTGTAGCCCTGACTGGCTAGGAATTGTTTTTGTAGAGCAGGCTGGTCATGAGATCACAGAGATGCTCTGCCTCCACCTCCTCATGCATGCTGGGATTGAAGGCATGCACCACTGTGCCTGCCCCAGTCTGTTCTTTTTAAGTAATGTTTCTGATCATGTCACACTTCTGCTTAGAACATTCCAGTGTCCCTGGAGCCAACAGAGGAAAAGCTAAGTAAGGCAAGTGTGGCCCAAGAGACAGTAAAAAAGCATTGCCTCTGTAATGAGCATTGTTTGCCTTGTCATTGTTCCCTAATAACACAGCAAAACAATTTTTTTTCAGCATTTACATGGTGTTAGGTATCAAAAGTAATCTAGAGATGATTTTAAAGTCACAGGAAAGGTTGTTGAGGTGGCTCAATGATTGAAGGGGGTTGCTGCCAAGCCAGCCACAGGGTGGAAGGAGGGAAGCAGCTCTGAAAGTGGTTCTCTGGTCTGGGTGTGAGCCCATGTGTGTGCCCCAGCACACACACAGAGTTAATTTTAAGATAAAGTATAAGATGCAATTGTGTGGGTTCTATACAAATGCTAAGCCATTTTATATAAGGTACCAAAGGGACTGAAATGGTGACTCAACAGTTAAGAGCGCCAAATGTTTTTGCAGAGGACCTGGGTTCCATCCCCAGCACCCACGTGGCAGCTCACAACTGTTCCTGCAGTATCCTCTCCCAGCCTCCAGGGACACAGATATACTTGTAGGCAAAACACCCATATACACCAAATGCGAAGATTAAATACTTTAAGTGTGTTTGTGTGTGTGTGTGTGTACACACACATGTGAAAGGGGGAGCACCGGGCATTTCCAGTTGTGGTGGCTGTGGGGGACCCTGGCCTTTATCCTCTATAGATACTGAATGACATTGGTACTACCTGTGAGTCCAGCCATTCACTTCAGGTCTTCGGGAGTTCTTCAGAGACGAGCAGAAGGGTTGTCTTGCCTGTGTGTTTCTTAGAAGCGATCACTGTTAGAACTTAAGGGACCCAGCTGATCTCTGAGCCCAGCCTCAGGTCATCAGAGTAATGAGGACCTAAAGGAGAGAGAGACCCACTGTCGTTTGCAGGCCACCTGCAATTTCCAGAACCCCCAGGCTTGAGAACTCCTGTCACTTCACCATCTTCTTCCAGCTGAATTATCCACTGCACTGTGGGTCCCTTCTCCCAACAGCCGCAGCCAGGAGCCACGTGGCTCCACAGTTGTAGCAGGTGCTCAGAACCAGTGTGGAAGGTAAGGACTCAGAGTCCATGCTGCCAGTGAAATGAGATGATGATTTTTCTCCTCAAGGAGATAGTTGATAGTCTGTGTGGAGGATGTGGTATGTGTAACAAGACGGAAAGAAAAGGAAAAAGATTTTTAAAGAAGGAGGGGGGATGTCCTGGGAATGGACAAGAATGTGGGGTGTGGTAGGAGTTTTGTGTTCACAGAGGGCACCTCAGGCTTGGGAACCCCGATAGAGCCCTTAGCATATGGTCAAGAAGCAGCCAAGAAAGACAGACTTCCAGGAACAGAGCTATAGACTACAGTGGGGGATCAGTTGGCTGTTGAGCAGCTGTCTCTCCAGGGAAGAACAGGTTTGGAATTGTCAACTGAGTTGGGGGACATGACACCCCTCTAAGCCCCCCCCCCAACACCCTTCTACAGCCTGCTGATGAAGCCTCTTGCTTGAGAGTGAGCCTCCAGCTGTGGTTTTGCACCACTCTGCCCTCTAGTACACCGGCCACTCCCACAGGGCGCCCCTCCCTGCCGCCTCCCTCCCCTTGGCTGGCTGCTGACTCACTCAGCCCCACAGCCCTGCTCTTGTGCAACAGCCTAAGCTCCTGCTCTCAGAGGCGCTCTGTTTTCCTCCAAACCATCAACTGGGGCCCTGATTTATGCCTTTTCATCTGGGTTAATGTTTTCCACATTGAAGTCTGGTGATTAGTACGTGGGCCGTTTCTACAACCACCAAAACCCGAGTACCCAGTGTGGCTGGAACAGACAATGAAGCCAGACAGACAGACAGAGGGTAGCTTCGAGCTTCACAAGCCCGCCTGGCCTGCAGCTGGCTCCGCTCCTATGGCCTCCTCACTTCAAGGCAGAAGCCCAGGGAAGATGCAGCCTTCACATACCACTCTCCTGTCAGTTCCTTCCTCTTGAAGGGCACGCATCTTGCAAGGGTGTGAAGAGGTAATTGCTTCAAGCCTGTGACTGCCTACTCAAGAAGCCACATGTTAGGAAGTGGCAGGCAGTTGGAGGATGTGGAAAATGCTATCTCTGTGACTTTAGAAGTGTCACATGACTCTGTGTGTGTCTCTGTGTGTGTGTGGCTTTTTTTTTTTTTCTTTCAAGAACCATAATATTACCTTTGTTGCTATGGTGTTGTTGTGGGGGTGGCTAACTGGATGCAGCCCCATCTGATGCAGGCTAGTGTCTGGTGTCCATAGCGACTATCACAAGGCAGCCATGGGACTCACTTTGATTCTCTTCCCTGGAGTGAGGAGATGACAGGATGACAGGAGATCATTCAAGAGTGGCTGTCTACCCTCTGACTGAGGTATTGTAGCACCCAAGCCAGAACAGGACTACAAAGCTGTACTCAGCTTGGGGGGAAATGTTCTATGGTCATTTCTAAAACTGGACCACAGTCCAGATTGGCTAAGAGCCAGGGATCAGGAAACTCATGTTGCGCGGGTCACAGGTAATGAGAGACAGAAGCCCTATGTCTGCAGAGCACCCTCGGGGCTCAGGGCCCTGTGCAGGCTCTGCCTTCCCAATGAGACAGCAACCTTCACGGAGAAGCGGGTTTCAAGTTTGGCTCTGTAAACCCACATGCAGAAGTCTCCTGATGTTTCTCCCCTCACAAGGGGTGAGTCCTGATAAACTCACCCTATACCAGAGACACCAGCAGGGGGAAATGTGTCAGGAGCCCCGTCACCTGAGCCACACCTTCCATCAGCCATCTCTCGCACTATAGAGGCTCCGTTATCGTTCCTCTTGAAATGTCAGGACTGACAGGGAGTTACTACCCACTGCTGTTCCCCAGCATGGAAAGAGGATCAAAGTACACATCGTTACCAGCCCAGAAAAAGATCAAGATGAAAAATCTCTGGACACGCTTTGTATTATCCAATATAGCACCATACACACTATATAGAAATAGAAGCTAGGTAGATGATACAGAGAGGTAGTGATGGATTAGAGAGATATATTGAGTGATATAGATAGATGGATAGATAGATAGATAGATAGATAGATAGATAGATAGATAGAATGATGGATGGATAGGTAGATAGATAAGTACATAGATAGATCAGAACAGTGTAAATCAGGAATTGTCTGTACCTTTATTAATGTTACACATGGTGGGGAGGTTGGTGTTTTGAGACAGGATCTTACTCTGTAGCCCAGGTTTACCTGAAATTTACTACACTGCTCAGGCTGGCCTTGAGTTCATGGCCCTCTTCCTGCCTCAGTCTCCAGAGTGCTGGGACTACCACAGGTATAAGCTACTACACCCAGTTTAACTTTATGTTTATTGAATAGAAATATTTGCTGACGTCTGACACCTGGCAAATAAACAAGGCCCACAGAGCAAAAATTTGTTTTCCCTCTAACTCTTGTCCCTACCTCTCACTCCCCTTCCCAGATGCCAAACAAGTTATTGGTTTCTTTATTTAGTTCTTTTCTAAATTTTAAATTAAAAACTTATTTACTTAAATATATATGTGTGTGTGTGTGTGTGTGTGTGTGTGTGTGTATGCATGCTTGCCTGTGGAGGCCAGAGTGGGCACTGGATTCCCTGGAGCTGGAGTGAGAGGAGGTCACTCCTGAGCTGCCCAACAGCTGGGACCTGAACTCAGGACCTCTGGAGGAGCGGCAAGTGCTCTCGACAGTGGACCCATCTCCCCAGTCTCTCTCCTCTAAGTTTTTTTAAACTATGAATTTTTAATTTATGTGTTTGTCTGCATATAATAAGTGCATCAAGTGTGTGCATGGAGGCCAGAGGAGGGTACTGGGTCTTTTGGAAATGTAGTTAAAATGGTTGTGAGCCATGTGGGTATTAGAAACAGAACCCAGGTCCTCTGCAAGAGCAGCCAAGGCTGCGTTTCATCCTCCCCTCAGCAGCCCAAATATTTTATTTTGTTATCTATCTGTCTGTCTATCTATCTATCTATCTATCTATCTATCTATCTATCTATCTATCTATCTATCTATCTATTCCTTTTTATTTTATGTATATGAGTGCTCTATCTGCATGTACACCTGCCTGCCAGAAGAGGGCATCAGATCCAAGTGTAGATGGTTGTGAGCCACTGTGTGGGTGCTAAGAATTGAACTCAGGACCTCTGGAAGAGCAAACAGTGCTCTTAACAACTGAGCCATCTCTATAGCCCACCTATTTTTTTTTTTTGAGATAGGATCTCCTTATGTATCACAGAGATCTACTTATCTATGCCTTCTGAGTACTGGGTTTAAAGGCATGCATCACCACACCCAGTTTACCTCTTTTTTTAAATTTAAAATTATGTTTTTATTTAGCTATTTTGTTTGTGCACATAGATGGTGGCAAGGGGGAGGATTTGCACTTGTCATGGTGCTCACGTGGAAGTCAGATGACTAATTACAGAGTTGGTTCTCTCCTTGTAGGTCCTTCCGCCGTGTGGGTCCTGAGTATTGAACTCAGATCATCAGGCTTGGAGGCAAGGCCTGGATCAAGTACTGCTCTCTTCTAGGGTCATCCCTAAATAGTTGGGGCATTTGTAAATTTCTTTCCTTCAGCTCAGGTGTCTGTGTCCTTAACATGGGTCCCATCCTTGTACTGCAACTGTGGTGGTTTTCTTTTATTTGCACTGCTGGGAACCACACCCAGGGCCTTGCGCACGCCAGGCAGACTAAGCCATCCAGGTCACTTTGTAGCTGAGGCTGGCTTCAAACTCCTGGTCCTCCAGCCTCCACCACCCAAGTGCTGGGATAATGGGCATGTGCCACCATCCCGCCTAGCTACTGCAGTTTTGAAATTATACAATGTGTCGTGGAGTTTAGTTGCCAAACTTGTGTCCAATGCCTTCCCCACCCACTTCATGGACAGACAAGGAAGCCACCTCTAATCCCTCTCCGGGATAGGCTGTGGAGGCTGTGGATAACCTTGTCTTTCCATCCATCCATCCACACCTAGCTGAATATCTTGGCAGGGCTGGAGGGGTGCGGGGGTGAGAACAACCATGTGATTCTGAGACTGAAGTCTAGGCTGTGAGTTTACAGCAAGACAATTCTAATGAGTGCTGCAGCCAGTAGCCCGTGGGAGGGCCCTTTCTCCACAGCCTTGCCGACATGGTGAATTTTCAGGTTTCAAAAAACTGTTTGCAGAAGTTTGGCTTTGCTTGTGTTCAGTTCTTTGGTCATGTTTCTCCACATTGCCGCTGCCTTTCAAGGGCCTTGGCTAGGTCCTGCTTGGCTCCCAGGCACCCTCAGAGGACCCGCTGTCCTGTAGTCTTTTGCAGACTTGATGAGTCCCTCTGTAGGCCAGTGGATAGTTCCACATGCCGCCTGACCCCAGGGAAGGCCCTTTCTAACATTTACACTTGTAGTTTGTGATAATCCCAGCAGACTTCACTTCCTTCGTGCAGCTCCCCTTATCTCTCCTACTTCCTCCTCTGCCCAATCTCCATCCGCATCTCTGATTACAGTGTCCACCCTGTGTGCTAAGCTCCTCACACCCTAAGGACCCAGTCTTTGAAGTCAAAGTCAGACTCTGGCCTGGGAAGCTTGGAGAGATGCCCTAAGCCAGCACAGCCCAGTGGAGCTTCCTTCTGTTTTCGTCCTTCTGGGCCACCACCTTGTTCTTGGTCACATTGGGGGTGTGGTCAAAGGGACTGGGGAACTGAGGTCTTCAACATTATTTAATTTTAATTAACTTATATTAAGTAGTTGCTTGTGCCCAGCAGTGGTAATATTGGATATAGCAGGACTCCAAGGCACATTCTTTTAGGGATAAAAATAAGACATTAAAAGCCTGTTAATGGGGCCAGGTATGGTGGCATATACATGCCTTTAACCCAGCACTTAGGAGTCAGAGACTAGTGTATCTCTGTGGACTCAAGACCAACATGACCTACACAGGGAGTTCCGGTCCAAGTAGGGTTATATAGTGAGATCTTGTTCCCTCAAAAAGGAAAAATACATACATACATACATACATACATACATACATACATACATAAAGGGCTCTCATGGAGCCCAGGCTGGCTTCAGACTCTCATGTATCAGAAGATGATCTTGAACTTCTGCCTCTACATGTATGCATTGGCAAATGCACCCTCCCTAACAAACAAATAAATATAACAAAACCATTTTTTGACAAAGAGGAGCTGTGTAAATTCCTGTAAAAAGGCCATGAACTTAGCAGCTTGAGCAACACATTTCTTCACTCCTAATTCTGAAATCTGGAATGAGTCTTCAAGGCTGAAAATCCAGGCGTGTCCTGGGCAGGCTCATTGTGTCTCTGAGAACACCCCATTCCTTTCCTCTCCATCTTCTGGAGGCTCCTTGTTTGGTTCATGACTCTTTGTCATGAGTCTTTTCTCCCATGTCCTGTGTCACCCACTTTCTTCCCTCTCAGAACTGTGTCTTCCTGTTAGAAGGTCCTGTTTGGTTTCATGGTGGGCTGAGGTTTGAACCCCGGATTTTCTAGGTGCTAGGTGAGCACTCTGCCACTGTATTGCCTCCCAGTGCTCTTTCAATTGCAATGAAGTCCTGCCTGTAACTATCCAGCGTAACCCTCCATCTCAGAATCCCTAATGTAACACGCCCTTTAAAGCCCTTTCTGCAGCACAAGGTAACTTCAGAAGGTTCTGGTTATGAAGATGTGAATAAAGGCTGGGTGTGCGGGGACACGTTTACAATCCCAGCACCTGAGAGGTAAAGGTGTGAGGATCGTGAGGTCAGGGGGTTCCTATGTAATGAGTTTGAAGGGACAGCCGGAGCTACATGATACCCTGTCTCAAAAGAGAAAAGAAAAAAGAAAGTGACTATGTCTGACTTCTGTTTTCCAGCCTACCCCAGGGATTCCTTTCAGTAGTTGAATAAGAACAATTTCGTGCTAGATTCTTGTTTTAGGCGGTGAGTGTACCAGGTCAGGGAACTTGGGCAGCACTTAGTAGTTCCTATGACTGACCTGGTATGTTAGAACAGCAGATCTTAAATTTGCCATGTTCCAAAATCACCAAGGGAGTATGGGAAATGTGCCAGTAGGGCTCAGAGCATCACTTCCCATGTTGCCGGACCGGTGAGTGCTTCCCTGGCTCTCCAGGAGACTGTGATGCTCAGAGAAGGTCAGAAGACTGAGAACTGTCGCTGTGTGCCTGCAGTGGGAGGTGAAGAAGTGTGAAGCCCAGGCCGCAGGCAGGAAGTGCTGGCGAGGACTGAGGAGGCCAGTGCCTGCAGAGCAGCTGCTCACCACCTGAGCCACACCTGCCAGGCTGGAGAAGGTGTGGCTTCCCCAGGAGCGAGGCAAGGGCCCTAAGCAGAGGTAGAGGCCTCCTGACAGCACCCAGGTAAGCGTGTCACCTCTGGGGACTTGGAAGCTGTCTGGGACCAGAAGGACTAGAGATTGGATAAGAGGAAAAGTAACAGGAGTGATCCTCCAGTGTTTGCAGTATTGACTGAAGTCAGAGGGTGGGCTGGATGAATTAATTCGAGCTTAAGAAAGATAGAAAATTTAGCTCCTCTACCTTCCTGGCTGCCACCAGACTAGGTGACAACGAGGACTACAAGGAGAAAAGGGGGGTAAGGGAAGAGACCTGAGAGGGGCTTGAGCTGGGTGTGAACACAGAGGTGTACCACTCCATGGATGCTAACTCATAGAGCTGGATGGATAGTCTGCTCTGCAGGTGTGAGGGGGGCAGGGAGCTGCATGCAGGGTGAGTAAGCTCAGCCAGCTCCCTCATCATCTAAGTATTCTTTGGGGTGGAGTGGCGTGGTGGCGTGGTAGAGTTAGGCAACTAGCAGGCTAATACAAATAAACAAGGAAAAGCATTAGTCGGTGCTGGGTGATCTGGAGAGTTCCAGGGACTTGGGAGAACTGGAGCGAGTGGGCGGCTTCCTTAGCGTGAGTCCCCAGGGAAGGCCTCTCTGAGAAGGTGATATTTAAGCAGATGCCAAGAAGGACCTGGCCATGAGAAGAGATGGCAAGGACGCCCCAGGTAGGGAGAGAGCAACGCACAAACACAAGGCAGGTTCAAACTTGCTTTGTCGGAGGAACGGCTAGAGCCGAAGGATGTGATAGAACTTTCTTCAGTGACAAGAGTGATTTCCATCCCCTTGATGTGCCTTGCAACTGCTGGCCACAAATGACTGTGGGGCACGGAGGGTGGGCCGTAAGGCAGAGATTTTCCCGTTTTATTTGAGCTTGGAAATCTAAATGTAACTGTTAGCAACTGCTCGTGAACAGAACCTACTGCATTGGGCAGCACGGGACGGGAAAGTCAGGGAAGCTGGCAGTAGGGGAGTTAGAATGGAGAGATGAGGTCAATCCCCATTGCTTTGTGCGTTATGCTAGATACAATGGCGGCTTAAAGATTTAGTTGTTATTTTTACATGACATGTATGGTGTTCTGTCTGCATGTATGTACATGTGTCACACGCGTGCCTGATGCCCAAGGAGGCCAGAAGAGGGCACTGAACTTCCTGGAAATGGAGTTTAGGGTGGTTGTGAGACCATGATGTAGGTGCTGAGAACTAGTGTTCTTAACTGTTGAATTAACTCTCTGACCCCATAATATTAACTTAAAAAAAAAAAGAGTTGTACAAAGCCTTCAGATGG
The DNA here is from genome assembly GCA_028658305.1 of Pachyuromys duprasi. Classification (NCBI taxonomy): domain Eukaryota; kingdom Metazoa; phylum Chordata; class Mammalia; order Rodentia; family Muridae; genus Pachyuromys; species Pachyuromys duprasi. The sequence continues at coordinate 52,725,555 of CM053757.1, forward strand.
TTTTGGTTAAGAGGTTGACATAACCTTATTAATGGTGTATGTGTGACATCTGTCTGTTTTTTGTTTGTTTGTTTGTTTTTGGTGGTGGGTCTATGTTGCCCGGGCTAACCTTGAATTTCTGAGCTTAACTGATTCCTCATTTTTACTCATAGATACTCATGTATTAGCCTGTCTCTGTCTGCTGTCTGTGTGTGCACACAAGCATATGTGTGTGCAGGTATGTGTGCAGGCGTGTGTGAATGTACATGTGTTGACTTGTGTCAGCTAAAGGTGGACATTGGGTGTCTTCCTCAATCACCCGCCAACCAGGACCTCACCGATTCAGCTGGACTGGCTGATCCATGGTCTCCTGGGATTTTGCCTGGCTAAGCCTTGCCAGTGCTTGGGTTATAGATGAGTGCTGCTGCTCAGCTTTTATGTGGGTACTGTGTGTCAGAGGATGATCTTGAACCCCTGATATTCCTCTGTGTTGTGTAAACTTTGCTCCCCAATTATCTCTGACTGATTAATAATAACAACAAAAAGGGGGATGGGTAGAAGAGAGACAGGCAGGGCTTTGGTTCCCGGGCTTGGGGGTCTCAGGTTGGGACCCCAAGACCATAGGAGGGAGAGAGGAAAAGAAGGGAAAGTGTGGATCAGGTGGACATGGTCTCGAGAGCTGGCCTGGTAGAGCAGATCCAGCCCACATAGAACAATTTGGCAAGTTATATTGGGGAACATGGCTGGGAAACAGCAAAATAGCTTAAAGGGTTGATGTCTGCCCAGTTCCAGTGCTTTGCAGCTTATTATAAATCTACTAAGTCTCTGTGTCTTTTATTTGGAGACTAAACAGTCTAAAGTGGGGCAGAAACCCCTAATAGATAATTAAAAGCAAAATGGAGGCATAGTCACCCCCCAAATAATTCTGCTTCACCTTTCTCTACCTCCCAAGTGCTGGAATTTACTGGTGTGCTTCACCAGGTCTGGCACATGTTAGGGAAGTTCTCTACCAAGTTTTATACTGGGCCACAAATAGGTTTTGTTGTTGTTTTTGTTTTGGCAGTGGGTTGTTTTGTTTGTAAGCGAAGAGAGCGAGTTCCTTGTTGTAGTTACTAGATTTCTCCTGATCACCAATGTAGGAATGACAAAAAGCCAGGTGACCATGGGAAAAGCTTGAGATTGGAGCTTAGGGTCATCAGGGAATAGAAAATGTTAATCAACCAGCCAGGTGTGGTGGCTCACACCTTTTATCCCAGGGGAGACGAACCTCTGTGAGTTCAGAGGCTAACTTGGACTACAAATCTAGTTCCAGGACAGCTAGTGCTGTTACACAGAGCAACCCTGTCTCTAAAAACAAAAAAGAAGAAGAAAAAATGTGTCAAGTTATGAGTTAAGGTCAGGTCACCAAAGAGAGTGAGTATGTAGAAAAAGAGGAGAGAGCCTAGTAATACTGTGGCCGTTAAGACTGAGTCTCAGAAAGATCTAGAAAGACACTGTGAAAGCCAGAAGTCACAGCGTCCAAACTGAGAAAACACTGAATGATACTGGCTGGCCCCGGACTGTAGGGAAAACAAGTATCATTTGATTTGGTGAGCACATGAAGGTCGTTGGTGGCATAAAGGGGAGTTTGGGGGACTTGGAGATAAGGAAGTAGAAGTTGTGACTGACTCCTAACAGTGAAAAACGTTTGCTGTTGAAAAACTAAAGAATAAGGCGGGGTCTGGAAGCTTGAGGGAAAAGCATAGACCGATTATTTGGAAGGATGGCATTATAGACTGATGTGAGGCAGGTGCCCTTGGTGGTAGACAGTACTTGGTTCACTGGGATGTGCATGTGTGCGTGACGTAGGTAGGATAGAATTCATGTGGGTGGCTGAGGAGCAGTCACCCTGTTGATGGCTCCTGTCTCTCTAAACTGAAGTGTGGGGCAAGGCCACAGCCAGGGAAATAAGTGACTGTTTTTAAATATGGAAAACAAACCCGCCAGGTGACTGTAATAGGGGACTGGACTGACTGAACTAGTCTCCAACTTCAATATACAAATGCATCACTAGGGAATGGGTTAAAAGACAGATTTCCTGAGGCAGTGTTGACCCTGCTGGCCCTGGACCTCACTCTGAGCAGCCAGGTTCCACAGTACTTTATCAATGGGAAGTGTAGGAAGATGCATCATTTCCATACAGGAATCTAAGATTTGCCTCAGAACCTGCCCATTTCACTGACACACAGAGTGAGTAGAAGCACTGTCTATTTGAGATTGTGGCCTTCTAGTCACTGCATGTCTCCTCTCAGGTAGACTTAGCTGGGGAGCTTAAATGAAAAACAAAAAATGAGGAAACAAACAAACAACTGAAGCAACAATAGCAAAAACTAAACCCAGAGCCTGGCTAGTTCAATGGTAACTGAGATTCTGAATTAATTTAGTGTGGGTGGTACCTTACTTTTTAAAAGCTCCCCTGGTCATTCTAATATTAACCCAGGTATGAGAAGTACCTGTGCAAAATACCAGGTCAAGGGAATGACCAGGGGAGGAGGTAGCAAAATCAGGGTGGAGGCAGGGCCATCCCATGGTGTGTGGGCTCTGGTCTGTACAAACAATTTGAGTCACTCAAAATGAGCATCTGAAGGCCATTCTAGTTGCTCAATTTTACATAGTCAACCAAAGAAATGCCATGCCACTTGGCAAGAGCAATGTGCTCTTCATAGATCTTGAGATGACCTCATTGTGCCTTGAGACATCTGGTCTACCATATGTATTACCACGAGGGAAGGGGGTTATTCAGATGGTTCTGTCAGTGCTGGTCCTCCTAGAAAGTTTTAAAGAAGGCCATCAGCAGTTTGAAGCACCCTAAGCCGCCCAACTGGGTCAAGAGCAAGAAGACTGAAAAACTGAGAACCCAACTTAGATGATGACCTCATCTAGTCATCAAACTTCATGATAGCATAGAAGTCAAGGGTAAAGCATCCTTTAAGAAAATGAGAGGAGGAATCTGGGACAGTCGATTTGACAGTACACAGGAGGTGTGGTGTGTCTGCTGGCACTTGGCTCTGCAACAAAACCAAAAAAGTGTGGGGCATATTGTTCAGTTGACTGTCATAAGTGAAGAGACAGCAGGCTTGTGTCTAGGGGCTTGGTGCTCCTAGAAGTCCTCCAGTGAAACTTATCTCCTGGTGTTCATTCCTGTGTATAATCCCATGCCCTCATATGTGGGCAGGACTTGTTGACTCCTTTCTAACTACAGAAGCAATGGGCTGTCAACCAAAAGTAGACCACAGGATGACTTTAGCATCTAACTGGCTCTTTCCTCTTCCTTTTTCTTTGCTAACTGATCCTGAGGGGCACTCTTTACCATGCTATGAGATGCTTGTGTGGGAGGGAACCAGTTCCTCCCTAGCCCTGTGAGAAGCCAATTAAAGTGTTTGAAAGCAGATTTCTCCTGTGGAGCCTGTGAGTGACCCTGAGTGAAACCCAGGGCTTGGAAAGCTGGGTCCAGGGAACCACTTTCCAGAAACCAAAATGATTATTATTTTAAACAACTACATTTGGGAAATGCTTTCATTTCCAAGCTTTCTTTTTTTCCCCCTTGAGTTTATCTGTATGGTAGACTACATGTGTACATGTATTTCACACCTGTATGGGTGCATGTGTGCAAACGCATATGTTTACATATGTGTCTCTGGAGGCTAAACGTGGGCATTGGGTGTCTTCCTCAGGTGCCCTCCACTTTATTTGTTGAGGCAAGGTCTCTTGCTGAACTCAGAGATCCCCCCTTTGGATAGTATAGGTAGCCAGTTTGCTGGGGGAGCCCCTGTCTCTTTCTTCCTGATGCTGGGATTGCAGGTGGCCATGAGTCTTTTCGGCTTTGACATGGACTCTGGGGCTCCAAATTCTGTTCCCCATGCTTACACAGCAAGTGCTTCGTCCACTGCGCTGTCTCCTTAGCCTGGCTTTGCCTTCATTGGAACCAGCTCCATTTTCTAGCTTAGGAACGTCTTCATAAAGATTCTAAAATCGACAGAAAAATTTTAAAAAAGAAGCCAGGAAAATCACTCAGCAGCTTTCAAATGAAGCCTGAGGTGGTGTGATTGGGAGGGGAGATCAGCCCTATCCTCCTTTCACAGAATGAGAAAACCATGGGTTCCACTCATGGAAAAATCAGAGTCCATTGATGCTAGAGAGAGGTCAGAGGTAACCAGTGAGATGGTAAGGCTGAAATGCTTGATTTTCAACATTTAGCGGAGTGGGGTGTGAGAGATCCAGTTTGGCTCTCAGGCAGAGAGGAAGCGGTGAGATGAGCCTAGCAGAAGTAGATGGTGGAGTCTTGAGATATGGAGGCAGAAGCTGCAAGTTGACCAGTAGGAGCCAGTGTTTAACTGTGAGATGCTGCTTGAACCTGTATCCAAAAAAAGACATAAAGAAAGGAGGAAGATGGTGACCCAAGGAACCAAGGGAGACAGGTACTGAATATTCTTCTGAGTAGGTAACAATACTCTTTGATCATCTGTGCTAAGTAGCTGTTTGGGTTAGACATATGAAATCAACTACAAAATGCCAGTGTTGAAATGAACCATAGTCACTGCTCATTTCAACTCCTTGTTAAACAGGAATAAATCCACCAAGCCTTTATTTTTTTAAACTCAGCATTCCCACTTCCCTTCCCTAAGCCTTTAGAACTCTTTTCAAGGAAGGGAAGAGATGGATTTTAGCTCTTTCTTTTCCTGTCTCTTTTTCCCTTCCTGGGAAGATGGAGAGAGACAGACAAGGAAGCTAAGGAGCTAGACAAAAGAGCTATAGCATTTTTTGAGACTCAGCAGGAGAGAAGAGATGCCTGGCCCTTGGCCCACTATATACCTTCGGGTGGGAAATAGAGGCTGACTAAACCACCCATCGCCCTTCCTGAATTTGGAAGCAAATTAACTTACTGTTTGAGATGCATTAGGTTGGCAAGCATGTGATTTTGGGAAGGCGGACTTTGAAGAGGGCACTAGGGACTGGCACACTGAAGTGGTGCAGCCAGGGTAACTAATCTTGCAAAGTGATGGGGAGTCCTCTTTCTTCTTACATGGAGGGTTCTGCGTGTAAAGGGTTAGCATTGTTCTGACTGGCTCTGTTCCACCTGGCATGAAGCTCTTTCCCATTGTGTTGCCTATCTCTGTCCATTATGTGGAGTGTCTTTTTAAATGTGTAGGAGGGAGAATCAAAGAGGGCAATTCACTGCCTACCATCAGAAATCCCGGTGCGAGGGTAGGAAAGTGGTCTTGGCCACAGCCACCTCAGAGCACTGGAAAGATGCTTCTCTCCCATCACTTAACCCTGTGGCCATCTTTAAGCTTTGCACTGACTAGTAGAAAAGTTTGCAAAGTGTCTGCCTACTTGGAGTGTTTTCGGCTGTGGGCAAGGCTGCCTGCTTCAGCAGTTATGGTGGGGCCTTGGAGGGGCATATGGAATCCCTTCTGCAGCTCCCTAGGAAAATACTCCAGCATGCACCCCAGCTCTGCACGGGGCCAGTGGACCCAGCTGTGTTTGGTAAGCAAGGGTGTGGCCAAGAGAGGCCCTGGATGGGTGTGCCCCATCTCTGCACATTCTGATGATTCACACAGTCCTGCTGGCTGTTCCAAAGGCGAGAAGATGGGCCTTAGAGAGGGTCCTGGAACAGATTAAAGTGGGCATCGAGCATGCACCCCTTGCTCTCATGCCCACGAGCACCCCTCTGCCTCTTGTTCAGAATTTTAGTTATATTCAGAAGACTGTGTCTGGTGCTAGGAGTGTGCATAGCCCTGAACAGACCCTCTTGCCAAATGTTATGCCTAAGCTACAGCCTTCCTCTGCCACCTCAGCCGCTGAGATGGGAACCTCTGGCCCACTATTGACAAATGAAGGCTCCTTTCTGCTTGGGCCGTGGGTTCCCCTAGTCCACCCCAGCACTGCACTTTCTCTTGTGAGGCTCATTTTCTGTGGTGAGTGAGGAGCAAATGTCTGGGCAGAGGTCACCGGTTGAGGACAAGGCAGCCACATCTCTGTGGGGTTAGCGTATCATCTCATCTGAGTTGAGGGAGCCACCTCAAGAGCTCTTCAGGCTGACGCCAGCGGACTTCAAGTCCTAAGTTCTGAAGTGAGTTCCAGTCCAGCCTGGACTGCGCCGAGAGGCCCTGTCTCAAAAAGCAAACTGAACAGTCAAACAGCTGATCAACCGGCCAAACAGCAACAACAAAAAGAATAAGGAAATAAATAAAATGAAAAACAAGAAGCAGGATTTCACTTGGAAGAAGAAGAAAGAGGATCAGACACAGCATGACCGGGGTGTTCACAGCCAGAGCCTCTTGCACCCGCAGCCATCTTAGGCCAAAGAGGTCCCAGTGTATATTTCATCCCTTCCACCCTTAGCTCATGGCTAGGACTAACAGGTGTGCCCTGGTATGAATGCCTAAGGATTCAGGTGAAGGCATAGAGCCAGTTCAGCTGCGACAGCTCTGAGACCATGTGATGGTAAATGTCTGAAAGACAGATTCTTCTGGAAGGGATCTTGGGCATGGGGTGGGGGATAAGGAAGGAGGAGGCTGACTTCAAGGCACACAGGCAGCACTGGGGTGCATATCTGCACAGGTGCTCATCCAGGATGCTCTGCTTGTTCCGTGTTTTGTTGAGCTTTGGGTCCTGCATCCTCCAAGCTGCTGTTCCTTCTCTGATCGGCTGGATGTTTGAGGCCCGCACCTGCTAGGGGCCTGAGTGATGGAGAAGAAGGGGAGAATTGCCTCTGCTCTCCCATCTTCCTCCCATCTTCCTCCCATCTTCACAAAACACTGCCAGTCACAATGACCCATACCTTGCCAGGCTGAGATAGTGTCTCTTGGACCCAGAATCTATGCTAGCCAGTGTTGATGGTAGGGAACTTGATAAGACAAAACGAAATCTGGGCCTATATTTAAGGAATGTGTGTGTATTCTAGTGTACATACATGTATGCACATAGCAGGGAGTGGCTGGGGAAAAGAATTGGCACTGAGACATGTGAAATTTGAAGTGACACTGGCCCCATATTGTCTTTGAGACACTGGGGCCTTTGTACTGAGTTGTGGCAATCCACCAGGATTCCACTGAAATACTTCAGGTTCAGGACCCTGGGCTCGGATGGAGCCTCCAGGACCCTGAGTCCAAGAGAGTGAAGGTGAAGTGGACCAGGCAGAGGGTGGAGGGGCGCCACTGAATCATTCCTCCTGCAGGTGATGGGATTGGGAATGTTCGGTGCAGAGGAGAAGCTGGGGTAGGTGGTCAGTGGCAATGCCAGCTCCATTTGCCAGCACCATGGGGCTGCTTGTTCAAAGAATTTTATTTTGTGTTCATTGTGCCCCCATAAACCTGGCTCAAACAGTCCCTATAGCCACATTGTTCTGAGTCGGAGCGAGATGGAAACAACCTAGCCATCCGGGAGCAACACAATGAAGAAATAAATTGTCTTCTGTGCACACAATGAGATCATATTCAGTAAGGAAAAAACTATGGAAAATGAGCAACTAGAAGCGTGTGCAGCTACAATGATCCATCCTGCAGAGTATTTTAGAGAAAGAGGCAAAACTCAGAGCATATGTATGTATCCCAGTATGGCTAAATTATTATGAAGCTTAAAACATGCAAAATTAAGAGTTCCTGTGTGTAAGGAATGTGCTTGTAAGTGGCCAGCACTGTAAAGAAGAGAAAGGAGGTGTTTTTAAGGAAGATTTCTGGGGTGTAGAGGGGTTTGATCAAGACTATGAGCTCTGTGGCTTGATGAGGTTTATAGTCATTACAGCAGAACTGGAAGAGGCAGTGCACCCCTTGGAATCCTAGAAGCGAGAAAATCAAAAGTTCAAGGCCAGCCTGGGCTACAGGAAACCCGGAATTCCTGCCACCTCCACCTCTCCTCCCCTCTCCTCCCCAAAACGATTAGAACAGACATGTGTGTGCTTTAGGAAAGTTGTGATTATATTGTCTCAAAAGACAGCTTAAAGAAAGAGAAACCCTGAGAGCCATTCTTCTGTGTGTAATTCCACGTGTTTTGCCTCCACAATAATCTTGTAAAGAAGGCCTTATTCTCTTCCTCAGTGAACAAGGAAACTGAGGTGCAGACCTTTGAAGTCCCATAGCTAGAGAGAAGCAGCCCATGAGTCTGCTTGCTGACCTGCTCTCCACCCCTGTGTGAGGTTAGAGGATGCCTTTGGCCGCTGGTCACACACAGGTGTTAGGTGACCTTAGAGAGAGAAGTAGCTGAGCAGTGAGGGGCTGAAGCCCTGTTGACAGAAAGCAAAGCAATGGAGGGAGAACTATCGTGTTTATGAAAAAACTCATGGCCCTTGCTCTTCAGCTTACTAGATTACTCGGCTGTTGGTTGAATTTTTAGCACCCCCATTTTAAAGGTCCAGAGAGCTCCCCTTGGCTTGCTCAGGGGTAGAAGTCAGAACCTGGAGGGCTGACCTTACAAGCTCTTGGTTGAATGTTGTTCCCTTGGTAGCTGACAGCTGAGCCTGTGTTCTGCAGGAATGACCAAACTGTGCAGTCAAGAGATGCCAGCTTACCTAGGTCCCTGGTAAGCAGTTAAGGCTAAGGGTATTAGCTCAGCACTTTTGAGAGTTGGTTGAGTACTTGGGTAGTAGGAGCTGTGGATCTTGGGGTCATTGCCTAGTGGTAGTTGATAGCCCACCAGCCCTGGGTCCTGTCTTCTCCTGTCTAGAGCCATTTCTCTTTCTTAGAAAAGACATAGAGGACAGAATCACCTTCCACTGGCTAGCTGTTTGGTAGGTTCTCTTGCCCATCACTCAGTCCATAGGTCAAGGTCACATTCCTGCATGTCATCTCCTGAGAAGACCCATATACACTTTTAGTGCACTGGCCAAACAGCATGAACTTAAATGTGAGGAGTGAAACATTCACAATGAAGAATGTAACAGAGACAGAAAAGACTGCATCAGCAGAACAGTGAATCTGTGGAGAAAAACTGATAATGGGATTACAGGAACTTGACCCCTGAACCTTTTCCTTTAATCATTCATTACCCATTTGGTGTCTGTGTGTGTTTGGTGTGTGTGTGTGTGTGTGTGTGTGGGTGTGTGTGTGTGTGTGGGTGTGTGTGCATGCGGCGGCGGTCCTGTACTCATAGAGGTCTGATGAGAACTTGTAGCTGATGATTCTCTCCACTCTGTAGGTTGGAGAAATGAAAGCCAAGTCATCAGTCTTGGTGGCAAGCACCTTTACCCACTGTGCCATCTCATCTGCCCCGATTTCCCCCCTTTTGCTTTTTAATATGTCCCCGAATATAAGCCTCTCAGGACACCCATAGACATGGAATTTTTACTCCAAGGAAAAAGCGAGCACATTGGAGAGACATGAGTCGGGGTGTGCCATGATGTTTTAGTTTTTCAATGGATTCGTGCAAAACTAGCCATTTTAAGGCTTACACTTAGGATTCACATCACTATGTACAACTCTCACCTCTAATTAATTCCAAAATGCTTTCATTCTTTTAGGAGGAAGCCCTATTACCAATAATCAACCACTTTCCTTTCCCGCAGCCTTTGACAACTGCTTGTCTGATCTGCTGTATGTGGATTTGCCTCTTGAGACAGGACCCTCAAATGGTCTTAGAAAAATAGGTCTGTCTGGTGGGAAGAGAAAGAATGGGAGAAATGAAAACCAGTCCTGATACTTGCTTTAGGTAACAGGAATGGTCTCCTATTCCGTGGACTGCCACTGGTAGAAGAAAGTGAAGGGTCTTGGGGTTGGGATCTGTCACATTGCCACCTCTGGGAAGCCCTGTGGTAAGGAAGCCTTCTGTGGGTAGAGTGTGTTTCATAAAAGTTCAGTGTTAGGAAGCAGGGCTCAGAGGGGTGACAGAGCCCTCATGAATAGATTAATACTTTTCACACGAGATTGAATGATTGGTTACCACAGGAACAGGCTTTTTTTGAAAAAAAAATATTTATTTATTCACTTTACATCCTAAAAGCACCCCCTTCCTCATCTACTCCTGGTCACACCTCCTGCTCTCTCCCCTCTTCCCCAACCCCTTCTCCTCAGAAAAGGGAAGCTCCCCCCACCATTCCCAACCCACCCCACCTCAGCACTTCCAGTCCCGTCAGGACTGAGGGCATCCTCTTCCACTGAGGTCAGACAAGGCAGTCCAGCCAGGGGACACTGATCCAAAAGCAGGCGGCTGAGTCCAAGTCAAAGACGGCCCCTGCTCCAGTTGCTAGGGGGACCACATGAACACCAAGCTGCCCATCAGGTTCACGCCGTGCCTGCTGTTTGGTTGGTGCTTCAGTCTCTGTGAGCCCCACGGGCCTAAGTTAGTTGACCCTGTTGGTCTTCTTACGGTGTTCTTATCCCCTCCAGGTCCTTCTATCCTCCCCCCCCCCCACTCTTCCACAATAAACACCGCCCCTCCCCCCAGCTCCACCTAATGTCTAGCAGTGGGTCTCGGTACCTGCTTCAATCCACTTCTGGGTGGAGCCTTTCAGAGGACAGTTACACGAGGCTCCTGTTTGCAAGCATAGCAGAGTATCATTAACAGTGTCAGGAGTTGGCTCTCTCCTGTGGGGTGGGTCTCATATTGGGGCAGTCATTGGTTGGCCTTTCCCTTTCTCTGCTCCATCTTTATCCCTGTATTTCTGTAGGTAGGGTAAATTTGGGGCCAAAGGTTTTGTGGGTGGGTTGGTGTCCCCCCCTCCACCGAAGTCCTGCCTAGCTTTGAGGTGGCCACTTCAGTCTCTGTGTTCCCAGCTGCTAGGAGTCTCAGTTAGAGTGACCCCCATATCCTACCAGGGGCCTACCTTGTTGAAGGTCTCCAGATGCCCCAGAGATGTGCCTCCTCCGGTTTCCCTTCTCTCTCCCAGCCTCCTCATCTTTCATCACCACCCCCCTCGCACATCTGATTCCCACCTTCATTCCTCTCTTCACACTCTCTGCAACTCAGTTCCCACACGTAGTCTACTTTAGATGTCTATTCTATTTCCCCTTCTGCATGGGATTCAAGGATTCTCCTTTGGGCCCTCCTTGTTACTTAGCTTCTTTACACCTGTGGCTTGTAGTATGGTTATTCTATACTGTACGTGCAATAACCACTTATAAGTCAGTACATACCAAGTATGTCTTTCTGGGTCTGGGTTAACTTAGGATATTTTCTAGTTCCATCCACTTGCCTGCAAAATTCTTGATTCTTTTGTTTTTATTAGCCGAGTAGTATTCCATTGTGTAAATGTACCACATTTTCTTTATCCATTCTTCAGTTGAGGGACAGCTAGTTTGTTTCCAGATTCTGGCTATTACATATAAAGCCTCTATGAACATAGTTGAGCAAATGTCCTTGTTGTATGCTGGAACATCTTTTGGGTATATACCCAGGAGTGGTATGGCTGGGTCTTGAGGTAAAACTATTACCAATTTTCTGAGAAAGTGCTAGATTGATTTCCAAAATGGTTGTACAAGTTTGTACTCTCACCAGCAGTGGAGGAGGGTTCCCCTTTCTTCACACCCTCATCAGCATGTGCTGTCACTTGAGGTTTTGGTCTTAGCCATTCTGACGGGTACAAGGTGGAATATCAGAGTTGTTTTGATTTGCATTTTCCTGATGACTAAGGATGTTGAGAATATCTTTATGTGCTTCTCAGCCATTGGAGATTCCCGTTGAGAATTTTCAGTTTAGCTCTGTACCCCATTTTTAATTGAATTATTTGGTATGTTGGTTTTAATTTCTTGAGTTCTTTATATGCTTGGAATATCAGCCCTCTGTCAGATGCAGGGTTGGTGAAGATGTTTTCCCAGTCTGAAGGTGGGAGCAGGCTTTTCTAAAGTGAGGCTGCCTCTTCCCTGTTATGTCTGTGGCAAACGTGAACACCATTTTCCTGCTTTTCCTACCATGAGGAAGGAAATGTGGTTTCCCAAGTTTGGACTACTCTGCCTCTAGAACTGTGAACAAAATGAACTTCATTTCTTTATAAATTATCTTGTCTCAGTACATTCTGTTGTAGGAACACGCAAAAGACAAAGACAAAGCTGGTTTGACTTGGTACAATCTGTATTAGACACTCGAACTATTTTTTCTAAGTGCTCTTCAGCTTGTTCAAGTGTTTCTCGGTTCATACTGATGTGTGCTAAAAGGCAGGACTGGAATTCAGAACTGTGTCCTGAGGGTGCTGAAGTCTTGTTTTGACACACTGACCCAATCACCTCACATCTGGGCTCTCTACATTCTCAACTATACACTGGGAGTGTTGACAGGCTTTGCGATCACACAATTAATGATGTTTACACGATGCCTTTGGTAAATGCCTGTCTATGTGGATTTTTTTTTTGTTCTCACTAGGTTCTGAGAGCTGGGTGCAGGGTGCCAGCAGAGTAAGCACGGCTGAGTTTGAAAACAGATTTGCATTGCCCAACAGCTAGAATTTTCCAGAAAGTCAGCCCACTGTGATGTTTTCCAGAGTCAAGGGTGAGGACCTTTCCTTCTCTCATCTGGATTTGAGGGGTGAGCAAATCTCAGCCATGATGGTATGTAGTAGGCAGGGTCTCTGTCAGTTGTAGTTATTGTTTTAATAAGTTTGGTTCATCAGAGTTTCTTCTGTGTGTTAACCAGGAAGCTCCCAGGTACCCTGCCACAGGCTCTCAACTTCCTGTTTGCACAGTGTGCCAATGGCTCCTCATTTTCCATGCTGTAAACCTAAAGGCCTTTATTTGTAATGTAAGCAAAAGGAATCCCCTACACACACTGTTACAAGCCAAATCAAATCATGCTATGGCTCAGAGTGCCAGTTCAACCCTTACAGCCCACTCTTCACCTTGTAGCCACACGCATAAGAGTTTCAGGTCTCTTGAGAGTTAACCCATAAAACTTCAGATAAAACGTTTACATGTTATTTCTTGGTTTATTAACACTGACACTACCCATCAGGTCCCTGTTGTGACACACAGGAGGCTGGTTACTTACACTATGTCCCAAGTGTGTCCCTCCCTCTCCCCTGTTCTCCGTTCCTCCCTCCCTCCTTTTCTTCTTTCCTTCCTTCTTTCTCTTCTGGGGTCAGGATAGGAAAAGGCCTATTCCTAAGCAGGTGTCTTAATTTGTCCTAGAACTCTTCGAACCAATAGCCAAGCCTGTAGCTCTCTTATTTTCACTTTCTGTAAAGTGCCTCACCACATTCTGACCTTGCCTATTGTATTAGAAGACAGGACTGCAGGGAACATCACCTCATGCAGGCTTTTCTTTCCTTTCCTTTTCTCTGCTCCCCATCCCCCTCACTCCCTCACTCCCTCCCTCCCTGAATCCTTTTTTGTATTCCTGTCATTTCATCTAGCTCTGAACTGGCAGTGGCCGGATTTGGAGAGTGATCACATAGGACACTTGCTCACCCCTAATTCTAGCAGTCTCAGAAGAGCCGTGGTTCCCATGAGAGGGACCTGCCTCCGTTTTCCAGTCTGCAGGGGTAACCTGTGATGGTCACATCTCTTCCCTTCCGGCATGGGGAGCACCAGGCCAGACGTAGGCTGGTGTGGGCAGCATGCCCTGTGTAACTAAGGATGACTTCTTCTCCAGCTAAAGACAACAGGCCGTGAGAGGATTCACCTAGAGTCCATCCAGATGGCAGGACTGGGCCTGTGAAAGGATGCCCTGCAGTCAGCGCAGTTAGTGCTGCCTTGAGCCGCCTGTGAGCCCGGGGCCTGCACCAGCTTAATGGGAGCCAGAAAGCAGCAGTTCATGGAAGTACATCGGTTCCTCCCAGACCTCTCGTGTCCTAGCTTCGAGCTCAGAGAATGGGAATGTTGAAGCCAAGGACGGTCACATGCCCACAGGTGACTTGGAGTCTTGCCCACATGTCCATTTCCCATACCCATCTCATTGATGCCACCAACAGCCACCGTGCTGCTGACTCTCTCCTTTTCATTCAGCTATCTATCTATCTATCTATCTATCTATCTATCTATCTATCTATCTATCTATCTATCTATCTAAAACAGCATAAGGCCAGTCCTCTCTCTTCTAGGTAGAGCACCCCTCATTGAACACTCAAAAACAAAATTGCCAAGTGCTCCCAACACCTGCAACTTTTCTGAGTGACATGACACCACAAATGGAAAATTCCACGTTGTGAAACGTTGTGTCGTGCACAGAAATTGCTAGAAATGCTATATAAATTTCCCTTCAGTATGTGTGATGTGATGTATATGAAACATAAATGAATTTCACGTTTGGACTTGATTCTCATCCCCGAGCTATCTCACTGGGTGGTGGTGGCTAGGCCACATCTGAAAAGCTGATCCGTAATGCTCTGGTTCCGGACGTTAAGGACACTGACAACCACCTCTTACAGGAACTAACAAGCTCCTCTCACAGTGGCGAGGTTGGACAGGGCACACACCACGGGGGCTGTTTTGTGCTGTTAAGATGGTGTTGACTCAAAACCATCCTGGTCCACGTCTTCATAATGATTCCCATAGTGGCGATGGCGGTCTCCTCAGTGGAAGCCACCAGGTGCTCTTGTGTGCGCTGAGCTGCCCCGGGGATGGTGGAACAGCCCTGCTGTGAATAAGGATGATGCGGGGGTCCCCTCACTTGACTTTTCGATGGCTTTGATCCTGTGCACAGCAGAGATCCTTCTTTTTCCTGCCTCTCTACTTACTAGCAGGAAGAGAGATACTTGCTGAGGTCCAGCTTAGGCCTTCTAAGGAATGGGGACTGTTCAGGAACGGTTGGGACTCTACCATGCCACGGCGTCCAGCGTGCTTCTTGCTGCCCTGATCTGAGCTTCTCACTCTCTTTTTAATTTGTTTCTACTCATTCATTCATTCCTGAGTGGGGAGGCAGGGAGAGGGTGACATGAGGGAGGCGGAGTGAGCGGTGGTTGGAGGACAGCTTGAGGAACCGGTTCTCTCTTTCTACTATGTGGGTGCAGGAGACTGACAAAATTGCTTCTGGTTGTCAAGCCTGGCAGCAGTCACCTTTACCTGCTGAGCCACCTCGCCAGCTTTCTCTTCCAGGCTTTTAGCTCACCAGGATGTATTCCCAAGAACTGGTAGTTCTGTAAGGTCTCCCCCAGGGTTCTGCTTGCTCCTTTCTGGGAGTGTGTACAACCGAACCTCAGCCAGCCTGAAACTGGCCTGGTCCGCAGCAGGGCCCATCAGTGTTATTTCTTACGCATGGTGCCCTTTGGGGTTGATTTGGCCTGCCACCGGAGTTCTGCAGTTCCCAGGAGTTCTCACTGAGCTCAGCGGCTTGTGAGAGGCAGGTTTATTCCCTCCTCAGGCCACATGCCATTTCTTCCCCTACCTTTGGCCTTAAGCCTAGAGCGCCCAGGACAAACTCCAGTTCATAACGGGGCCTGTGCCAGGGATTGGAACTTCTTTTCAGAAAGGAAGGAAGTAAAATCTGGCTCTCAGAGCCTCAGAGGGACTAGCGTAGATCCTGCTCATCGCTCCAGATACCATCAGTGCTGGATTCATGCATTCTCAAGCGATTAGCTAATGACTTTGGACTTAGCGAATGCAATGCCAGAAAAGTGAGTCACTCCATTACAGGTGTGGACAACAGTGAGCATGCTCTGTTGCCACGGTGATGGGAACATTGTATTTGTCTCAAACCAGGAAGAAACTGCTTTCAGTCCTCTGGAACGAGGATGTTTCCCACACTGTCCTGCAGCTGTTCTCCCTAAGGCTGCTCCTCACACCACGAACTGTCACGGGTACAGCCACCATCCCCTGGAAGCGTGGTCTCACACACCACACACAGCTGACGTCCCCCTTTTGCTACTTGATCTCATCATACCCTGGACGAGCAATGGGAAGTCTTAGTAACCCAATGTTTCCTCCAGGCAGGGCAGGATGACAAGGTGACAAGAGCTAGGCTTTCAAAGTTTGACAGATTTGGCTCAAGTTCCAACTCTGTCACTTGGGAGAACATATTTCTCCTTCAGCTGCTGCATCCTTACTGAGTTCAAGTGTGTTCAAATGCCTGGCACGTGGCTCGGGAAAAGGGTGTTCTCTTGGATTCTGTCTCTCTGAAGTTCCACTGGGTAAGTCAAGGATCCCAAGAGACTACTATGCCCAAGAGAGCAACCTATAATTCTGAGCTCTGGGCTGTGGGTCTGTAGAACCTTGGCTGGATGGGCGATGTATCACGCAGCATTCTTGGGGAGGCAGACTTCAGGAGCTGGCTCTAGCTCATACCAGCAAGGGGGGATTGCAATACAGAAACGGGAGGTTCAGGGCATAGTCTGGGTACTGGCAGAGCTGCACAGATTATAAACCAGGCGTTCAGCTGTGGAAGGCCAGGCAGTGGGCATGACAGGAGCACACAGCCAGGACGACGTGGTCCGGTTTGCTGGCTGGGCTCTGGGCATGCCTTTCCTTGCTCATGTTCATGGTTCAGAGGGTCTTCACCAAGCATCAGAGCTGCAGGACACATGCCTTCTCTTCAGAAACCACAGGGGCCCCTTTTGGCTAGCCATGGGGTTGGGGCTGGCACCTGGAATCATAACCACAGAGAAATAGCCCATGCCAGGAGAGATAATTTTCTAAAAAAAAAAAAAAAGAATGAGGAAGGTATCCTTGGCAGCAGCAGATCTTGGAAGGGAAGTTTGGGCTTCTTTTCTGAGAAGGGGAGACTTGAATGAGATGAACTTAGATGACTGCTCTGTTTATAATAGGAGGATCCTAATTATTAAAAAGGCACAATGCTTTTCCTGGGAAGGGATGGGAATTAGCATTGTTAACCCTTTCTCATTATTCCCTTAAAACTTCCTACCCCCAGTAGTTGAAAACTACATTTATTTTTTTAATAAAACAATTACAGAAAATGAGAGACAACACATCTGCCACCTATGTCTTTAAGATCAACTTTACAGGGCTGCAGTTTATAAGAAAGTTCATCTGACACGGACAGACAGATAAGCTGGGTATGTTGAGTGCATACTTATAGCCCTGGTGCTTGGGAGGCTGACGCAAGAAGATCATGGATCTGAAGCTAGCCTGGGATAAACAAACAAACAGACATTAAGACATATAGATGGACAAATGAGTTCAGTATCCATAGGGAGCTTGCCCCAGGATTCCCAAATTTGAGGACTCTCAGAGTCCCTTCTCAGAACAGTACCATGTCTGTCCATCACATCGGCATTTCCGCTACTCTACTCTGAATCAACCTCAGATTATTTATAACAAATATAATGTACGTGCTACATAAATCACTGTTGTGTTCAGGGAATAATTACCTGCATGTTCAGGGCAGTGCTGCTTACCTCCTGAATGTTTTCAGCCCTTGTTTGGTCGAGGGGTGAGTGACTGATCATGTAAGATGCCTTCCCACGCTCCCACTTGACATCCTTGTCATCTCCCTCGCTCCCACCTGTCTTCCCAGGTCACTTCTCTCCTGGAGATCACCTTTGTCTGTTTTATAGACATGGGCCTTGTAATTGAATCTAGATTCTTTTGGACTACAATGACTAAAATTCATTCTGAGAATTTCCTTCTGCTGGTATTTTTTTTCTTGCTAAGTAGAGTTCCATTAGTAGAATTTTCTTCAGTCCGTTTGTCCGTTTGTCAACTGGTGAACAGTTTGGTTCTTCCCAGTGTTTAGCTCTTTTGAATAACCTACTATGGACATTTGCGTACATGTCTATCAGATGAAGTTTTCTTCCTCTTGCATAAATTTTCCACATGGCATGTGACTAATGATATAGTAAGTATGAATTTCTAACTTTATAAGAAATGGGGAGAATGCTTTTGAAAAGTGTTTGCCTCCATGTGCTCATTACACATGACCAAACAAGAACTTCTAATTATGCTACCTTCTTGCCAAGGCTAAAACAATTTTTTTCCACATCATTTTAGTGAGTTTGGTCTTGTGTTTTCCTAAAGATGGATGATGTTGAACATTTTCCATGCAATCATCACCTTTTCTGGATTCAACAGATTACTAACCCTGCCAAATGCCATTCATTAATAATATAATACTTGGCATCCAAGACCCCTGCCTGCTCCTCTTATTCTGTCCCCTTTTCCTTTTTCTCCTGGCCCAAATCACTGTTCTGTGGTTGGTGTGCCCGTTCCAGGAGTGTGTTTTAAATTTTCATTAGCATGTATGTATACAATGTAGCATTAAACAGTATCATGTGTATTTTGAAGCCTCCACAGAATGTTCCATTCTGTATTTATACTTTTGCAATTCGCTCCCCTCTCCCTATTTTTTTTTGAGGTTTATCCATGTCGATACATGTAGACCTAGTTTGTTTTACCCATGGCAGAGTTCTCTAACATGCATATGTGCATATTCTACCTGTATCACTACCGCTGTGTTTGTCTATGCTTGTCTCCTTGCAGACTCCTGTGCGCATTCCTCTGGGGCTGGTACCTAGAAGGAGCATTTCCTTCTGAGATGTACATCTGGACTTTGCTAGATAGTGCCAAGCAGTTTCAGAGAGGTTCCAAAAATACATGCTGCCACCCAGAGTGCCAAAATTTCCACTTCCCTCGCCAAGCCCATCAGGCTGGTCTTTGCCATCCCGGGGCTTGCAGAGCTGTGCTTTGGGTTTGCCTTGCATTTGTGTGTCCTTTGTGGCTAAGGAGTATGTTTCATATGTTGGTACCCCAAGTTTGTGTCCCCTCCTGTCAGCCTGCAATACCTACGCAGCTCAACTTGTCTGACATGCTGGCTTTCAATCCTTGTTGCACCACCGGTTTTCAAGTGTGGTATTTTAGTCACGAAATTTTCCACTGTAATCTAACCGAATGTACTAACCTACACTCTAGGCTTTTTATGTTTTAAGAAATCTTTTCTTATCCCTAGGTCACAATACAGCCTAAAGTACATAGTTTTTTAAAATAAGTTTTGGTGTTTGGTATCTGGGTGATATTTTTGGTTGGCTGTTTGCCATATGGCACAGATGCAATCCTATCCATGCTCTTTTCCTGATTAAGTAAGATTTCTGGGCAGGGGAGCCTGCCTTTGTTCCCAGCACTTAGGAGGCAGAGGCAGACAGATCTCTGTGAACTCAAGGTTAGCCTGGTCTACATAGTGAGTTCCAGGACAGCCAGGGCTGCCTAAAGAAACCCCTGTCTCAAAGACAAAAATCCAAGGTGGTCTCTCCTTCCTTTATTACTGGAAAACATTTCTTCTCTCCTCACAGATGTATTTCTTTGCGGAAGAGGGGTGCTGGAGTTTGAACCCAGGCTTTGCAGGCAAATATTCGGCCACTGAGCCACACCCCAGGCCCTTCTTATTGATTTAATGGGCACTTCACCACCATATCTGCGGTGTATTCCTGAGCTTGCTGTTCTGGCTTAGGGCGGGATTGTCTTCATACCAGCTGTCCATCAATTTAATTATCATGACCTATAAGAACTCTCTGAAGGAATATGTCCCCTTTCTTCTCAAATGTTTCTGGGTACTTGTGATCCTCACTGTTACCACTGAATTCTAGATCTAACACCTTGTTCTTTGTGATTAATGTTGTGATTAACTTTGTGATTAATGTTGGAATGGCACTATATTTTACTTGTTTGTTTCTTTTTGAGACAGTCTTTCTGGGAGGCCCCAGCTAGCCTGAAATTTACTGTATACACTATACCAGCTCAAACTTGTGGGTGAGCCTCCTGCTTCTGCCTCCTGAGGATGTGTACCCCCATTCCTGGCTGGCACTATATTCCTTGACTACAGTGGTGTGATGGGAAGCTTCATTCTGACTGAGTTGGGAGATGCCTAGGGACCTAGCAAGGCATATCCCTGAATATGTCTGTGAGGGCATTTTCAGGGGAGGCTGGCGTGCAGGGGAACAACTGAGGAGAAAGGCAGGCTCTGACTGTAGATGGTGCAATCTAATATGTTGAGAGCCCAGATGCAATAAAAGAAGAAGACAGAAAAGGCCAGTGTATATGGCATTGACTTTTTCTTCTTCCTGGATGCCCATGATGGGAGATGCTTTGCTCTGCCCTGCTCCACCTTCCTACCACGATAGACTGAAACCTCAGAAACAGCGAGCAAGTAAGTCCTTAAAAAACACTCTTTCGCTCAGGTATTTTAAAAGTAAGTTTTTTAAACGACCATCTAAGTGGCACATTTCATTGTGATTTTTTGATATATATATCCCACATTATTCTTTATTTTTATTCTTATTCATCCTTCTCCTTGCTGTGTGTGTATATATGTGTGTATGTGTATATGTGAATACATTCAATCTACATATACGCCTCAGGTATTAGTCACAATGATAATAAATTAATAACATAGACGTTTGTTGGAGAACTTGGAAAAGTTTGGAGAAACAGGGCAGGAAACGTTTGTAATTATACAAGCAGAGCTTAATGAGTGGTTCTGGCAGGAGTGCAGAAGACCAGAATGCCCACAGGAAGGCAGCAAGCAATGATGGCTTGGGAGGTTTCGGGTGGGAGTGAAGAATCCACTAGGAACTGGACCAGAAGCCATTCATGTTACATTCTGGCACAAAACTTCTTTACATTTTGCCTATGCCCTAAGACTTTGTGGGAGGATGTGTTTAAAGGTGATGGGATAATTAATTTGGCAGAAAAGCTTTTCAGGCAGTCCAGGATGGAGTATCATCATTTCTGCCTATTTTTAGCCAAGTTCTCAGTGACAATTAAAAGCACAAAAGAAAGCAGATAGGATTTTAGAAATAACCATAGTTTTCCCAGAAACAAGGGTGTAAAGTTGAGACTAAGATGGCATGGCTTCTGAAAAGGTTAAAGCTACAGAAAATAAACCACGCATTTTATTTTGACAAGGGGGAAGATAGCTTGAGGGTGCCTCAGGGTTAACCAAGCTCATTTCAGGCTGCAGGCTCTGAAAGAATAAACCCATTAAAAAGGCGTTCCCTGTGAGAAGGCACATCTAGGGCACCGTACTGATAAAGGGCCATCTGGGAAATTGTTTCTTTGTGCACCATTATTCTACAACCAGCTTCTCAGGCCTGGGGAGGCCACTGCAGCCTTGATTCAAGATGCCCAACTGCTGTTCAGGCTGGAGTGAGGCGTGGTCATTATCCACATGATGCTGAAAGAGGGAGTTAGGGGCTTACGGAGGCTTCCACTCAGGCTCCAAAGAAAGGCTCTAGAGGCTAAGCAATGTGAGGCATGGTGAGGATCCCTCCCGGAAGCTCCCAAAGAGGGCTCTCTATGAAGATGTGAAGCTTTAGGTACAGGAGAGACCCTAGGATGTTGTAGACTTGAGTAATGTGGGGATGTCTGCCAAGGAAAGCAGCCAGCCCCCAAAGACAAGCCACGTGGGCTGTCACAGGCAAAGCCCTGTGGTTGGAGCTGTGCAAGTTGATGGAGCTCATCTCATGGCACCCTGTCTGGATGTTTAACATGGAGTCACAGACGTTACTGGTGCCCTGTAGGTTTCAGGCTAGCCTTGGTCTCATCCTTCCTCGATGTTACCCCCTTTTCCATGTTAGAATGGGCACCATCTACTCAGTGCCATTGTTTAAGTATGCAACGTACTTTATTTTGTAGGCACATACCACTAATGTTTTTCCTTGAGTCTCACAACAGACTTTGAACTTGGGCTTTGGTACAGTGCTGGCTAGAATTTCGAGTAGTTGTAGCTGCACTACACACCTATTACAGAAGAGTAGACCTGGCCTTTACATTATCACCTACACCTTCACCATACACAGCCCTGTTCACTACCGCTAGGCGGCGTGACAGTGATGGGGAAAATGAACATCATCTTCTTTGATTAAAAAACAAAAACAGCAATGAAGAGAAGAGTAAATAATGATGAGAACAACTGGGGGAGTTCATTCTCATTTGCTCCTGTTCCTTCCCAGGGGTTTCACTCCACCTTTCAATTTGTCCTCACATGCTGTCAGCCCACGTCATAGTCTTCACCATGATGGAAGAGATTCCAGGGCCAGTCTGTGTAACGGCTATCATCTGAGATCTTTCTTCTGAACCATCCCTCAGGTTTCCTTGCTTCTCTTTTTCTTTTTGAGACATTTCTGGGTCCCACGTCTTCTGTTTCCTCGGTTTTCTGCCATTTTAAATCATCACACACACACACATACACACACACACACACACTCAGCAGATTTTGCAAAGGAAATGAATCTGTTCTGAACCTGCAAGAGTGGGCATTCCCTAAATGCCATATTACAGTCCGACTTGTCATCTGGCCTCTGGGCATCCCTGAGACAAAAGCTATAGACTCCCTCCTGCCAGCGGAGGAGAGCGGGCCACTGGCTGCCGTGGGTGGAAGGGGTCTCACCCCTACCTGATCTGTGCCTGTGAGCCCTCCAGGCTCCTTCTGAGTTTTCATATTTAAAAACCAGCTTATTTCTCTCGTCCTTTCCAGCAGTTGTACAGGTTTCGGCTTTCTTCTCTACGTATTGTCATCCATTTATCCACGTGACCTCCATTGTCTAAAACCTTGTTTATGCATCCACTTATTGTCAGCCCTTGTTTGATTTTATTTTCCTCTTCGTGGCTTTGTATCTAGTTCCTTTCAAGTCCTTTTCATCGGGTTTCAGGAGAGCATGGAGATAAGACAATCAGCTTTCATTCAGTGGTCTGAACCCTAAGCATTTATTATGTTTTCCAATTGTTGCCAGTTCATAGGAACGTTGGTAGTTTCTATTAACAGTCCTTGAACTGTCTTGTTACCTCTGATTGTTCGTATGAGTTCTTGGATTTTAGAGGCAGACAAATTATATCGAAGGAGATGTCAGCAGTTTCTCCCTTTATAATCCTTTTATTTCTTATTTCTTCTTTTTTTTTAGTTGTTTCAATACAGTACTTAAAAATAAGTGGTAGTGAATAGCCTTTTTTTATTCCTGATTTTAACAGAAAAGCATCCCCATGTTTTCAATGAAGTATAAAGTAGATTGTGATTATGCTATTGATGATTTATTAGACCAAAGAAATTCCCTTCTATGTCTAATTTTCAGGGAGCTTTTATCCCACATGGGTACGGACTTCTGTCAGATCTGGTGTTCATTCTGTAGGTTAGTTTGCTCGAACGCAGGCAGACCCAGGGTAAGCAAGCTGTAAGAATCCACAGCTATTGGAGGAAGGGAATGGAGGAGAGAAGGGAAAGGGCCATGCTGTTTGAGCCAGCACAGAGGTCAGACACACGGTGGACAAGCAGCCACATGGTGAAGACTGGAGCCTTAAATAAAGAGAAAGGAAGCCCAGAGTGTGGGGGAAGCATGCTTAGAAAAGAGAGGGGGATGGAGGGAAAGAAGTTACACTTTCTTGAACGATTTAGAAAAGCTGACTGACTTACGACGTGACCTGTTTGTGTGTGGCCCAGTAAACTACTGGGCTAGTGGCAGGAATTCTAGGACAAAAATGTACATTATCTCATTAAAGGACTAATTATTCTTGTATCTTTAACATGGTTAGCTTGTATCTCAAAATAATTTTATTTGTTATTTTTGTGGGGGGGTGCATGGTTCATGTATGAGCATGTGGGCTGTGCAAGTCTACGGAGGTCAGAGAACAACTTTGTGGGCTCAGTTCTCCCCCAATCTTTACCTGGGTTCCAGGCCTTGAACTCTGGTCATCAGGCTTATGTGCAAGCACCTGAAGCTTGAGACACCTCAATGGCCCAGCCTGTGTGAGTGTGTGTGTGAGTGCGTGTGTGTATGACTGTGTGTGTGAGTGTATGTGTGCATTTTTCCCTGTAATATTTTAATGTGTTGAGTTTGATGAGTTTTCTGATGTTTTCACACCTCTGCGTGTGTAGAAATTGTTAATGCTTATTTCAAATTTTTACACTTACATGCTAAGTGGGGTTAGGAGGCAGGCTTTAAATCCCTTATTTCTTGTGTTATTTTCCTTTGAGGTTGTCTGAAGCTGCTGTGGGGAGGGCAGGGTGTTACAAATGGAACTGAGTGTTTTCATCTTGATTTCTGGGCAAGAGTGTTAACTATTGTCTATTCCTTTAACATGTGTGAAAACTTAACAGGAAAACCACACGGAGCTATTATGGTTTTAAACGTAGAATTTTTTTTGACCTTTGGATCAATTCCTTTGAAGGTTATTGATTTATGCAGCATTTCTATTTCCTCTTGAGTCAATTTGGATATTTTTACTTTTCTGGAAAGTTGTCATCAGTGGCAAGAGATAACAAACAGATAGTTCTGGGAATTGTTGAAAAATAGTGTCGTTAGCCGATTCCTACCAAGTGCAGAAAGATCAAAGGCAAAGCATGCTGGGAATTTGTATTATTCAGAAGGAAAAAGGAGTTATTGATTAATGCTGTTCTTGAAGTCAAACGTTCATGTTAAGAATGTCAGTGTAGCCACCTACGTAGAATAAATGGATTCTATAAATGCCAAGTTTGTTGAGGGAGATGGGAAATAAAATATAGTCAGTATAACAAAGTAAGGCAAGGCAGGAGGGACAGAAAATGTAGAGGGAAGCCTGGGAAGGAGGAAGCATGTCTTTGAGATGTCCCTTGGGTAGCACCCCTTTGAGGAAGACCTGAATAGATGGATGCTTCTTTGGCACCTTACCCTGAGTACTCATCACGGCACAAGGCCCTCACGAACCTGTAACTCCCCATTTGCTGTCTTTTCCTCCCACAAGAAAGCAAATTATTTCCCACACCAGGCTGGGCCATTTATTTATCTGTGTGTTCTAGGCACCTGGTGCTAAATGTTTGAGTAAACAAATGCATAAATAAATAAACAGGCATGTCAATAATTTCTGAAGCGCTCCCCGGTGAGGCTGACCTGCTCCAAGGAGGCAGTTTAATGTCTGGGTTGATCAGTGATTCGTGGATCAAGGGAAGTGTGCACAGCCTTGAGTTCAGCTGTGGAGGGCAGTTGGTGTGAGATAGCTCACTTTGAAGTGCCTCTGAGCCCAGCAGCAGCTGTCTGTGTGGCTATTACACACTCCAACAGCATACCCCTGGAGGGTACATTGCATTTGTGAAACAGCCAATGTGCTTAAAATTAGTGTTTCTCAAACATGAATGTGCTTATAGGTCACTGTGTTGTACCTGTTAGAATTTGGATCTGATGATGGAGAAGGCTGAAGGGGTCTGACTGTTACATTTAGGACAGGTTCAGTGGTGGCCACTCTCTGGCTATGTTTTAGGTAACAGGTAATGTCTGTCATTTGTCACTTAGATTCTCCTCCCAGTGCTCAGTGACCACAAGGGGAGGAGAAGGGGGGGTAATAATAAGTTAAAGTTTAAGTTTTTTGAATTATTGGGTAGGATATATATATATATATATACATATATATATATATGTATATATATATATATACACACACACAGAGAGAGAGAGAGAGAGAGAGAGAGAAAGAGAGAGCGCATTAGCCCTGCACTGGCCAAAGTGGGATGTCCCTTGTCCTCAAACTTTTTTTCCTCAAGCCTGTTTGTTCCAGCTCTGCCTGGGGCTGTGGGGTGGGACTCACCCCTTAGGAGGCTGCACAGTGAGCACCCCTTCCTAGTTTTCCTGTTTCTCAGGCTGAGCTACACGGCCTGTCAGGACATGCTGCATCCTGGGAAGCCCTGGTCTCTGTGATTCACATGCCACTTGTCTTTGATCTTCGGCTCCACCATACTTTATCCATGCAATCAAAATCCCATTTCCTTGTCTCATTTCAGTTCCTTTTACCACGTTGTCACTCTGGTCCCCAGGCAGGAATGGGGACCTTTTGAGTTTTTGTTGTTGTTGTTGTTGTTGTTTGTTTATTTGTTGTTTTTTTAATCAACTGCAAGCCTGCTCTGGGAATTTGTTTGGTATACTAGGGATGATGTCATGGGTCAAAGAATGGGACTCACTTTCTTCTTTTTTTTATTTTAGCTCCTTGTTTTTAGACAAATGACATAGAGCCGGTAGGAAGTGCCTTCAATTGCAGATAAGGCACAGACATATCCATCCTGGGGCCATGGTACCTGCCCTTACAAGTCCTGCTGTCTGGGCCTCCACAGCCCTTGCCGTGGCTTCTGCTTGGAAGTAGCTCTAGCAAATAATCTTTTCTTTACATTGTGACCCCGAGCAGGGTGTATGGGGGGGGGGGGCTAATGAGGGGGGGGGGAGTGGTATTTGCTTAAGGGCAGAAAGTTGCTTCTGCCAGGAAGTGATGGAGTTTTCTGGGGCTGTGCTTTGGTTCCAGGGCTTCACAGAAAGCTCATTTTTTTTCTGCTATAAGATTCTCTGGCAAGGCAAGGAAAGCTGTCATTGGCATATCCCTGGGGTTTCTCCAAGCCCTAAGCAAAGAAACCTGCCCTGATTCTTCTCTGGCCACATCCTCTGCTAATGGAAGCTTTGACCACTTCAGGGTGGGCAGAGATGATGCAGACAGAGGAGACAGACAGAGAAGGGGAAAGGGCTTTGATACCAGGTCTTTATTCCTTACAAGATAAATGCTGCAAAGAACCATGGGTAAAGCAGGGGTTGGAGTCTGCATGCTGGTACATTATAGAGCCACAACCTTTCCTGATTTCTTGAGGTTTATGGTTGAGGAGAAAGGTCCACAGGAAGCCAGGAATGCCTGCTAGGCTGAGGGAGCCAGACTAGGCAAGCTGAATGGTACCCACAGTAGCTAGTGTTATGCCCAGTGCACAAACCCCAAAAGAACAAGAACAAATAGACTCCGCTGTAAATACATGAGGTTTTTGTTTATTAAAAGTTACAAGCTGCAGCTTGGGTCCGCAGCCCTCAACGCCAAAGCAGCAGGAGACTTGAATGGTGTGTTCAGGGTAGTTTGCTCATTTAAAGATTCCGTCCTTCCCAGCATGCCCAAGGCAGGAGCGTTTCCTTCCTGGCAAGCAAATGCTACATTTTGAACTGATTGGCTATTGGAAGGTCCCCAAACCTATCAATCAACTAGTATCCCTCCCTAGGAGGATGGGCCAGTTTCCTAGCAACTGTATCTCTAGTGAGTAGAGAAAGAAGGTGAGCTTTTCCCTCAGGGGATTACTGGACTTCTACCCATCTAGTTCAGGCCTTAAACTTTAATAACGACTGATTTTTTATCTTTTGGTCTCTCAGTAGCAGCTTTGCTCCATCCTGGTTCTTCTTCATTCACGCTCTCTGCCTATGGAAGCTTCAGCCAAATGGACCGGAGTTCCCAAAGCACTGTGTGTTGTCATGTGAATCTTGACTATTCTCTCAAGGGTCACCTGTCGAAGGCTTAGTCCCCACCAGGGGTCCTAGTAGCAGATGGTAGGGTCTTCAGGATCTGGAGCCTAGTGGTGCACTCATTGGGGAATATTATGGATGGAGATACTGGAACTCCAGCCTTTCCTTCCTCTTTCCCTAGTTGGTCCTCCAATGACCTCAAGGTGAGTTTTCTCTACCACTCCTGCTAGGATGTTCCACTGGACCAAAAGTTATAAGAGAAAACCTCTCAAGCCATGAGCCAAAGTATACCTTTTCCTTTTGTCAGAGTGATTGAAAGCTAACATAATGGTCTATAAACAAGACATTCAGTTCCAAAAGCTCCTATGGGGAGAAGGATTTTTCTTTGTGTTTTTTTCCGACTGATCATGATTGTGGTAAGGAGATGGTTCTGAGTGGAGCCAGATAAGAGAATGCTCCAGCAGCAAGCTAGGGCAAATATCCTTGCTGGATTTGCATTGTGACCATTTTTGGTGATTACTGTAGGTTTCTAGTAAATGTTACTAATTTCCTATTTGAAGATGAATATAACATTTTCTTCTCAACCACTTTTAAAGGGAAAAAGTGAATCCACTAAAAATATTAGTAAAGAAGAAAAACTATATTAAACTCACTGAAAATTATCATGGTGGTCAAGGAAAGACAGGTGTTACTGAATAGAGGAGTTAAAGGTCACTGGCTGCAGGACCAAATGAGCCAGAGTTCAAACCCATCAACAGCATGACTTTGGGCAAGTCATTTCACGTCTCTGCATTGTGGTGACTCCATCATAAAATAATGATATTAATAGTAAGCAAGCTTCTTGGGTGTCAAGTGTTTGGCCCAGTGCCTGGCAGTCATTGTCAGGGGTAGTTGCTGTTACATGAAATTCTCATTAGCCTGACATCCTGAGCCCAGAGGTTGGCATTCCTGGCCTAACCATGGCCAGCCATGGACCAGGGAGCTCTCTGGGGACTAAGCACTGTGTCAACAGCATTCCAGAAGTTATCATATGTCTAGAATTTGGTGTCAGGATTTTGCCGCTTGGGGGCCAGAAGCAGGGAAGAACCATTCTGATGAGCATTCTACAGTGGAAAGCAAGAATGGCTGGCACAGAGGTAGCTGGCATAGGGCAGCCATAATCCATGGCTCAGTTATGTCGATTGATGCCAAATCTGATAACCTAAGTTCAGTTCCTGGGACCTGCGTGTTAGAAAGGGAACCACCTCTAACGATTGTCCCCTGACCTCTATGTGCACACCATGGCGAATGCACCCTTCACACTAAGTCAATAAAGGAAGAAAGACGTATTTTAAAGCTGATCTGATCCTGCTTTCTTTAGCAAGCCGGTTTGTGATGTCACCTCACAACTGGTGTTTGGGAAGTTCCTGCTATGTCCTAAGTGATGATAGCATCACTTAAACTACTCCCATACACAGTGTGGTTGATGCCAAACAACTGCTTTTCTTCTGGAAACCCGAAACTTGACTAAGTGCTGGACACACAGTGCTTGTGTAACCAGTCCCCAGCAATAATCCTGGACCCTTGGGTTAGAGAAGATTGTCCGTAGAGCACCCATTACACAGGCATGAGGAGCTGAGTCCAGATTCTCCGCACCGAAAAGGGCCAAGCACAGCCATGCCTGTGCTTGTTTGTAATCCCAGCTCTGGGAGGGGAGAAGGCAGAGGCTTTCTGGAGCTTGCTGCCTGCAAGTGAAATGAGCTCCAGGCTTAGTGAGAGACCCTGTCTCAAGGGAATAAGGCAGAGCGTAACAGAGCAGGACACCTGATGTCCTTTTCTGACATCTGACAGCTTCGTGTGTGTGTGTGTGTGTGTGTGTTGGGGAGGAAAGGGAATGGGGGAGGTGTATAAATTCTAGACCTGGGGACTCACAAGCTTCCTTAGTGAACAGTGATTATGATTACGAATTCTGTCAGAGTCACTGCTGGGGGAATTCAGCATGTCCCACGTGCCTCTACCTGGGGGAAGGTGTCCCTGGAGAGAACTCCGGAACTGGACCCATTTACTCAGGGATTTGCCTCTGTGTCCATAGCCCTTCATGGAGTTTGCTTTGTATCCTCTTGCTGAAATAGCACTTTCTCAGGATCAGAGGCTGAGTCTTGTGAGTTCTATTAGTCAACCATCAAACCTGGGACTGGCCTTTCGGACCCCACCAGAGTCTGTCTCTGTCTTCAGATTGAAACCAAGCTTGCACCAGCAAAAAGTTTTCCTAAAGCCAAACAGGAAGAGGCACCGTGGGGCAAGTGCCCCTCCCGAGGAGGGTCAGCCTCTCAATAGCACGTAGGGTTGGGCTCGCCTTCCTAGGGTACTGGTGTGATAGCACTTGGCTTCTCACTGAACAGTTCGTTCAGTGAGCCTCTTGGGGCTTTTCACACGTGGCTTAACGCCTCAGCTGTGACTCATACTAAAGCTCTTAAGGATGTAGAAGAGTCTCAAATCAGTGACCAGGGTGAAGGCATTGTCAGAGACACCACACCCGGGCCGTCCATTACCTGGAACAGCGGCCACCCTCTGAGACAGTGTCAAGATTGAGGAATGTTGAGAGATCTGCTTCCCTCCAGGGGACCTGACTCACTTAAAATGTACTTTCAGCTGGGGTTCAGAAAACCAGAGTTTAGGGCCTGATCCCACCCATTTGAGCCCGTGTCTTGGAAGTAGAGAGCGGCTGGGCTATAGTGACAAGAAACTGCCCTGACACAAAGACCAGAGGAGGAGCACTTTCAAACACCCTTGGCATGGGATTGGAGGTACAATGGTGAGGTCGCTCTGTAGAAACCACTAAGGGGGAGGTGGAGTCCTTCTGATCAAACTCCCCTCTACCCAGTCGGGAGGAAGCTTAGAGAATGGAGGCCCCGTTTACCTGGTTGGAAGAGTGAGGGAACTAGATAAAACAGGAGGCAGAGGAGGCCCCGCTGGCATGGGATGGATTGTTGATTCTATGGGATCTCACCAGAATGTTCTAGCAAGGAGGGCAGAGGACACAGAGTTGAGAGAAGGAGCTGCGGAATGCTGTAAGGTACCCAAGGCCGGGACTGTCGTGATTGCCTCACGCCTGTCTGCTCATTTAATTCTTACCAAGGGTATGACTGTTAGCAACAGCATCTTTATTATCACCATCTCCACGGGGACTGCCCAGTCCAGATATTGTCCAGAGAGATCAAGTAGCTCTCCTCAGCTGGGTGTGGATCTGAACCCACATCCCAAGTCCACAGTAGTTGTTGTCACTGTGTTGTGTGCTCTTGATAAGCTAGCAAGGTAGATCAAGGTCACCACGGTGTCATGCTCAATGGCAGTGACATCATAGGCTTTAATAACTACTTTTTTCAATAACAGACCATGAAATTAATAGAAAACTACAAAAAAGTGAACTTTTAGGCCACCCACCTTCTTACGTGGGGTTCATCTTGGTGCTGCAAATGTTCTGGGAACCCCCTGGTTTTCTACATTTTGGGAAACCCCAGTCCACGGTCTGTGTTTCCTGTGCTGGGTCTGCAAACCACAAAGGAAAACAATCAGTCCGTGGTTGCAGCACCATTCTTCAAAGCCACTTCTGTCCTCAAAGCACGGATGTCCTGAAACTGGCACATACCGCCCTCAGGTTCTGCTCAGAGCTAAGCTTATTAGGGAGGTATTTCTCAGTATACCCCGTCCACGGGGGAAGGGGGGCAGCTGGTAGTGGCTTTCAGAGATCTGTCTTTCCCTAATCCCCAGAAGCATGAATGTTTTGTTGTTGTTGTTTTGTTTTTGAGAAGAGGTGTAATTACATGAAGGCTCTTGAGATTGTCCAAGGTTATCTGGGTAATCGTTAATGCAATCACGGGTGTCTTTGGGGAAGGGGCTGAGGTAGAAATAGGAGTTGAGAGCATGCCCTCCGGGGCAGAGGCTGAGGTGACACAGCCTTAAGAGGAGTGAAAGCTGCCAGGAGCTGAAAGCTACCGTGAGCTAAAGGCCGCAAGGACAGACTTCTATTACTTCTTATGGATATCCTGCTCAAGATGACTTCAAAGGGAAAGGACGTTCCAGATTGATGTACCCAGACATTCCCAGGTTGTTCAGCTTCAGACAAGGGTTGGCCTGATTGCTTAGTGACTGTCACAGAGAGACTGTGCGGTCTCTCTGCCCTTGCCTCCCTCTCCTCTCCTCCATCCTGTCCTTTGCACTAACTCTAGTCCATGAGGTTGTCCAGAGACCCACTTGAAGCTTCAGGTTTGCATTCTTTCTTTCTCCTAGTAATCCCAATCAGGGTCTAAGGATTCATTCCCACAGCACCGTCTTGGGTCATGTACATGTCTTTGAACTAGTCACTATAGCCAGAACATAGGATCTGCTAATTATCCAACCTGAAATCCTTTGTTCCATAAACCGTGACCACAGAAACAGAAACTTGGGGATCTCTCAGCAGTGACAGGGACGTGTGTGATCGCCAGTGGCAGGGATGTGCTGTACAGATCTGGGTGTTGCGGGCTGCTTCCGGCCATGTGGATGCAAAACTTGATAAGATGCCTTAGGATCCCATAGAGGCTTCTACGCCGCTAGATTGCCGTGGCTATTCTGGAGAGACCAAGCTATGTTCCCCCAAACTCCAGCCTCTGCTGGCACAAGAATCTCCCTTCATTTGTTGGGGAATCCTGCAACAGCAGCAGCTCCATCCTGCTGGGGCCATCCATTTGAAAGCCCCATTATCAAAGCATCTGTGAACTTCTGATGGGCTTATGTGACTAATGCTGGATGTGAGAGGAGGAAGTATGGACCAGCACTCCCCCACAATAGGGCTTTCTTCGTGGGGAGTGGGGGCAACTTGCTGGTCACACTGGAGCAACAGAGGAACTGCTGTGGCTGGATGGGAAAAATACAAATTTGAAAAGGCTTCCTGTCCCCCCCCCCTTTTCATCTTGTCCCCTTTTTCTTCTCACTTGCAACTGGGGGCCCTGAGCCTGGATGTCTAAAGAAAGCCTTTCCCAGGGAGGGTGACCGCTTGTCAAGCCATGCCCCACGGTGGGCAAGAAGGGGCCATGGTGGACAGGGGAAAGCCAAGTGGACAGAGAGTATTAGAGCCAGGCGCACAAGGCCCCGTCTTCAGTGTGGTGCCTTGTTAGCACGTGGGCAAGGCTATGGCTCTGACAAAGCCCTGGACTGCCTGGGTTCCTCTGTGCCCAGCTGCAGTCTTGTGTGTTCATGTCCCAGCACAAACAGTTGAACTGAATCTGAGCTGATCTCTCAGTCAGCTACCCGTGACCGTAGAACCTGGATGGCTTCAGATGACCTGCCTCAAGTAAGGACATGACTCATAGGTGGGATAACTCATGGATGTGTTTAGAGGACAAGCTAATTATCCTCCCCCACTGAACTGAAGCTGCCCGTAGACCACTGGAGGGGCTTCCAGTGCTGCCTGGCAGACCACACATGCCTGACACCACCAATACCCTGTGCAGCAGACACCTTGGCACATATGACCATGGGTCTCAGGGTATCTCAGATGTGTCAGACTTTTGTAGAGTTATTGTCTCCATGGTTTGGAGCAGAGATGGTGATATTGGCAGAGTTGCTGGGTGCTTGCCACAAAGAAGTCATGTAAGAGCCCTCCAGAGGGAGTGAAAGGGAAATGGATCATAGAGGAATGGATCCTGGGCTAAGGGTGCTTGGGGACATA
This sequence comes from Pachyuromys duprasi, assembly GCA_028658305.1. Taxonomy (NCBI): domain Eukaryota; kingdom Metazoa; phylum Chordata; class Mammalia; order Rodentia; family Muridae; genus Pachyuromys; species Pachyuromys duprasi. Next base: position 52,758,290 of record CM053757.1, read on the forward strand.
TACAGAGGCAGGGGGAAGGGAGAGGGAGAGACAAAGAGAGACAGAGACAGAAGTCCCTCAGTTCTTCTGCCTATCACTAGATGGGCTTGAAGGGAACAGACAGGGACTTTCATCAGAATGACAAGCAGGTGGTGTCAGCAGGCTCTGCCTGGCTGTTACTTTAGGGGAAACCCCATTACACTAACATTGTGTCACAGTTAGCTTCAGCTGTCAACTTGACACAACCCAGAGTCACCCAGAAAAAAAAAACACTAATCTCAACTGAGAAATCGCCCCTATCAGGTTGGCCCATAGGCATGTCCTTGGGGGCATTTTCTTCTTGATGTTGGAGGCCGCAGCCCACCACAGGCAATGCCTGGGTTGTGTAACACGGGTGTTTGGGTAAGCTAGTAAATAGCAGGCCTCTGTGGTTTCTGCTTCAAGCTCCTGCCATGGTCTTCCTGAATGATGGCATGTAACTTGTGAGAACAGTAAGCCCTTCCCTGCTCTCCAAGTTGTTTTTGGTCAGTGTGTTACCACAACACAGAAACCAACCCAGTACTCACGGAGTCACCCTCCCAGCCTGTTCTTGGCTGGAAAATACAGCCAGAGCCAAAGGCACAGGAGCAATGTCTGCTTTTGCTGGGCATGGAAGGTAATCCTTTCGGGGAGCTCTCCTGATGTACCTTCACAGGATGTCTTGAGAGCCCTGGTCCTTCCGCAAGCTATGCTGTTTGCTATAGGACTCACCGCAGAGTGGAGGACCACAGAGTGACCAGCACCTTCAGGATCTGGTGGGCCAGTGAGCATTGTGGGGACTGAGGTCCCCAAACCCACTAGAAATAAGCATCAGCTTCTGGAGGCTCAGCATGACTGGAAAAAAAAAAGAAGAGAAGCCAGGTACTGAGGCAGGAGCAGCTCAAGCTGGCTAGTTTCAGAATTTAGCGACTCAGAAACAACCCAACCAGTGACCAAGCAGAATTAGCTATGTCACTGCAGGTTATTCACATGGACTTAGGCATCTGCATGGCTTCTGCATCACACCTTTCATGTGCTTTGCAAGTTTTATGCTAGGCATTGTGGAGCACTTCTGTAATCCCAGCATTTGGGAGGCTGAGACAGGCCAGCTGAGGTTAAACAGTGAGACCCTATTGCAAACAAACCTTGGACACGAGAGATGTCTCAGTGGCTAAGAGGACTTGCCTTGAAGTCTTCAGGATGTGAGTTCAAATCCCTGGAAGCCACATAAAAATTCAGGTTCTTGGCCATGTATGTTCTTGCAACGCCAGAAGTGGGGTATAGGGTAGGTAGACAGATTATTGGAGTTTACTGGCCACTAGTCTAGCTTCAGGTTTAATAAGAGAACCTGTGTCAGTAGATTCAGAGTGATAAAGCTCACACACACACACACACACACACACACACACACATAATCAAAACAAAACAAAGCCTTACCTCTTCTATGAGTCAGGAGTGATATCCTGATCAATTACAAAATCCACTTGAAAATTCTTAACACAGCGTTAAGCATTCCTCTTTCACTCTGAATCAAAACTCTGATAATGTCTAAAGTTCCAACGGTGGGCTCTCTGGGGAATGGACCTGAGTCAGGGTCCCTGGGAGCTAACTCTGGCCTTGGTGGTAGGCTGTATCAGGGCTCCTAAGCCTTGTGGTGTGCTGATACTGCAGAGTCTGTGTTGATGGGTTGGTTGGTTGATTGCTTACTTGCTTGCTTGCTTGGTTGGTTAGTTGGTTGGTTGGTTATGTTGTTTGGAGACAGTTGAGGCTGACCTCCAACTCAATATCCTCCTGCTTCAGTCTCCCAAGTGCTGGAATCACATGTGTGTACCACTATACCCAGCCATGTTGTAGGGTGTTTAACAGTGAAGCCAGCGACCTCCCATGGTAGGCACCACAGCTTCCATGCCCACAGGCATGTGCTCATCCGTGGAACCTGGATGTGGTTAGTTACCTGAAAAGAACTAATGTTGTAGGTGGAATTCTAGCTGCAGATAAACTGGCCTTAAGCTGGGAAGGTACCATAAATCACCCAATAGGGCCCAGCGTGATCACTGGGGTCCTGGCATGAGGAAGACAGATGACAGTATAAGCAGAGTGTAATCTGCATGCATGGCTTTGAAAGTGGAGGAAAGGCCCTAGCCAAGGGCTGGCAGTGTTCAGAAGCAGGGAAAGACAAGACAGCCTCCAGAAGGAATACAGACCTTGACCTGTGATCTTCAGAGCTCAGAGGCCAGAAGAGTGTTGTCCCAGGACACGCGGAGACTGCTTCAGCAGCTATAGGAGCTAACCCAGCCATCCGCACTGTGACAGCTAATAAATGTCTCCAAACAGTGCCACATAGCACCTCGGGGTTGGGCAGAGCTTCCCTGATTTAGAAATGCTAGCTACCCGGAGTGCTGTGCTGTTTCCCTAGAAATGGAGAGGAGGGAGTAGATGTGAGGAGATTGAGGGGAAATGGGTGTCCCCACCCAGTTCAAATAGCTCTGTGAGGTGGGAAAGAGGGTGGGTGCCAAGGTTGACCCCCACTCGCAACCCCTATGCCTCCGGAACTATAACTATGACACCAAGGATGACATTCCTGTCTGGGCTTGTACATCTTCAGATGGAACCAGAAAAGAAGCCAAACTGTCTTTAGCTATACTATAAAAGAGAATATATATAAAAACTTCAATAAAACACTGAAATGTCAGTCACGGCAGCATCAGAGTCAAGACCTCGGCAAGGAAAGGCAGAGGGCAGGCGGGGTGCGCCTGGGACTGTTTGTGGGTGTCACCGGCGGGGAGGAGAGGCCAGGGAGCATAGCTTGTGCTGCAGGCCACCAAGCCCGGGCTCCCGGCCAGGCACATAGCCCCTGGGTTCTTGAGCCCAACCCTGTGCTGTAATTCTGTTTATTTCATTGGATATGAAGTCCATATGGTTCTGATTTATTCCTTGTAGCCATCATCTTGGCGTGGCTCTGGAGCCAACAACCGGGAGAAGCGCCTCTGAATCTGTCCTGGGGAAGGCGGGAAGCTGTGCTCTTCCAGGCTGCAGGGGGAACAGATATCAGGGACCTCTCCAGGAGTCTGGGGAGGGAGGTAAATGAGTGGAGTTGGTTCTGATTCTGGTCCAGGAGCCCAGGCTGCATCTGAAGGGAGGAGCTTTCGGACTTTGAAGTAGAGCTGAATAGCTGAGGGCTTCTTTTGGGGCTCAGCTTAAGCCACAAGATACCTAATGCCTAGCATCCTTGTACCCCTGCTTCTTCAGGGTGGTCATGTGAGAGCTATAAGCTTTGCTTTGTTCTCCTGGGCAGCACTGGCCATATCTGGAGCAGGTGAAGGTAGGTGTATGGGGTGGAGTCAGGAAAGGAGGATACAGAGAGCAAGGAAGGAAGGCGCTCAGAGTGATCTGGCTTGACTGTTCCATGGTGGGCTTGTCTGGTTGGTACAAGGTCAGTGGTTCCCAACTGCCGAATGCAACTGAACCACGTGCCCCAGAGGTTATGCAAACAGGAACTCCACCCGAGAGTTGCTGCTTTAGGAAATCAGGGTGGCCCCAGAGCCTGGATTTTCCTAGGTGAGGTACTACTGCTGCTGGCGGTGGCCTGAGGATCACTTCTAGAATGTTAATCCAGAATCTTCTTAACGTGTATAAGCAGGGGTTGCCTGCTTAGGGATGAAGACCCCTTCCTAGGGCCTAACACTCTTGGTCATCAGCTCTTGGTCATGTGATTTTTTTTTTATCCCAAGGTGAAAATAATACTTTTTTTTTCAGTTATCACATAATGAAATTAACCTTTTGGGCCTATGGTTCTATGGATTTTAACACATGTAGATCCATATTGCCATCTCAATAGCCAGGATGCAAAAATCCCATTGATTCCGAAATGTCCCTCCTGTGAGTTCCAGACCAGCCTGGTCTACACAACAACCTCCAGGCCAGCCAAGGCTACATAGTGAGATCCTATCTAAAAGTTGTTATCTTTCTACATGCCTTTTTCACTCATTCCTTTCCCACCCAAACCCCTGGCGCCTTCTCCGTCCTCATAGCTTTGTCTGAGAATGTCACATGAATGGAATAGCATACTGTGTGACCTTTGACACCGGCTTCTTAGCATGTGGGTACCTTTGTTTGATCATCTTGTGGCCTGTGGCAAGACGGTGGAATTGGTAGCTCCAGGCTGCTCACCTTAAGGTTGAGATGCAAAAAGAGAATGCACTGGATCGCACTGTCTCCCTCAAGGGGCACGTCCAGGACAACTCTCATTAGCTCCACAGCTTAAAGTTTCCACCTCTTCCCGAGAGGTAGGAGACCATGCCCCCAACCCTGGGGCCTTTGTGGGACATTTAAGATCCAAATTCTCGTCACTGCTCTGAAGATTCGTGAATCAGACTTTGCGTGCACACTTGTTTTCATTTCTCATAAGTAAATAAATACCTGAGAGTGGGCTTGCAGAGTCTGATGGCAAGTATGTTCTTAGCATGATGGGAAACGGCACTTGTGTTGAACACGGGCATCGCTTTGCATGCCCTCTGCCACATATGAAGGTTTCCGGTACTCTGCAGCCTGCATCCTCATTGCACTTGGAACTGAAGCCTTCTCTACTCAAGCCTTTCCAGATCACACCTGGAGGCTGTGTGCATTCCTGGTGGTTGTGTGGCTGAAATGACAGGAGGTCACTCCGTGTTCCGTGTGCTAAATCTAGGAACCAAAAACTTATTTGCTTCAGCAGGGCTTCAACTCTATCCAAGAGGAATATTAAATGAGGAAAGATACATACCCCAGAATGAGGGGTAGAAAGCTCTAGATTGCTCTTCTCTGACACACACACGCACACACACACGCACACACACACACACACACACACACACACCATTTTGAACTGGAGGCTCCAGTGGGTGAAGTAACTTGACAGATGTCATGCCACTCAGCAGCCAGTGGCCTCTTGACTCTGCTTAAGGCGGTGGCAGGAGGGAGCCTTTGATCCTAGAGGCATTCTCAGTAATGACACACAAGCTGCTGCTCCATGGAGCCTGATGGGTTGAGTATTTGCTGCCTGATATACCTAAGCAGGATACTCCACAGCCTAGCTGCTTGGCCTCGGGTCCACCCCAGGCAGGAGCTGGCTCTAGGTAGAAACCTGTGCAAATCAGCGAGGCCTGGGCTGAAACCAGAAGGGATGATTTCATGGAGAAGGAGATTCCTAAGAACAGAGTTCTCCTCTGGAGGCTGTCCCACCCCCCCTCAAGGGAAGGGGCCCAGCTGTCCTGGAAGGCTGTGGACATGCTTTTCCGATTGCAGAATACTTCTCTTTCATTTTGAATATCATTTGTTTGGTTGCCGTGGCAACGTCAAGGCTCTATTTTAATGCTAACCTGCGTGGTTGCAACTTTCTATATATAAATGCTGCTTTGCACACTGAATTAGCAGATGCCATGGGGAAGCAGTGGATGTGGGGACTGTGGCAGAAAATGACCAGCCTGTCAGACTTGTATGAGGACCGACTACAGGGCTAAGGTGAGTGGGAACCCTGACACTTCCTCAGTCATCCTTCATGTACATGTCCCACGCGCTAGGAGGAACAGGTGCAGCTTCTGACCAGCCAGCTCGTGCAGACAGGGAAGGCTCCCTTCAATAGCCTCCTGAGCTATGGGTGGACTCTGCTTTGGAGGGACTTTGGTGATTCTTTGCTTTCTCTGGTCCTTATGGCTTTAGCAAGTGTGTTTTGTATGGGGACCAAGGTTCCAAAAAGCAAAGAAAACCTCCCGGGTAGAACAGGTACCCAAGATGGAGGTGCTCCTGGGTTCAGTGAACTTACCTCAGTTCTCTGATTTAGACCTTTCATATTTGGTTTTGATTTTTTTTTCTTCATTCCACCATGTGGCCAGTCTCTGTAGAGACTCCAAATGGCGCTGGAAAAGTCTTTGGGAATCAACTGGTATCATTTTCCCGTTTGAGAGAACAGAAAGGTGGCACATCCTGGCAGAGGTCACACAGCAGGTGGGGCAGGAAAATGGGAGCTCCATGTGGATCTTCTGAAAGCCTCACATTGTGCACTTCCTGCTGTGAGGTCAGGGCAGCGAATGGAGGGCACAGGAGTCAGCCAGAAAAGCTGCAAAAGGGAGATGCAGACAGGGACATGCCTTTCCATGTTCAAGCAGAAATGTAATGAACACACAATTATATAATGACTCCCTGAAGGCAGCCTTTGAGAAAAGGCATGAAGTTCTAAGTGCAGAAAACTTGTATTTCTATGGATTCAGGACTTTCTACCTGGGACAATTTTGCCAGTTTTTCTGTGGCTTCAGTTCCCTAGGGACACACAGAGTACACTGACATCTTTGCACAGCCTTGCAGTGACCGGTGTCACAGAAGGGGTGATCCCACAGAGGACAGATTTGGGGTGCAGTGGGGGTGTGACATGCTTTGCAAGACTTTAGCATCCACAGGTGTCAGACGGCTGTTCTGTTCTCCAGGAGCTGGGAGAGCGTGAGCTGACATCAGAGGATACTGACCAAGCTAGAGTTCTTGCTGAATTTCATTTTTTTAGTATGGTGCGATGCACAGCACAATTAAATTGTTAGAATATCACCTTTTGGTGCCCTCTGCTATAATATCAGGCATGAGCAAATGTTTCAAGGGTATACAGGTCTGAAGACACCAACCCGTTCTTCCTGTTGTTTTGTGTGAAATTTGGTTTTGCTATTTTGCTCAGGCTGGTCTTGAACTCCGGGACTTAAGTGATCTTCCTGTGTCAGCCTATTGAATATATGGAAGAACTATAGGCATATGCTACTGCACCCTGCAATCTCACTCACTTTCTCCCTCCTTCTTTCCCTCTCCCCCTCTTTTCATCTGTCTGTCTCTCTCTCCTTTTTTTCTGACAGTGTCTCAAAATGTAACAAAGACTGGAATTCTCCTATTTCTGCCTCTCACCTTGCTCTAAAGAAAAGGATTCAGTAAAATGAAGTTATAGCTAGGGATCAGTGTCCCCAGAACTTTGAGTCCCAAGCCACACATTCCATTAAAGTCACACATTGTAATCAGTGTCTGGCATGGAGAACAAAACGCCCTAGTGTCAGTGTGTAGCAAGGTTCAGGGTATCTTTCAGTCCATGAAGGGAAATATGTGTGTTTGTCACTTATCAAACTTTCAAAAGAAATAAAAGTTTAGAAGCTGCTGGCCTCAAGTGGAGCGGTGACCAGAGCAGCCCAGGCACCCTGCACCATGCCTGTGGATTCCCTTTCCAGTGAAACGCTGGCTCCCCAGGAACAAGAGGACAGGTTTGGGTGGGCTCAGGGTACAGCACCATTTGAAGAAGCCTATGAGGAAGGACGGACAGGGTCAGGCTGCCCAGTTAGGAAGTGGCTGGTCTGGCCGCAGGAATGTAGCTGTCTGTTCGCTCAGACCTGCAAGCAAGAGTGAAATAATGCCTGCAGTTCCCAGGCCCCCAGGACTGCTCCAGATAACATCCTCAGACAAGACATCTTGTGACCCAAGCCCATGGACGCCTCTGTCACTGTCACTCTGGGCCTCAGGACACTCACTCTTGTGCCCCTGAAGCCTGCAGGACACAAATTCCTCACACTTCCTGGGAGACTCCAACTCAACCTCCCTCCCACTAGACTCTCTTACGTGCTGGCTTACTCTTTCTCCTCATGTGAATCTCTGGCCATTACGGTGGCTGTGTCATCGCTCCATGCATCTACCTTCCCCCAGGCTGCTATGCCAGGCTCATATCCTTAACCTGTTTTGGCATCCTCACATACCTGCCTCCCTGAACATTGTTTCAGCTGATGGGTAGCCAAACAGGACAGATCTTCCAGGGTCTCTGCAGCCCAAGAAATGTGTCTGTACTTCTCACAGATGAAAGGTTAGGCCAGGCTGGAGAACAGAGGTGGGTGTGGGCAGGGAGGTAAACACACATGAGCAGTTCTTGGAAAGGTCCCACTGATAGCCCAGAAACCAGCATTCAGCGGTACCCACTAGGATCCGTGGGTCTGTAAGTGGGTCCTGGCCAGAAAAACTGGCCAGCATGGGCAGATCTGCCTCCTGCCAGCCTGGGGAAGTGGCATTCAGCTCTTTAAAACCAAGAGCCCTCCTTCAAATGATCGGGTGTGCAAAGAGCCAACAGGTCAAACCAGCAGGCACAGCTCGTGGCCAGTGAGCAAAATCAAGTGCAGAACAGTGAGATTTGTAACTTTTCTGCAATCTTTGTGCCCCCTCCAACACTGTCCATTTAAATACATTTGAGTTGGTTACCAACATCTTAAAGTCAGCACTTTTCACACACAAAAATTCAGTTCCAGCTTCTCTCACAGAAAATGAGAAGCTGTGGCTACACCCAGCCTGCTGTCCGGCTGGGTGTGCTGCGGACTCTCCAGTGTGCTTTCCAATTTGCCCCGGTCCCTGACCACCTCTGGCCACCAGGCTGGCCTTGAACTCACAGAGATCCTCCTGCCTCTGCCTTCACATGTGCTGGGAATAAAGGTGTGTGCCATCACTGCCCAGCACACCAGCAGTCCTTTATAACTAACATCTTAGGATGGTAACTCAGATTCCATTTCAGAATCACTCGGTCATTCGCAGCTGTCTTGGCTTGGCTAAGGGCTTGGGTTGCTTCAGAAGACAGCCTATGTGGGCCTTCGGGTACGCTAGCCAGGTACTCTGTCAGCTGAGCTCCGCTCAGGCTCACACGTTTCTCATGTTCATTTATGTCTGGAGAAAAATGCAAATGGAACCCTTTCTCTGTGCTAGGAAGCAGCTCATTCCAGCTCACTTAAACCAGGACAGCGATGGGTGGGGAAGTTAAGCAGGGTGGGGGCCTACCTCCCAGGAGACAGTGCCTTTCCAGGCGTCCAGAATTCAGTGGAGAGGGGAGGAGGCTCCCTCGATTAGAGGGTTTGTGTGTGGGAGCCTGCTAGGCTCTGCCTCTTGCTTTGGTCAGTGAGCAGAGGCCGACACTAAAGCTCTGAGTTCTGTCAGACTCCAGACAAATCTGCTTGCAGCTACTCAGCACTCAGTGGCCGTCTCCTGGGAGGCGTTTCACCCCTGGATTCCAATTCCGGTGAGAGTTCTTGGTTGTGGGAAAGCATATGCTGTGATTTTGTTACTTACCTACTTAACAATCCGCTTCCCCCTGCTGGTACCTCTCTCCCCAGTTAACAAGCCTCCCTACTAGCAATCAGCAACTCCTTCCCTGGGGTCAAATGGATAATGAGAGGGCCCCACTGCCTGGCTTCCCCTACAAACTAGAGTGTTTACCTCAGGAGGTAGCAGAGGTTCAGTACATGGACTCAGAGGCAGCCCTGGGACAGGAGCAATCAGAACTGGGCTTAGAGACAGCGCCAGGTTCAAACCACGCTATGAAGTGAAAATAAGAAGTAATTCCCCTAAGGTTTCTAAAAGAGTCAAATAAGCTAGTATGTGTCAGCTTCTAGGCCCACAGCACACACTTATGCCACACCCAAGGGCAACAAACCCATTGGATCTCATGGCAAAATACAGGCAGTGGAACTGATTGATGATATCCAAGGGTGGGAAATGGTGTGTGTGTGTTGAGGGATGGACTTATGCTCCCGTGTCTCCCCATTCAATCTGTCTTCTTTGAGGGAGGTAAGTACCTGGAGTAAAAGGTTGAAAGCATGCATGGGTCATTTTAGGAACAGTGGCATAATGGGCCTTGCATAATGGTCTGCAGCTCTTGTTCAGGGTCCAGGAACAGTCTGTGCATGCCTTGTGCTGGAAATTTCTGTCTTCTGAGCTGTCTTGTCTGGCTAGAGCCTGAGTGTTAGTGGTAGGGAAACAGTCAGATGAGGGTTTGCAAAAGGGAAAAATCAAGTGGGTCAGCCAGTTAGCTGTCTAGGATGTTCGTGTGCCCACGGGACTCACAGGCCCACGGGCCTCTGAAAAGTCCAGTCTTGCCATTTCTGTGTCCTTCCTCCTGCTCTTTCGGTCAGCCTGGTCAGCGTCAGGAAGGTCAGTCAGCTTTGGGAAAGTCAGTCAGTGTTGCTCTGGGGTGTTCCACAGCCTGTTGGGGAGGCCTGGGGGCCATCATCTAGTGAACCTCTGTTTCCTCAGCTGATGGCAGCTTGCAGAGGTTACTCAGAGACTTAACAGGTGGTGGAAAGCATTGCAAAGCAAATTCATTTCTGCTAGAGTTTCTGCCCTCTGAATGTTCAGCAAACTTTGGTAAGGTAGGGAGACTTCCTGTGTAGTCCAGGCTGGCCTCAGACTCATGATCGTCCTCTCTCAGCCTCCCAAGGGCTGGGTCTATCCTGGGCCACCATGCTGGCTTGTATTTTCATTTGTATGTGCTTGGGGTGGGGGTTGGGAAGGAGACGTTTCACATAAGGTTTTTCAACCGTATGCGACTAATACAATGTGATTGGAACCTAGTGTGTGCTTTTTCTGTCACTGGCTGGAAACCAGAAGCTGTGTTTAGGGCGGACAGAGGCCAGATGAGTGGTTTGTAGAGCCTCCAAGTGGCTTGTACTTGAGCCCCCAGGCCAGTACATCCATGAACACCTTGAGCTGGAAATCTCTTGTAGGTTGTTCTTTCCAGAAGCCCCTGGAATCTTCCAGGCCCTCTTGCTTGGCTAGAGCTTTGCATCTTAGGGGTAGGGAAAATAGAAGAGGATTCGCAAAGGGAAAAATCAAGCAGGCTCATGACTTCACCCTGCGTTCACAGATGTTTCCTCCCGGGGCCTCTTCCTCCATAGGGCTCTTTGGCCACAATCAAATGGGAAGTGGCTGTCACTGTCACCTTTCCCTGAGCAGTGCTAAGGTTTTGGCTACTGCTGCCTCGCCATCTGACCACAGGCTATTTTGTGGCCTCGATGGTTATATTGGAAGGTTCACGTCAAAGTTCAGGGCAGCCAGAGGATGCTCTGCTCTGTACTGAGAGCTCTGTACTGGGGAGGCTTGGTGTTCATTCTCAGTGTCTTCCCCTACAAGCCTAAGACAAGCCTTCCCCTTTCTGCCATACGTGAGGTGTTAGCACAGCATGCTGGGTATGGCTGTGATTGCAGCGGTTTGGGAGAGAGGCTCCCATTTGCAGATTGTCGAAAAGCAACAGCACACACATATGTTTATATTGCAACAGGATGTAACTTTTGATTTATGTAAGGATGACCTTGAATGTGTGGTTGTTACGCCTGTACCTCCTGAGGGCTGGGATTACAGGTGTGTGCCACCGTCCATGGTGAGCGGTGTTGAGGTGCAAACTCAGGACTGTGCTTCCTAGCCAGAGCTTCTTCCGTCAGCCACAGTCCCCCGTCCCGCTAAATCTGTTGTTTGTTCCTTGTCTTTTTTTTTTTTTTTTGAGATAACACGGCTTCTGAACTCAGCATAGCTGAAGATGACTCTGGATTTCTAATTCTCCTGCCTTTACATCGTCAGTGCTGAGCTCCCAAGCATGCGCCTAGTTCCAAATTCCGTAGTTTGATATTGGCACTTGTCCAGGGCTCCGTCGATGTGGATGTGAGCAGGCTCCTGTGGTGAGCCCCGGTTCACCCCTTTCCATCTCCAGGCCATCCCTTTGATCTCAGCTGTGTTTTTCCATCCTGACTTTCTGTTCCTCTTTCAGAGGTGCTGACTTCTGACAGCTTCCCGGGTTTTTCTGCGTTATTTTCTGAGATGTGCTCTTCCTCTAAGCTTCCAGCTTCCTCACCCGGCGCCCCCTCCCCAACCGTCCCAGCCTCCTTTCTTTTTGTTCTTGGGTGAGTCAGGTGGCCTGTACCTTGGTGCAGAAAACATGGACTCCTATTGACCTCTGCGCATTTTCCCGATTGCAGGAAGGTTGTCTCCCTTTCTTGTGACTGGCCCATAGCTGCTTTAACACACACTCCCCTCTGTCCAGTTCTCAGTCACACAGTGACTCTCAGAATAGGTGAGCAACCTGCCTAAACCCCTCCCACCTCACCATGCTCCTGGCTCCCCAGTTTCCTATGAACTTCTAGACTTCAATGGTAGAGAGGGAAGGGTAGGTCCCTGCTACAGGTGTGCCCCACGGGCTGACAATTGGGGCTCAGATCCCTGCAAAGTCTGTCTCTCAGAGACCAGGACTGGTGCAGGTGTAACCCACACCCTGACTCGGGCAGCAAATGCTGTTTCCCTTCCACAGCTCACCCTTGCTCTGGAAGACAGCTTTCTCCATCCCTCTGCTGACCTAGTGGTTCCTGAGTAGTTTCTCTGATTGTCTTTGTTCCTTCCAAGATTGAGCAAGTGTTTCCTTATTTCCTTTCTTCTATTTGCTAACTTACTAGTGAGTCAGCAGCATGTCCACAGGCATTCCCGGAGCAGCTTCCACCCTTCATTATGGGCCTCACTTGCATCTTTCTTCATTGCCCCTTTACTTGCCCATAGTGACTCAGAGCTATGCATCTTCAGGGAATTCAGGTTTTCTGAATAAAAAAACAAAACAAAACAAAACAAAACAACACCCCAAGACCATTTCCTAGATGTGCCGGGCTGCTTTCTGCACAACCCAAGTGTTTCCTAACATGTACTGAGTTTACAAGGAAAGATCCGTAGGGTAATTTTAGATCACATTGCGATGACAGCTTTTAAGCTGTATTTATTTCCACGTATAATAGGGGAAAAAAATAAAAGCACAAGTCATATCCATGATTTCCTAGATCTTATTACTTACACCTAGGCTAAATTTAAGTTGGCTATAAGTTAGTTGAAAAATATTGAGTAGGCTGGGGATGTGACTCAGGGAGAGAGCACATGGCCCCAGATTCTATGCCTGGCACACCTTTTTTTTTAATCACAGTGTTGCTATGGCACAGGGGTGTGACAGGATGTAACAGCAGGCTAAGCATGACGGAAGCTGGGAGACACTGAGCTGGAAAACCCTTTAGAATCGTGACTATTAGGAGGTGGGGACATAACTCCGGATGTCGGGCTCCGTAGCATTCTCCTTTACCCGCTGGGCCTTCTCTCCAGGGATCGGGGGACTTTTAAAACTGAACACCACATCTGCTGTGTTCAGTCAGTATCGGGGATCTTTTATGGTGTGGATGCACAGAACCTTCTACAGGCTGCATTACAGGAACTTGGTTGCCTTTCCCTTAACCTCTGGCCTACACACCCTTAGGCCTGGAGGGTGTGGCTGTGTTGTTTTTCTCTGTCCAATGACAGCTCATCTTAGTATCTCATCTTTGAGCTCAGGATTTACTAGCCCTCCTGGGCCTTGAATCAGTTTCGAGTCCATCCTCCTCTGGGTATCAGGGAGTATATTCTCAGACAAGAAGGGTCTATTATGACTTGCTGGAATCCCTTCTTTGTTTTATTTCTGAGACATTCTCAGAAGTGGAATGCATTCGGTCCCCGTGCAGCCCCTGAACACTGGGCCCTGGGCGAGGAGAAAGGCAGATGGAATAGTGACGTGGTTCTCGAAGAAGAGCTGGGGGCGGGGGATAGTGCACACTAACAGAAGGGACAGCAGCGCACAGCAATAGAAGATAGGAGGATCTGAGTTCAAAGAGCACAGTCGAGAAGATTCATCCTCCTGTGTCGCAGGTTCAGCTCCCCATCTTTCCTTATGAATCCCGAATCTGTCTATAGGATTTGGCCACTCTCCAGCTCCATGTGTCAAGGGCCAGCCTGACCTCCACTGACCATGTGGAATACTGTAGGTGGACAGCCTTTAAGTTCTGGAAAGACGCTTTGAACTTGGGTCCAAAGCCAACATCACACCTCACTCCTAAACTGGTTCCTGTAGTCGCTTGAACCCCTAGGCTCATAGCGCTGGCTTTTCCCAGTTGACTTTGGAATCAGTTTTACTCTCTCCCACTACCTTCCTCTCATTGGATACCCAGCTGCTTCGTGCTTCTTACATCATGTCCCTGGCACTTGGGTTAAACCCTTCCTTTTTATCCCCGCTGTGGGGCAAATTCTTTATCTTCTCAGAAGCCTCCCTTCATCCTCGGGGGCCCACAGTGATCCCGCCCTCCCCGGATTCTGAAAGAACTTATTGTCTCCAGACTTTGCCTTTTGGCATGGCTACAGTCTGTCTTGAAAGCTGTTTCTCTCCCCCGCTCCCCACCCCCACTTGTGACTTATCTTTACCTTCTGAGTTTTGAGAGTCCAGCACTACTGTAATAGGGCCTGCATCCTTTGTAACATCGGAAAAGGATAATTAGTAACTATTAGCTGGTTGATTGATCCATGAAACACAGGGTTCACATGTGAGGGAGGAGGTGCCTAAGACCCTATACCCTGGAGAGTGCATGGGGGTGACTGCTTTCTCCCTTCATGACTATGAAGCATTTAGGAAAAGTGAGTCATCACCAAAGCCAGATGTTCCCTCTTTATTAATTATCATTATAACACAACACGATTCATCCTGCAAAGGATGAGAGCCCACAGCCACATGGACTGTTTTGGTTGATAGTTTTCAACTCAACCAAAACGAAGAATAATATCTTGTGGGTCAGCCTTATCTGGCTCTATGAAATGACCACCAGTCTTTCACTTTTGAATCATGAGCTCTCTGCTGTCTCTTCTTTGTGCCTGTTGCCCTGAATGTAGACATCTACCAGATAACAGATGCCAAGTTGAGAAGCTGTTAGTGTATTTCTCCCTGCCAACCATTAAGAAAAGAGGACCATCGATAAAACATACCTCAAGTGACTTCCCAGATAAAACTCAGAATCCATTATCCTGTTACGGATAACCAGATATCTTTCAGATATCCTGAGTCTTTCCGATCCTGAGAGATTAACTTAGGGGAATCCTGAAAAATAAAGTCTTCAGGACTAATGTATTCTGCTTAGCCCAGATCAGAGCATGTTTCCTGGTTCACAGTGGCCCAGAGAGATATCTGGCCATGAGCTGGCAGCCGTATTGGATATGCAGTGGTCAGTGATGTGCTGTTGCTTGTGAATATCTGCTTGTTATTGTAACACAAAGGCAAGATGGTACTGGTGACAGTTCTGAGCTGAATAGTTAAAACCATGCCCTTTTTGCAATTATATGATCAAGAAGCTTCCAAGGCCATTGTGATTCCACAAAGCTTGAAGAAACAGAAAAGGTGTCCATCCAAGTCCAAATATAGTTTTGCTTTAGCAGCAGTGAGTGGGAAATTGCTTCCAAGAGGAGGGAAGCACCTTGGTCCTACATGTGCATTTGTGCCACAAAGGTAAGGGCTTGAGTTCCCCATCAACCTCTCTCCTATACTTCCCAAAGAGGCAATGACCTGCTGCCTGTGGGGGCCCTACCTCCAGATAAGGCTCTTTTCTTAGTGGCTGATTTGAACCATTTGACAGCCACAAGTGGTTTTGTTGTTCTCACTGACTTTGTTTAATTTTTTAAATTATATTTATTGGGTTTGTTTTGTTTTCTGTGATAAAGGCAGAGGTATATGTAGCGGCACTTGAGGAAGTCAAAAGCCAGTCCTTGGAGTCTGTTTTCTCTTTCTGTTTGAGATTGTGTCTCCAAGACTGAACTCAGATCCTCAAGGTTCCATTATCATCATCATCATCATCATCATCATCATCATCGAGAAATTATTTGTTATACTGCCCAGGCTGGCCTAGAAACAACCCTTCTGCTTTAGCTTCCAAGTATAGGGATTACAGACATGTACCACTGTGCTCTGGTCAGCTCATGTCTCCTGTGGCCTCCCCCATCCTTGGCTCTGCTTCTCACTCCTTCCTGCCTCCTTATCATGAGGAACTGAACCCTTGCTCTTAGCACCTCCTCTCCGTTATATTAGCCCTTGCTCCTGTTGGCCCCAAGGTGTATAGCACTACACATTCGTCTCCTCCTTTCTGTTCTGTCTCAAGAGCCACTGTCTTCTCCTCTAGTAAACAGAGATACCAATAGAACCCCCTTGATATACGATCCCTTCAAGGGCGCCTTGCTCAGAGTGAGTGCCGAGTAAAAGATCAGTGATCATGACTACAGCTGATGGGAACCCCATTCTTACAGAGGAAGGGAGAGCTAATGAGACAGCCATGGCTGCTCAGAGCCACAGCCTTGGGAAGAGAGGGGTAAGTCCCACCAGCTGGTGAAAGAGAGACCATGTGAAAGGAGGCACATCAGCATGGAACGCCAAATACTGATGTGCTTAAAGCAGAAGCCGTTGCCACCCACTCTTGTCTGTGCTACAGACCATAATAGAAAAGCCACTCGATGACCAACTGTGTTGCCTCGGCTTTCTCTAGACTGCACAGAAGGTGGGCTGCAGTAAGCTATTGCTATGGTTGAGCTATATGTTCAACTTACTCTCTAGTTGGGCTTCCTAGCTCCCCTCACCAAGGGACTGGGATTGGCTTCCCTATGGGCATAACTTCTTCTCTGGAGATTCTGTGCCTATCTCACAGTGTAGTGACCAGGGTCCCTTAAGTTAAACCACCTGAGCCCATCGCAAACCTTTTTCTAAAATTGTTGGCAGATATATGTAACATAAAACCTTCCACTGTCACTATGCTGAAGTGGAGTTCGATGGCATTTAGGCGTTCATGCTGCTTTGCAGCCATAATCCCTACCTATCTGCCAAAGCTCTTCATCTTACAGAATTAAACTGTACCACAGGGCAACTCTCCATGCTTCAGTCTCTGGAGGCCACCATTCTCCTTTTCGTCTCTGAGTTTGGCTGACCTAAGAATATCATCTAAATGGCGTCATATAGAACTTATCTATCTTGATGAGTTCAATTCAATTAGCGTAACATAAAAATAAACTGAAAGTTGCAGCATATGTCAAGACGTCCCTTCCATGTTAAAGACAGAATAATACTTTATTGCATTTGTTAATTTTTGTACAAGTTGTATATGTATGTGTCCATGTTTGTGTGTGTCCATATGCATGTGTGTTCTCCACCTTCCTTTTTGAGATGTGGTCTCTTACTCCTGGAGCTCTCTGATTGGCTTCAGAGATCTGCCTGCCTCTGGCTCCCCCTCCCTCCCCTAGTACTAAGAATACAGACACATGTGACCATGCCTGGCTTTTCATGTGAGTGTTGGGGATCCAAACTCAGATCCCCAGACCCTAAACAACATTTTTGTGTATACTTTTATCTATCGCTGGACACATGGACTGTTTTTTGTCATAAATAAGAACATATAAATATCTCTTCAAAACCTGGCGTTCAGCTCTTTGGGGTATGTAGCCAGAAGTAGGGTGTCTGGATCTTACGAAGACTCTGTTTAAGTTTTAAAGGAAGTAGCTGTTTACCATAAAAACACTAGCATTTTACAGTCCCACCAGAAACGCACACGGGTTTTCTACTTTTCTACATCTTGACCAACACTTGTTCTTTAAATAAATCAATCAATAGCCAATCCTAACAGCTACAAGGTGGTAACTCACTGTTCTTGTGATCTGCTTTCCTCTAATATTTCCATGATGTTAAGCATCTCTCTGTCTCCTCACGGGACACTATTATAACTTTGGGAAAATGACCTGTGCTCACATTTCACTTGGCTTCTTTGCTTTTCAGTGTCCAGTGTAGACTTTTTCTTGTGCCCAGGGCAGCTGTGTGTCTTCCACACTTTCATCTACTCATGAGAGTAACTGTACAATAGCAGTTCCTACTGTGAGCACACAACATCCTTGCTATACTGGGTGCTTGTTTTATTTCCCCCTTTGCTCCCCACAACCATGTAGAAAGCTGCCTGGGGGTCTCTACTTAACATATGAAAAAAATGAAGTTTCACTGTCTTGCCTGAGATCTCAGAGCAGAGAGCAGCAGCACCAAGACCCTGGTCTGACTCCATCCCTGGATGACCACCCGATTTATTTAGTTCTATATCAAGAACCAGTCAGGGAATGCAGCTTCGTGGTAGAGTGCTTGTCAAGCAAGCAGAAGGTCTTGAGTTCGATTCCTATCATAGAAAAAAACAAAAACAAACAAACAAAACAAAACAAAAAATCAAGTGTAAAATCCCAGAGTTTGTAGCAGAACATTAACCCAGAAATATGGCTTAAGTGCTAAATCTACAAAGGCTTCAGAAGGCTTCTATTTATTTATTTGCCTCTGTGTGTGTGTGTGTGTGTGTGTGTGTGTGTGTGTGTGTGTGTGTGTGTGTGTATCTGCATGAACACAGGCATCTGAGTGTCCTGGTATGCCTGTAGAAGTCAGCTCAGGTGTGAGTCCTTACCTTTCACTTTGTCTGAGATGGCATCTCTTATTTATCATTCATCCCTCAGGCTGCCAGGCTCAGGTGTGAGTCCTTGACTTTTTACCTTGTCTGAGATGGCATCTCTTGTTTGTCATTCGAACCTCAGGCTACCTGGCTGCAAGCCTCCAGGAGCTTCCAGCTTTCCTGTCTGTCTTCTATCTTGCCCAGAACCTCTGTGGTTATAGACATTCTCTTCGGTGTGTCTCCGGTTTTCTTGAGTTCTGGGGATCCAAATTCAGGTTCTCGTACTCGCACAGCCAACCTTCACCACGGAGCTGACTCTGCAGCTTCCAGAAAGCTTCTAAAAGGAATATCAGACTCACTGGGGGTCCGGGTCCCCACCTAACCTATTTAGGTGGTGGATACAGTGTAGACTGAAGGCCAAGGCCAGAGATGCGTTTCACACAATGGTCCTTTCTGGAGATTCCCCATTCTTTTCATACTGGTTTTTATCAGGCCTTGGGTTCACACAGCTGGAGCTGGGGCCCAGGCCAGAGCCCCGACTTAAGTTCGGGAAGAAGTTGGCTGAAACTTCTCCCAGAACCCAGGGAGCCCTGCCTAAAATACAGAAGACAAAGGTGCCCTTGTTCACAGGCCTTGGGGTGGGAGTCATCTGGTCAGTGACATAGGCCTGGCCATTGTATGCCATGACCTCAGCCATTTTTTTTTTTAGCTGAGAGAGGGGGAAGAGGGAGTCCTCTAGAAATTGTATCTGGAGAGGCCTGCCTGAGTTGTTGATTTCCCAACAGGCACTGGAGCAGATTTGGGAGGAACTGTGCAATGTAGCGGGTTCTTTGTGAAAGAACAGTGATGACGGTGATGAGAAAAGCCACAGCAGGGAGCTCAGAACGCTGGCCCTGGGGCAGCTGCTTGCTTCAGCCTCACTTTCCCCAGAGAGTGCCATGCAGAACAAGTTGCCCAGAGTCCGGTCCTGAACGTGGGGCTTCAGACCAGTCCCTGGGTCTCTTCCATAGCACTCCTCCTTGAGGAACAGCTACCCACTCATGGTAAGAACCACTCCTGCAGAAGGGGTTGGCCTGCCCTTTCTGTGTGCCATGAAAATGCCTTCAGTGGTGCAAAAAGGAGACTCTGAAAACCCCGTGAGACTTGCATACTACCTGGTGAGTCTGGAAGGTCTATGGGCCCTGTGCCAGGAGGCACTCGCTGCTCATGTGCCCAAGACAGGAGAAGAAAGAGGGGGAGTGAGCCAAGTGTAAATGATTGGGTTGGGGGTAGGGCGGGCGCTGAGGAGTTGTGAGATGGGAGAAGGGATCTTTATAGAGGAAGGGCTCACCTGGGACACGTATTTGAGGGCACATGATAGAGAAGAGAGCTGATGTGGATTTATTTATACTTTTTTACACCATTCTTTTTGTAACTTTTTCTAATTATAAAGCATGGCTTCTTCCTGCCCATCTGGCTTTTCCCCCTGCCCCCCTCATGCCCCAGATTTACCAGGAAAGTTCTAAGGTGCAAGATCTAGGGAAGTGCTGTAAATCTTTGCATTACAGGATGGTAAGGGGATAGGGGACTTTGGGTGTCTCCGCTCCTCAGAGGGTAGTTAGGCACCAGTGATACCTAACTTGGTTTGCAGCAGCTTGGCTGATACCTCCTTTCAGTTTGGTGGTAGAAGCTTTTCCGAGATACGGGGATAGAAAGCCTTGTTCTGCTGACCTCTGAGCATGGATGTTAAAGGTCAACTTTCCTGTGATCCGCCCCCTAGCCCAGATACTATGAGACCCCTGCTGTGGAGGATTACACAGCTGTGAGGTCCAGTGCCTATGGCAAGCCTACTCTTTCTCTACATGAAATCGGCCTCCGTGTAACTGGGCCACTGAGCACCCCTGATTTTAATGTTCTTTCCCAGAATCCTGAACTTAGACCAGGAGAGGGTGGTAGCACTTACTACCCAAGAGTGTCCACAAAGTGAGACCCTTGACTTCCCCAGAATATGTATAAGGAGGCTTCGTGATGAGGAGCAGGTGTCTGAGTGGTCCAGGGGGGCTTTGACCCACATATTCAGTGCTAGGACAAGACTTGAGAATCTGCGTTTCTAGCTACCTCCCAGGGGACATTTGCGCTTCTAGTACAGAGGACCACCCTTGGAGAGTTACTGCTGGAAGGACCACAGGCTAGACCATCATGTTAGAACTAAGTGAGGGATGGCCGGGTTCAGACTATGGGATGCTAGGGAGATGCTGCCAGTCCTGGGTGAGAGCTGAGAGGGAGGGGTGGATTAGCAGAGAGGACGGACACCAATGGGCATGCTGCGAGCGAGGAAGAGCTCAAGGCAAGCTTGTGGCAGTGTGGGATACGTGGGGTGGCGGAACATTGTTGAAATGTGTCTGGGCTGTAATGTGAGGGGTGAACTGGACGTGCTCATTTCTTAGGTGGCTCTACTGGAGCCTGCCTAGGGCGTGTGCAGAGGAACACTGACTCCTGGATGTCACATCGGTGGGCACAGAGAGAAGCCCAAGACAGCAGGGAGAAACCAGATTGCAGGGCAGGCAGAGCTGGGTCCTTAACAGCAGCTTTCACAGGGCAGGGGCAGACACAAGCCTTTTAGGACAGAACTCAGTATGGTGACAGTTGCACTCCTAAGAGGCTGGGCATGGGCAGCATTTAAGAAGAGGTGCAAGCTTGTGAGTCACGTGTCTATACATGAATATGACTTTTTCTTCTCCCTTCTCCACAAATGGCACATCCTTAAAACAGATATACCAGCATCTAGAATCACTGAGCATTAGATGATATCTGTTCAAAATAAGCACTTGCAGACCATCTGGTCCAACTTCCACATTTGGGAGATGGAGAAATCAAGGCCTCCCAACAGAGATGAAGCAGGTTGCTTAAGATCTCAAAGCAAGGCTGCTGCAGCTTCAGACACGGCCCCTGAATGTGAGCAGTGTGCCTCCTGCAATTCTGTAATGGGGTGATGGTGTGTCCAGAACTTGTACGGTAAGGTCTTGGCAGTTACCATCTCTCTGGTTCTTATGCATCTCTAATAGGGGATCCAAAAGCACAACCAAGCGGAGTTGGTAGGATCACACCATTACTGACCCTGGAAACTGCCCGTTAGCTTTCATCTCCCTACAAGCTAGTGTTTTAGAACCAATTAGGAGAGTCAGGCATCTTTGAACAGAATGGCTGTGAGCGCGAGCAGTTGGCACTGCAGAGTAACTAGAATGCGTCTCCATGGTGAGACTGGCTACTTCCGCTTTCTTTCAGTGCCTGTGGGCTGCTGCAGCCCACAAGAAGTGACCACAAAGTCAGGGCCAGCTGGACGGCAGCCACAGCTGGCAAGCACTGGCACCCGCCTTTCTTCCCTAATGAGGCACAGTTGGCCTGTCGTTAAAATGGCACTGGCTCCCCGAAGAGCCTCCTTGTGAACCCAGAGCATCTGCAGGGACAGGGCAGTCCCTTGTCCTTGAAGTTGCTCTCCAGCAGGCAGCTGCTTTGCATGTAATGTTGAGCCTGTAACCAATGGAGACAGCGGCCTTCAACTGTCTTCCTTCTCAGCAACTTCTTGGGCTATGGTTATTACTAATGTGTTTTAAATGATTTTTACTATTATTTATTTTTATATTTTTCTTATGTGTATGTGTGTGGGTGGATGGTGGTTATGTACACATGAGTGCAAAGTCCCTCAGTGTTGGAAGTTGGAGCTAGAGTTACAGATGCTGTGAGTGCTGGGGATTGAATTTGGGGGCTCTACAAGAGCATTATGTTAGCCACGGAGACATCTCTCTAGCCTCCTATTTAATACAGTTAAGATTACATTTTACTTATCTTGTGTGCCTGTGTGCCTGTGTGCCTGCGTATGTATGTAAGTGCACATCACATGTGCCGTGGCATGGGTGCAACACAGAGCGCCTGTGATCTCAGCACTTGGGAGGCAGAGGCAGGCAGATCTCTGTGAGTTCGGGGCCAGTCTGGTCTACAAAGCAATTCCAGGGCAGCAAGGGCTACACAGAGAAACCCTGTCTCAAAAAACAAAAATAAGTACATAAATAAATAAAATAATACAACTTGAAAAGTCCATTCTGCTTTTCCGCTAGGGGAGTCCCAGGGATGGAACTCAGGTTGTCAAGCTTGATCGGTGTCCTCTGTTGCCTGCTGAACCATCTCTGTAATTGACACATAATTGTCCATATTTATGGGGCACAATGTTAACGATCATATCGGAGTGATTGGTCTATCCATCAAGTCAGCTGAATATCATTTCTTTGTGTAGGCAATGTTAAAAAGCCTCTCTGTCAGCTGTTTTGAAATATTCAATTAATTGCTGTCAACCATGGCTGTTCTGCTGTCCTCGTTAAAAAGCACCCTTCTTCCTAGCTGCATCCTGAGCCCTCTAAGCATTGCCTGCCACCCCTCTCTTCCCTATGCTCTTCCCAGGCTCTACAGCCCCCTTATTTTCTACTTTGAAATCAGGTTTTTAGCTTTTGCACATACCTCTGACCTTCTTACATCCATTTTGAACAGAAGTGAGTGCTTAGTAAATGAGATTATGGGATTTTCTTGAGAGGCATAACAACTTGAGAAAAGTCCAGAAACAGCAGCAAAAAGGCATTTTGGAGCATTGTAAATTTAGTGGTAAAGGAGGGCTGGCAGTGGTGGGTTCTGTATAGTACTTCAGTGTTCTTCCCCGAACACTGTGTTGGCAAGGCTCTCTAGTCTCGGGTCGTTACCTCCTGTGGCAAAGGGAAATTTGGCCAGAAATCACAAAGGTAGCTTTAACTCTGCCAGGCAAACAGTCCCTACAGGGCCAGTTTTCTGTCCCCTACAGGGACAGAAAAATCTCGCGTGCGTTTTAAGGTCATTGACCTCAAGAAGAAAAGCACTAAGCTCTAGACCAGCTCTTTCTTTCAACAAAACAGCACATTTTTAACACCCGTTGGTCGTTAACAGTGACAAAGGAGATTATAACCGACACAACCATCTCTGTGCCAGACCCAGGGCAGCGGATGCAGTCTGCTGTGCCTGGCATGTCGGCCTCGTGTTTCATGTACAGTGTTTGTGACATCGCAATACTGTATTGGCATCTCAAGTACTATTTTGTTGGGAATTTCTTAACGTGTTCTGGGCAGTGAGGGGAACTGAACCCAGGGCCTTGAAGGGCTGGGCCATACTCTCACTCTACATAAAGCATTTTCTTCCCACCAAGTCAGATCTGGCTGAGGAAGCAGACAGACATCAGATATAGCTATCAAAAGATCTGAACCCTTTTCCTCATGAGAGTCCTAATGAATTTGAAGAACCATGATAGAAATAGCATTTTGTGAACCTCCATGTTCTTGGGCAGGAGGTCTCTGCTGCTTTTGTTTATGAGGTTGCTGCTTTTTACAAGCTGAGCTGACCCTTTAAATGCCTTTGAAGGTCCTTGGTGGTGGCTCTGGGCTCTATTATGAAAGATTTCTTCTGGGTCCTAAAACCCTTATCTTTAGGGCTATGGCCATATCATTTCAAAAATACAAGGCCACAGGAAGCACACACGTTGAACTTTTGGAACATTGACACTTTATGTCTGAGCCACTGTGATTTCTGCTAATGCTTCGGTCCTCCACAATTGGAGGTGGACAACTGGAGGAGGACACTGAGAATGGCCCAGCCTGTTTTGCTGCTGCCGGGTGTAAGATAGAGGAGAGTGTCGCCTTCTGCACAGGCTAGGGACTGGGAAGTCTGGTGACAGCTGTGCAGAGCTTTGAGTCTGATAGTGCATGTGGACACGTTGGAAGAAAGAACCATGAAGAGGTGGAAGGTTAGTAGGTCGTGGGGACATGGTCCTTGGGAGGGATTAATGCGTGTCTCCTGTAGTGCTCACCAAAGACCATTGTGATGAAACTGAGGTGCCCAGGAAGCTCCAACCCCTCGATATACCGCACTTTACTTTTCTGTTTCTCTGCCATGCTGTGACTTGTGTGCAATAGACTCTGGCCTCCAAAACAGTGGGTCAAATAAACCTTCCTTTCTCCTTTGAATACCTCACCTCAAGGTATTTTGTTATATCAATAGAAAATGGTGCATAAAACCACGCAGGCTTCCTCGGCTGAAACGCAGAAGCTGGGCCAGGCTTCCAGGAGCAGACTGCCTTTCCAATTTAAAATTGTTTTTGAAGCATCAGACATAGACATGATCAAATAGCACCAGGCAGGCAAGCTTCCTCTGGGTCCCCCCAACAAAGACTTCAACAATGGAGAGATAGTTCTAGCCTACCGCTAGAGCAAGTTCTCTCTCTGTTTTCAGGAGGATGTGTTGGATGCTTCCTCCCCTCGGGGCCTGTGCCTTTGGCTGCCTGCTCCAACCTCTGGAAGAGGCAGAAGCAACTCTTGCATCAATGGTAAAGTTGGGCTGTGTGGTCATTGCTGAGGTTCTGCTAGAGCTATCCTGTGTGATGGCATTGGGCGGCTGCCAGCAGCAGAAAGGACTAGCCATCTCAGACAAGAGAAGTAGTCTATCATTCTGGGTTTGTATTGCCTATTAACTGGCCTTGAACCACTTGCAGATTCAATAGTTCTAATGACTGATGGTCCTGGTAGCTTCTTGTTAAAAGCTGGAGATGAACCTTATGCATATGACTGTTTCCCACACAGGGACCAGCCAGGGGTGCCTACAAGATACAGGCTTGCTCAGAAGGCCCCACAGTCTTCTCTGGGCTGTGCCTGTGGCAACACAAACAGGAAGCAACAGGAGTGGCAAAGGATGTGTTTGGAGAGCCCTGGCTTCCTGCTGAATTTTCCCTTTGCCCCAGCTTCCCTCATCCAACCTCAGTGGACTCCTGGACTTAGAAACTAACTGTAGAAACTAACTGCCCACACTATAGTTGGGAAGCTTCAGTCTTCAGGAAAGATACCATCAGACTCTAGTACCAAGGGATGAAGGACAGAGCCAACTGAGCAGTGCCTGGTGGCTTTGCAGGAGAAAACAAGAATACAGAGGGCTATTTGAGACAGGACGGCGCTGTGTAGCTTAGCCATTGGCTTGGCCAGCCTTGCAGTTATAATTCTCCTGCCTCAACCACCCAAGAGCTAGGGTGACAGGTGTGTACCACCATGCTTGGGAAGGAGAATTCTTTCTCGAAAACTGGTTTAGTTGTGTTGTTGTAACCAAGTTCTGTATAAGGAAAACAGGGCTCATTAATCAAGAAAATGCCCACCAGACTTGCCTCTAGGCCAGTTTCATGGGGCCATTTTTCCAATTGGAAAGTCCTTCCCAGATTACTCTAACTTGTGCCAAGTTGCTCTAAAGCTAACCAACACACTGCCCATGAGCTTTTGGGCGATTCTTCTGCCTCTGCTCCCACCCCCACCTTGTTGTAGAAATGCTGGTATTACAGGTGCACGCTGCCACAATCCGGCTTTTTATTTGGGGTTCCTGGGGTTGAACTTGGGTTGCTGAGCTTGCGTGGCTAACACGTTTAGCGGCTGAGCCATCTCAATGGCCCTCACATCATTTTCATGTGTGAGCGCATGTGAGTGCAAGTGTGCTCACCTGTGCAAGCACATGTGAAGGCTGATATCCAGTGTCCTTATTCCATTGCTTCTCCATCTTGTCTTTAGGGTCTGTCTCGTTCACTGATTGGCCAGGCTGGGTGGCTAGCCAGCTCCTGGGACCTGCCTGTTTCCCCTGAGTGCTGAAATTACAGATCTGCAGCAGCTGTGCTTGCCTTTTACAGGAGCTCTAGGGATTGGAACTCACGTCCTCATGTTTGCACAGCAAGCACCTCACCCACTCAGCCGTGCCCCAGCCCTGTTGACACATTTCATTGGTTGCATTCAGTAGCTGACCTAAATCCTTTAACGATGATGCCTTCCTCTTTTTTCGCATCAATTTCTCCTACGTGTTCAGACAATGTGTAACTATACCACGTTTACAATTGTTTTCAGGGGCATGTGCTCAGGAAATACCTGTGGCAATTCTTACAGATGTTTTTGTGTGAGATAGACTCTATAGTTCTAGATGTCCTGGAGACTCAGAGTACTACTCCTGCCTCTGCATCTCAAGTCCTGGAGGTACAGGCAGGACCCACCCTTTTGCCCGGTGTAGAGGTTCATTAACATATACAAGAGGATACACGTGGGTTACGGTGTCAAGTTAGACAAGGAGATCAAGTCTCTGAGGATGTGAGTATCTGTGGGGTTTCCGGGAATAGTCTCTTATGGGTAGTGAGGGACAATTTCTGCTTTGCTATAGAGGAAACAGGAGTGATGTTCAGAGAGTCCTAGTCTGTGGAAGACTATAGTTCTGTCACTTTTCCTCCAAAAGGAAAGCTTGGCTGCATGTAAAATTCTAGCCCATAATATTTGAGAGGGCTCTTTTGTTTTTCTTTGAAAAAGACGTTCCACCATACAGTTCAGGCTGGCCTTGAACTCAGGCATCTTCTGCCTCCCTGTCCCAGAGGGCTGGGATCATGGGTTTGTACTACAACACCCAGCTAAAATTCTATTCTGCTCTTGTTCTATAGCCGCTGTTTTGCTTGTTTGAGCCAGGCTCTTGCTATGTAGATGAGGGCAGCCTGGACTGTGCAGTTCTGCCTCAGCCTTGATGAAATAGACACCTCAGGTCTGTTTGAAGCTCAGTGTCCAGCATTCATTCATTCATGCATACATTCATTCATGCATTCACTCATTCAACGTCCTGGGCACTGTGCTGAAACTGAACTGTGAACAAGAAGTGTGTGCCACTACTTCCCGAATCTCATCTGTAGTTTTTTTCTCTGTTTATGTGAGGATGTAAGCCCCTTTCTTCTAGCCATGTTTCTGAATTGCTCACTTTCAGAAGAACATGAGCTGTCTATGGAAACACCACTCTCAGAATGCACTGTGCTGCTGTTAGGCGTACCCTACTTCCTACACAGCTCTCTCTGGTGACTTGCAATTTTTGGATAGATAGGGCTAGAGGAACAGTAGCTTCACCATAGAGACAAAGAGAAGATGCCCATCATTCTTGTAGATCAGAATTTAAAGCTGGTGACTTTGTTGTAGGGAGCGGGGCCACCATGGGCAACTAGCTCTGTGTGGGAGTCCTCCCACCATGAACAGGTGTCCAGCAGAAATAATAGCCCAGCTAGTCTATTTTTGTTTAAGAGGTCTCAGTATGTAGCCCAGGCTGGCCTTGAACTCATGAAAGTCCTTCTGCCTCAGTCTTCCAGGTACTGAGATTACATCCAGATGTGGCCACACCTGGACCAGCTGGGGTTCAGTCTGCCTAGGGTTCCTTTGCCCCATGACCCCTGCTGAGTACAGAAATGGCAGCAGAGACCACTCCTGACATTGTGTCTAGCTAACAATAAGCTAATTGCTAGGGCCTGAAACCTTCAAGTCTCTCCCAGCCATGTCCTGGCTACTGCTGGATATCCAGCTGGCTACATGGTTGGGGAAGGAAGAATATGCTGGCACATCCTTTGTGGAGGAGCCTTCAAGCAGTGCCAATCACAGCACTGGGCTCATTAGCAGTCATTGTCATGGCAACGGGTCTGCCAGAAAGTGGCTCGTTAGGCTGACAACTTCAGAGGTGTTATATATAGATCTGGGTGTGGGGGGGAGAGGGGGTGCCGAGCCCTGTGGGTATGCCTTTCTTTAGAGCTCTTGTTGCTGCTGGGTTTGGGGTGTGAGAAAGCAAGAAGCGGAGGACCTTAAAACTCTCTGATCCGCTGCTAAGTCAAGAGTCTGGTGGCCACCCGCAAACACCTGCAGGTAGCGTTCGCCCACCGCTCTACAAGGTAAGAGACAGGTGCTCCTAGAAGCATTCTGCAGGTGGAAATGGTGTCCCAGGGTGAACTTGAACGTGCAGCATGGAGGAGGCTCTGGGGAGCTTAGTTGAGGGGTCGGAACTTACCGGAGACTGTAGGTGCATCTTCAAGTCTCTCTTAAAATAGTCTGTTGGAGGGCTCGGGGTTAGGTAATAGGCTCCTTCTCTTTCATGAGTAACTATACCATTTAACACCGCCTTTTTGTGAATTGTATTTACTGAAATTTTAGGTTCCCTCCTGGCTTCTATTTCAGAGGTGGTGGTTTCCCTCAGTTGCTCCCACTAATGCTGGATTGGAGTGGCTCTGAAGTATCGTGAGCTGAGAACTAAGGATGCAAACTGCCTTGATCTGGTGGTGAAAGCCTGGCCTGGGAATGTTCCCACACCGGAGCTTTAGCATGCGCTGACCTGGTTTTTGTTTGGGGTATTGTGTTTTGCTTGGTTTCATTTTGCTCTGATTGATTGTTTGAGGATTGATTTGTAGATATTTCCTTTGGGATTTTGTTTAATTGAGACAGGGTCCTACTATGTAGCCTAGGCTGGCCTCAAACTCACCAGGTAGCCCAAGCTGACACCGAGCTAGCCATTCTCCTGTCTCAGCCTCCTGAATGCTGGGATTACAGGTGTGTACCACCATGTCTGGATAGAGATTTTTGTTTGTTTGTTTTGAACTTTGAGTGACGTCCCTTACTTGATTGCTTACTTGCTGCTTTCCAAGGGCAGTCAGTACCGCCATTAGGAGGAAAGGTTTTTTTTTGTTTTGTTTTGTTTTTTGTGTTTTTTTTTAATGTTTTTAAATAAGGAGATGGGGAAGAGAGACGACAGCCGGGGAATGAACGTGATGCCTGGGTGAGGGTGGTGATATTTTTGTGCAGCTCCTAGGAAGGCATACGCTCCTTTGGAGACTGTGAGACAAGCAGGAGGTTCAGGCCTGAGCTGTGATTCCCCTTGTGGGAGTCGTATCTCAGGTGGACAAGTACTGACATGGAGCTGAGTGTGGGTTGCTGGCGGGAGATGGGCTGAAAGTAACTTGGCATCGGGTAACTGGACGGAATTTTCTAGAAGCAAGCTAATTTTAGTTGGTTGGTTTGATTGACTGATTGAGTGATGTTTTTGTGTGTTCTTGGACTGGGTCCAGGGCACACTAAGTCTGTGCTCTGCCAATGCAATATTCAAAAGGAGTTTGGTTTAACCACTTAATTTTCTGTACAATCTTGTGTACATCATTAAACCTCTGACTGTGAAAGTCCTTACTTAAACATAGGAATAAGAGTATCATTAATACAAACATCTTATAAAGATGGGTAAAGGGCCTGTGTACTAAAGACATTCAGGGACAGGAATCCTTACAGAGACATAGAAATCAGACCTGTGCTCACAGCTTTCTGGAGAACCATACTAGACCAGCACTCACTCATTTGGGTTTTTCTCCTGCTCGTTTGTTTGTTTTGCCGTGGTAGAGACTGGACCCAGGTCTGGGCACATGCTAAGCTCACATTCCTACCACCGAGCTACAATCCCAGCCTATGGTGTTTGAAGGCAGAGTCTCACTATGATTCTCAAACTGGCCTTGAACAGGTGGTCCTCCTGCCTAAGCTTTCTGAGTGCCCTGCCTGCAGATGTGTGAGCATCTAACTTAGACTAGGATTTTGAAGTGTTCTACAAGCTTCTTGATATTACATATAAAGTAAGGTACGGTACAAGTGTTTATAGCACTATTTGTTATTTATAATGGCTCCAACGTGAAAATAATGCAAGTGTCCACCAAAACATCAACACATAAACAAATGTGCTGTGTCCATTTAGACAGTATAATATTGCATAGAATAATTTAAAACATAACGTGCTACCTAGTTTGACACCGTGGATGACCTTTACAGCTATTCGGAGGAGGGACAAAAGGCTGATACCTTCCCTCTTGTCCTCAAGTATGACTTTTGTGCGCAGCTAAGCATGTCGTGTGGGAAGGACTGACACCCAGCCTTGCCCTCCGGGCTGGGGACGGCTCCTTCCAGAGGCAGAGCCAGTGTCATAGCACAGCAGAGCCATCCCGTGCTCGGCGCTCAAAATGCCTCACGTAGCCGGAACCCTCACCAGCTGCCCCCTGGTCTGGTCTGTTCTAGGCTTTGTGGCCTTGTTATAGCACCTCTGCTCTTCCTTCATCTTCCCATGGGAAAGAGGCAAAAGAGCTGAGGAGAGGAGCCGCAGGGGCCAGGGGAAGGAGGGTGTCCTGGTTAGGGTTTTTTGCTGTGACGAAACACCAAGGCCAAAATTGGGGTGGGGGTGGGGTATTTCAGTGTACAAATCTCAGGTCCTGCTTCATCATGAAGGGAAGTCAGGGCAGGAACCTGGAAGTAGAACTGAACTAGAGACCACAGAGGAGTGCTGCTTACTGGCTTGCCCCTCATGGTGTGCTCAGCTTGCTTGCTTACAGAACCCAGGATCACCAGCCCAAGGGAGGCACAACACACAGTGACTCCCAAGTCAATTACAAATAAAAAAAAAAAGCATTTTCTCAATTCAGCTTCCCCTTCCAAATAACACTCTCTTGTGTCAAGTTGACATAAAACCAGCCAGCAGAGTATGAAAGGATTTAATTAAGGAGAGAACTAATTAGAGAAGAAATTCAAGGGACTCTTTAATTACTAGGTGTTCATCCATATTCTACCCTTTTGGTGACAATGGGCAGCTCTCCCGGAAGGCCACCTGTTCCTGCCCCTCTGAGGCCTTAAGGGTGAGGTGCACTGATGCTTTGGGACTCTTTAATAAGGACTGGCAGGTGACAAGGTTAAAATGTTGCCGTTGCATGTTTTTGAAAGTTTTAGTTTTAGTTTATGCCTATGAGTGTTTGCTTGCATATATGTCTGTGCGTCACATGTATGCAGAGCCTATGGAGCCCAGAAGAGCACATCAGATCCCTTGGAACTGGGGATATGGGTGTGTGTTGTTTGTTTGTTTGGTGAGCCATCACGTGGGTGCTGGGAACCAAAGATGGGTCCTCTGCAACAGTAGTAAGTTCAGACTAACTTCTGAACCATATCACTAGCCCTGCTGTGTGTTCTTAAAAAACAGTTTTATTGTGATATATATAAAGTTGAAAATGCATAGCATTTATGCACTCATTATATCATGTAACTGTGACATCTCCCTAGTTTAAGACATTTTCACAAACACACACAAAGAGAGACAGACAGATAGACACACACACACATACACACACACACACAGAGAAGCCCTGTATCCATCTTCCTGCCCACAGCCCCGTGCAGCTGCTAGTGTATTCTGAATCATTGCCTGCTCTGGACTTGTCACATAATGGAATGAGACCACATGTGGCGTTTATGATCTGACTTCCTTCACTCAGCATGATGTTTTAAAGGCCCAGCCATGGTGTAGGGAGGATCAGAACCCTATTCCTTTTCATTTCTGAGTAATGTTTGGCTATCCCATGTTTTATCCATACCCTCAAGGATGGTCTTTTGTGTTGTCTCCACTGTTGGGCCTTTGTAAATATTTCTGCCCTGAATGCTCCTGTATGGCATTCATGGTAGATGCCTGGGATGCTTGCTTTCATTCTTGAGGGCAGAAGTCTCCTCAGCTATCTCCAGCATCTTTTGATTCCTGATTTGTGGGGCTCAGCTAGCAAGAAGGACTTCTAAGAAAGAAAAGGCAGCAGCTGGCTCTGGAGATGGAGGCAAGGCAGTGAGGTGGCCAACAGGGAGGGCACCCACGGTGGGTGGCTCTTTCAGGGTGTGGAGACCACAGTCAGCACAGCACATTGGCCGAGTCAGGAAGCCAGTGGGTGCTCTCCCACCCTGTTTCTGGCTCGGTACCATGCCTATGTGCATCCCAAAAGATCCTTGTACTCCCTAGATAGGCAAAACCTCAAGCCAGTGTGTCTTGGTGGTCACCCATGTCCTCATGTGTAAACTGAGGCTTCCTATGGCTCACCGAGTTATACAAATAGATTATTCTAAAGAGAAAAGTGCTGAGGATCTGGGGAGGGCCAGGTTCCTTACAGTTCCTTTAAAGTTGGGGCTCTGGGGCATCGGAAGGCTCAGTCCGCTCGCTCTCTAGCTCACAGGACTCCCCAGACAGACCTTCTCAACAGCAGTCAGCTCCAGAAGGTGCTGGCCTCCCTCTAGAGCGCTCCTCAGGTAGTCTCAGCCACGGACACCTCAGCGAACAACTATGAGAGGTGATGTTTAGGTCATGGTGAAGGGGCAATTGGAGGGAAGTCAGTATGTCTGCCTGGACTTCAACTTGCAGAGCGTAGACCCCAGGAGAGTACATCTCTGTCCCCCTTCATGGAGATCCCTCTTTGGGGCTCTGGGTGTGGACCTCTCCAGCATGTTCCACACTTGGGCCAATGCAAGCATCTTTTGCTCCATAGATGTGGAAGTAGCCCGACTGAGTCACTTGCCTGAGGTCAGGCAGTAGCTGTGTGCTAAGGTAGGGTTGGCACCAGAGGTTCCTTGATCCTGAGGCTGTTCACACCGCCTCTGTCCCGGGAGCCTCTCTATGCCTTCCTGTGAGCTATGAGTCTTACCTAGCCAGTCTCCCAGACAACACCATGGGCACTCTGCAGCACTTTTTAATGTCAGGAAAGATGACCAGGCATCTCATCCCTCTGGTTCTACAAGACTCCTCATCAAAACATTTCCCCTCAGCAGCCCCCTGACTCCACCACCACCACCACTTTATTCTCAAAGTCCTGGATATGTAAGATTCTCTTTCCCAGTCTCCTCTTCCCTCCTCCATGTCTCCCTTGCTTTCTTCTCTTCTCTCTTTTCTCACCCATTAACTCTTGGTTTGGTTTGGGTTGGTTTGGTTTGGTTTGGTTTGGTTTGGTTTGGTTTGGTTTGGTTTGAGATAGGCACTTGTTATGTAGTCTAGGCTGGCCTCAGACTCATGACCCCACCCTCCTGAGTGCTGGAATTACAGGCTTGCCCATCACACCCAGCTTCTCACTCGCACTTTGCTCATCATTCCATCATTTGTATTGCCTGTATCCTGGCCATCTTCCAGGCCAGGAGATGCTGGAGCGGCATGCTGGTCTCACTTGCTGTTGGGTTTGTTTGTGCTTGGCATATGGTCCATGCAGTCCAGGAGGACACCACACCAATTTCTGCCTGGCTGCTGTGTAAACTCACCATCATCTGCCTAGAGTGTGCTCAAGATATGCTGTGGCTCAGCAGGTGCCTGTGCAGGAGACACAACAGTCATGAGACTTGAGGACACACACCACAGGGAGGGCCGAGGGAGACCATGTTTACTCCCCAGCAGTGCCTGGGACTTGTGCTTTCCTCCTATGGCACCAAGACCATGGCAGGGGGCTGAGACAAAGCCCTCTGGGCAGGCAGCAAGGGGCAGCAGAACACACACATCGTTGCTCCAATTTCAACCCCAGTCCTGCTTTCCTAAATGTTGGTCATCAGGAACCAAAGGAGCCGGTCCTGTGGGCACAGTGGGTGACACCAAGGGCACTCAGGACCTGGTGGCCTTTCGCATTTCTAAACAGGAAACTCTCCGCATTCTGTAGCTAGAATTCTTATTTTTGCAAATTTACCTTCTCCAAAAGGCACAGCAATTGTGTGGGCTAATTTGGATCCTCTGTCTTTATTTTTAAATGTTCTTTAGCTGAGAAGCTTTATTTTTGTGTTTATTGGAGAGATTTATGTGGAAAAGATAAGTAGAAAAAGGAGAATAAAATTTTCTCATAGTTCCACCATGGAGGAATCACAGACGCCATTGCAGCATGCGCCTGCCGTAGCCTAATGCTCTGACTTACGCAGTCTTCTGGTTTTTTTTAAAGACGAATGTTACTGTGCACGGTCACAGGAATCAAGCCTGTGGTGACTAGTTTGTCTTAAGAGCCCTGGTTCCCTTGGCCAGAGTGACAGGGCACTTGGAGAGAGAACTCTCCACGTCTCGCAGACTCTCGGTGTTATCACAGGATGTCTTACACCTCGTTCTGCGTGAATTACTTCTGCTAGGGTTGCGCAGCAGGCCTTGGGCTGCGTGCTGCTGTTCTCAGCGGTCCTGTAGGGTGTGCACTGCGCAGGCCACAGCGGGGCATGTGGACTGACAGGGCCCCCGGCGAGCACAGCGCTCCGTGATTGATTTTTGCAGGGTAGAAGAAGGAAGAAGGGCAGCTCTCTGTCTGCCCTGGGAGAGCCATGCCTTCTATGAGGGGCACCTCATGCTCCATGTCACCTGTCCCAAAAGAGGCCTGCAGGCCATGCTACCCCGCTTGAACGATTCCAAAGTGATTTCGTGGTTCAAGACAGTCAAGAAATGGCAAATGTGTCTGACCCCTTTCTTCTTCTCCCACAGAAGCCTGGGATGGTCCCCCCTCCGCCGGGAGAGGAGAGCCAGACTGCCATCCTTCCACCCGGCTGGCATAGCTACTTATCTCCTCAGGGCCGCCGTTACTATGTCAACACGACTACCAATGGTGAGTCCTGCTCCGGAACAGCCCTTCCTAACCCCCAGACCTACACCTCCTCCTAGGGGTGCTTTTCTCCCTCACTCTCCACCTTCTCTCTGGTTTGAGGGCTTTTTATTGCTAAACCTGACCTGAGGAAAGGTAACCTGGCGTCTTAACCCTCGGCGTTAGAATTGTTTAACAGATGCTGGGAACTACAGTGGAGTCCTGTTCATTCCTGGGCTGGGTGGTTGGGGCCTGGGTCTGTGCTCTGGAAGCAACTCCTGGGGACAGCTGTCCTCCAAGATTCCCAGAAACCCCCACAGCTCACACCTACCTACTTTTGAAGTCAACCTCAGGATCTAGGGCTGTACTGTTCAGAAATAGCTTCAGAGGCTTTCTCGACCGCAGGATCTCACGTGCTGCTGTTTTGTGGATTGTCCACTTGGGCATGGTGGGGCTGTGTATGAATCATTCATCCTCTCCCTTAGCGCTGGGTCCCTGCTACTCCGCCCACCATCTGTCTCCCCACCCTGTCTTCCCATACCCTTTCCTTTCTCTCTTCTCTCCTCCTTCTTTTGAAACAGGGTATCATTTGGTAGGCTAGACTGGTCTGAAATTCACCACATAGCCCAGACTGATCTCGACTGCTAGTTCTCCTGTGACAGCCTCCCAGGTGCTAGGATTAGAAGCCTAGATCCACGCAGGCAGCCACTCCCCACATACCCCTGAGCTGAACAGGACTGGAGCTCCATGACACAAATCGTTAAATTTTCCTGGACCTCCCAAATAACTCCAGCGTCTCAAATGTGGACATGGGAGATGGTTTATAAAATGCTGTGGGGTACAGATAGTCTGTTACAAGTTAAGCAAGACACTGTTGCAGTTGAGGGTAGAAGAATAAGGCAGCTGAGAAGCCTGACCTCCCTATATCCCTGAGGACTTTACCGGGAGAAAACCAGAAGCAACACAAGAAAAATTGGTCCTGATGGCATCCTAGACATGCATGCTGGGGCACAATGTAAACTTCTGCCTGCTGGTCCAGTCTCAGCCTCACTTCTGTCTTCTGTGCCCATATGACATCATAGCTGTATCTTGGCACCTGAGGTGTGGATGGAGCCTGTAGTAAGAAGAGATCCTAATGAAAAGATGGCAGCAACCAGAGGGAGACATAGAGAGGCCTACAGCTGCTACTTTGGGGTGGCTGGCTTATCCACACCACAAGCACCCTAATCTGCTAGCTCAGCAGGGTGCCCCCTTTGAAGAAAGGTGACAAGGGTTTCCAAGAAAAGGGAAGTAGGGCTGTTTTTAACTGTTCTAATCTCATACTTCCTTTAAAAAAATACTTGAGCAGCTCTGCCCTGCTCTGGGAGCCTAGATGTTTCAGGGGTGCCTGTGGCTGTTTGAATGCACTTCCCCATGGGGAATGGATGCTTCAGTGCTGTTCCCCAGGGGAGTGGGTGTCTGAACACGGCTCTCCATCTGTGCATTGCAGTTTGGACTGGATGAGCTCAAGAGCAAGAATTTGGGTGGATTTGTTCTTGTTTCCAGTTAGCCAGTCTGTTGCAAGAGAGAATAGAGAAAGTGCTTTTCTAGGCTTTCTCCCTCTTCCTCCCCCTCTCTTGTCCCTTTCCCTCTCCCTCTCCCCTTCTCCCCCTCTGTGGGTGTGTCTGTGTGTCTCTGTTTCTGTTTCTTTCTGTCTCTCTCTCTCTCTCTGTTAAAGAATAGTACATTCTCAGGGTTAAAGTGCCAGTAAATAAAAATGGGATTCAAATCAACAATAAAAATCCCCAGTTGCATTTTTTCAGAGCTATCTGCTATGAGCAGACATGCCAGTGTTTTAAAAATAAATTGCAAATGCTACCCCCTCTATCCTTTAAATCATGACTATGATTCGTTATAGACATTGTTCTATACTTTGCGTATGTCCATCTACCCCGTTCCTTCTAGTCACTGTGTATTAGAAAGACGTTGTCATTGACTTAGGTACTACTCTGCCTATGAATGGAAATGTGGCAACAGTTTATACCATCATACCTTGCCTGGCTTTCTTCTGGGATTCTGATCTTCCACGCACCAGTAGGTCAGAGCTTCCTTAGGGCTGTGGGCTGCAGGGTGCGCCTCAGGTTGGCAAGCTGATTCTGCAACATACCAGGCACGAAATGGTTTAGATTTGGAGGGCCATGGACTCGGTCACAGCTGCTTAACTTTGTCACTGTAGCACAAGCAAGTAACGTTGACAGTATGTAAACCAGTGAGTACAGCTACGTTCTAATAAAACTTTATGCATGGCAAAGGCGGAAGGGACTTTGTGCTTGGACACTGGATTATGAATGGTGGGTAACTTTAATGCATTCGTGAAATCACATTCTTTTTGTTTTTAAGCATCCAAAACTGCAAAAAAAAAAAAAAACATTTTGGTTCACAAGTTCACCAGCCTTATGGTTACAGGGTGGGGTGATTTGCTAGGTTATCTGGTGGGTTGTGGAGGAACGGCTCCTCTCACTTTCTCTCCCTTACTGAGTAATCCTTACTCCTTCATTTTGCTTTCTGAACGCAGGTCAGTCAGCTTTTACTCACTCATTTTGTGGCTGTTGAATTCACTGCTCATCTGTTCGATTCAACACATATTTACTGAGGCTCAAACATGTACCATAAAGATGGGCCTTGCCCCTCAATTGTTTATTTGCCCACAGTGAAGGCAGATTTTAAAGCTGTGTGCACATGTGGGGTCACTGAAGTGTGTGTGTCTGTTCATTTGTGTGGCTGGGGACTGAACCCCACGTCCTGAGCGAATAGTGCATAGGTGTCATGATATCCCGTCAATCCTGGAAGCAGATTTTAAATGAATACCTGCTTGGTTTCCATGAGAAGGGCTGTGTAAAGGTCTGCAGTATTTGGAGAGAGTGTCACAGAGAGCCTGCGGGGTCTGGGATGCTCCAGGAAGTAGAAAGGACCAGGAAAGGGCAGGATGGGAAATGCCTCTCACAGCAACCCCTGGGTGTCATTAAAGATTGCTAGATAGACAAGAAGAGTAGCAGCTTCTTCTGGGCGTGTTTTGTTGGTCTGCCTCTCCCCACCCAACCCCATTTGAAAGCCACCCGCATGTCTATAGCACAGTGCCTAGCAGAAGCAACCCTTGTATGCACACTCGCCTTGGCCTTGGATCCTAACTCCTGAAGCCTCTCAGTTGGTTCCTCACTGCTGGACTGCCCTTTCTGCCCCCACTTGCTTGTCTCATACCAAACCCTTCTTGTGTCCAGGCGACAGCCCGTGGACAAGTCAGGTCCACTACCCACTGCCGAGAGCCATTGCATGCTTCCCATCCTCTCCGAGGATATCAGACACCCTCAAGTTGACGTTCAGGATAAAAAGCAAAACAGAGCAGAACACTCCCACAGATGCCCCTGTCCTTCATTGGATAGGGGTTGTGTTTGCATGGAACCCACAGTCATCCTCCCATGGACTTTAAGTCATTCCTCGTTATGTATAACACGAATGCGGGGTCAATGCTGTGTAAATGCTTGTTACTCTGTGTTATTCAGGGAATAACAACAAAACAAACAAACAGTGCATGTTCAGACCATATGAAAATGTCTTCCCCTGGGCACTTGAGCCCTCTGACTGGTAGCATCCACCCATGCTGAACCCAAGGCTCCTGAGAGCCCACCTGGATTTCTTCCTGCCTCTTAATCCCTAATCTGTCTTCCCCCAGCGGGCACTTGAACATAATAGGTGTTTCTGTGCAAAGCCTCATTTACATCAATGTCACCTTCCCCTGATAATCTGCTTACTTTCACATTCATTTAGGATTTCATGGACGAGGGTCTGCACCCTGCTTGCCAGGGTCAGGCTGTGGGCGTACAAAACCAACCGAGACACAGGCCCTGCTCTCAGAGACTGCAGCTCCAAAGGGGTCAGAGACAGGCACAACACCTATACGCACTGCAGGCAGAGACAACGTGTGTGGGGGAGGGGGCTCCAGGGAGGGACCTGTCACCTGCACATGGGGGATGGTAGAAGGCTCTAAGGGGGGAGGGGCACGACAGAGGCATCTAATCAAGGTTGTAGCCCAAGCAGAGGGTGAGGCAGCAGGAGGAAGGCAAGTCGATGGGCGAGGCAGTGGCAAGAGCGTAGACGTGAGCGAAAGCCAGGGTTGTGACATGACTCTTCCCCCAGTGGGCCATGGGAAGTGTGGAAAGTTTCCAAACACTGGGCAGGAGGATTCCATCGTAACCTTCCAGCAGGACTTCTCATGCAGCCATGACGAGCACGGAGTCAGACAGCCTAAATGAAAAGAGAAATAACCAGGTCAGCACAATTTACAGCGGTGGCCTGAGAGAGGAGGCTGAGCTCTGTCAAACAGGATGTGGCAGGCCAGTGGCAGGGAACTTGGAGCTTGCCCGCCCCCTGGCTCTCTGCCTTGTGTGGCAGTCACGAAGTAAGTGAGAATGGGGGACACTGGGAGGCCAGCTGGAAGGAAGGAAGTGAGTCCGTGCCACACGCTCGGCTCCTTCCTGCATGTTCAGGAAGATGAGCAGCACACAGACGGATTCGCCTGGGGCTCAAAGGGCATCCAGGCCACTAGTGGAAGTCCAGAGAATCCTGTGGCTGCAGGGCCCAGCATGCAGAGAGTGCAGTGGGCTCCACCCTGCTGGCTACCGCTGGGCAGTGCCCAACATGCACAGCTGAGGAGGGTGTCCTAGAATTCGCATCTTTTTAGAACACAGAGACAGACACACCACCCAGTGCAAACCCTGTAGAAGAGAGCTCTGAATGTGGAGTTAAGGGGAGGGGGCGCCTCAGAGACAGAGAAGAACTGGCAGAAAGTGGAGGAATGAATCCATTCAAGGTGGTAGTGTAGCGAGCAAGGGAACAAAGACCACAGAGGGAGGGGGGGCCAGGGACAGACGGAAATACAGATCGTGTTTGCAGTAGGAGGACCGTGTAAGTCCCCGGGGAGGCGCAGACTGTTCTGTGAATGGCGTTAATGAATGAGCTGGATGCCCAGCAGGAAGCTTCAGTGGGTAGATTACTGCCACTGGTTTTATAGAGGCTCACCAGTAACTCCAGCAGGGCTGGAACTTCAGTTCAGTCATGAACGTCAGAAGTCCCATCCGCTTCACTGCCCCACAGCTTTGCCTCTTCAGAACATTCCATCATGCAGAGTACAGCCTGAGGAGGCCAGGGACTCCAAGAAAACACTTCCTTGTCATGCAAGAACATGCTCTCTGCTCCTCCAGAGTGGACTGGAGCTAAATGAGGTTCATGGCTGGTGAGCTGTTATCAACAGCCTACTCTATTCATTCAGGGGCCTGGGTTAGTGTTAAGGGCCTGTGTCAGTCCAACGTAATTGAAAACAGAATCTGGAAAATCTGGAGGCTGGGAAGCTCACGATTAAAGTGCCTGGGTGGATGAAGTGTTCAGAGGAGCCTGCCGTGTGCTTCCCTGAGATGGACTCTG
Source organism: Pachyuromys duprasi (assembly GCA_028658305.1). Taxonomy (NCBI): domain Eukaryota; kingdom Metazoa; phylum Chordata; class Mammalia; order Rodentia; family Muridae; genus Pachyuromys; species Pachyuromys duprasi. The sequence continues at coordinate 52,798,043 of CM053757.1, forward strand.
TTGCTCCCCTCACATGGAGGAAGCGGGGAGGGAGCTCCCATGGGCTCTTTTATAAGAACATGGATCCCAAGCGAGAGGGGGCTCTCATGACCTAATCATCCCTTAAGTCTCCACCTCTTAGCACCATCACACTGAGGTTCGGGGTGCAGGCCACAATAGCAGGGCCTCTCAAACATCAGCCAACTGCTTCTGGAGGCCTGGCAGGACAGCACCGGTTCCCTTCATTGTTAGAAGCTACACCACTCAGCCTTTTGGGTATTGTTTGGTGTATATTTTACCATTTGAACAACGGAGAGCTGTTTGAAGCTAGCTCAGAAAGCCGGGATCAGTTCCCCTTAATGTATGAGTCATTTTTACAGCATATTTACTAATCTTTGTATGCATTAAACCAAGTCATTCCATTTATTTTATCTATGTCTTTCATCCCTAAAGAAAGAAAATAATTTGAGGTAGTATCTTAGAAAGCAGAGCCTGAGGAAAGGATTACGTGCTAAGACCTTATTAGGAAATAATAAGCCTAGAGCACGGAGGATTGGTAAGAGAATGAAAGCCATGACAGGGAAGATGTCACGCCGTGCAGCTCCGGGTCTGGCAATGAAATGCAGAGTGGGCAGGAGCCATGCAGGAGGTCTTTCAACTTCTTCAGAAGGGTTGTGGAAGAGCCAGCTACACTTTGGAAAGCATCCACTTCCTACTGGCCAGACTCCGCCTCCTCACCCACCCCTAGCCTCCACTCCTACTTGGAGAACTGTTTCTTCCTCCTTTTGGATTAGACCTCCTGACCACCTCCAAACAGCCTATCAGAAAGCCTGACTCAATGCCTTCTACACGGAAACTTCTATTTCCAACCTGAGGTCCTAGAGGAGTCTCCTAATAGGAACGTTGAGCAGCACTCTAAGCTCAATATCACTATGTAGAGACAGCCTTAGAGTAGAGTGTTGCAGTGTATTCTGTATTGTCATTCACACAGCGGGTTCAGTGGCTGATGACTGTACTCCACATTCCTCCCAGGGTGGATCTTCCAGATCATTTAACACAGGGGACACTAGACTAAGACCCATGACCCAAATTCACTTCATGTTTTGTTGGAACGCAGCCATACCTCTGTATTATTCACAGAATAATATAGTTTTGACTTGCAAAGCCAAAACTCTTCACTGTCTGGCCTTGGCAGAAAAGATAATCCCTGGTTTAACAGAGTCTGTCAAGCCCACATACCCAGAAACGGGCTCCTCCATGCACCAAGAGCCTCTACCTAAAGTCACCAGGCTCTTGTGGTGGAGCTGTGACCAGACACCCAGGCTCCAGGGCTCAGAAGTGGGAGCATGGGCAGTGATGACTCAGCTTACAAGAAGTGAGATCAAAGGTTAATTGGCCAAAACGTTCACCAGAAACGACAATTTTAAGGGACGCCTGCTTGCCCTATGAAGTGTCAAGTAAAATCCACGAGAGCTGGAATTTGTTTCTATTCTCTTTTTGACAAAGAATTGGTGTCTTCAAATGTTTTGTTATGTTTATGAGTGAGGCTTGGCCTGGATGTAAGCCAGGGTCTGAGCCTTCGTGTTCACTTGCCAAATAGTCAGTAGTTTTCTTGATTTCTTATTTTAATTTTCCCCTAAGTGAGTGGATTCCCATTCAACTTTATTACACTAAGAACTAATGAGTTTCTAGGTAGTATTTCCACAAAACTAGTAATTGTGCAAACCATTCTTTGAGCTTTACTTTGTTCAAAGTAATTAGATACTTTTCCAGCTCTCTACATAGGGTGGCCCTAACATCCCTCCCCTCAATAAAAGTTGCCCAGAGAAGCATCTACACCCAAACCCCCAGCCTGTTTTTTTCTGTCCATCTGTATTACTCAAAGAAACACTAGAGTCATGCTTTTGTTAGGCACATTCGGTTGATTAAATTGTGCATTGTGCTCTTCTGTGTATGAGTGTATAAGCATGTGCAAACACACTCATGAATAGCCTTTGTTTGAGTTTTTATTTATTAAAAATAAATTCTTTTCTCATATAATACATCCCCCAGTTTCTCCTCCCCCCCCACTCCCCTTCCACTTTCCTTTCCCCCAGATTCACTCCCCCTATTTTTTAGAAACAGATTCAGGGTGGAAAGCTGTTCAACATGAAAGCATAGTATTATTCTGCTTCAGTATAGCCTTTGTTTTTTCCTCCTGAGCGACCATTTTAATTTATATTGCTTAGGTAATATTTAACTACATATTCAGTAGTTCTACCAGATTTTAAGGCCAAGTAATCTCTTGTTTATGGCATAGACTAAGTGAATTTAAAGCCATTTGCAATGCCAGTATGCTGACACCCACAGACAGAGAGGACAGACTGTGTTCTTCTCTATCCTCAGAAGTCAAGTTCTTTTGAATAATTTAGTAAATAATGCGATGCAGCATCCCATTGGTTGTTGGCTGGAGCTAACAGTCAGCAGCAAATGGTCCAGATACCACTGCACCAGAAAGATGGGTGGTGATGGTTCCCTTTCTTGCTTTGTGCCCAAGAAAACTGAAAGCCCATGTCCACACTGAAACCTGGGCACTCATACACAGCAGCAGCAGCATCCCCAAGACCAGAGCACTGGCGCCCATCAACCAGTCAGTGGGTAGACAAAATGGGGTATGAGCACATAGCAGAACTCGGCTAGAGAAAATAAGGAAGCAGAGTTGACGTCCACTTCAACAGGGATGATCCTTGAAAACATCACATCAGGTCAATGCAGACACAGAGGGCTATGAGCTGTGGGATTCGGTTTATATGAAATACCTAAAATAGGCAAATCCATAGAAACGGGAAGTAGATGAGTGGTTGCCAGGGGCTGCCGGATGGGTGAGTAGCAGCTGCTAATGAGCACAGGGTTAAGGTGATAGAAACGTCCTATAATTAGGTAATGGGGAGGGCTGCACACTCCCTGAACAGCCCAAAGCCACGATTTTATATGCTCTTAGAGGGTAAGTTCTATAATATAGTGAATTGCATGGCTATAAAGAATTGATTTTTTTAAAGCGCACATGCACAGGGATGCTGGATGCTCTGTGACTTTCTTGGTTACCTTTGGAAGCAGTTCTTCAGAGGCTCTTAATGTAGAACTTCCAATTTTTGGTGCACGTCTAAAGTGCCCAGGAGAGATGTTTGCTCAAAATGCCAAGACAGACAGCCTGCCACAATCATCCGCTATTAGAGAAAAGTAAAAATATTTGCCTTCATATTCTTAAGTGCTTTCTGATCATCCCCACCTATTGTTTTTTTCAACTTAGTAACAACAGAATTGATAAAGACATCGTGTTAACTTTCTGTCACTGGGGTAAACTATGTGAAACAATCAACTGAAAAAGGAGAAAGATTTTAACTAGACTCATGGTTCCAGAGCACACTGTAGTAGGAGCATGCACCCCAGGAGACACACTCACCTCATGGTGGGCAGGAAACAAAAGAGAGAGAGGAAGCAGCTGGGTTCTGAATGTCCCTATGAGGGGACACTATGCTCCCCGCTACCTAACTTCCTGACATTCTTCTACTAGACATTTCTTTGAGACAGAGGCTCACTGTGCAGCTCTGGCTGCCCTGGAACTCACTATGTAGACCAGGCTGGCCTTGAACTGTCTGCTTGCTTACCTCTACCTCTTGAGTGCTGGATTGAAATCCTGCCAGGTTAAGTGTCACCTCCTGAAGGTTCCACCACCTCCTAATAGCACCCCAAGTTGGGGACCAGGCCTTCTCATATGAGTCTTTCGTAGCATGTTGGGGGTTGGGGTAGAGCATGGCTATCTTGGAGCCAAACTGGAGTGGTAGCAAGGAATGGAATATAAAATTGAGGAGTAAATTTAAATCTGACTTTCATTTTCAGAAACACACTGAAAAAAATGCAATGTTTGTCATCATCATTCTGAGGTCAAAGGTTAGACATCCATAAACCACGGAAGTTAGGGCAGAGACTCCCAAAGAGCTGACTGAAGACAGATAAGTCAGTTTTACGGTGACAGGATTTGGAATGAGTAAGAACTTGCCAGCAAAGGCCCTTCACCTGCCTGCTGTTTATGGTCATCAGATCGCTGGGGGAGCTGCCTCCAGCCTTTATTCTTGTCTGTGTAAGGAGAGATCACAACAGCTTCTATCATCTCAAAATCCTGAGTCTACCCACGGCTCAAAAATTTGTTTGGAGCTCAGCATTTCTGGGTAGGAAAATGGGGCTTTCTCTGTTCTTATGTATGCTCAGTGCCTTGACAGACACATGGACAACATGAACTTTAAGGAACATGAAGTCTGTTGTGAACATAGAACTTAGTGGCTTAAGGCTTTTTTTCATTTTTATCTTTTTGGGAGTTTGTTGTTGTATGGGGAGGTTGTTTTGTTTTATTTTGTTTTTAGAGCAGGGCCTCTAATTTGATTTGGAAGTATGTGCCAACTGGCAATGGTCACTCTACTGTCCTCCCCATTGGTCACACTGCAGAACCCAGTGGTCTGTCAGGCTCTGGAATGAGCAGTCTGAGAACCTAGCAGAACTCACCAATATGGTGTGGCAGGATCCCTCCTAATCATCACTATGACCTGAATGCATTTGTTAAAGACAAGGAATGTTCAGGATGAGGGTGTGCCCATAATGAATGATGCTTGCTTGGGTTAGAGCTTTTTAAAAGTGTTGATCTAGCATTCCCACTACAAAGTATACAGTCAAGAGGAATGGGGTTGGCGTATCAGAAATATGCAAACATTATTCACGACAGCCATGGCAGGGAATCTAACAAAGTGCCCATGGGTGGATGGATGGACAAAGACAATATGGTGCATAGTTACAGTAGCATGATTTGGCCATCAAGAAGACAGAGATCTGTGGCCATAGGGACATGAACAAAACCACGGCACCCTTGACTGTGCAGGAGTAAGCTAAGCATGGAAAAATGGGTCAACTTATTGTCATGCACGTCGGAGCTACAGATTTGGTTTCTTGGATGTAGAGAGCATAATAGTTGACTCAAGTCTAGGAAGGGAGAGATGGGACAGACAGAGGATTGTGTGCTAAGATGCGGGCACATGGGAGAAACATGTTCTAGAGTGAAAATGGCTTGTAACACCACATCATACATTTTACAACAAAGCAGAAGGTAAAGCATTGCTAACCCAGAGAGATGATAAACACTTCAGAGAAGGAAATGCTAAGGACCCCCACATGATCATTCTGCACTGAGTGTGTTATTTCAGTCACCCGATTGTTCCGGGCAGGTATAAACCATTGTTCTGGGCCAAAATTTGGGAAAGTGCTGGTCCTTAAGTTCCTAAGAAATGACATCACCCTGCCACAATGCGATAAGGGACAGAGGGGACAGTCAAGCAGGGTCAGGACTTCTGAAATCCAGGCAGATTGTTTCTCCAAGACAAGACAGTTGATGTTCATTCGAGATGGTCTTTAGGCCATTGTCCAGTTAAATGAAAGCTTGTCCGTAAACATATGGACACTGTCTCCTCTCAAAAGCCCATGGGGATCTGCCCAAATGGAGATACATGGGGCTCTGTGTGTGTGCCCTAGGACGTTTCTCTGCCCAGGTGGGCTTCAGGTGTGTATTTTTCCCATCCAATCTGTGGATGCTCGAGTTTGGGCAAGCAGCCAGGCAAGCGCACAACACACACACACACAGAGATAGCAAAAACAAGTGTCAAAAGAGTCAAAAGCAGGAACTTACATAAAGTCAGGATAATATTTTACCAGTGAACTTAAAAATAGGAGGCAATGAGGGGAGACCAAGAAAAAGAAAACTATGTGATAGAAGCCTCCAGCTTTGTGTTCTGCCTTTAACCTGCTGCTTTCTCATACACAGAGCTTGTTAGTGTGCATGGGACAATGCCGATGTGACACATGAGGGACTGACGGGTGGTGAGAGTCTGTGGCTATAAGAAGATGGACACAGAGGACAGCAGAGAGGGAAATTTTAAAGCAAGGGGGATGTTCTGAAGGCGAGGTGCCTCAGAATCAGTGAAATACCACTATCTGCAGGGTGTGTGCTGAAACATGAGTGGGCAAGGCCCGCGTGCCTCGGTCATCAGGCAACAAGTGTTTGCTCAATGCCTTCTCTGTGGCCAGCTCTAATTAGCTGCTTGATGGCTTCTTGCTGGGGTGGAGTGGGAGCACTCCATGCAAATGGCTATGCGGAAAACTTCCTGAAGTCCTTATGAATTGTTCAAGGGAATTTTCCCGGTGGCTTGGCTGTGATCTTCTTTCTTGCCCGAGTATACTTCTGAAGGTCCCATCAAGCTTTAAAAAAAATTTTTTTAATCCTGTGAAACTAAGGAATGTCAACCTTAAAGTGTTTATCACCCACAACTACTGGTGAGTGTGCTCTGTGTGTGAATCTGGCACAACTTCCCCCCGATGGGATCATTATTGTTGGAGGCAGATCTTGGAGTGGGTTTTTGTTCTTTCAATCTCAGTTGGATTGCAAAGTGGAAGGCTCTTCCAAGAGGTGTGGGAGGAAGAAAACCGGGTGAGAAGTTAGTCATGCAAGAAGCTCATGTTTCTTTGCGTGCCCACTCTCTGAGAGCAGTGGGCTGAGCCATGCACAGGGCCACGGAGACCCTCAGGGGCCTCAGCATCCCTGGCTAGGGAATGACCTACGTCTTGCATGGAGGCGGTTGACTGTGTCCTGCCCTTTTGCTACCTGTCTGCCTGTACGCTCGGAGATAGCTGTCCCCAGAAGGAGCTCCCGTAGTGATGAGGCGAGTCGGATGGAGTGTAAGCAATGTGTTGGGAGTGGATTCAGGCCCTTCTGAAACGGTCTCAGCTTTGCCCATTTACTAGCTGCACTGGGGAACCTTGGGGAGGTCCTGGTGATGGTCACACACACCTAAGGCAGTTCTGATCCACCTGTTTGTGGGCCTGGCTGGTTTCTCTTTTTCATCCTTGGAGAAACTTCTCTGTTGGGTTTATTCGTCTTTTCCTGGGTCTCTGAGGCCAGCTTGACAGTTTCTGCAAGTTCTTTGCTATTAATTGATTGGTTGGTTGGCTGTGTCTTTTTAGCCTTTCAGTTTCTATTACAAAAGTTTCATTTTCTTATTCAGCCTTGTGACTCCAACACTTTCACCCTGGTGCCTGCTCCTTGTTAGGGAGAGCATGCCTGCTCTAACACTCTCTCCAGCTTACATGGAACAGCCCAGGACCCTTCTGTGTGTGTGTGTGTGTGTGTGTGTGTGTGTGTGTGTGTCTGTGACTGTGTCTGTGTGTATGTGTTAGACAGCTCTGTGACACCTCTACATCTCACAACAGGAGCCCTGGAAGTCAGTCTAAGTACATTATAGGACTTTTTCAACCTTCTTTAAAAAAAACATGTATATACATATATGTGTGTGTGAGTGTGTATACATTTGCTGAGTGTGGCCTGCATGTGCACACATGGAGGTCAGAGGATAACTTATATCTGTCAGTTCTCTCCTTCCACTCTCTGGGTCCTGAGGATCAAACTCAGGTCAGTGTAGCAACCAGCTCCCTTGCTGGGCCATTTTGCTGGTGCTCAACCTTCCTGATGGAAAGGTAAGCAGAGGCTACTTCTGGGTCTTCAGGCCAGCCTGGTTTGGGTGGTGACCACAGAACAGGAAAGCCTATGGCAGTATGGCGAGCACAGCGCCATCTGCAGGGGCTCCAGACAAGATCCTGGAAGGGGAAGGGAGTTTGTCACCAATGCCACCTGTGAGAAGCAGAGACCCCAAAGAGCAGTGGGTCCTTCGTTACTGGCCAGAGTGTTCTGCTTTTGTGTCCTGCTACTTCTGAGTGGCCCATGGTAACACCTGCATGCAGCCAGCCCCTGTTGCAGCTGCAGCTTGGCGGGACAGTGTTCTTTCCTGGTAGCACAGAACCGCCTAGGAGTTAACGATACAGATTCTCAGGCTTCCAAGGGCAGACCAGAGAATCACAAGCTGGGGTGTTGGGCCTGATGCTCAGCCTTGTGGCTGGAGTTCCAGGTGATCCTGGGGTGATCTGGGCTATGAGAAGCTCTGCTTGGAGCCACCCCCACCCACCCGCACAGCGTTTGGCTGGGTAGGCAGGCTTTTTTTTTTAACCACTTTACAGAGAGGGCTTTGAATCTGTTTTGGCCATTTCCTGGGATTCTTTCTTCATTTGACTCTAATGTCCCTCATTCCATCAGCATGCTGTGTCTCCTCTGTCCCCAGTGCCTTTTCTTGATGTTAGAAAACAATGTGAGAACAGGTTTTTGGCTGGGAATTTCTGTACCTTTTGAAACACTAGTTAGGATTAGGAAGGGTCTTGTACTCTTTTTATTTTTTTATTTATTACAATTTATTCACTTTGTATCCCAGCTGTAGTCCTCTCCTTCCTCCTCTCCCAATCCTGCCCTCCCTCCATCTTTTCCTCCCATGCACCTTCCCCAGGCCTCCTCCCCTTCCATCTGACTCTAGCTTAGCAGATCTTATCAGGACTGGCTGTGTTGTCTTCCTCTGTGGCCTGGTAAGGCTGCCCCCACCCTCTTAGGGGGAGGTGATCAAAGAGCCAGCCACTGAGTTCATGTCAGAGACAGCCCCTGTTCCCATTACTAGGGAACCCTCTTGGATACTGAGCTGCCATGGGCTATATCTGGAATCCAAGATGGCAGTGTGAAGAGGACACTGGGTCCTGTACTCTTCAGGGAGCACGGGGACCTCTGCCTGTCAGCTGGAACAGCTCACTGGTAACCCAGTATGTTTGCAAGCACCTGTTTAGCTGTGCCTAAGAGAGACTGTCAATTATTTCTGGTTCCCAAACTAATTTTAGTTCTTTCTGACAATCTCTTCTTGTCTGTGAAGAGCAACACTCTCAGAAGCTTTGGGCACTATTTATAAACATAACGTCACACCTCTTACTGGAAAGTCTTCTGCACGAGGACTAGCAAGGCAGAGCAACGGATGTTAATAAATGCTGTGTTTCTCGGAAAACAAACAAACAACAAGGTGCTGTCTGTATGTAGGCAATACTGCCTTATGAGAGGAGTTGAGCCATATGATTTTCAGTGGAGAAGTCATGGGCACCCTTCCAGAGACAGGTTCATGGAAGAATATTCTAGACCCAATCCGATGCCCCTGGGTAGGGTGACTGTATTCAGGGCATTGTGGCGTGTGTCTGCCCTCAGGCTGGCTTGGCCTTTCTTATCAGAGGACCAGAAAGCTCCTTATGGCAGCTTTTAAGAAGGGTAGTTAGCAGAGGTTTTGAGGGCCTCTAATGAGAGGGCTGGAAAATTAGCCCCCGTGCCTAGGACTGTGGGGTGCCTTGTACACTCCTTCTCTCTCTCTCTCTCTGAGCTTTCCTTTCATTCTTCCTGAGCCATTTAGTGGAAGGTAGTCACTGCAGGTTCTACTCCATGGGAGTAGATTCCAGTAGTCGTACCCACGGTCTACGAGACTTTGCTCAGATTGATTGATTGGCTGACTGAGATAGGGTTTGGCTGTGTAGCCTAGACTAAGTTTATACTCAAGACTCACATGAATTACTCTCTGAGTTCTAGGGCTACAGGTGTGAAGCATCACAGGGGTTCTTAGAGAAAGGTATCCATCACACACAGGAAATGTTTGTAACTTTTATGTGATCCTATAATTCTGACAGCAATTTCTCTTCATCCATTTCATATTTATGAGTGTACGGTGGGCATATGTGTGCATGCCTGCATGTGTTTGAACACATGTGTTAAGGTGAGCATGAATGTGTGTGCACATACATGTGGAGGCCCTAATGTGATGCAGGAATATTTCTCCATCATTGTTTCACCTTGATCTTTAAGGCAAGGTCTCTCAGTCAGACTCAGACCTTGCTCCAGGTTCCCCTGGACACTCCTTCTGAGCTGGGACTAGAGGCAAGTGGCCATGCCCTTCTGGCATTTATGTAAGCTCCAGGTATCCAAACTCTGGTATTCTTCCTTGGGTGGCAAATACCATAACCACTGAGATTTCTCCTCTTTGATGCTATACTCAAAAAGGTACCTACCCACAACACACAGTGACATTTCTTCTATGTCTTTTGGCCTCTGAAAAGCCTCCCATCACTTCTGGATTGTTTTAATCCACATGGAAATTAATTTCAAAAGATGTGTAAGAAATAGCTTTCTATTTGCCTGTTGTTTGAAGGACATTTGCCAGTTTGCTCTCACCAATGCCCTGGAAAGCACCTGTTGACTGTGAGGAACTGGTTCTGTCTGCATGGGTCTGTTGTCCTTTCCATTCCCTGTCTTCTTTATTCCTGTGCCAATACAGCGCAGGCTTCCACCCCACCCAACCATCTCACCTGTCCCCTTAAAGAAAGCACGTCCTGGCTTCTCCTGAGCATATTGATAAGTCTAGAATCCCTACTCAGGAACTCCAGAGAAGGCGTCAAACAAAATGAGAGTTGCTCAGACAGGGACAGCCGATTGCAAGGGGATGGGTTGTAGATACAGTGCTGCACAAAGGCATGAGTCTGCCTGGGGTGAGACAGACTGGGTAGAGTGAGGTTGCATCCTGCTACCTAATATGATGTTCAGATTTAAGCCTGTGGTTTGCTTATTTTTGGAGTTTCCTATTTAAAATTTTTTGGGTCATGGTTGACCTTAGGTAAACAAAGCCATAGTGAGTAAAACTGTACACAGAAAAGGGCTGCTGTTTGTAGGGATGCATGCAGGTGGTGTACTGTGCAGGTAATCACCTGACTTCGGTTCCATTTTCAGGATATGTTTTTGAGGGTGTTCTGTCAGCAGTTTCTATTCCTAAAGCAGCACATGCTTTTCCATCTCATGAAGGTGGCGACTTTTGAATGCACAGTAATGTGCCTTCCTCACTCTTGCATCGGGGCATTGGGGAACGCCATTCTGTCAGTACACAGTTACTCCCCAGAGGGTGGACGCTTGGACCAACTCTCGGGGGCTTTTCTACTGTAGCAAGAAAAACTAAAGGAAAAAAAAAAACCTCAGCAATTTGATGGCACACCTAGAACTGTTGTTCAGTCAAAAAGAATGTTGGCAGTTACTTCCAAACAGTCTTTCCAGAAGAGCCAGCCCCTTCCTTACCCCGCTTCTCCAGAGCTGCATCAAGAGTGGACACTTTAGAAGGACCTCAGTTACCCTGTGAATAAAAATGTGATGTTCTTTAGCCTAGTTTATGTTTCTCCAGTTCTGAGGAAGATTAAGAACCTTTCTTATTTACTGATCATGCTAATTTGTTGTATTTTTCTGTAAATTATTCATGAATGTCCTTTACTCTTTCATGTATTTATTCATTTGACATGTCGGTATTGAGTCAATGGCCTTATAACATGGAAGGCAGGCACTGTACCACTTCACTGAGCTATAACTCAGGTCTTTGGCACTTTTGAAACAGGGCTGTAACTTTTTGTAATTCACATACCAAGAAGAAAAATGGAGTGCTCTCTGTGTTCCCTGGTTCTGTTTTGTTCTGCCTTCCTATCTTTCTTACATACACAAGGGCATAACATTTTTAAATCAGCCATTAGGCATGTTTCTGGACAGAGTTGTAATGGTTGTGTTTATCTGAGTCTTCATTCATTCATCAAACCCATCCTGATTACCTGCTCCACTCTGCAAGACACAGGATGAACTAATTGACAGTCTCAGCTCTCAGAGTGCATCATCAGTGGTGGGAGGAAAAGGAAAGTGGGGTGTAGACAAGGTGGGAAGAAACTTCCAGCTACTCTGGAAGTTCTTTGTGTCCTTCTCCAGTGTTCAGGAAACCTGGACAACAGTGGCTGGGCCACCGGGTCACAGGGGCTCTACCCAGCCAGAATGAGAGCACCCCCTGCCTCTGGAGTGCTGACCCCTGTGCCTTCTCCATGCCCACAGTGCTCACCTTCTCTCTCCTCATGCTCAACTGTTAATGGAAAGACTGAGGACTCCAACTTGCTGTGAGTTCTCAGGACTCCGTAGATAAAATGTTTTGGGGCCCTACAACAGATATCAAAGCCTCATGCAGACAGGGACTCTCTGGTGACAGATACTGTGACCTTGGTAGTTTTAAAAAGTTGGAATTGATACAGTGAGAACTTGGGGGTTCCCCAAATTACCCTATATTTCTACTATGTATCTTACCTCATCCTAAGTCTGACCCACCCCAGGGGCCTGTCTGGCCCTGCCAGTGACAGGATTCCATGATGATTTTACAATGGGCTGCCTGGGTTTTCCCCACAGCTGACTCATCATCACTGAGATTGCAAAATAAAAACAATCGTTTCTGGGTTACATTTCCATGGACTAAACCTAATCTCTAGACCCAGGGCTTAGGAATCAGCATTCCAAACCAATGGCCCTGGTGATTTTAATGCAAAACTGGCTTCAGGAAATGAGCCTGGAGCACTGGGTACCAAATTTAGGCTCTAGACTGGGAATATCAGATTTGGGATTAGAGAAGGTTTCCTTTTTGGCACCTGCCTCGAGTTTTCCCAACCATAACATGGGACCTAATAGCTGTCTGTGAACTGCCTGTTGGCTGCACACACCTGTCGGCTCAGTGGCGAGACACGCTCTTCCCACACTGCAGCCAACCCCATCACCCAAGAGGGCCAGGCAAGCCCCCGGTAAACGCTCTCAGGATCTCCCAGTGTCCGTGTGGCGCTGCAGGTCCTGCTCATCTCCAGACCGCTGTGCAGCCTGGGGCAGTTCAGAGCTGGATGTGTCAAAGTGGCGCAGGAGCCTCTGAGTCGCTGAGCCGTTGCCCTCAGCCTCTATCTTCTGTAAGTGTAGACCTCCCGCCCCCGTGTATCCCAGAGTTGTTAAATGGTCTTGTGAGCTGCAAGGGCAGTGGCAAGTGGGGATCACTAAAGATGTTTCTGGCTCACAAAGGGATACCCTAACAGCTCAACCATGCTAAAGAAAGCGTCCTAGCTCACCTTTATTCCTCCCTCACCTCTTTCCTTGGGAGATGTGCTCTATGAAGAGATGAAAACAAAGGTGGAGATAGGTGAGACAGAGGCTTGGCATCTGGGAGGAAGCAGGGAGCAGAGGAGGGGACCAGAGTTCTGGACAGGGTTCTTGTTCCCCAAAGCTCACTGTGGGTCAGAAGCTGCAGAGCTCTGTGTACCCTCTTGGGTCCATTTGGAGGTACCCAGCCCCCGACGGATGGGAGCACACACACTTCTCTCCAACATCTGCCTGGGACACGGCTCAGTATTTGGTAGTGCTGGCCCTGCGGTTCTCTCCAGGCAGGGGCCAGTGGGATGATTAGCTAGAGAGAAGCGTTTGTGTTGCTCTATTCGCTAAGGGTCTTGCATGCGAGCCTGGCACAGACACAGTCAGTGAAGCTGCCCAAGTAAAGTTTCTTTATTGAGTTGCCATTCAACGGTTCAGGAATGATCTGAAGGCCCTCATGGGAACGATGCATGGAGGAGGCCAATTCTGCAGCTAAGGTCATGGGGGCAGCGTCGACTAGGTGTCCTGATTCCCCTGACTTTGGCTGAGAAGGACACCCACAGACCTCATGGGTTACCTTCACTCTTGATGTCAAAGCTGGTGCTGCTGTGGATGTCTGCCAAGGGTGGTCTGTACTGCATTCTTGCCACTGATATGCTATTTCTAGTATTCCTTCAGAGGGTGCCTGGGAAGAGCCCAAGATTGTCAGGCTAGGTAGAAAGAGAGACAAGACAGCAGAGGGCATGTGGTGGCCCAGCCCAACAGAGCAGCTCAGAAGTGGCTGCTGCATTGTGATGCTTCATTGCTCAAAACAGGCCGTTCAGAATAAAATCCAGCATCCTTGCAGTGATTAGAAAGATCCTGGACAGACAGCGGGATCCCCCAGAGGGTGTATGACACAGGTGCCTGGTACCCGTCCTGTCAGTTCGAGCTTCAGCAGATCTAGGCTGGGGCCTGAGAACTGCGTTTCTAACACGTTGGATAATACTGATGCTCCAGGCCCCATGAACCATCCTCTAGAAACAGTTTCCCACACTGAGCAAACCCATCAATCCCTATCGCCTCTGACCTCGTCTTCTCCCTCATCCACCATGTCCTCCTCAGCCATCCTTTCCACTGCTCCTGGAAGATGGCAGACATGTTTTTGTCTCAGAATCTTCTTCCCTCTTCTCTGAGTATGGAATTCTTTTCCCTCAGAGAAGTGCAAGGCTGGTTTCTTCCCAATCCTGGTAGGTGGCTTCCAAGATGGCTTCTAGAAAGGGCTACTCATGCCTTTTCCTTTTCAGACTCTTTCAAGAGTGGCCTTGATAGAGAACAGGCAGTCATGTTGATGCAAGTATGACTTCTGGGATTAGGTATAGCAGATCTATGGCTTCCGCCTTGCTCTCTCTTGGCTCACTCACTCTGGGAAGTTAGCTGCCATATTATGTGTAGCTCAACCAATGAGTTTTGGCTTCTGCTGCCATTGCTTCATCTACAAACTTCTAGGGATCCCTGAGCTAGAACCACCCTGCTAAGCCCACGTCTAAGTCCTGACCTTCTGAAACCATGTGAGACAATAAACAGATCCTATTGTCGGGTGTCTCTGGAGTAATCAGAGGCATGTGTTAGACACCTAATAAACTTCTTCCATGTCTTCCTTTAAACATCTCTTTCTCTGAGCCTTTCCTTGAGCGCTGTATTAAAGTAAAGTAAAGGAGGAAAGCTTCCTTTGGGCTCACAATGTCAGAGCTGTTTATCCCCTTGGCAGGGAAGCTTATAGCACGACCACCAGCAAAGAGAGAAAGGAAATACAGGGAGAGGCTAAGGTAAGATACAGCCACCAAGGACACATGCCTGTGACTTTCTTCATCCAAACACACACACACACACACACACACACACACACCTCTTGCCTGCTACCACCTCCCAACAATACTACGAATCCATCAATGGGTTAAACCATTCACTAGGTCAGAGCCCTCATGATCTAATCCTTCCTGGAAACAACCTCACAGGCATGTTCAGAGGTTTGTGTCACAAATCCTGTGGGCCTTTATTAGCCTGTTCACGCTGACTATCGAGATTAGCCTGCACAGCCACCTCTTCAACATGACAGTGTCCTTCCAATAATATCAGTATCCCCTCCTTGTTTTCTTCTTGCTTTTTCTTTCTTCACATGTGTGTGTGGTGGACATATATGTGTATGTATTTTCATACATTTGGGCATGTGTGTGGAAGGGTATTTGTGCACATACATGCATGTGTGTGGAAGCCCAATGTTGAGGTTGGGAATCATTTCTCTTCTGCCTGATTCACTGAGGCGGGGTCAGTGCTTCAGTCAGACCCAGAGATGCTGATGTGACTGGTTTAACCAGCCAGTTTGCAGTGTGGATCTGCACCCTCTGGGGCTAAAGTCACAGGCAGGACACTGAGCCCACCTGGCTTGTGGGCCTCATGCTTGCAGCCACGTGCTTTGACCACTTCTCCTCTAGTCCTTATCATCTTTATCATTAACCAACACTAGGCCTAATATAATCTATTTCCTGGCGCAACTTCCTCTCCCCAACCCTACAAGAAAAGTTTTTATTAATCCAAATTTAAACACACACACATACAAACTACATGTGTGCATGTGTGTATGTTTATTTCCATACATATGGGGACATGTGTGTGAAAAGGCATATGTGCACATATGTGCATGTGTGTGAAAGGGCACATGTGCACATATGTGCATGCATGTGGAGGCCCAGTGTACACACACACATACACATCAATACACATGTACACACACACGTATCAACACACATGCACACACGTACACACACAATGAAAGAGAAAGAGAAGACAGAGAGATTTTTCCTGAAACTATGAGGTTTTCCAACTTCACAGTGGGTTTGTGGGGGTATTAAGTACATTTGTGATGACAGTGGATTTATTGGAACATGCCTCCATCATAAATTCAGGAGCATATGTATACATATTTATATAAAACTGTAAAATTGAGGATGGATGGGTGGATGGATGGATGCATTCTTTTGAGACAGAGTTTCACTATGTAGCCTTAGCTAGCCTGGAACTCACTATGTAGTCCAGGCTGGCCTTGAACTCACAGAGATCCGCCTACCTCTGCCTCCCGAGTGCTGGGATTAAAAGCATGCATCACCATGCCTGCCTGGCAACACAGAATATTTTATAAATTATAAAAGGAGAGAGATATCATGATCAATAGAATTTAAGCCAAAGATGAAAGGCAGGAGTTTAATCTGTTGTTTTCCCTGCAGTGACAAAGCAATACCAGACACAGTGAGCCCTCACCTCTAAGTTTTGTAAATGATAATTACATTAATTTAAGAGATGATTTTGCACAAGAGTGGTTAAGCAATTAAATAGCATCATTTGGCTGCAGTTCAATGGCTCAAACACAGCACTCAGACATGACAAGCATAGCTGGGAGATGGTGGCCTTTGACCTCTGTCTCAGAAACACCTAATCTTACTGTGGCCTCGGTTTCCTTCATTCCAAATGAAATGAGAATATTTGTCTCAGGTGTTTTGTGACCATTGCGGGAGTTGCTGGATGTTTCCAGGCACAGGCATCTGTCCAGAGAGAAGAAGGTCTCTCCTGCTCGGAGGCTGGGGTTGGAGCTTAAGGCTCACTTCACTTTAAGAGGCCATTGGGTGTTTTGAAACCAGAGGCTCCTAACTAGAAGACAGTGACTAGCCAGGGTCCCAGACACACAGGTGCAGGGGACAGGAGGAAGGCCTGGAATTGCTGCTGGTTTCTGAGGGAAAGTGAACTGGGCTTGCATCCTGGGACTGCAAACTCACATCCCAGGGAAGTAGTGACTGCAGAACCAGCATCAGAAATGCAGTGGGCAGAAGATGTTCTGGGCCAGGGGCCCCTGCAGATCTCCTGGGATGACTTAAATTCCTGTTGCTGAGCATCTTAGAGGGACGCTGATCCTGACTAGGAAGGGACAAAGGCTAGAAAGGGAGGTCTTGGTGCTGCCATATGCCTGAGTCTGGTCCCACACCAGGCAGACACTCTGAGGAAAAAGCCACTGCTGAGACCACTACCAAGCAAAGGCCAATAGAATTCAAGAACCACCAGGGGACACGGCTGGGGATGTAGCTCAGTTGGCAGAATGCCTGCCTAGCACACACCCAGCCTGAGTCCCCAGCAATCCATACATTGATCATGGTGACGCATGACAATAATCCCAGCATTCAGGACGTGGAGGCAGGGTGCTCAGAAATTCAAGGGCATCCTTGGCTATGTGGTGAGTATAAGGCCAACCTGGACTACGCAGGACCTCGTCTCAGGGCCAAGGGGAGCACTAAGGAAAGCGAAGGGAATGAAGAGGCAAGAAAGGAGGGGGCTTCGAAGCTTGCTCCTGCTTGGTAGTACCTGTTAGTTCACCTACGGCCTCTGAAGGCAGAAGAAAGTCACCGTATGGGCCTGGAGATGAACTAAGCCTTTGTGGGGAAGGATGATACTTGAAGGCACAAGAGCTTGTAGGTGGACCCAGGGCAAACACTCGGAACCAGTGGTGAGGTCCAGGGGGGCCTTTAGCTTCCCCAGTGGAGGTGTGGTGCGCCCCTAATGCAGGCAGTCTTAGCAAGGGCCAGGAACACCTACGGGCAACTATTTCAAGTTAATAGCTCCTGACTTACTCATTGTCCTAAGTGTTTAATCATTATTTATTAAAGAGCAGACAGCTGTTCTTTGAAAGCTGGATTTCCACAGCATTCAGCTGTTCAATTGAGCTCTCTCGTAGGTTTTGTTTCCTGAAGGCCAGGCCATGTAAGCCACAGTGAGGAGTCCATTAAAGCTCTTGGCATAGGACACCAGAAAACAAGCTCCCTGGGCTGGCTTCACCCATGCCCAGTTGTCTGTGTATGTCTGACTGCCCTGGTTTCAGTGGACAAGGTCTGAAGGGAGTAGCTGCCATTAGGAAAGTGTGTTCTGGGGGAATTGGGTTGGGTGGGAAAAGGGTCCTGAGGGACAGCTCACTCCTTCCATTCTGAAGTCACTGCAACTTACACAGTGCCCAGGGCCCTTGTGGCAGCAGCCATCTAGAGTGACTCAGGGTCCTAGCCGGGGAAGCCCAGAGAATGCTCAAGAGCCTTGATCTGGGCTCGTTGGGCTCTCAGCCACCTGTGTAGTCTTGCTTGGACTAGGCCAGAGAGCCTGGTCACTGGAAATAGATTACAGGGTCTTCATTGCAGAAGTCCTGGTAATGGCTTCCCCCTTCTGGATGATGTGCCGGTGGTTTGATTGCTCTGTCAGAGCCCCACAGTTCCTCTCTCCACCTGGCCCCTCCAGATGGTCTGGCTGCCTTCCGCTCCAGGCTTACAGTTGTCCTCAGGTCTTACATAGGTCACATCTGGCCAAGGCCAGGATCAGCTGGACTGTGGCCTCAGGCAGAAGGCCTGCTCCTACAGAAGGCCAGCTAGAGACTGGAGTAGGACAGAGCACTTACAAAGGACCGGGAGTGGCCTAGGGCAGAGAGTACAGGGACAGAAGCCTTGACCAGGAGCCTCATGGAGAGCAAGTATCCACCTCTGGGCAGCTTCTCTCTGTGGGTTCCAAGACACTTCCAAAAGCCTCCTGAGCAACAAGATGCCCTGTGGTTCTCAATGCTACAACCCCATAATACCATTCATCATGCTGTGATGACCCCAACCTATTATATCCATTCATATTTGCTTTAAATTCCTAAAAAAATAACCTCATGTCTGAAGTGTGGCAGTGTGGCTGTGCCTCCTTTGGGTGCCGATACTGTTGCCATTGTAAAATTCGCTCTGCAAAAGGGGAAACTGAGGCCCTGAGTACCTGAGCGATTGGTTCGGATTTTGCTGGTCACCAGAGGCAGAGCTAAGGTGCTGACGCCTTCACTTGCTACCGTCGTGGCCCGAGAAGAGAGTCACATGGAGAGAGAGTGCAGGGAAATCATGTGCTCTTTCAAAGACAATGATGCAGTGAGCAGCCATGCGCAGTAGCACTTGCCTGTAACCCCGGCACTCCAGAGACTGAGATAGGGAGCTCTCACTACCAGTCTGAGGCTAGGCCCGGCAGACCAGCAAAAAGACTGCCAAAAGATTCCCCCAAATAGCAAAAACAAATGGACACCTAGATGCCAAACTGTAGGGAGTGCCGACCTCTGAGGGTGGGATTATGGGTAATGTTTGTTTCCTCCTGGCTTTCTCCTGCATTGTCAAAGTGTGTATAGTGAGAAAAGGTTTTATTTGTCTCCAGAGAGATTCTCACTAAATTGTCCAGGGTGGCCTTGAACTCACACTGTGGCCCAAACTTCAAACCCTTGTTTTATTATCGTGTGTGTGTGTCTGTGTGTGTGTGTGTGTGTGTGAGAGAGAGAGAGAGAGAGAGAGAGAGAGAGAGAGACTTTTCATCTACCTTGTGGGCTCCAGGGATCAAAGTCAGGTTACAGGCTTGGCCACAAATACCTTTACCTGTTAAACCATCCTGCTAAGCCCTGACTTTAAGCTTTTGGTTCTCCTGCCTCAGCTTCCCTAGTGCAGAGATTACGAATGTGGGCCACCACACAAGACTACAGAAATTTATTATTTTTACCACCAGATAATGTTATGGGGAACCTGCTCACAGCCCTACCCTCTGGGGGACAGGAATAGAACTGTAGTGTTGGTTAAGTTCTGACCAGCCCTTAGAGCTGAATGCCGGGAGAGGCAACCAGGAAGGCCACTCAAGCATGTAGTTCAACCAAGACACAGAAAAGGCTGGGCAAGAGGGCTGGGAGGGGCACATGACTGTCATCTGCCCTTGGGAAGCAGAGCGAGGTGAATCACAGGCCACCCTGGCTGCATGAGTGAACTGGGACTCCAAAAACAAT
Organism: Pachyuromys duprasi; assembly: GCA_028658305.1. Taxonomy (NCBI): domain Eukaryota; kingdom Metazoa; phylum Chordata; class Mammalia; order Rodentia; family Muridae; genus Pachyuromys; species Pachyuromys duprasi. Next base: position 52,817,770 of record CM053757.1, read on the forward strand.
GACCTAGCTGGGGGCAGAGCAGTGGAGTCTAGAGGTAACCAGGGCTCACCATCTTTCTACAGGCCAAGGTCCTTCGCTCTGTGCTCCGGGGTCTGAGGTTGCCACGGGCTTTGAGGAGAAATGCCGTGTGCAGCTGGGGATTCTGGGACTAGAGATGGGAGCCGTAGGGACCAGAAGGAGAGGTGTGGGGAGAGGGTGGAAGGTTCTCACTGGAAGCCACCTCCTCAGGTCCGCCTCGGCTAAGAGAGGCTCTTCCATGAGGGCCAGGTGTGAGGAATAGGGAGTGCAGGCTGAGGTAAGGAAGGAAGGTGACTGCCTTGGCTCACTCTGCTCTGTGACACTTGGGTTCTGCCATGCCATTCTCAAAGTGATCTTGTTTTTCCTTTGACCAGAGACCACCTGGGAACGGCCCAGCAGTTCTCCTGGGATTTCAGCCAGCCCTGGCCCTCACAGGAGCTCTTTGCCTCCAACAGGTAAGATTCACTCAGCAGCTTGGGGACAGTGGGAGGGCTACGTACTCACTTTCACTGGGAAGCTGAGGCTGCTGGTCCGGGGGACCTGAAGGCTGCTGTGGAATCTTGTGGACCAGACATGGAGACAGTCCAGACCAGGTCCCTGAAGGCTGCTTCTCAACTTGGTGATAATGCCCAGGCAGGACCAGTTGCAGGTCTGGGGACCTCAGGCTCCTGAAGCGCTCAGGATTACAGCTGGCGGGGTGAGGTCAGAGGTCAGAGATCTTTCCAGATGCAGGGCAGAACAGCTCCACATGGCTCTCATCAGTACTGAGGAGTAGAAGCTAAAAGGACGTAGAGTTTTACAGGGGAATTTTTGAACAGAATGTTCTGGGAAGGAAATGGGATTCTTGGTGAGGATGCAAGTTATCCTGCAGAGGTAGCTGAATGGCGGCGTTGGAGGTGCAGTTCCTGAACTAGGTGTGAGCATTGTGAGGAGACGTCTTGGATGCGGTCTAGTTTTTAGATGCTAAGAAGGTGGCAGGGCCTGCCAACAGTAAGAACAGCTTTTAATTTCTTCTGCGTTTCCCTCCCCCAGGCAGCCTTACCTGACTTCTCTGTCTGAGGCCCTCAGCCTCTCAGTCTTTATCATGGTGTGTGGCCTCTGTGCAGTCAAAGTTCTCTCTCTTGAGGCTGTCCTCCCATGGCATAGTGAGGTAGGGACAGGTGTCTCCTGGTTCTCTGGTCTTGAAAGCTCCACACAGAGCCTGGCTTCATTGCTGCATGAGTCCACAAGTCATCAGTTGCCTCTTCAGAGACTACTCTCGCCACACACAGGCTTCCCAGTGCCCTGTGCTGTCACCTGTGGTGGTGGAGGGCCGGATGAGGCTGGCGTGGATCTCTGTAGAAGCCTGAGTTTCACAGACCCTCCATCACCTAGAAACATGTCAAGGGCACTCCTCAGCACAGGATCAAGTGTGCTGGCCTTCCAAGGGCTAAAGAAGCAATGGCGGGGGGGTGAAAAGGGTCAGGAGGGACCTTGGCAATGGCTGCCTACACCTCAGGGGCCTAGCATGGCGTTTCCCAAGCCTCAGGCCCTAGAGTTCTGCACAACCAGCCCTCTGGCAAAAGGGCTGAGTGGCCAGGCTCTCTTTGGAGGTTTGGTGGGTGCGGGTGCACGCTGTTCTGAAAGAGCCCCGGATGCACATTTGGAGGGCCTCCCACCGCGTTCATCCACAACACGACATGCTCTTGCTAGCCTGTCTGATCTCAACTCTGGGAGGCTTTGCCTTGCAGGAGGCGTTAATCCGGGTCTAAGAAGACTATCATGGGGATGCGGGGGGAGGGCAGGGCACTCACAGGCATCTTCTAGAAGGCTCCAGGGGTCTTGCTAAATGTCCAACAGGGCACAAGAGAGGCCCACAGCAAAGGCCCCTGGGCTTACAGGACAACCGTGGGAGTTCATAAACTGTTCCGGGAGACAGAACATCCATTCAACACTGACCACAGTAGTGGTCTTGCTCTTTCAGGGAGTCTCTAGGCTGTAACCCACAGGGACAGGGAAGAATGTCTTGGGTTGTAAAACCTCCTTTTGGGTTTCATACCTATTCTAGTGTGGGGCGCAGGAGCTATATCATGTCCTGAAGAGTGTATCCCAAATGAGTGTGAAGCCTTTTCTCCGTTAGTGGTATTTGAAAATCCAAGCGGGTCTACTGCAGGCAGAAGTTTTTAGTTTGTGAGACTATAATCTGTTTCCTGGTGTCTTGGCCATGCTGCTTCCCCCATCAGGCCTCTTTTTCACCATTCATTTATTAGAAGCCCCAGAGGGTGATCATGGCAGAGGACCTGGTTTTGACAGTGTTAACTATGGACTGTGAAGATACCCAGCCAGCCATGTACCCTCCGCCCTCCTACCGTCTCCTCAACATCTTCTCCACCTGCCACCCTACTATCTACCTTGTTCTAATTGCCCTCTGTTACTATGATAAAGCACTTGGGGGAAGGCTTATTTCAGTAATAGGTTACAGTCTATCACTGGGGGACGTCAGGATGGGAACTCATGCAAGGACTTGAAACAGAACCCTTGGAGGAGCACTGCTTGCTGGCTTGCTCACTGGCTCATGATTAGCTAGCTTTCTTACACAGCCCTGGACCTACAGCCTAGGGATGGCACTTCCCACAGTGGACTGGGCTCTCCTGAACCAAATATTAATCAAGGTAAACCCCCACAAGTCTATCTGATTTCTGGGATTCTTCGGTTGACGCTCTCCTCCCAGACGACTCTGGGCTGTGTCAAGTTGACAATTAAAGCTAACGAGAGCAGTTCTTTGCCTTCCTGCTATTACTCTCCCTCCGCCTCTCTCCCGTCATCGTTCCTTTACCCACTCCATCCATTCTCTATACCCAGCCCTACCCTCACCCTCTGCCCTCACCCTCCCTCTACTCTCCGTCTTCCCGCCATCTTCATCCCATCTACTCTCCTTCCTTCCTTCACCCACTCTCCATCCCTTTTCCATCCTCCCCCACCCATTCTCCATCCTCCCTCTGGCCTCTGTCTTCCCTCCATCAACCCTCCACCTTCAGGTACCATTCCAGTGATACGCTATTTTCTTCTTTCTTTCTATTTGAATCTAAGTCTAAGAAAGAAGTGGTGTCCACTTCTGTTTCTCTGTAGAGGGTCAAAGGTTTTTTTTCCCCCAGCTCTTTTTTCTCATTTAGTTTCATAGAGATTGGATTTTATTGTGGGAAGAGAAACGGACACAGAAAGAACCTGAGGTTGCTTCAGAGATGGACCAAATCCTCAGGCTCTTGGGGTTGAAGACTCCTTTCAATGGAAACCCTACGTACAGGGCCCGAGCCTCAGAGTTTCTGTTTTGTCTGTTTCTGTGAAAGTCACAGTGGTAGTATATTAGCGCCTTTATTTTTTTATTTTATTTACAAGTGTGTGTGTGTGAGAGAGAGAGTAGTGTGAGTGCCGGTGTGTGTACCACACCAGCAGAGGTCAGAGAACAAGTCTGGGGAGTTGGTTCTCTCCTTTCACTGTGACGTCCAGGGATGGTGCTGCGATTGTCCAGCCTCAGCAAGTGCGCTTACCAGCTGAGCCATCTCATGGGCCTTCAACCACCTTTATCCCCAAAATGCCATGCTTCCCAGTCTCGGGGAACAGACATCATGGGAGACTTGAACAAACAAGCACAAAGGAAACCGGCCAGGCAATCCCTGCACGCTCTAAGGAGTGAAAGTGGGGCAATGTGACAGCAACTGGATATTCAGAAGACCTCAGTGAAGAGTGACATTTAGGACAAGATTTAGGATCAGTCATAAGGTAGGGGTGGTGAGGGGTAGGAGAGGCAGAGACTCAGGCCAGTAACAGCCAGGTCAAAGGTCCTGAGGCAGGAACAGCCCCAGTCTCATGAGTGAGCTTGAGAACAGAGAGGGGCCTGGCAGAGGTGGGCCTGGGGTTGGTTGGTAGGGTGGTCTAGACAGGAGGGAACCTGGGACAGGGTCTGACAAGCCAGGTGTGCTGAAAGCAGAACATGCTGGATGTGCCCGGATGTGCCTGTGAAGGGAAAAGGAGGGCGAGAGTGCCAGCTTCATGAGCAGCTGCCGGCCTCTACCAGCTCTGGGCTCTGTTACCAGGGGAGAGCTTTTACCTGTGTGTGTGTGTGTGTGTGTGTGTGTCTGTGTCTCTGTGTCTCTGTGTGTGTCTCTGTGTGCGTCTGTGTGTCTCTGTGTGTCTGTATGTGTGTGTGTCTGTGTATGTGTGTCTGTGTGTGTGTCTGTGTATGTATGTCTGTGTGCGTGTGTGTGTAATGTAGAACACCAAGTCACATTTCCTGACCACAGACCCTGGTCCCTCTGGTCCCTCCTGAAGGAAAACACAGGACCCTTAACAATGTCGGGAAACCACAGGTTAACGTCACCAGTCTGTGCAGGGGTGAGGCGGGGGAGCTCAGCTTTAATTCCAGGGGCCCTCCTGCCTTCTACCTTGTCTTCAGGCTCAGGCAGGGCTGGTTCACTCCTTTTGCTATTTGAAAAAAACAGCCAGGTTCCTGGCCGGGGAAGAGAGAGATCTAGACGTAAACCTGAGCCCTATGAGCACATTCTTCTCTTTAAGTCTTGGGTGATGTTTACGGTGACTACTGGGCCGGCATCCAGCCCACATTGCCTCTCTTAATGTCACCAGAGTTATGGGTCCTGTGGATTCAGTGGCTTTGCTAGGGCTGCATGCTGCCAGGCTTTCTAAATGAAAAGCCATTCAGACCACAAGAGAACTCCTGAGAGCCTTTCAGTAACTGCTGGCAACATCAAAGGCCCCCTCTGGGCTACTTTAGCACACACCGTGGAAGTATTGGTTTGTGGTGAGAGAAATAGTATCAGGCACAAGGCAGAAAAATGGAGTAAGGAATGGCATTCTTTGAGTGTTGTGCCTGAGTCACCACAGGATAAGGGACAGCAGAGAGCAGTGCTGGCTTTCCCTATAGGGCTTGTGGGGACCACAAACACAGTCCGTGTCTCCTGCCCCATACCAAGGCCACTGGCCATTTGTGCTTCTCCTGTGACTAGCATGCCTGGGATACGGAAATCTTAACTTATTCTAATTTAATAACTTTAAAACTCTTTTTGGGGACAATTTCATGCTTACAAACAAGTAGGGAAAAAAATAGCAGAGATAGTCCCTGTACACTGTTTCTTTTCAAATTAAATTTTGGGGAACGGGATGGTAGCATGGGACCCAGGGCCTCATGCAGGCTTGGCAAGCCCGCTACCACTGAGCTGCAGTCTCAGGCTACCCTGCAGATCCTTGACTCAGTTTCCCCTGTGAGTATCTCCCAGAGTGCACTTGTCAGAACCAGGAAGTGAGCCTCACGTGTTCATCTTAACTGTCAGGCTTTATTTGGATTTCATAAGTTTCCCTTGGATGTATTTTTTCTAGTCTAAGATGCTGCCCTGAAGCCCTGCTGTATTTGTGTTTTATTTCAATTTGGTTACAAAGCCACATGCAGCCAGTGGTTGGTGTACCCAACAGAGCAAATGTGCTGAGGGAGCCCTGGCCTGAGCCTCAGGGCCTGCGCTGTGCACTAAACTGGCGGTTTTTGCTGTTGTTTGCTTGCTTGCTTGTTTTCTTTCTTTCTTAAAGATGAAAACACCTATTTACCAAGGGTGCCCTGGTAGGATATAGGGAGGGTGTTTGGGAAAACGGGGTTTAGGGCCAGACCTTGCCAGCCTTAGCGATTAGAGTAAGCTAGGGGTCATCTTTTAGTCTCCAGAAGCCCAAGGGGACTTGGGTACAAGGTTAGTGAGGCCCTTCTCCTAAATGGAGGAGCCTGAGAAGCGATCCTAGAGAGTATCAGCAGACAGCTGTGTCTCCCCTGGGCAGATACACTTGCAGGGCTCCAAGCCCTCACACTCAGCCCTAGGTCAGGAGGCTTTGGATGCCTCAGCCACTGAGGAGCAGGACCCTCCTAAATCGCAGACTAGCAAGTAGTCAGGCTCAAAGCCTACTCCACAGCCTAAGTCAGCGTTCCCTGTGGTCAGCAGGGAAGGAGAGCACAGTGCTCCCTGTTAGGGGCCACAAAGCCTTTAGAACCCGTGGTCCTGGTGGATAACCCTCCAGGGAGTTTGGAGAACCTGATCCCACTGTGCTGCCCTTAGGTTTTCAGCCTGTCACAGCCATGGGAGAAAGTGCACCATGCGCTTCATCTTTGGGAGCACAGTCCACATCCTAGACAGCCAAGGCAGACAGTAAGAATCAACTGGCCAGGCAGATGTTTCGGGAACAAAATGTTATCCTTGTAAAACTACTCCCCTGAACGGCCCAAGGAGAACTCCAAATTCTCTGAAGAAGTTGAGTTGAAGAGGTACCTGCAAGGCCTGCTGGGACTGAAAGGAGGCCAAGCAGTGCCCACTTATAAGCCGGGTGCTGACCTCAGAACTCCCTCTCACATCCCCTACATCTGCAGCTTGTGTTTCTCAAAAGCAAATTCCATAGAAGTCTGCGTTATTGCCCTAGCTGTGTGTGTGTGTGTGTGTGTGTGTGTAAGAGTGCTAGACACTGCTGCCCATGATATCCATAGCATACATAAGTACGTATATAGAGAATTCCCTCCAAAGTAGTGTTCTGTTATAGCTAGGGAAACACCATGGTGACTCACTATGTTTAATGTAGTAGTGGGTGGATGGGTAGATGATGAGTCGATCAATGGATGGATAGATGGATAGATGTATGGACGGGTGGGTGGATGACAGGTGGATGGGTAAGTGGAAAATGGATGGATGGATGAATGGATGAATGATTAGGTAGATAAGTGGATGGATGGATGGATGGATGGATGGATGGATGGATGGATGGATGGATGGATGGATATGAGGGGCGGAGGAGTGGAGGGATAGAGGAAGAAGAATAGTTAGATGGATTTCCAGAACGGGGAGCCCTAGAGCTCCCTCCTAGGTTCTTATACAAGGGAAGGATAAATTGCTATGCTCATTCCACAGAGATGGAAAGTTAGGCCAGAGCCTAAGGAGGTACATGAGGGTCTCCTGTTCTTTTGTTTTCTTAAGCAATAGAAACGTGGAGGCTGGGACCTTGGAAGGAACTTTTTATAACAGGAATTGGGGCTGAACAAAGAAAGCCAGAGCTCCTGGGAGGATGAATTCCGAGTGGCAGACAGGCCTGGCTTTGTTACTTAGTCGGTCGGTGTTGTCTTGTTCCCAATCCCCTGGTGTCATCACTCTCCCCTCCCCCCATCAACCTCCTTCTCCTTTTTATCCAAGTATCTTCTCCTCATCGTTCATCTCTCAAGCCCTCTGTCTGACTGGCCATGAGGAGGAAGTCAGTGTGTGGGTGCCTGTGTTTACATTTGTTTTTGAAGTTACTACACAGTTTCCAATAGCTTGCAGCTTTTCATTCCCCCTTTTGAGTCATAGAAACCCCTGAGTCTGACATTTTATATATTTTTTTCTTATATCTCCATCCTGTTCTATAGTCTTTACGACTGAGTAACCCCTGACCAATTCTCTCTCAGAGGCTGGAGGCCCTAGAAATTCCCACATGGGCTTCATTTCTCCTGTGGCCAGTGGCTGGTGAATTAGGAGCCCAGAAGGTAGGGGTGCTCATGGCCAGGGGCCCTGGGGTCTCATGTACTTAACAGTTCTCATTTTTACTGGTAAGCTTCCTGAACATGCCTGCCTAGAGTAGAGGGACACGCAACACAATGAGGTCAAGAGGAAACTGCTGTGTGGGGAGAAATGGTTGAATGGAAAATTAGTTTTTCTTCCCAGTAATTGTTTTGACATGAACAGTAATTAGCCAACAGCTGACAGACTAGAACTGAAGAAAGAACAAGGGTCGGATTAAAGGCGGGAGGCCTGAGCATTAGCTGCCTGCTGGCAGGGCTGGGAGCCCGAGGGTCCAGGGCTAGGTGACACGATGCAGCTTATAGAGCATGCTTCTGGGAAGGGAGTGGGTCCAGGTCAAAAGGGTAGCCTCTGCCCTCAAAGCGCTGGGGAACAACCTGGGCTTATAGTACACCAGCGAGATCTAAGACAGCAGCATTGCTACCTGCTCAGAGAAAACATTTTATTTTGTCACCAGACTGAGCTATGATTTGTCTCTGTGGTGTAAAGCGGTGAGAATATTCAGGCTGAGAGGCCTGCCATGGGAGTCTAGGTCTTGGGATAACTTGTGTCTGGCTATTTCTTTGGTGATTTAATACGTTTAGCTCATAAAACCATCTGGGCCTGGTGCCTTTTAGTGGAGGTACACTTTTCAAAGATCTCTTCCTCCTCTTCCTCCTGACCCTCTTTTTCCACCTCCCCCTTCTCTTGGCCCTCCCTCTCCTCCCCACATCTCCCTTTTCTCTTCCCCTCCTTACTGCTTCCTCTCCCCCTTATTCTCTTCTCCTTTCCCTCTCATTTCAAGTGTTCTTGAAATCATTTTGATAATTTGAATCCCATGGAAGGTCTGGATTTTATTAGTCTATGATTAGAAATCATGCACACTTGCATTAAAAAAACAAAAAATCTTGCCTGTATTTGTTGTGCTTAAGTGTTCTGATTCCTAATTGTAAGCATTTGTGGTTACCCTCAAATTAAGCTACTTCACCTCCTTTTCTTATTGTTGTGATTCTTACCCCCCACAGCAAACGCATACACACACACACACACACACACACCCGTGGGAGCTGGGGAGAAGGAGTGTGACAGCTCTAGGTTCCGATGTCATTCCCATCTCTTAACATTAATTTCCTTCACTGGGCCTGTCTCCTGTTTTCTTTGGTTTATTTTGTAGGTCATTTATTTTTTTTCCTCCGAGATCTTTAGGGGAAATATTTAGTCCATTTAATTTTGTTCCTTTGGGCTTGGTAATAGAATAATTAAGGCTATGAATTCTCCTCAAACTATAATGCAGGCTTTATCCATTCATTTTAACATATTCTTCCTTACTCTTTTCTAAATAATGTGTAATTATGCTTTTAAGATCTCTTTTAGCCTGACAGCCCTTAAGAGGGCATTTTTTTAAGCTTCCAGCGATTTGGAAGTTTGGAGGTTGGGAGCCCTCTGTGTTTGTTTTTCATTATTAATATCTACTTTTATTGTGTGCTGGTCAAAGAATGTGGCCTGAATTATTTATGCCTTTTGCTGTGCCCTGGCAGTTTATTTGTGGCTTAAGTGTGGCTAACTTTTCAAACATCCCATGGCGTCTTGGCAGATGTCGTCCTCTTTGTTTACAGAGTAGGATGTTTTACACATGTCCCCCACTCGGCCCTCTAAATTGAAGTCCGCAGCTCTCATCTGCCCCTACTCCTGTCTGCTAATCAGCGCCAGAGTGCAAGCGGTGTGCGGAGGCTCCCAATACTGTCTCAGACTTTCAGGCAGTTCTCCTTGGGGCACAGTGTTCCCTGTGTGGGCTGTTCACCTCGAAGCCCCCCTGCCTCAGCCCCCCACGTGCTGGGATGGCAGGTGTGGACCACCATGTCCGGGTCCAGCATCTATAGTCTCTCCATTTCAGCACTGTCCTATTTGATGGGCAAGCTTTCTCTGGTGTCCCACTTCGGCAGTGGGTATGCTGCGCAACAGCTTTCCCAACAGAGCCTCTTGCCTGTCTGAGCTGGAGCTCTCACTCTCTGGTGCTTTCTGAGTCCCGGATTCTCCTCTCCAGCTGCCTTTCTCATTGAGTTGGTGTGATTACCATTTGGCCAACCATCAGAGAGCTGGGTGAGGACCGTGACTGGAGAGCTGGCCAGGCAGAACCACTGTACTTTCTTCTCTAAGCACTGAACTGGGGGATGGGGAGGAGGCTGCTTTATACTAATTTCTCTTGTCTCCAGGTGTATGTGTGTGTGTGTGTGTGTATATACACGTGTGTATGCGCACCCATGCATACCGAGCCTTCTTTGGGAATCTAGAGCCGATCCTACAGATCAAGGAGAAGCCCAACCACCAGAGGCTGCTGAGCATCTCTGCTTGCAAATGGCTCTGGATTGTTTTCAGAAAGCATTAGATGGGCTCAGAAAGAAAAGGTTCTCCCTGGCACCTACCTGCTGCCCATAGTTGCCTTCAGCCCTGGCTCCTCCCCATTCCAGACCTGGTGTCCCTTAGCTAAAATGCTTCAGAACTAGAAATGTTTCTGATTTTTAGAGTATTCACATATGCATAAGGAGGCCCTTGCGGGAGCGTGGGGGTGGGGGGGCAGAAAGCCCCATAGGTAATTTCACACAATGTTTTAAACCTTGTTTCTTGGCATAAATTTTTCCACCTGTGATGCCATCTTAAACACTCCAAGACTTTGGGATTCCGAGCTACCCCTCGCCATCTTTCTTGCCACCAAGGCAGAAGACTTGGCAGAAACAATGTGTGTAAGAAAAAAACTAGCTTTGGTTCACCATTTCAGAGGTCCAGCCTGGCAGGGAAGGCACCCTGGAACTCGCTCACAGCTGAGCGAGCTCACAGCTGAGCGAGCCAACCACTGGGATTTTTCCCATCTTCTCGGTGTATCGGGAGGTAGCGGGCATGGTCACGAAGTGCAGCTAGCTGGCAACCCTCAGACCCTTCTCCAGGGGGTCTGTGTCTGCCAGCTAGACCCCCATGCCCTAAGGGCTTCACAGTGTCCCAGAACAATGTTTCCAGCTAGGGACGAGTGTTCAAGCAGTGTTCAAGCCTGAGGAGAATTTTTACATGCAAATGGAATGCCTTCTCTATAGGAAGCACCGGAGACTTTTTCTTGTTTGGTTTTTGGAGACAGCATTTCTCTGTGTAGCCTTGGCTGTCCTGGACTCACTTTGTAGAGCAGGCTGGCCTCGAACTCCCAGAGTGCTGGGATTACAGGTGTGTGCCACTAACACCCGGAAACACTGGTGACTAGATGTGTTCTCTTCTGCTTTCTGTCTGCAGAACTTGCACAAGAATTGTGAATTGGGCATTACTGCGCCTTCCTATGGTCCTCCAGCTTTTCTTTGTTATGTGTGCCCATCCACTGGCAGTCCTGGCCAGCCGGGGGCATGTGGACAGCAAAACCCTCCAGTTTCTAGAGATGGTGCAAGCTGGTGGTTCTCAGGGGCTGAAAGCCAGCAAAAACCGCAACCTTCCCTCCCCACCCTCCTCTTCTGCCCCCCTCCCCCCCACACACTTTAAACTGTGTGCTTTGCCTGCACTATATGTGTGTGGTGCCCACAGGGGGCAGAAGAGGGTGTCAGATCCCTGGAACTGGGCATGAGCCTGCGTGTGGGTGTCAGGATTGAAGACAGGTCCTCTGCGAGAGCATCAAGCGTCTTGACCTCTGAGCCACCCATCCACTCTCTCCCACCTTTTCAAAAAGGTCTGTAGAAGGTACACAGCTCTTTCACACACACACACACACACACTACCTCCTTGGGTGTCTGCTGACTCAGATTTGGAGACTGTCTGGAATCTCACCCATTTTCTTGTCACCAAAGAGAAATGGCCTCCCCAGCTGATGTATTTTGGGGAGAGTCTGGGTCCCAAGGTGAGCCCACAAGGCCAAGAGTGAGAGGCTGAGGCCTGAAGCTGGCCATGACGACTGTGTTAGGTGCAGCAACGGGAAGACATTGTAGTCAGGGAGTCCCCCAGCCCTTGAAAGAAGGCTCGTGAGCACACAGTGGGCAGAGGAGTGAGTGTGCCCCAGGAAGCACATGTCCTAGAGGGGTGTGGTTTAGAGCCTGGGGGGGAGGGGCAGGAGTGGGGATGTGTGAGTGGGGTGTGTGAGTGGGGTGTGTGTATGTGTGTAGGGGGAGAGGGTGTAAGAGTGGGGATGTATGAGTGGGGTGTGCGTGTGTGTGTGTGTGTGTGTGTGTGTGTGTGTGAACCCGGGCAGCCCTGGGCTTCTGGTCTTCCCACCTCAGCCTCCTGTGCTGTAGAGTGACAGGCATGAGCCCCCAGCCTGTTGTTTCTGTTTTAGGAAAACTGAGGCTCAAGAACTCGTGCGTTTGATCATCACTTATTAAGTAGGAGAGCCAAATTCCATGAACATGAGTCCATCCCACCCTCCTTCTGTTACCCAGGCTGAGCACCCCCAAATCCAAACTCTGAAAGTTTGATATACCTGCGTGCTTACACTTGGGAACCTGTACTAGTCACGCTCTCCCCACTGTGATAAAACCACCAGACAGAGCAGCTTCAGGGCAGGGACACGGCTTCCCGCACAAGCGTGAGGATCTGAGCTCCATTCCCAGCGTCTACATAAAAAGCCAAACATGGCCATGTGTGTCTGCAACCCCAGCACTGGGGAGGCAGAGGCAAGCAGGTCCCTGGGGCCGCAGGTCCTCGTGAGGGGCCCTGTCTCAAAATAACGAGGCCCCTGAGAAGCAGCATCAGAGGCCAACCTGGGAAACACAAGGATGTGCGTGTGCACACACACAAACACACACAGGAGAAAGGAAGGCTTTACTTGGATTCATTACTGGGAATGATGCAATCTGTCATGGTAGTGAAGATATAGAGAGGGAGTGTGAGGCACTGGTCACCAGGCACCCGTAGCTAGGAAGCAGAGAGCGACGAAAAGCCGTGCTCACTGGGCTCTAAAGGTCCCTCCCACCCCCCCACCCCCCCACCCCCCGCTTGTCTTTCAATTTGTGTAAGCACCTTTCCACTTAACTTTCTTTGGTTACACCTCTCTGAAGCATGCTTGCAGACATGCCCAGAAGTGTGTGTCCTAGTGACTCCAAATCCAGTCAACCGGAAGCATGTCTCCTGGTTTGGCTCTCAGAGTCTGGTGTGAGCCTGTGCAAACATTCCCAAATCCTGGGGGGGGGGGGTCCAAAATAAAAACTATTTCTGATCCCAAACATTTTTGAAAATGGATATTCGCTTCTGTGCCAGCCTCTGGAGATGGAGGGTGGAGGGGTACCCCAGAGAGAGGGAGAGGAGGAGGAGCCCCCTGACTCCCTGACTTGGGTGAAGGAGACAGGACCCTTGTCAGCACCTCAGCTTCTGCTGATCACAGTCTTGAGGATGTAGTTCCCCCCAGAGTTCAGCACATGGCTGCCAGGAGGGACGCTTTCCACTTGCCCCTAGCTCTTACCTGCTGGTCACTGCCACGCCAGACCTCCCGCTACCCTGGGATAAGGCGGGAGAGAGAGGGCTGCCGGAAGTCAAGGGTGCCCGTCTGTGCCCCCCACCCGCAGCATCTGAGCTGTGTCTCTGTCCCCACAGTGAATGGACACCAAGCGTCAGGGACCCCGGCGCACCCTCCAGAGACTGCCCACATGAGTCTCCGAAAGTCCACCGGTGATTCCCAGGTAAGGTGCTGCCAAGGGAGGTAGGGGCCACTGAGTGCCTAGCTCAGGAAGGACACACTTGGGAGTCAGGGACGATGCTCCCTTTTCTGCCCTTAGTGGAAAGTATCGCACGGCTGTCCTTACAGATCCTGAGGAGCAATGGCTTGAAAAACCACAGTCTGTTGGTTTGCCGGAAATCAGGGGTGACTTGGATTGGAAGACAGTGGGTCCTAATTGTCAGGGCAGAGAGGACCACTCTGCTAACTCATATCATATCTGATAGTGTCCTGGTTTCCTGTCCGGTTAGGAGTGTGAGGTAGCCAGGCCGCTGTCCTTGCAGTCCTCTGCTGTGCCCCTCCTCGGTCACCTGGAATGGAATTTAGGAACGTAACTATCTCATTTGCTAACCCAGCATAAAAATGGCTACAGAATGGAGAGAGTTAGGTGTGTCTATATTTTTGTGTGTCGGGGTCTTATGTAGCCCAGGCTGCCTACTAGTTTTTTTTTAATCCTCCTGCCTCTTGCTCCCACGTCCTGAGATCACAGGCTTACCCCACCATCCCCATCTGGGAATACATCTTAAGATTCTTAAAGTGTCATCTCTTTTGCCACCCCAGTTGACAAGTGTGGCGTCATGAGATACATAGCAATAGTATTTTCTCATGAGCATGGGGCCACTGAGGAACAAGCTTGTGGGATTGAGCCAAGGGTCGTAGTGGACCCAAAGAAATGGCCTGTGATTTCCCTATTTGCAAGAAGGTGCATCTAGGCAGGGGGCCAGGGTGGTCTCCTCACAAAGTGTCAAGAAGATCTTAAGGAAGCCTCTACGCCCTGCCATACTTTCTCTGGAATCAACACGGCAGCGGCAGCCTACAGGATCATGTGATGATGATGATGGTGGTGATGATTGTGATGATGGTGATAATGATGATGGTGATGATGATGGTGATGGTAATATCGCTAAGAACAATATCTGTGTATGCTGTGGCCTCTGTGTGGTCACCGAAGGAAAGACGCTGTGCTCTGTGAGTGCCATCAGCCAAGGTGGGACACCTGGCTTCAGTGTAGCCAAGGGCATTGAGTTTGGAAACTTAAGTTGTCCTCCCAGGGGGTCGAGCACTGGCTGAGCTCAAGTTTAGTATACTATGGCAGAGAACTTGGGGCTCGGAGTGAGGCAGGTCTAGTACGGGATCTGGTGTGAACAGGGTGTGCCTTCCCAACCAGCCCCCAGACTCCGGCAGTGGTGCTGCTCCTGGCGAGTGGAGATTGAGACTTAGTTAACAGCTGCATCCAACCCCCTCAGATCCCTGCTCACGTCACTTGTCACGTGCCTACCCTGGCTTTATATGTCCTGTTGAGCTGGGCAGTGTGCTGGAAGGGGAAACGGCCTGTCATCTAACTTGAGCCTGTTTCTGAAGACGTGAGCTGCAGTTGAACCACACCAAAACCATGCTGCTACCCAGCACCTCGAGGGAGGACCCTGCAAGCAGCTCCCAGCTTTCCCTCCCCACTGACACGGGACTCTCCTGGCCTCCCCTGGCCTCCAGAAGTACTGTGGTGCTCCGACACCCCTTCAAAACAGGCTGCTGGGGCAGCTTAGAGCCTGGGACAGAGGGACTTCTCCTCCTGTGTCTGTTCTTGGAATATAGGCAGAGACTCTGATTTATACATGAGGCTCTTCATACAAGCATTGTTTATACCCAGAGAACCCTGGACCTAGTATAACTATCCAGCAACAGGGAATGGGCAAAATGACCTCGGTGCTGGACCTCTAGCCAGTTGGTGATATTACACGGCCAAAAAAAAAAAAAAAAAAAAAAAAAGCATCCTCCTAGTGAATAAATAAATAAATAAACCTTTAAGAAAGAGCATCCTCCTGAAGAAGATGTAATGGCTCGGGAAATGCTTCCAATTTAAATTGAGTGGGAGGGCTGGGGAGATGGCCCGGGGTCAAGGCTGTACTGTCCATCCAGGGCACCTGAGTTCAGTTCCAAGCACCCACATCAGGCAGCTCACGACACCCCAAAACTCTGGCTCCAAGGGACGACACCCCCTGGTTCCTCCCTTGAGCACCTGTACCCATGTGTTTGCCTGCTTGCATGTGAGTGTGTGTGTGTGTGAGTGTGTGCATGTGTGTGTGAGTGCACATGTGTATAAATAAGAGCTATACAGTCCTACTTGGGAGAAGGAAAATTGAGCTTAGGAGAGGAAAGATGACCAGGTCATCTGTGGTGTCCTAACTGCATCTCAGACTGAGATTCTTCATTGGAGACATTTGGTGGCGACTCTGATTTTGATTGTTAGCACGAGAGGGGTTGTTGGTTCATCTGGTGGTGGTAAGGGATGCCACTCTCCTTGCACAATGGACAGGACAGCTCCCACAACAAGGAATAGCCTAGTGTGAAAATACGAATCACACTGAGGTTGTAAAAGCTTGGTCAGAGAGCATGCGTAATTTTTTATTTTGTTTACAGTTTCTTCAAGCTTTCTAGAATCAACACATTTCCTGTTTATGAAAGACAGACATACTTTTGTATTTGTGAAAATGGGGTCTACACTCCCCCGCTGGCTTGGCTACCTCGACACGCCACAGGGGAAGAGGATGCGCTCAATCCTGTTGCCACTTGCTATGCTGGGGTGGGCAGATCAGGGGCTCCCCTTCTCTGAGGAGGAGGTATAGGGGAAACAGAGAGGGAGGGTGGGACTGGGAGGGACGGGGGAGGCGCCTACGACCAGGATGTAAAATGAATAAATAATAAATTTAATAAAAAAGAAAAAGAAAATGGGACCTGGCTGCTGGAGAGATAGTTCAGTCAGTGAAGTACTTAGTTCATGCGGCTGAGGACCCGGGTTCGATCCCCAGCACCCATAAAAATGGCAGTCCACAGAGGGGACCTTGTAATTCCAGAGCTGGGGAAGTGGAGACAGGAGGATGACTGGAGTGCCCTGGCCAGCCAGCCTAGTGCAGCTGAACTCTAGTTAGTGAGAGATCCTGACTCAGAAAACAAAGTAGAGAATGACTGGGATTGACCTCTGCAACAGCCCATGTGTGCTCACATAAATGTGTGTGCATAGACACACACATACACAGACACACACACACACACATGCACGCACACGCGCACTCTCTCGGTAAGGGGCATGCTGTGCTAGGTTTCCAGGGAAGGCCAGCTCGGAGCCCTGGCCTGGTGGTCAGTGAGCAGAATCCTCTTTTTGGATGATAACCCTGATGTTAAGTCCTCCTTGAAGAACAAAAATAAAGGGTGCAGTGTGCAGTGCATGGACCAGGTAAATCTGCATCTGCTCGCTGCACCCCAGAACTGTGAAGGAGATTCTTAAGGATTCCTTTAGGCTATGCAAAGACATTTGAATATGGAAGCTGCTACTTTTTAATCCCGGTGTGTGAACCTCTGAAGCTAATTATCAGAAGAGCTCTACCGGCTAACCATAATTAGGTTGAGGGTGTGCCCCCTTTTAAAGACAGTGGGGGCCCAGCAGAGGCCTGAGCATACACAGTGGCTTACTCTCCATCCCAGGCTGCCAATCATAACTCAAAATTGCTCTTGATAATAACTCAGGACTGGGGCATGGCTTAGTGGTAGAGTGCTTACCTAGCATGTCCAGGGCTCGGGGTTTAGTCTCTAGCATGTGTGTGCATTTGGACAATAATTGAAACGTGAGTGAGTGACTGACTGACTGACTGACTGACTGACTGACTGACTGACTGACTGACTGACTGACTGACTGACTGACTGACTGACTGACTGAGTGAAGGACCATGTGACCATCTTTGAAAGGCAGGATTTGGGGCCCCCATGGCCAAGCCCAAATTTGCAAACTACTTGCTGGCTTCCCTCTCTCTGAGCAGATAAATGAGAAAGAATGGTAGCAGGAAGGGTCAGGCACACCCAATACCCCTACCATTCTGTGTCATGGACAGGACCCATGATGGAGCGCCCAGGAGCTCCTGAGAGTCATGCTTTTCTCCATTGCCCAGTCCTGTGAGACCTGGAGTGGATGGGCACAAGTGGTGGTGGTCTGGTGCCGCCCAGTGGACAGATTTAGTACTGCATGCATCAGGGGCTCCTAACAGGGTATGTTGAAGAATGCACTCTAAGCAAAGAACAAGCTGAGATGCTCTGTCATTGCAGTCCTTCCCCAGGCCCTTTACTTGGGTAACACACTCCCCATCGTGCATTTGGGTCTTCTCTAGGCCCTGAGGTATAGAAAGGCGCAGCCCTGGCTATGGGAGGAGGCCCATGGGCCAACAGTTGTATAAGTACATCAGTGGTGAGGGCAGGAGGAAGTGTGTACAATGAGAAGCCAAACTCCGGGTGCTGAAAGAGTCGGTGCCGCACTTCTTAGGGAAAGATGCTAGGCTGAAGCATGGAAGGCTATGCAAAGGGTTGGTTAACAAAGGGATGGGGGTAGGGAATGGTGTTCCAAACAGAGGGGAGAGCTTGTAGATGCCTAGAGGCAGGGAGGAGGGTGATGCTTTCAAGGAACCCACAGAGGTCGAGTATGGGTCATGCTGTGACTCATTAAATTGGCAGGTTTAGGAGGGAAGAAAATGGGGCAGAAAGGGTCTACACAGCCCATCACAAGGAGACCAGGGTTACGCCAACAATGTTGGGAACTGAAGAGGGTTTTCCTACAGGAAACTCCCTGCCAAGGGCATAGGGCCCAGGAGATTCTTGGAGAGGGGTGTGTTAAAAAAGACACCTGGAGGAGGGGCTGTTGGCCTGCTCGCGAATTCACTCTCAGCTTGGAGAGCAGGGTGTGAGACCGCACTGTGTCTCAGGTTCGGTCAGGGCACCGTGGAAGTGGCATTTCAGCCAAAATGGAGGAGAACCAGGAGAGCGCTACACAAATCAGGAGGATGGCAGAGTCTCCAGTCAAGGCTATCCTGCGCTACTTACTGAATGCGCTCTAGATCCAAAAGGGAGGTGGAGTGTAACCAAAGGCGAAACGAGCAAGTATCTATTGCAGGGAGCTGCAAACTTAGGAAAACTGGAAACCTTCTGTGTCAAAGTCCCAAGGACCTAGCTTCTCACTTCAGTGAGCGCTGGCCTTAGGCCGGTGTTGGCGCATTAATGGTCTCATCCTGCCTCGACACCCCCACTCCTGACTTACGGCGCTCAATCGGTGGTTCTCAACCTATGGGTCACAACCATCAGAAAATACATATTTTCAACGGTCTTAGGAACCCCAACCATAAATCTGTTTTCATTGCTACTTCATGACTGTGATTTTGTTACTGAGCAGTGTCTCGATTACTGAGACCATCGGAAATATGTGTTTTCCCATGATCGTGACCCACAGGTTGAGAACCACTGCTCTAAATGCAAGTATTTCTAGTTGTAAATGAAAGGGGAAAGACATCGGTGTACCATTACCACACCCAAGAAAACACCAGGTGGACAATATCACCATATACGTTCCATATCCGAGTTCTTTAGTGGTCCTTAAAACGCCTTTTACATCTGCTTCTGTCCCCAGTCCCAGATCCACTTAAGTTTTTTGAAGTGAAAATGTTGGCTACTTTGTCTCTTTGGCCTCTGTCTCTCTATCTTTGTCTGTCTGTCTGTCTGTCCATCTGTCCCTCTCATCTGTTGAGATGCAACTGATTGTTATGTAGTTCCATCATTTAAAATACAGTCTGGGGCTGCGGCCCAGTAGGTTACAGGGGAGAGACCAACAGCCAGTCCCGTGAAAAAAGGGGGGGGGGAGGAGAGAGAGGACCGGGGAGCGGGATGGTGCCAACCAGGCATTCATTGATTGTTTTTGGCGGGCTCATAGCTGTATGTCTTCCATCACAATGGATTGCAGAGAATCTGCCTCCCTCTTAGCCTCGCCCAAGCCATGGGTTGTCACTAGCCTACTTTCTGACTCGGGGCTGTCTTTTGATGGCCTTTTATCTACAGGAAGGTCAGCTGTGTGTGTCCTTAGTGGCTGACTGCTTTCGGGATGTTTCTGATGTTTGTGTTGAGTGTGCTCAACTTTCATTCCTAGAGCTGAATAGTACACCGCGAGACAGGCGCTTCTCTCATCTCGTTCGCTTCAGTCTCTTTGTCTAGGCCGATTCCCCACGGCTTTTCTTCTGCCTGCCCTCACAAGGGACTCCTAGTTTATGTTTTGAAGACTCCAGGTCATTTATTGTCTTGTAGGCCGACCTACATTCTTAGTCTGTTTGCTTTCTCATGCGTAGACCCAAGCTTGGGGTTTGGTAGGAGTTATGTATGGGGTAAGCTGGCTTCATCTCTGGGGAGACACATACTTGTATGTCTATGCCCTGCTGAGGAGGCTCTGGGTCACTGTAATAACTATTAGATTTATTTCACTCATTTCCTTTTCTGATTAATGGGTAACCCATAGGGCACTAGTGTGACACTGTGTGACTGTCCTGCCTTCCCAACAGTCTTCACTCTGTGCTTTGAGTGTCTGTGAGGACCACAGTCTAAATCCCTTTGGCACTGGGATATCCAGGTGGCAAACTCTACACACATTTTCATGGTGTTCTTCTGGAATGGTGTGTTCCCTCTGCCCACGGTGGAGTGAGTCCCTTGTGGTCATTATTCCTATTGAGCCTAAGTGGCCCCAATGAGGCCTATGGGGTCATCTTTTTCACAATTTATTCATTATATGTCCTCATTGAAGCCCCCTCTCTCAGCTTCTCTCAGTCCCACCCTCGCTCCCTCTTCTCCTCTATCCCCTTCCCCTAGTCCACTGACAGGAGTTCTCCACCATTGCCATCTCCTCATAGCTTATTAAGTCTCATCAGGACTGACTGAATCCTCTTCCTCCATCGGCCACATCTGAGCAGGGGGTCTAGGTCCTCTCCACTCATGGTCTTCTGTTGGTGCATCAGTATCTGCAGGACCCCGTGGGCTCAGATCCTTTAGCTTTCTTGGTCTCTTTGTGGGGCTCCTGTCTACTCCATATCCCTCTACCCCATGCCTCTCTTCTTCCATAAGACTCCCTGCACTCTGCCCAAAGTTTGGCTGTAAGTCTCAGCATCTGCTTTGATTGCCTGTTGGGTAGTTCCTTTCAGAGGACCCTCTATATTACATTCCCTTCCTGTTTCCTCTTTTCCATCCTGTTTGTCATTCTGAATGAGATTTAAGCATCCTCCCTATGGTCCTCCTTAGTGTGTTTTTTTTTCTTTAGGTCTAGAGATGGCTAACCTGTTATACAGCTAATATCTGCTTATAAGTGAGTGTATAACAAGCCTGCCTTTCTGTTTCTGGAATACCTCACTCAGGATAATCTTTTCTAGTTCCATCCATTTGCCTGAAAATCTTATGATCTCCTTATTTTTAATAGCTGAGTAGTATTCCATTGTGTAGGTGTACCACAATTCTGTATCCATTCCTCTGTTGAGCGACATCTAGGTTGTTTCCAGATTCTGGCTATCACAAATAGAGCTGCTATGAACATAGCTGAGCAAATGTCTTTATCGAAGGGGGGGGGCATCTTTTGGGTATACGCCCAGAAGTGGTATAGCTGGATCTTGAGGTGCTGCTATTCCTATGGGGTCATCTTTACACCTGCTCCTTTGCGGTTTTGCTATATCTCCATCATTATTTGAGTTCTCTTGTACTTGCTGACACAGCAAATACCATGGCTGCTCTGTCTTGGGAATTAGCTGTGTTCCTAGGAACCTGAATTCCTTTCAGTGGGAATAACGGGCAAGCCCCTGGAAGAAGGATTACTCCTGTAGGGTTCCTTGCCTCCTAGTCACTCACGCCTCCAGCAGCAACAGCAGCCATGTCCAGACTATGGCCAAGGCCACTGGTCCCCCTACCACCACCAATCCTGGCCTGGATCAGGAAGACAGCATAACATCAGTCCCTGACAGAGAGACTTGCAAGGAAGAGAATCTAGCCTGAAGCAGGTCTGCCCCTTTCTTGGCAGCTATGGGCTTGGCCAGTGTCTCTGTGTGGAAGGACCATAAAGGGACTGTTGTCCTTGCCCCTTTTTGATGACCGGCACCCAGGGCTCT
Organism: Pachyuromys duprasi; assembly: GCA_028658305.1. NCBI lineage: Eukaryota > Metazoa > Chordata > Mammalia > Rodentia > Muridae > Pachyuromys > Pachyuromys duprasi. The sequence continues at coordinate 52,838,958 of CM053757.1, forward strand.
TGTTGTGCAGCCTCTACTTGTCTTATGCCATGGACGCTTTTAGTGGCTGTCCTACAAGGGAACTGGTAGCATGGAAGGGTACAGGCCAGGCCAGGTAAGTATGAAGGTGCCTTAAAAATACATATAGAAGCAATCATCGGCCACACGCTTGACATCGCTCCACGGCCTGACAGAGCAGCAGAGGCGCTGCTGTAAGCATGAACGCCATGAGTGACTGAAAGACGGTCAGGTCAACAGGTCTTCTGTGAAGTCCCCTGCTGCTCAAGACTGCAACTGGCCAGAGCAGTGTGAAAACCAGCAGAATGATGGTCCATTTTACAGATGGAAAACCCAGCATTCTAAGAAGTCAGTTCCATGGCCTTTATCTCAAAGCTTGTCATCCAGGAAATGGATGCCCCTTAAGGTTGCTTTTCACCACGAGCTCCAAGGATGTGAGCGTTCTATGAACAGGCTCTGTACTGGTCAGATCAAGTCAGGGAGGCTGTCCATAGGAAGGGTCTACAGTGAGCTCCATTTGGCCTGGCTTGCTGATGGCTTCCTGAGGCAGGAGCAACCCTCCCCCAGGTGCCTACCTTACCAGAGTCCAGGGCTATGTGGCTTGAGAATGGGAGAAATCATCTGACCTCCCTGAGGCTCACTGGTAAAGCCCTTCATACTTTTTGGTCCCATGCCAGCCTCAGAACACACACAGAGTACTCACCCACGGTGCCTCAAGGGAGTTGTTTACAAGGGACCCAGGACAAGTGGCATCTCAGGGTTCTGTCTGCAGAGCTGTGGAGTTGAATCTTGAAGGTACCTGCTGAAGCATCAGGACCAAACATTTTCTCGTGTTAAATTTGCCTTTTTTTTTAAAGCTGGCTATTCTTGGCCATCTCTACTGACACAACCGTGGGACTCTGGCCATCACCTGTAGGGGCTTGGGTAGTCGGGACTCCGGCTTTCTTGCTGACAATGGGGATAACATAAAGAGGTACTTCAGGAGAAATGGCTGTGGCTCCCAGGCACTGGCACCGTGGCACACTGCCAAGGTGGCTGAGCAGCGCCCATGCTCATTCCAAGCATTCACCATTTGACATTACAGACTCGGGAGAGAGGGGGTTCAGAATGAGATGTCATGTGCTGAGTCTCTGTGCCGGGGGAGGGGGGTGGCCTACAATCAGCCTTAACTCTCTGCTCCCCTGGCATTACACTCCATTGCTTTGACAACGTGGTCTTCTTACCAGCAGAGGGCAGTGGAGGGGTTAACTCCCCAAATCCCAGTTGGAAAGGAAAGGAGGGGAGACCTGGTTTGCTGTGGTTCCCTGGAGTCTGAGCTCAGCCTTCCTCCACTCTGCCCAGAGCCTGAGCATTCTGGAGCAGCTCGGGCTCTAAGATGCTCCTGCCTGCCCTGGCCCAGAATATGGTGGCTCAGGAGTTAACGGCAAGCTGAAACCCCTGAACCTCCCTGGCTCAGGGTTCTTAACCAATCCCTCCACCCACCTGGGGAACGGGGATGGGGAAAAAAATGTCCAACATGGAGAGCAGCTTTGATGATGTGTCTCACCTCTCTCCTCAGAACCTGGGATCCTCGTCGCCAGGCAAAAAACAGAGCAAGGAAAACACCATCACAGTAAGTGGCTCACGGTTAGTGGGGAGGGTGTGGTAGGGGGGAAGACCCGCTCTGGGGCTGGGACTTTGGACCACAGCTGGGGCTGTTACCATGGCAACGTGGACCGCCAACCAGAATGGTTTCTCAGTAGGAAACAGAGAAGTTCCAGCCAAAGCTTGGTTTTACCTGAAGTTGCCCCCATCCCCTCCCTCTGACAGTTTCCCCGCTTTGCTCGTTCTCTCCTGGTGCAGGGGTAGAGGGCAGGGGGCTGTAACCAAAGGGCGAAGCTGCTTCTGTGAGGTGGGCAGGAGAAGGTGCTTGTGGGGGAGTCCGTTGAAGGGGGTGGAGTGCGCTGTGTGAAGAGATGTGACATAGAAATTACAGCCACCACAGGGCTGCTTTTGTGCGGGGGAAACTTCTGGAAGATGTCAAAGTTAAAACCAAGAGAAAGCTCCCTGCAAATAGCGTTTCTGGGAGTTCCGAGTGGGAAGCTCCAGTCTAAACGCTCTGGGATCCCCCCAACAATGTCCAGATACCCCTCTGGGGGTAGAGTAGGGTCCCCAACTCCTCCCCTCCAACCCCCTGATGTGCTGGGGCCCAGACATCTCTGCTCTCTACTTTAAGGAGGGAGCTGTCCAGATTCTTAGCCAATAGCAGAGATGTAAGAAGCAAAGTCTTCAGACTTGCAACCCCGGGCATGAGTGTGGGGAGACATGGACAGGGACTCTCTGTCTTGTGCTCCCTGTCACCTCGTTCTGAGCTGTCCTAACCACCTCTGCAAAGATATAATCAAGCAAGTGCCTCGCCGTGGTTGCCCAAGTGGGCCATCCTGCTGTGCAGGGAAGAGAGAGCCAAACAGTAACAGCAACCGTAATGCCTGCTGCCACCTCGGTGGCCACTCAGTACACACCAGGACTGGCCGCCAGGTGCTCTGTCTGCCCCCTGCCATGGGAGCTGTGGTTAACAGCTGTGGTTAATCAGCCCTCCAGAGTGGCTGTACACCTGGAGCCAGAGAGCCACCTATGACACTCACCAAGCTGTGCCAAAGTCTGAGCAAGTTTCTCAGCCCTGGTACCTGTGTCTAGAAAGCAGGGAGGTGAGGGCTTTGGTTGTGGGGGAGTGAAGGCTGGAATGAACTGGTCCATTCCTGTGGTGTCTAGACCAGAGTCTGTCGATGGGAGTTAGTGTGATTATCACACCTTGCACACATGAGGAAGGTGGAACACAAGCTCACCTCGGAAGCGCCAGGACTGAAATCTCAGCTCTTGCCCCCGGGCAGGGCTTCCTGAGCTGGCTTGGGTCCCCCGGGTCATCACTCTGTCTTGAGCTCCTATGTCTCCTGGAAACTGGGAGAAGCTCAGTCTGCTGTGACCCTTCAGCAGCCACAATTTCTCTTCCTAGGGAGCCTAAAGGAAGCTGGCAGGGCACAGGCAGAGCCCTGGGTTCAGGCTTCTGAGGGCATGGTTCCCTACCTTTCACATTGTTGCCAAATGCTGAAGCAAGGCCACAGCTCAAAGCCACAAGGAAGAAGAGCAAATAAGAGGAAGACACGTTTTCACAATGGAAGTAAAGACTGACAGGCAGCGTTGTGCTGGCTGGCTGGCTTCAGACACACAGCCACAGAATCAGGCTCCTACCGGACCCTTTCACTCGGAGCTTCTGAGCGTGGCTCTGAGCTTCCCACTGGATGGCACGCCCTGTCCCTCCTGCCTAGTCCTCCCCTCTGGCCCATGGCAACACATCTGGGATGGTCTGAGCCACACAGCTCATGGTCATGGCTTCTGAGATGATGTTTAAAGTGTGCGGATTCCTGAAAAGCATTTGTAGTTGGTCTTTCCAGGGCAAGGACTGGAAACTGCATTTCTGTCACCAGTTCTAGAGGTTTGCCGAACACTCACACCTTGGAGAACTTTTGCTGGGAAACTGAGCAAAGGAGGGAGTAGCTACAGGCCACATAGCAAGTGAGAAAGAAAAACCCAGGACTTGAATCTAGGTCTCTCTGCCGCTAGCCCATGCACCCCCTTGGATACGCTAACCCCACATCACTTCAGGCTGCAGACCTGAGCCATTTTTTCCATCACCCAGGACTCTGTCTCCATACCCAGGCCCTAGCTCCAAGTTCAAACCCTATAGAGCTCAGCACTTCTTCAGGGAAGAGACTGCCATATTCTTAGGATGCTGAGGTGCCAGCTTCTCTATGTCAAGGAATGTAGAATTGTGGTCAGCATTTTCCCTCCTCTGATCTGGATGGCAGCCATTACCAGGCCCTGCCAGCACAGGTGCCTGTCCTCAGCCAAGGAGCAAAGACCGAGCCGGGGTCTGAAGCCCAGTGGCCCCAAGCTAGTTTAGACGAGCAGGCACCATGGACCCCCTGGCAGCAACAGCAGCATCGAGGCTGACAGCCATGCCTGGGTCTCATCCGTCCATGTCAGAATTGCTGGGCTGGCAGGTGGGAGAAGGCAGCTGTTTGATTGGGGCTGACAGGCACTAATGGCTGCTCACTGCCCTCAGCACAAACTTGACATATCAAGATGTGGAGGAGTCGAGCAATGATGACAGGGAAGGTAGCAGGCACAGTCTCCTGGACAGGGGAATTAGAGGACTTTGTCCTCCACTTGGATGCTCAGCATAACTGGTGTGTGGGCATGGCGTTCTGGGAGGGAGCTAGTGGATGGAGGAAAGCCCGAGGGATCCTTTCCTGTCTTCTCACTTTACTGAGCCAGGGGCTCACAGAGCACTTAGCTACAGCCTGGGTCACCAAAGTATGTAGACTCAGCTCTTGAAGGCTCTTAAAGACAGACACGGACCTCACTGCCCTACAATGAGAGCAGGTGCCTGGCCTCCCACATCAGCCCCTCTGGTGGGTCACACATCTGTCCTTCAGCCCCAAGGCCCAGCCAGGTGCCTTACCAGCTGCTGCTGCTCCCTTCGAACCTTCAAAGAGTGTCTGGGAACAGCCCTCACGATCCTGCAGTGTGCCTTGGCCAAGTAGTCCCTGGAGAGGAAATGCCCCATCCACTGGGGTGGAACATGTTTCTCCATGTGACTGTGGGGGCAGCTGAGGGTCGCCAATGGAAATAGTAGGGGTGGCCACACACAGAGAGAGAGAGAGAGAGAGAGACCCCTGGCTCTGCTTCCTGCTCAGCACCTGCCTTGGGCATGAGTAGGGTATAACTACACATTGTCCCAGCGTGTTGGACAAGTCAGGTGTGACAGGGCTTAGGATCCTAGTCGGGACCCGCAGTCCTGGCCCAGATTCAGGCCATAACTCCACTCTTACATAGGGGCTGTGTGAGCTGTGTTACGTTACCTAACCCCTCTGGGCTTCAGTGCCTCCCATGGCCGTGATGAGGCTTGCATGAGTTCACACATAGCAACCACATGGGGATGATTAGCTCTTGCTGAGCATAGAGTAGATCCCAGGGCTGCCTACTGTGCAGGGACAGGGGGCGCTAAGGCCCTCACTGCTCCCCGCAGGCTTTTGGAGGAGACACACCTTTCCCCTTGGACTGTAGCTCTATGCTCCTATCAGCTGCCTGGAGAGCACCAGGAAGGGAAAGGAATCTGCCCATGGAGGGATCCCTGGAGAAAGACTGTCTCACTTTCTCTTCCTCCCTGGAGTACCAGAGCCCTGCCAACGGAGTCTTGTGGTTTAGGGACACAAGAGCCTGGCTGTTTGGCTTTAAGTTCACAGCGGGGCAGGTTCAGACCGAGAACTATGGACCCGTACCTGAGAGGCCAGCCCTGCACCTTCTTGAGCCACTCTAGCTGTGTGACAGTGCCCTGTCAGCCTGAGCCTCAGCTTCCTCCCCTGTGCATGTTGACGCCACTGTCGCAGAGGGACGTTTTTGCTCTGGTTGCTCACTGCGCCTGACTTCATTTCCCTGCCCTCGACACACCCTACAATGCTGCAGACTCCAGCTCTTCAGAATTCATTCCTCTCCCCTCCTCACACCCCGGTGCTGGGGACACACCTTCAGTCAGGCCTGGCTCCTCACACTCTCAGCCTTGCCACCGTTTACATTTGGGGTCAAGGGCATGCCTGAGGCTTTCCCTCCTGGGGCCACAGTCATATTCTTTCACATCTCCATCCAGGGCAGCCTCTGCCACATGTGGCTGGGGGCTCTCACAGAGAAGACAATCCTGTTCACATCATGCTCACACTAGACACTTGGTGGCTAACTGCCTCAGCACAGACATCTGGGCACATCTGCCAGAGCCCCTCTTGCTTCTGAGCCAAGCTCAGCGTGCAAACATTTAGCTTTGCCGCCAGCCTGACCTGAATTTGAACATTCCTGTGATCCAATTTTCCTCAGTGTTGTGCACTCCTCTACATGACCATCAGGGGGAGAAAGGCTCTGGGAATTCTGGGAAATCCCTGTGGGCTAACCTAAACCAGAAGTGACAGAGGGAGTGACAGGTACCCCAGATCTCCTGACCAGGGGATCCAAGAAGAGAGGCAGAGCCATCAAGAGCTCATGGCTTCCCAGACCCCCACCTTCACTCCTGCCCTTCCTTCGTGGCTACTCCAGAGCCACCAAGGGTCCTTTGTCTTCTAGACCCCAAACTTTCCAGTCCCTCCTGTAGGCGTCACTCTGGAAAGCTCAATGAGGTTTGAAAGGACCCTGTCTACTACGGGTGGGTGCAGGCCCTCCTGTTCCAGCCCCGTAGCCTGGCTTGCGAATGCTGCGTCTCACATGTTGGCATTGCCTACAGGCCAGGCCCCAGAGCTTTTGACCAGACACTCAGGCTAGGACCCATCTGTCTTAACAAGCCCCTCCCCCCAGGTGACCTGAAGCATGTGTGCCATGGCTCTAGGACAAAGGAGGGTTTGGATGGGACAGAACCAAGTGCTAGCCCTCCTGTGGAGCTTCTGCGGCCAGTCTTGGAGCCAGCAGAGGGTTGGCATTGAAGATCTCTTTTGACTCTCTCCCCTTGGCACTAATGGGATCTATCTTGTCATCATGGGCATCCCAGGGTTGACAATATCATCCTCTCTCTGGGTGGGGGTCTTCTGAGGAAGGATGCTGGATACAGCTGAAGAAGACCTGTCTTCCCCTTGCCCTGACCCACCACCCACCTAGCCGATTGTTGTACACTTGCTCTTTACAGCCAAGGCGAAGAGCGTCAGGAGTAGATCGTGAGGTTCCTTAGAAAGTAGTCGTGTCTGCCTCTGACCACTGTGGGCCCTAGCTGCAGGTCTATATCTGTGAGTTGAGCCAACCGAGGATCCCACCAACTGCAGGTTGAAAACTGTGTCTGTACTAAACTGGGCAACCTTTTTTTTTTTCTGGCTATTACTCCCTAAAACCACACAGTAGAACAACTATAGAGCTCGAATTAAGTATCACGCCAGAGGTGTGTATCTGTTATATGCAAACTATGCGGCTTTACAGGAAGGAGCTTGGCATCTATACATTTTGCCATCCTAGTGAGGCCTGAAACCAGTGACCACCCCATCACTCCCAGATACCGAAGGGCAACTGTCCCTTAAATCTGTGGGTTCCATGATTCTTTTATTTATTTATTTGTTTGTTTGTTTATTTATATGTGTTTTGTATGCATGATTGTGTGTGCACACACATGTGCACACTCTCATGCATGTGGAGACCAAAGGAAAATGTGTTTTTCTCTCACTCTCTGTACAATTTCCTTGAGATCTTCTCTCAGTAAACCTGGAGCTAGGCTGGCAGCCAGCTCCCAGCAATCCTCCTGTCTCTGAGCTTCATGCAGCCATGCCTGACGTTGCACTGAGGCTCTAAGGATTTGAACTCAGATCCTCCTGATACACAGCAAGTGCTCTTAACCACTGAGACACCTCTCCGGCCCTGGTCCTGTGACTCTTAGAGCCTGATTACTTCCCTGTTAAAAATTCTTGTACCATTGAATCGCATTAAAGCTTTCATGGAGCAAAACAAAGGTGAAACTGTCAACACCAATATGGCTGGAACAGGAAATACCTTAAGGCTTAAACTCTATACTCTGTTTTCATAATGGCCCCAAGCAGTGGCCCACTCAGTGGAAGGCAGCTGAGGCCCCTAAAGAAGGCTCAGATCAGGACACCACACAGCAGAGAGGCTTCAGCCTCGATCAAGACCTTGGAGAGACCCTGTCCTGAGGCTGGACATGAGTTGCTGCCTGTCCAATCCCCCCCCCCAGCTCCTAGCAGCAGCTGCTGACCAGGACTCCACATTGAAACCAGTGTGGCAGAATTCAGAGCTGCTCATCTCCAGGGCACTGCGACAGTCCCGCCCTCTCCTTTCTGTGTCATCGTGCTCCTCCCCAAGGGGACCTTATCTCACTGGTGTCCAATGTCCACTGTCCGTGTCCAGGAGCAGGACTTGCCCCTCTGGCTAGCACTTCTGGGTCTCTTCACCCAGATCTGTGAGGTCAGCTGCTGCCCCTGGCAGCTGGCAGGCAGAGCAGTTCGCTGACTGCCAGCTGGTCTCCTGCCCTTACCCCAGGGTCTAACTCGGCTGGTTGTACATACTGTTTTGTTTTCATTTGTTTGCTGTTTTGTTTTATTTGTTTTGTTTTGTTTTACCTATAAATTAATTGCCATCGCTCAAACCTTGAGACAACTGACACAGATCCTGACCTCTGGCTTGACCATGCCCTGAGGGAACAGAAATCTGAATCTTTCCATGGGATACGTATCCACGGCCCATAGACTCTGCCCAAGGCACAGGCTGTTCCCTTCCTGTCCTGGTGGTACATTCTGTGTCACCAGGGTACCTGGCTGTCTGCCTGCCCCTCCTAGGTCAGAACCTGGGGGTTTCCCGGTCTGCTCTTCCTTTCAGCACCAGAATCCTGGTCTATTAAGAGAGGTTGAAGGAGGATGAAGGGGGATGCGGGTGAGGAGTTGAAGCCACATTGGCAGGAACAACAGCAAAACCACTCCCACAAAGCAGGGACAGCTAGGCGCAGCATCAACATGGCTGTGAGGAACAGTAGCCGTAATGACCCGGAAACTTCCACACCACGCTCTCCATTATGAGGGCCAGCCCCAAGCCTGCACGCTGGGATACACCTTTAAACCGTGGGTCTTCATACCACAGACAGCTCAGCATAACCCCTCAGTCCCAACTCTCAGGGGCTTCTCACTTGGTCTGTCCAGCCCTTGGCTCTTTTTGGAAGCAAGTTAGGGTGCTAGCCTCCAGAATAATTGCACATAGGGCATTACCAAGCACCTGGAGATTACCCTGCTTCTTCATACAAATGGAGCACACTGTGACGGAGTAAACCATTCTCCAAGGTGCCTGCCGTGCACCAGACCCGCCCACCACTTACAGTACATCCTGGTACTTCGCCTTATCGATGTGTGTGAACTTTAGTGCTGTATTTATTTTTTCTCATTTTTATCTGTGTGCTTATATGTATGTATTCCTTACATACATTGTACTGTTTTATAAGGTCACTTTCACACCAGTACATACTGTATGTTGAACTAATCTCTTCCCATACTCCCTGATCCTCTTCCTCCTCCCTTCCCATCCCAAGAGTTGCCACGTTTCCCTAATTAATTCCCGGATCTGATTAGACTCCGGCCAAAGAGGTTCGGTGTAGCCCCTGGAATGAGTGTGAGGAAGGGCCTGTTGCCTCTTATTTGAAGTATTTGCTGGCTGCAGGACCAGGGGGAGACCGCGGAGTCCATCCCACCGAAGCGACTGTGGGGAGGCCCCTGTGTGCTCCGTCACCTCTGTTCTGCAGTGACAGCCTCCTCTTTCTCATCCTGTACTCTGCAGATAAACTGTGTGACATTCCCTCACCCAGACACAATGCCTGAACAACAGCTGCTCAAGCCGACTGAATGGAGCTATTGTGACTACTTCTGGGTAGGTGCTGCCTCAGTTTCCCTTCACTGTGACCCCCACCCAAAAGGAGCATATGCCTGGGAAGGGTGGGAAGGGTTCTTCCTGTTGAAGCCTCAAGGCGTGGTGTCCTGTTTAGCACCTCAGACCCTCAGACGGGACTTTCCTTTCCTGGATCATTCCTAGTAGCCCCTGGAAATCTGTGTGGCTTTCATTCACGGTAACATGGAATGCAATTCCCTCCATTGCCGGATGGAGGCAGGAGGTGGGAGTCACTCTTACTAATGGAATCTGAGCTCCAGGCCCGCTGGGCACCACCATGAGTGGCCCTGGACACTCACTCTGCCTCCTTGCATTTTGCTTTTCCCAACTGAATCCTGGGGAAGCTGGACGTACACAGGGATGTACAAACCGCCCCTTTCAGCATCCACAGCTCTCAAGCCCTTGTCTGTTGCTTGGTGGGCACAGGGTTGCCTGATGCCAGATGAGAAGCAGGTGACAGGTGGTAGATGTCACCACCTCAGTCTCAGCACACTAAGTGTCACTAAACTGTACGTCCACGTAGAAATGACGGCAGCAGTAAGTCTGGCGTCACCTGTATTCTCCTACCATTAAAATGATGTCTTAATGTGAAGTCCCATACCCCAAGAATGCCGGAGCTAGTCCTGAGTATTTATGCCTTGAAGTCAGGAGTGACACTGACTTTTGCGGGCATAGTGGTGACAGTTCATGCAGCCTTGACCGTCCGTGGAAAACTACTAACTCTCTACCAAGAACTCTCAGGAAGACCCCAAGGAACAGTCAGTCAATATAAGCTCTTTCCACCATGGCTCAGGATGGATTATCTGGCCCCCCAGATGAATATGCTTTTTTCTTTCTCCCAAATCATGCCCCCGTTAGAAAGCACATGAAGGCTCCCGCTTGCCCCAGGACAGTGGCGCCTGCCACTCCAGTGTACAGGAGAGAGGTCTGCAGGGATGTGAGAGCTTGGGGGGGGGGGGATGGGTGCTGTGAGAGACAACTCCGGCAAGAGACAGGGATGCAGGCAGAAGGAGAAGGGAGGAGTCTGGAGGCCTGAGGGAAGTTGGGTCCTGTACTGTCCGTAGCAGGGAGGTACTGAGGGAGTCCTAAGGAGAAACGAAGGGTGAGGGATGATCGAGCTGCCCAGGAAGAACAGTGACAGCAGCAGAGAGAGGCAGAGGCAGTCATGTCTGCAGGAGTCATCCCTGGGGCTCTAGGGACCAGGGCATATCCTAGAGCAGAGATGGGAAACTTGCGGGCAGGACCTGTGGTCTTGCCTGCCACTCAGCGGCTCCCTGAGAAAGCACGTTTGCAAGCCAGCATCCTTCTTTTGCCTGTTTGGTGTCAATGTTGAGACAGCCTGGCCATTCTTGCACATCTGCTTTCAGGTGCCGGGATTACAGGTGTGTGCCCGCATGCTCACTTGAGAGGTCTCATCCTAACCTGAGCTCTGGCGACCAGTCCGTTCTTATCGGTCTTCCTCTCACGACCATCAAGGCCTTTTCTTCTTAGTAGAAACATCTTGCTGGCATAGGCATTAGAACACACTACTCTTGCTGGTTTTCCTTTGAGCCAATGAGTTGTTCTGCCTGTTCACCCTAGGGGAAGCATGTTTTGGCTTTTGGGTGACTTCCTTGACTGTCTACCAAGACGAGCATTCAGGGTATGAAGTGTGCTCACAGAGAAGCCTCAGCAGAGTGTGCATGGTGATGAGCTCCCTGTCAGGATTGGTGTGAGCACTGTGCATGGAGGCTCTTGGGTCAGTGCTGCTGAGAAAAGAGCTTCTCTGTGCTAAGGAGAGGGCAGAGGGTCCATGAAGGCCTGCATGGTGAGCAGGGCCTCTGCAGGCTGCAGCGGCTCCCTGGTCTGACCTGGAAGAGGTCCTGAGGTCCATCCCCTGGTAACTTGGGCTTTTGTTTCTTCCCAGGCGGATAAGAAGGACCCACAAGGCAATGGCACGGTGGCTGGCTTTGAGCTGCTGCTGCAGAAGCAACTGAAAGGCAAGCAGATGCAGAAGGAGATGTCCGAGTTCATCCGGGAAAGGTGAGACTGAGGCCCAGGAAGCCCTGGACCCCAAGGGAGTGGACAGACGGCCACGCTCAGCCTTGGTACAGACGTGGCCAGCAAATGTGTGGTGTAGGCACAGACAGTGTTTCTATAGGGTTGAACCTATATCCAAAAACATTGGTAGCCAGGTACAGCGCTTCATACCTATAGTCCCAGCATTTAGAGGTTGAAATCAGGAGGTCAGAAGTTCAAGGTCATCCTCAGTTGTGTAACAGGCTTAGGGCTTGTCTGAGCTACATGAGACCTCACTATATATACATATGCATACATGTATGTATGTATGTATGTATGTAGACCAGGCTGGCCTCAGACTCAGAGATGGACCTGTTCTGCCTTGTGCATGTCAGGACTAAAAGCTTGCACTACTCCTGGCCTTCCAGGTTTTCTTTTAACTGAAACTGTCTCGCAGTCCAGGGGATACAGAATCATCCTCCCACCCCATCCCTCCGTGGATTCTAATAACCCTGTGTCTAAGAAACTTGGTCCCAGATGAAGAACCAATAAACTCAGCTCATGAAAAGTATAAAGAGCCACAGTCAAGTCCTCTCTCCATCTTCCTCCTTCCTCTTTCTAAGTTCATATCCCAGCACACCTGCACACCCCCACACACATATACCTGTGTACCTACATGCCTGTGCACGCGTGCCTGCATCTAAATATCCATGTACTGCCTCAAATCTCCACACAACTGTACATCTGAGCACCTGTTCTCCCACACACACTTACATCTGCACTCTCCCAAGACTACATTCCCATACTCCTGCATAGCCACACACTGCACGTGTACCTCCATGTAAGTGAATACCTATATACCTGCACATATTTACACACTTGTATACTAGCACACCCACATCACCACACCTGTGCATCTACACACCTTCACACTCATACACCTACACACCCAAACATCTGTATACCTCCCCACACACATACCTGCACACACACACACACACTCATTAACACATTTTTCCACGAACATATGCACAACTTTCCAACTGGAATTTCTGAGACTTCCTGGAAATATTTGTTGCAAGCAGCAAAGATCTTTTTAAAAGTATTTCTTCATTATAACACTAGTAATCAGGTAATAATCCTTTGGCATTTTTAAAGCCCATTTTTCCTGAGGGGGCCTATTTTCCATTTGTATAATCAAATTTTTATTTTATGACCCATTAAACTAGTAGGAAATTGGAAGGCTGCTTTGTTCAGATGCGAGAAAACAGAAGCATAAAACAGATAAATAGGGAGCAATAGGATCGGAAGCCACAGTATGCCTATGGTTTACACTCGTAACAGCATCCTGGTGGCAAATGAATGCTCTCTGCCATAGTGGGCCACTGTGGTCATCCCTGGGGTCCAGCGGGAGGGAATTCAAATCCCTGGAAACTTCCTCAGCCACCTCTGGAGCTCTTGGGGAAGCCCAGCAGAGGCAGGAAAGCCAGGCTGCAGGGCTGAGGGTACACCCAGCCCTCACAGCCCTAGCGGGTTGGCTGGGCTGCGGGAAGCGGGCAGGAGGTGGAGACATACAGGCTGGCTCACAGCAGAGGCTTGGAAGGCAGATGGTGTGCGCCTCCCTCTCCTGGCACGTGCACTTGGCCTCATGGACGTGGTGAGATCTGCTTTCCGGAGATCTTGGCCACAGTACGAAGGAGCAGGGTTAGAGAGCCACAGAACCACAGCTAGAGGCAAAAGCGGGCCCCTGGAGAGAAGGCAGCGAAGGACGGAGATGGATTGCTGTGGCGCTCAGGAGCTGGCAGACCGGTGCCAGGTGGAAGTGGGGGTTGAACAGTGTGCAGATGCTTCAGCAGGTCTGCACGGTCGCCCTCTCCAGGCCTCTGCAGCCTGTGGGAGCAAATGCTGCCCTTCCATGTGCTGGGACTCCCCTGTTCGCCAAATGGAGGAGAAAGGGCTATCTAGGAACCTGCCTTCAGACCACCTCTGGTTGTCATAGCACAGTTCTGCTCCCCCCCACCACGGCGCCAAGAATCTCTTGGGAGTTGAACACACAGTTGACAGCCCACTTAACACAGATGTGCCAACCTGTACAGAATGGGCCCTGGAGCATTGCCTTGGAGGTGTGTGGAGGATTTCCCCCTCCTGGAAAATCCAGGGGGATTGCAGGTCTGGACACAACCTGGTTTCCATGGAAGCTCTTGCACCCTTCCTTGACCATGCTTAGTAATAAAGGCATTGTGGGTGGGAAAACGGAGGAAGATGTCCGCTTCTTGCTTTGGTGGGCCGAGGCCATCTGGAAGTGTGTGAACCTGGAACTAAGGGTTGGGTACATGCTAGGCATTCCTGGGAGTCTGTCTCAAGCTTCTCTTGTTCCTGGAAGGCTCCAGCCTTGTGCTAGGAGTGATGCTGATGACATCTGGCCTGCCCACAGCCTGGAGAAATGGGAAGCAGACTCCAAACCATCCCGTCATCCAGGAGCCATCGCTGTTGGCTCCTCCTGTATCAGCAGGGCAGTGAGAGCCACATGCTCTGGAACTCACCTGTCCAGAGGATCTCTTTACACACCTGAGGCACAGCAGGGTGAGGCAGGTCCAACCAACAGTCTGCACCATGGAGAAGATGCACTGGAATTTTTTTTCTTATTTTACAGGATAAAGATCGAAGAGGAATATGCGAAGAACCTAGCTAAGCTCTCTCAGAACTCGTTGGCTGCCCAGGAGGAAGGGTGAGCTGGGAGGAGAGGGGTGGGAGGGAGATGAGGAAGGGATCCTTACTCTGATGTCAGCAATGCCACTCACCTAGGATGGAGAGGTTGCTGTAGGCCAGGCTCACTGGGGTCTGTGCCTGTTGGTCATCGCCCGAGGTAGGTCCTCATTGCTTTGAGGTAGGCACCCATGGCTCAGACAGGGGACCAGTAACAAGGTGGACACCCCTGGATCAAGATGGGTTTTTGTGGCCCAGGATCCAGACTCATGGTTCAAGACTGGTACTCAGGACTAGATGTCTTGGCCTCTAACCTCAGCACGCTGGTGGCTGAGGGATTGGGGAGTATTAAATTTGTGCCAGCCTGGGCTACAGAGCAAGGCCCTGTCTCAAACAAACAAACAAACAAACAAACAAAAATGTTCGTGGCTCAAGGTGGCACCCATTATCTGAAGTCTGGGTAGTCATGCTCGGGGTTTCTGCCTTCTACGTTTTCTCTTTCTCTGGGGCGCCGGAGCCTCCCAGGTGCTGCTGCATGACACAGACCCTTTGCACTGTGCCCTGCAGCTGGACAGCAGCCTCTGGGTACCCAGCTCTGTTCCCCTTCCTCTGGGTCAGGCTGGGAGGAAACTGAGTCTGAGAGTTTTCTATCCAGCTCTGAGAGTGCTTGTAGAGCCCCAGTCCAGAAGAAGGGACTGAGGGACTCTCTCAGCCATGCAAGGACCAATGGGAGGAATCCTGCAGGGATGGCCACCTTCTCTGCTGTCTGTCTACAGAGCCCTGGCCCCCGTGCTCTGGAGTGGCACAGCCACTGTGGAAACTAGCTTGAAACTCCCCCAAGAGTTGAGCACAGAGATGCTACATGTTACAGCTCCTTCCTTCCTAGGTTTATCCTCAAATGAATCAAAAGCAAGCACGTTCTGGGTAGCACTGGTCAGAAAGACCAGAAGGTAGAAACAACCCAAATTCCATTAGGAGATTAACAGGTACCCAAAATGTGGTGTACTCACAATGGATGCCCCCAAGGTGTACTATGGGATACTATTCACCCATAAAAAGGAATAGAATACTGAGACCTGCAACTTATGGATGAACCTCAAAAATGAGATGCTAAGTGAAAGAAGCCATCCACAGTGGGTCACAGAGTACATCATTTCATTCACATGAAACTTCCAGAATAAGCAAAGCCACAGACACGCAGCCCACTAGTAACTGATAAAGAGGGACATATGGACTGGTAGTTAATGGGTACCTCTTTTCATTTTGGGTGCATATGTGTCTGCTGAGGCTGCTATAACAAAATACCACAGACTGAATAGCTTAAACTATAGGAATTCACCTGGGCGTGATGGTCACATCTGTCTGTAGTACCGACTCTCAGGAGGCAGAGATGGGGAGATCATGACTTTATGGCCATCTGGGCTCCACAGTGAGATCCTATCAAGAAAAAGAATATGAAAAGCTTCTATTTTGCCTCAGCTCTAGACACTGGAATTCAAAGTCAAGGTTCCAAGAGGGTGGGTATCTGACTTGGGCTCTCCCTATGGTCACAGATGGCTGAAAGTCACTGTGTGCTCACATATCATCCTTTGCATGGGCAAGGGGTTGAAGAGTAAGTCCTATGGGGACAACAATCCTATCGGATCAGGGCTCTGCCCTCTAGCCTTAACTACTGTTCCATCCCCCACATCCTTGATCAGAGTTTCAAGATATGAACCAGGAGCCTGAAGAGGTCGGGAGAACCACAAACTTGTGTTTATGATAGGGTGGTGAAGTGTCTGGAGCCATCAAGGGCACGCCATTCTACACTGTGGATGTTGTAAACAGTTTTCGTTGGCTCACCTTAAATTGGATGATTTTTATCATGTGTGATTTTCACCTAAAAAAGAAAAAATCAAGGTTCCTGAAAAGTTAGTACCCACAGGGGCCTCAAAGGCCTCCTCTGTTGGCCCACCACCCTTCTGAGGTGAACCTAAGAAAGAAGGCATGGCCCCTGGGGTTTAGCTATCAGGGAGCTGTGATAGTGAACCAGCTCTAACCTGCCTGGTGGCTGGAGTCAGCCTGGGACAGGGATTTTGCCAACTGAATATGGTTTTGATTAGGGCTTCTTGTGTGCTAACTGCAACCAGGCTTCCCCCTCCCCATCAGCCATAGGTTAGCCAAACAAGGCCCATGCCTGGCCCTTCCCGCAGCTTTCGCGGCCTGGCAAGGCAGGAAGCACACCCGAAGCAGCCCTGCCGCCGGGGAGCGTGGCTTCCTATGGGTCCCTGCGCTTGGCATCACTGTATGGCTCTGGAGCCTTCCTGCTTCCACCCCCTCGGCTTGGCCTTCTGCCAGGGACATTTTGTCCTGCCAGCGCACAGCATATGCTCCTAAGCTAAGCAGCCTGCTCCTCGTGCCAGACCCGAACACAGGAGCACACGCTACCACACGAGCTCAGGTACAGCGCATGCGCATCCCATCACCGCTCCACCGACAGACACGAAGTATCGCAGCGCTGTACCCTACGCCGGCAGCGCAGCTCTGGACGTTTGGCCCAGTGCATCTTGAAGGCTGCGTGGAGATTTGGGAGCGCTGAAACCAAGGGGCAGTCGGGTTACAACTGAGCTATCTGGCAGCTTAGGTCCTCTGTCCACATTAGATGTCACAGACTGCACGTTGGTGAATCGGCAGCCTTCAGTCTTTCATTCTTCAGCCACCTCATGTGTGGGAAGACAGTGAAATGTTGGTCTTTCTTGGATGGCAGTTTTGACAGGAGCGTGCGTTTTGATCTGGCGTGCCTCAGACTATACCTTGAGATAAAAGTGTACCCAACAGTTTTCCATCTACCTCCTTCTCATCAGATGCAATCTTCAGATGAGAATTTCTGATGGCTTTTCCCCAAATATTTAAAATGTGTTCTTAATTGGCACGTATTCATTTGGACATGTTGGCAGGGCCCAGTGTGGTACTTTCATACACTGAAGTGCCTTGGGATACTGAGGAGAGGGGGACGTAGGCATGAGGCTGAGGCAATTTCAAAGTGAGGAGTGACATCCCTCACCTGAGTCATGCTAGCCCCGAAAGCAGGGCTGCAGACGTTGTCCAAGATGGGAATGGTGCCACTTCCCTAATGCCCAGTATCCCTGAGCTGTCATACCCTCCCTACCCAGTTACCCTCTGTGCTCTGCTGACAGTGGGCTTACAGCCCCCTCCCAGGGCCTTTGCAGACTCCTGTATTTCCAAACCAGCTCCTATGGCAGCGCCGCCTCACCCCAGTAATGGTGATGGGGTACTGGCTGTCAGTTCGCAGCTAGCATCTGCACTGAGATGCTGTGTGCATGGTGTGAGGTGGTCAAAGTACGTTCTTGCCATGTCTCCACACCATCTCCTGACAGCTGTCTGCGGATGAGAGATGGAACTCAATGGCAGAGCATTTGCCAAATATGTGGGAGGTCCCCAGGCTCCAGTCTCTAGTAAATAGGCAGCCACGCCCTTGAGGCTCACTAGCCCGCCTTCCCTCTGGTCTCAAAGCCTTTCCTGTTGTCGTAAGTGGATAACTTATGAAGAAAAGAAATTGCTTATGGTTCTGAAGGTGGGGAGGCCCATGATCAAGGGCTAGCATCTAGAGAGTGCTTACACACTACTCTACACGTGACAGAAGCCACCACATAGGGCCCCCAAGCATTTTGTTATGGCCTTGAGAATCCTGTCTCTTCATACTGCTGTGACAGGCCACACAGGCTTTGAGTGGACAGCTTCAGATCACCTGATCCATGTAGCTGCCACAGCAGATTACACTGTGGAGTGAGGTAGGGGAGCCTAGCCCTGCAGGTCTGTGGGACTGTGCATTCTCCTCCCCAGATCTTAGGCCCCACAGGCAAAGAGAAACATCCACAGCATGGTCACCCCAGACCTCCCTAGTCTCTCTCTGAGAGGACCCCAACAGCACACTTCCTACTTCCGGACTCTAAAAGCACAACTTGATAAATTCTCGTGAACATCCACCAGGGCCAGGCTAGCACTGCCGCCAGCCAGGCAGAGAACTGGATCGCAGGAGCAGGGCTGCTAGCTGTGGGCTGGGACCCTGGGAGCAGTGCTCTGTCCCAGTGGGCTGTCTTCTACTCAGCCCTTGCCGATGGCAGTTAATGAATTTCCTGGGGCAAGCAGCTGTCCCATCAAGTGCAGTCAACCGGCTGGGTGAGAGGTCAAGAGAAGGAGTCAGGAGTCTGGCTTAGAACGCTCATAGGGCTGAAGGGTCCAGATGATGAGATCTTTGGAAGTTTCTGGGACTTGGAGGGAATGCCTTCTGTTTGGAGCATCTCTTTGGGGCAGACGGATGGTACAGTTTAGAGTGCATTCTGTGAGCCACAGTGGGGTGCACAATCCAGAATCTGCTGGAGAGAAACCATGCCCTGCAGATGGCCAGAAGAACCCCCTCAGGGCGGGGCTGCACCTGGGATGTCCCTGGACCCAAGTGGACCATCTGTGCCTCTCCTGGAGGCCAAGTGGCTTAGACCTAAGAGCTGGCTGCTAGGGAAGGGCCTTTGAAAATGGATCTCTGGTTCTCTTCCTTTGGCTACTAGCATGTATTTGTCTCCTCAGCAGCAACCAGGGTATGCAGTGGGAAGGCTCTGGGAACAGTCATGGCCAGATAGCAACCTCACTTCAACAAGGGCTGTGGAAAGGCACCCCCACCTTGCACCTCCCCGAGTCCTTGGGTGCCTCTGGGTTCCAGATATTTCCCCTGACACTGAGCTGTTTATTGCTCTCTTAGATCCAGAAGTGGGGCTGGGCTCACCTTGGCTGTGGTGACTGAGTCTAGCCTCATTCAAGCCCACAGACTTGAGTGTTCTATACGTCCCTAAGACATGGAACTGAGAACCACCATCCCATCTCAGAGAGGGCTGTAGCTTTGGGCCAGAGCTCTCCTCCCTGCCCCCAGGTCTAACAGCCCCCTTCCTGTTGCAGCTCCCTGGGAGAGGCCTGGGCCCAAGTAAAGAAGAGTCTGGCAGATGAGGCTGAAGTTCATCTCAAGTTCTCTGCCAAGGTAAGCCTCCCGCCTCTCCAGGGTTAGACCAGGGAATGCTGACACCTATTTACCAGCTCTCTCTGGCTTACCCTGCTTGCCATTTTCTGTGGTACAAAGTCCCTGAATACAGAGTTGAGAGGCTGTGCCCATAGCTGAGCATGAGACAGCGTCTCCATTGAACCGGCAGCAGCAGAAATGATCACAAGTGTGAGCAAAGAGCACAGATATAAATGCATGGTCCTGAGAAATGATTGCCATATTTCTGATACTGACTTAATATACTTAATATAATTTGAGTTTGTTTCATTTCTGTTTAAACATGGCTCTTTGAACAAGCAGCTCGCAGCGAGCTCTTAGGAGCCATGGAAGGCAGCCTGGGGTCTGTGTGGTAAGAGTGGACATGGTCGGGTCCGCTCGGGTGACTCCCACCCTCCCTTTGTCAGTTTCACAGGAGTAGATTGCCACGGCAGTCAGCTCTGTGTCGGGGAACACGAGGCTGTGGCCAGGGGAAGATGCTTCAAAACCCATTTGTTGTTGCGGAATTTCTGAATGTCGCCTCCTTTCATCCGCTTCCAGAGATACTAGGATCAGGAGTTTTTGAGTTCAGGCAAGAGTCTGTCCTGCTCACTTCTCTACAATCAATACTGAACACCTTGTAGGAGACGCTTAATAGATACCATCAGGAGAAGTGAGCACACAGAGCCTTCTGGCCATCTCCTCCCTGCCCCAAGTCTTTCAGTGCTGTTTTGCCTTGGGATTTCAAACTGAGCCTGTAGTCTTTTCTCCTTATCTTATATCTCCACATTTCCTCTCAGACTCTCAGCCCTTTCTCAGTGAAAACTAAACTAAGTTTCTCGGTGAGATAATTCACACTAAAGCATGCGTGACTGATGGGTTTGCCCAGCAGCATGCCTTCCTTTTAAAGGAAGAGAGGCTTCGGGCGTGTCGCCCTCCATCCTGACTGCCCCTGCCTTCTGTCTGACCTCCCGCCATCCACAGCAGCGCTGTACTGTTTACTCGTGAGCTTGAGCACCCTGAGCCCCGTGTGTAAGTACCAGCGCCGTCGTCTGCGCGCCAAGGCATTGCCCCTTCCTGAGGCTGCCCCAGTTGCTGCGAGCTAGTGCTCCCTTTGCAGTGCCATTCCTATTCATCCTTGCAGTTCCCTACATCCGGGCCCTTGAGCTATATGCACTCTTGAAAGACAGGACTATGTCGCCCAACCTAGCCTTCCCTCTGTGGCAGTGCAGTGTACACAGAAGGACTCAAAGGTCTGAGACCGCGGGAGAGCGCTGTGCTGCTCCTGGCTTCTGAAGGGTGTGAGTGCCGGAGGCGGACCTGGCACCCACCACCAGTCGCCTAGTGAGGGACATTTCCCAGCTCATAGGAGCGTGCTCACCCCGTGCACCCCGGCCCTTCCCCGGCACACCGACACGGAGCGCCTGAGGACGGAGCTCTGGACTGCTGCTTCCAGCCTGAGGTGGAGGGGGAGGGGAAGGCAGCACTTCACACAGGAAAGAACCCTAACTCAAGGGACTCCCTCGCACGCAGTGCCACTTGTGGGTGCAGACTGGTTCCCCAAACACTTGGGCCATTTTCAGCAAGGCTCTCAGGCTCACGGACCCCGCAGCTAAGGATGGCTCATGGAGAAGGACCGTGAAGATACGTGCTTCCGCCCTGGTTGTCATTGGTGGCTGCAGGCTATCCCGGTAGCCTCCTAAGGGGGGGCATGGTAATTTCTTAAAGAGGAAGGGGACCCCTGAGGATTGACCTGTCAGCCTTGAAGAACACGGTTCTGGAGGCACAGAACCTATTTTATGTCAGCTCTGAAAGGTTTATCGAAATTCTTTTCCATCTGAATGTTCGATGTCGAGGGTAAAAACCTCCTAAGAAATGGGACTGCGTTCGGCATGCTCTCCAGCCTTCCCTGTCTCCCAGCCCAAGCCGGCGCTAATAGCAACAGCAATCACAGGGAACAACCTCACTCTATCGGAAGGCAGTTAGAGCTGGCCCCGGCAAGAGAGAGGAGCAGGACACACTCCTCCTGAAGGGAGGAGACCTGAGCACGCCTGCAGATCTGTGGCCGGGAGGATGAGTGTGTGCCCGTGCTGTCACTAACAGGCTTTGTGAGCATGGCTGGGTCACTGGGCAGCCCACAGTCCCATTCCTTCATGGGTCAGATGAGGAGTTCCAACCGCGTGTGATGCAAGGCTGTGTTACCAAGCATGTGCCCGAACCCACCCCACCCCCCGTACCCACTCAGAAATACACAAGTGCATAGCCAAAACAGACGATTCGTGACACACTCATTTTATTCTGCCTAAAATGTATCCTGGCGTTTTGTTTTGTTTTGTTTTTCTCACCAAGTTCGGTTTATTATCTCTCAAAAAAAAAAAAATGGTCCTGACCACCAAGTTCATTTCATGACTGCTATCACTCACCACTTGGAAACAGTTGGGCCAGACAATCACTGAAATAATTTCCAACTTGGAATTTCTCTTCTTCTCTTCTGGCATGTGATGAGAAAGGAAGGAGTGGTCCGCTAACCAGTTCCACTAGTCCAGCCCATCTGGTACGGGCCAGACCTGCTACACACCCCAGAAACACACTTTCAGGAAAGATCACTGATGCCAGGCATGAAGCGAGGTTCCAGAGCTGAGAATGAATCTTAAAAAGACACCAAATCGATGTTTACATATCGATCTGTATATATATTGTACGTGTATACAATACACATACGCATATGTACTGGCTTTAATAAGTCCTTAATATATGGGCTGGAGAAGTAGCTCAGTGGATAAAGCACTCAACCCACAAGTGTGAGGACCTGAGTTCCAGTCCCCAAACAGGAACCTCAGTGTGTACAATAAGAACACTGCATTTCATGGCCACAGCCTTGAAGCTCGGCTGACATGTTTCAGGCAGTGTCCGAGGGTGTTGTGTGATGTGATGGGGTGCACAGTGCAAAGCAGCTTGCATTTTCAGAGCCAAGGCTGCTGCGAAGCCACGTAATGTGACGAGGACAGATGAGGTTCCTCACATGTTCGATTTTGAATTAACATTTGGTTGTGGCATCTTGATAAACTTTGCCCTGTTGTGAAGTTTGTGTAAGACCCACATTCACCCATTAGACGGTGCAAACCACAGCTTAAGAACCTGGGGCTTAAAAGAAGAGCTCTCAAGTCCTGGGTAATCTCCAGAGAAAAGACAATGTCTCACACACACACACACACACACACACACACACACCCCTAAACTGGAGGGGAGGAGAAAGGCCATAGAAGCCCAGAACTGGGGAGTCATGTGTTTGGGAGGCAGAGCTGGCTAGCCACAGGCACCTATGGGACACTTGGAGGTCGTGCTGAGGGTCCCCAGGAGACTGGTGCAGTGCGGTCACAGAAGGCTGACTCCGGGCAGTGATGGAAAGGTCCCAGAGGTTGGGTGTGGGGCATGGGGATCACCAGGCCACCCCTTGGCTGACCGGACAGGGCTTGCTGATCCTGTTCTTGCAAAATAAATACATCATGCTTCAAGCTTACAACCAAAACAGATATCTTAAAATAATCTCTAGAAAGCATGACATTGGGAGAGAGGGAAGGGTTGAGAGAGGAAAAGAGGGAGAGAGTGCGCGCTTTAAAACCAGACACCACCAGCTCTCCTCATGGCAGAGAACTCTTTCTTGGCCCTCTCAAGGAACATGAGGACAGTTGCCTAGAGTCAGGACAGGAAGTGTGCCTGACTCCCTCTGGCGTGAAAGAGAGAAAACACTCTAACGCTGCTCGGGACAGTTGTACCACAGGGCCCCCTGACAACTCCTGCCACAGTTTCCAGGAGGTCTGACCAGACCCGGGTCACCTCTGTCCTCCAGATACCTGGCATGCAGCAGATGGTCAATAAACAGAAATGATCTCAGATGACCTGAGTGATTGGCAGCCTTTCCAGCGACCTGCTGAGCTTCACACAATAGTCACTGTGCTGAGTGCCTGGCGACACAAGCAGGCGACACGGTCTATCCGCAGAGGTCTCCCAGCTTGGAAAAGGCAAGGGAAGAGGATGCCCAGAGAGAGCTATGAGACAACTACATAGTGAGGCACAAATAAGTGAGGTGCCCACGCAAGGGTTCCCCGTGTGACTGTCCCGCACAAGCCGCCAAGCACCAAAGATGACAATTTGAAAAGAAAAGAAGCTTTTTAAAGGTGCAGAGGAGGAAGGAGTGAGCTGGTGAGGGAAAGTTCTAGGCTACCAGAGCGGCAGTGGCATAGCTCTACCGCCTCAGAGCCAAGGTAGCCGCAAGGGCTGATAGCGATGTGCATCTCTTTAGCTTTCCCCTCCACCCGGACAACTGGCTTCCACGGAAGGTGGGCTGTCTCACTCCCACACTAGCACAGCTAGAACCTTGGCGCTGACTATGCCTCCTTCGCCCTCCTCTGCAGCTCCACAGTGAGGTGGAGAAACCCCTGATGAACTTCCGAGAGAACTTCAAAAAGGACATGAAAAAGTGTGACCACCACATCGCTGACCTCCGCAAGCAGCTGGCCAGCCGCTACGCCTCTGTGGAGAAGGTGAGAGGCCAGGGGGGAACCTGGTGGTGGACAGCTGGGGGACTGCTAGGACAGGATGGGTCAGAAGCCCCTGTCCTCATATGCTGAGTGGAGGGGGAATTCAAGGAACCCTATCTATCCAGGTGGCAGGCGAGAGCTGCTACGGTCAAGGGCAAACAAGGAGAAGCAGTGGGTGATGTGGCAGCTGCAATGGGCACATGGGACAAGGCAACCCCTAGTTCTGTGAATGCCAAGTCTGATGTGCCACAGCTACGCACATGGCAGCTCTGTCTGGGCCTTATCTTCAGGTGTTCCCCGAACTAATCTCCCCTCCCTGGTGTGCAAATAATTGCCTTCCTGTGGGCAGCCATACCATGGGAGACAGGGCTGCAGGTAGCCAGCCCTGCAGGGACAATCAATCTCCCAGTGGCTGGCTTGGTACCCTACAGAACATGAGTGGCAAAGCAGGTCCCCAAAATATGGCTACACCTCCACCAAAGACTGAGAGCAGATGGTGATGGTGGAGAGTGGGGTGGGGATGGGGATGATGATAATGATGATGATGATGCGAGCACAGTAAAGAGTGAAGCTGTAAGATAAGTAAGTTGGTACTCACAGCCTGTTGTGCACTCCTATGAGGTAACCTTTATGGTCCCTTCCAACCCTGAGAGACAGTGTCTTGTTTTTTTATCTTTTCATATTTATTTTATATGTATGACTTTTCTGCTCAGGTGTATGTCTGTGCACCATCTACTTACCTGGTGCCCTTGGAGATTAGAGGGCATTAAATCCCCTAGAACTGGAGTTATGGATGGTTGTAAGCCACCAAGTCAGCGCTGGGAATCAAACCCTGTTTCTGCTGCCAGAACAAGTGTTCTTAACAGCTGAGCCAACTCTCCGGCCTCAGAGACAGTGGCTTTTAAGGCCACAATAAAGGTGCATGCTCTGAAGGCGACATGGTCTCGGGACAGACAGTTCACATGCAGATGTGTTTGGAAGAGGGCAGTGAGAAAACCCCAGCTTGCTGCCAGCGCTCTATCTCCTGCACGCTGGGGTGCTGTCATCAGCACCGTCACCCATACAGGCAGGAAACTGAGCATAGGCAGGTGCGTGGTGGGACCCTGAAGCCTCGATGCAGCTTTATGAAGAGCTTCTCTGGGCCCCTTCCCACCCCAGGCCCGCAAAGCCCTGACAGAGCGGCAGAAAGACCTGGAGATGAAGACCCAGCAGCTGGAGATCAAGTTGAGCAACAAGACTGAGGAGGATATCAAGAAGGCACGAAGGAAGTCCACTCAGGCTGGTGAGCCCACGGTGTCCTGGCTACACCAGCTCAGGGGGAGGGCCAGCTCTTCTTGTCAGGCTTCCATTCCTTTGGCATGGTCCTTCCCACCTTCCTCCTTGAAGTGTCCCTCGTGTCTCTTCCCTGCCACATATCCAGGGATATCAAGGAAAGAGACAGGAAGCAAGCAAGCTACTCCAAGGCTTCCCAAGCCCTGGATCCAGGCCCAGAGATTTCATCAAGAGCTCAGGGCTGTGTGCTTTCCCTAAGAGTGCAACCCCAGCCCACCCATCCAAGGTGCTTCAACCCCATAGGGAGTCGGTTATACTGTGGAAATGAGCTCCTGCCCTGAGGAAAGAGGCCAGCATTTGGTTTTAAAAGCATCCTTATTTCTGAATTTGCCCACATTGTTCCAGTGAGCAGGTTTCTGC
The DNA here is from genome assembly GCA_028658305.1 of Pachyuromys duprasi. Lineage (NCBI taxonomy): Eukaryota > Metazoa > Chordata > Mammalia > Rodentia > Muridae > Pachyuromys > Pachyuromys duprasi. The sequence continues at coordinate 52,864,362 of CM053757.1, forward strand.
TGCCCTCTAGTGATGACAATTAGCTGCTACACAAGGCCATAGAGACAAAAATAACAATTTTCTCAAAGATGCCAAGTCTCCTCCATGCAAGAGCAGAGCATCTGCCTCTGGATTTAAAACTTGTGTTGTGCATCCAGGGCTGGGGGATCTTTACACATCCTTACCTTTAATTTCTGATGAACTTGCTGCAATTTAAATCATCCTAGAATAAAGTAGCCATCTTAGTCCGTGTACAGCAATGTGCGATAGAAATCAGTTGACAAAAAAGTAGATACACAGTAGCACATCCTGGGTCCACAAACATTTTTCATAAATTCCTGACATTTGTTTTTTGTGAATGGGAAGGGAACCGGAAGAAAAGACATGGATTCAAATTAATTCACTCTATTGCAAAACAGCGACAGCAGTTCTATGGACACCGCTTTCATCAGTGCAGGGGGGCGTGGATGTTGGTCACCAGAAACAATCCCCGAATAATTCCTGAATTCGTATAAACTGGGTCATATTATGCTCTGTCTTTGGGCTTGTTTTTCAATCACTATGTCTTAGCAATAGTCCCCATCTCGTTCCCTCTAAACCACTTTATACATCCATTCTTGAACAGCAGATGCCTTTATTTGTATTGCTGTCTGTATTTTACTGTGGTGTGGTGAGGGAACTCTAGACCTTACGTATACTAACTAGGAATTGCATCCCCACCGGGCTGCAGCTCCAGCTCCAATGACTGTTTCCAAATTTATTCTGCCATTCCTTTGATAGTGTTTTGGGATTTTGCCATTGTTTCAGAGTGTTTGCTCAGGACCATGGATGCTCTGTTTGCTGCTGGAATTGTAACCCTGCATATGTAAGACCAGAGTCTCATAGAGAGAGAATGAAGATGCTGGGTCAGAAGGTTGATTCATTTTGGACAGATATTTCCAAATTACTTTCCAGAGAGGGCTCCACGGCTCACACCTATGAATATGTCTTCCTTGAATGTTTATCAGCACTGCCTGTTATCAAACTTGAAATCACTGGTGTGCTGACAAAAAATAATAATATTTTTCTATTACTTCACACTTCCCTATAAGAGGGTTGAGCATTCTGAAAATACACTCATGGATTTTTTTACCTCCTTCCCCCCTGACCCCCACCACCCCATGAGCTAAGGAACTCAGATTCTTTCCCCATTTTCTTGTTAAATTCTGTGCCTCATTCTTAGCAACTAATTCACAGGCTGAGTATGTGTTAGGGGATTCACCCCTGGACATCTGAATTGCAAATATTTTCCTGTGGTTATCATTTGTCTTTTCCTTTTGTTCTTTGAAGAAAAAAAGAAAGTGTTGTGGCTGTGTGTGTGTGTGTGTGTGTGTGTGTGTGTGTGTGTGTGTGTGTGTGTGTTTTAACTTGCCTGGTCTCTGCTGCATGTAGTGATGCATTCTGCCTCTGCCGTGTCTGGGTTAGCAGAGGGCAAACTTGGAGAGGCCTTCACCCAAAAGAAGTGCTAATGTCTCTTCCCTCTCCTTCCATTTCTTCTCCTCCCTCATCTTTCACAAAGCTGCTGGGAGGAAGGCTGTCTGTATCCCGGGGGCTCTGGCTTCAAGTCATGACCTCGGCCATGAGAAGCACCTAGCTGTCCGTCTGGTCTCCATTCAAAGCACCTTGCACACATGGCTTCATAGTGAAGTCATAGTTCATTTTTGTCCTAATTTCAGAAATGTTTGAGACATAGGCGTGTCACTACAGAAAGCAGCGTGTTAGTCGTGGAGATGTAGCGGTCATGTGTTCAAAGTGCAATGAGGCTGGAACACTCCCCTCCAGCCCAGCCTGACTCAGTTTCCCAAGGCTCCCACTCATCTGTCCCTGCTCCAGTGCCCAGCTTTGTACCAGTGCTACACAGTGACCTCCACAACACAGGCTGCTGTGTCGGGATTCGGAACGCTGTCCTTTTCTCTCCCTATCATACTGGCGTATGCACCCTCTTGCACACCGTGTGCACATGTGACTCAAGAAGAGAGATGACACTGGGTATTCTGCCTGGGTCTTGCACACACTGGGCAGGCATTCTCAGCACTGAGCTACATCCTCACATTGCCCACGCTGGCCTTGAACTTCGAGTGTAGCCCAGCCTGACTTCGGACTTGCGGTCCTAACGACTCAGGGTCCCAAGTGCTGGGATTACAGATGTGCACCATGGTACCCAGATGTGAGTGTCACCTCTTCATGCCCCTGCCTGAGTTCTTAGGGTCTGTGGCCGAGTTCAGATAGGTGCCCTGAGGCTCATTTCCTACAGTTTGCCTCTTCTGTACTCTTCTCTTTCTTCCTCATCCATTCCCTGACTTTGCAATGACCACCACGACCCTGGGCACAGACAGGGAAGGGCAGCCCTGGTGGAGGCAGGCTGGCATGTGGCAGGGCATGATGGTGGCTGTTGGCTTTTCCCAGGAGATGACCTCATGCGCTGCGTGGACCTCTACAACCAGGCCCAGTCCAAGTGGTTTGAAGAGATGGTGACCACCACACTGGTATGTAATCAGCGGTGTGTGAGCATTCAGTAAAGAGATTGATATACCGGCAGCCCTAGGCAGGGCACTATGGTCATGGGAGGAGGGAGCGGGGAAACAGCAGAAATGGTCGTTAGGGTCCAGCCCTCAGTGTGTCCCTGCCCATGGAGTCAAACCCCGCTCCGGCTCTCCCTGCTCTGTGAACTCAGCAAGGGCCAGGTCTTGCTCTATTCCCCTTAGTCTGTGCGCTGAGAGGTCGGGGTCCTCCAGGAACTTCCTCATCTCAGTGATCCATAACCCTGCTGGGATAAATAGGGAAGCAGTCGATCTCTCCCCAACACACACACACTCGGAACCTCAGGTCCTTGGTAAAGGGGTCCTTATGAGACATTTGAATGGGGGCAGGGACAGGACTAAGTTGCTGCAGAGGGGCTGTAACAGAAGACCATGGGGAAGACCCTGCATGTACCCTGTATGTTCCTTATTGAGGATCAGCCATCTCTCCTTGTTGGCTGGAACCTGTCTGAGAGTGCATGGCTGGTAGTCGGAACAGGTGGGGGAAGAGGTCAGCATCATGCCGGTTCCTTGTCCCATCACCCCAGTGTTCAAGGCCACCCTGCCCATCCCCTAACCAGCCACCTTCTCCGGGTGCTAGCCCACCTAGGGAGATTAGCAGCCTGCTTCATGGTCAGTGCCCTGGTTTTCCTCTCGTCTGTTAATCTTCTAATTAAACCCCCTTCTTTACCTCCCGCCCAGTCTAATCACCTGGGCAGTGACCTAGTTACCCACAGAAAAACAGCTTAATCCCCTAAAGTCATGGAACCAGCTAGAAACCACCAACACGCCCTCTCCACTCTTCCCTTGGAAGATGGCTGCCACACTCCCAGCCTGCTTTGCTCCCTGCCCAGCCGTCTTTGTCCTTGGCGGTAGGAGTGCATAGAAGCCAGAGTCCCTGAGAGGCTGGGCACTCCAGCACACAGCCTGTCTCCCCACCACAGCTCCATGACACTTTGGGCCAAGGGGGAACAATGGTAGAACGTCTCTCTGAGTCCTAGTGGTGATAATCACAGTCTACACATGGAGAGTTCCACGCCTAGCAGAGCCACTGCCATGACCTTCATCTTCATGCTAGAGACTGGCTCCTTCTTCGTGAGAGCCTAGAGGCTCAGATGGGCGGGGGTTCCACAGCCAGGGCCTTGTGTGTAAGGGTACATGTGGTCTGACACCTGCTTGTTGGGAAAGTCCCCAACTAGGGGTGTGCACAGAGATCCCTGGTCTCTTCTTCCTCTGCAGGAGCTGGAGCGGCTGGAGGTAGAGCGGGTGGAGATGATCCGACAGCATCTGTGTCAGTACACACAGCTGCGGCACGAGACGGACATGTTCAACCAAAGCGTGAGTTCCCTGCCTTTGCACTAAGGCCAGCAGGACAGATTGCCCCAGAGGGACACGTGATCTGTTCCTAACATAAAAGGCAGGTTCTACTGGGGGCTACAGCCAAGGACAGAAAAAAAAATAATGAACAAACAAAGAAGCTGTAATTGTCTAAGCCTTGAATGTGGGATCTTCCTACCTCTGTTTCCCCAGTGCTGAGATCACAGTTATAAGCTGTACCCTGCTCTGCAGTCGGTCAACATAATCAGAGACATCTGTCTGCCACATGAACTTGCTTGAGGAAACAAACCAAATACACACCTTCTAGCCTGATGGGTGCCTGGGGGCAGCTCTGTTTGCCCAGGGTGAGGGTGAGGGTGGGAGACAGATGGAGGAAGAGGTCATCTTTAGGACAGCCCGCTCTCTTCTCCAGGCCTGGGGTCTGCAGCCCAGCTCCACGTCTCACAGTGCTCTGTGCACCCCCACTCTCAAACTACCTCCACAGGGCCCTGGAACCTTCTAGAAAGGCTCCAAGTGCAGCAGCACGGGGCACTGGAAACACCCCGGTTCAGCTTCTACCCCTGACAGTGAACCCCCCCCCTTGTCCCCTTGCAGACGGTGGAGCCTGTGGACCAACTGCTGCGAAGAGTGGACCCAGCCAAAGACAGGGAGCTATGGGTCAGAGAGCACAAGACAGGCAGCATTCGCCCCGTGGACATGGAGATCTAGACTCGCCTGTGTGGCCCTGGGGGTCCTACTGAGGAGAGGGGCTGGGGTCCCATGGAGAAGGGGTGTGTCTGGCCTATGACCTGCTGACCTGTCCACTGAGAAGGAGGAAAAGAGCCGCTGATTCCAGAAGGAGGGCCCAGCCAGGGGCTCCCCAACCTTCCCAGGCCATAAAGACGGACCCACAGCCCTGAGTCCATCTAGAAGACTGAAGCCTCCCCCACCCCAACTCCCATGCTGTGTTTGTCAGTCTGAGAACAAACTAAGGCTAGTACCTTGGGGTCCCCGCTGAGTCCCACAGGGGTGGCCCTCACACACCTGTGCCCCAGGTATCCGAGGCCTGCCCTCCAGCTGGCTTCTCGTTCCCAGGGTTATGAAAGACAAAGGGAGGTGGGTCTCTGTCTCCAAACAACGTCAGGATCAGAATCAGGATAGGAGGCACAGGGCAGCTCACAGCCCACACCCACAACCTTTTCCAGCCCTTCCCTATTTTCCCCCATTGCATTCTGGGAGCCCACATCTATTTTCTTTTCATCCCCGACATGGGGCAGAGGGTGTCTTCCCAATCCAAACCTGGAAAGGTCAGGATGGAACTACCTCAGTTGGCACAACCAGATCATGGCTCGGTTTCAGATCAGGCAATTGGCTGTGAAGTCTACCACGGAAGTCCCAGCCTACCCTTCCCTCAGGCCCCATCTCAAGGGTGGCGCTCTCCCCCTCACCCTGACTCCCCTTCCCAGACTCAGCAGAGGCTGCTTTCCAAAGTCCTCAGGCAGCTGTGTGCATGGTCAAAGGCTTTGGGGGTCAAGTCGCAGAACGTCTTACCTACCACATGCCCCCTGCCCCCACCCCTCAACACTATGACAGCCTTGGCCAGCACTCCCCCATGTGGGATGGCCATGAGAGGCAGGCTGGATTATTCTGTAATGGCTCCTGCTGTGGGTGTGCATGATGGGGTAGGAACTGCTGTCCCCCCTGCTGGCACTGGTCAGTATGGCAAATTCTCAGGGCTGTAGGTTGTTGGCACCCAGGAAAAGAAGGACCTCTGGAAGTCACACAATGAGCAGCGGGGAGGAGTCTAGCTGGGAACTGGTGTCCAGGGTGGGGGGGGCATCTTTCCTCATCTTTCCCACAGAGGACTTTGTATTTGACCTGCCCATCTTCCTAAAGTACAGAATCCTCTGAGCACAGCTCACATCTTTGAGTCTCACATGCGAATAGCCGACAGCTAACTAATCTCAGACCTTTTGGCAGCTCATCCATGGAACCATCTCTGATGGTCCTTAGGAGGACTCCCAATACACTAAACCCAACTAAGCACTGTCGCCTTCTTTACTGGAACATGTCAGCCACAAAGGCCACCATGAGGGCATTTCACCAACCTGCGCCCAGCATTCCGGGGCTCAGCATGGACCATGACACCAGCTACCAGTATTAGGATCTTATTTCTTGGTTTCCTTATTTTAAAAAAGGGTGCTAGTGGTAATTTGCTTTGTGGCTTAGCAACCTAATTTGTGAGTGATGGTAAAGCTCCAAGTCTTGTCATATGCAGGAGTTTGGGGTACCACAATGTGGCTCGTGGCTTTGTTCCCTCACCCCCATCCAAAGCGTTCAGGGTCCCCTGGGAGGTCACTTCTTCCAGCACAAGCCCGGTTGGCTTACATGAACCAGGTCAGTCTGAAGCCATTTCTCCTTCACTGTCACCTCATCTCCTTTTCAATCTACCCACATTCAGCTTTCCCTTCTTTTTTTTTTTTATCCCCAGTCTTTCCATTGCTCATTTGTGAAGCGTTTTGCTATAGGCCAGCCACGTGTAATCTCTCATCTGAAGACAAGCTACAGCTCTGACATGCAAAGAAGCCCTCGGGCCTGTTTTGTATAGACTGGCCTCTTCCAGGCATAGTTTTGGCTCTCCCTGCTCGGTACTCAGCCTGGGTGAGTTTCTCAGAGGTACCGGATGTATGCTGGTTTATCTGCATCCGTTCGTTTGCACACTCCTTTTCTCAGTGAATGCTTGAAGTACCAGAACTAGTCTTGTGTCTGAGAGGAACACTCTTGGCCCACTCCAGCCCCAGGTACACAGGTGTGTTCTATCCCTCTGGATAGAAAGAACACTGCACTTCCCACCCCACCCACTGGGATTCTCCAAGTATTAGGAGATTCTGACCCAGTACCGAGATTTGAGTCTTCTCACTAGCAAACTCTCAGCTTATACCCCGCTCCAATTGGTTTTCAGTATGATTCTCTGTACTACAAATAGGAAGAGAAAGAACATGGAGGAGGGTGCCAGGAAATGACACCCAGCAGGGTAGAGGTGAGTGCTCAACCACCTTCACAGCACTCTGTGGAGGAGGAAATCAAGATGATAAAGTCCAAGAACCTGCAAGTCCATACTATGGTTGAACATTAAAGCTGCTGTTGTGGTCCTTGGTCTATATGCAGTGCTGGAACCAAGAGTCACACGTGTCTAGGCCAGTGTTCTACCACTTAGCTGCACCCACCCCTGTTATCTTTCTTCTGTGAACACCACGTTGGTACATAAATTCTGAGAGGACTTGGCGGGTCTATGCAGAGTGGGCGAGCATCCATTGTCCAGGCTGAGAGCAGCCCAGCCCTTTCTACCTGCCCCCACCTAGGAGTGCCAACGCTCATCAGCTTTGTCTGCAAAACCTGATTTAAAAAAAAAAACTCTAAAATGAATGATGTTTAAAAAAAATTGGGTTAGTTTCCATGGCAACCTTTCATTATTTTCTAGTACTTTTGAACAGTCCCACGGTGCGCAGGCCATCTGAAGGATGTGGATGGCAGCCCTGGGCTGTCTCTGCTATGGGGCCTGCCTTTCTAACTCCACACAGGACCCTGTGGGCTCAGGAGGATCTCTGCAATGGTTGACTAATAGCTGAAGCAAAGTATCCAAATTCATGACAGGGGTTTGTGTGAATTCCCTCTGTAAAATCCAGCCAATTACCAGGATAGTGGATAGGTGCATCAAAGTCTTGGCTCAGCTGAAGCCCCTTCCTGGAAACACAAGCCATAACACTCAGAAGGTGTCAAAAGACCTTGGCTTATTTGGGGTTTTGCTCCTGGCTGTGAGTGGCTTGGACAAGAAGTTAAAGGGAGTCTAAAGACCTGCTGCTACTATGAAGCTAAGAAAGGTATTTTATAGATACAAAGTAGGAGAGCAGGTCAGCTGCCTGATGGCTTAGCCTGGACACCCTCATTCCCACACTTGTTCCCCTACCAAAAAGTATCCCTCCACCCTCCTTTTCAAGGTAATTGAGATGTGACTAAAATATATACAATTAGCGCATTCAAAGAATATGTTTCTTTGGACCTTAACATGTATGATCTTGTCAGCCACAACAAAGAGTGGCATCAATGTTCTTGGCCCAATGCCATTGCCTTTTTCTGCAATGACATCATTGGAGTCATGCTGATATAACCTCTGGGTCAGCCATGATGTCATGCATGTCAGTAGAGGGTCCTTTCACTGCTGAGTAGTATTCTATTATATGGGTGGTCCCCAGGATTTCCTTAGTTCTAAAATGAGGGGTTTTTATGCCCTGGAAGTCATAGCCCCAGATCTCCAATTTGTTTGTAAAACTTGGTGTGCTTCCAACCCACACCACTTTCTACTTCACCGGGCTCCTTCCCCAGACACCAGCTGTGCCCTCGACTGGTTGTACAAGCACCTTGTTGCTGATTCTAGTTGGAGTCAGTGCAGGAAGCAGGAAGGGGCAGCCACAGAGTGTCACCCTGCACTGTTGCAGTGCAAGAAGACCCTTCCCCTCACGGGGCTGTCACCTCAGTCCGAGGGGGCCTGTCATTTATTGAACATTGACCCTTGGGCACAGCCTGACCCTTCCCTGAGTCTGTCGTGCCATCTGCTGCTGGAGGCTGCTTATTCTAGAAGGCTTCAGCTCCTGTGTTCTCTCCCCCATCTGTTGCTTATTAGCACCCTATGCACGTGGTCATATGTGACCTGGTGTCATCTGCACAGCGGTGGCCAGGAATTCTCATGATGGGCGCTTTTTGTGGTAGACCCAAATGGAAAAAAGTTGTGTCACAAGCTGAAAACTACTTCGTTCCTCTCAGAATGCCCTTCCCCAAAGAAACGATAGGTCCATGCCAGTACCTTCTGGGTCAGTCCCCAGGAACCAGGACAACGGTAAAGACAGGGCCGGCTGACCAAGCCCTTGTTGCTGGATGTACTTTGAGTTGCCAGCAGTCATGCCGAGACTAGCTTGAGCCTACACCCTACTAGGTAGTGGCAGAGATAAGACCAAGCCCAGCTGAGTCCAGGCCAGGCTGTAGGTAGGGGACCTGTGGGGCCTGCTCCTCAAGGCTGTCTTGGTCAGGTACTGCTGGTGGGTCCCAGAAGGCTGTTGTGAAGATCCAGGTAGACTGAGGCATTCTTAGATTCAGGTGAGGGTCAGAGCTAGGGAGCCTGAACCCAAGGGTTTCAAGATAAAAGGAAAAGCTGCTAGGGGCCTGAGGCGGGAGAGCTCTTCAACCCTTCAACTGTGGGATAATTACTTCTGGAGGCAAGTTCCTGAGGCGAGGGACCTGTTTCTCAAGGGGCAAGCTCCAAGAAGAGCCCCAAGATCAAGGTTCCTCTGCCCTCATCTGCTAGTGTTGAGCGTGGCTCTTGAGGAGTGAACTATGGAGGCTTGGGCTTGGGGTGTGGGGACTGCCTTTAGACTCTTCCTGGGTTATATTAGGGATGTGGGCCCTTCGTGCTTGAGGTTTTCCTGTCAGACGGCAGTGGTGGAGTAGGAAGGGCCAGAGCCACAGTGTAACACTGGGGTGGAAAGGGAAAACTGAGACTGGCCCGGCCCTGCCCCCCAGGTTGTCCTGCAGCCTAAGGTCGGGGCTTGTGTGTGCTCACCTGCCCCTCCCTGCAGCTTTCTCAACAGACAGGTTCTTGGACGCAGGCTCCAGCATTCCAAGGGACACCAGCTAACCCGGGTGAGGGCCCCACTCTCTGTGTCCTCCCTTCCCCGGGGAAAGAGATGTCCAAAGGCTTTCCCTGGTGACCTGAGCACATTGGCAAACCCCAGGGAGGTGGAATTTTCTAACAAAATAAACTTGCTTGTTTGGTCTGTTTTCTGTAACTTTTGCTAAATACTTTATACATTTTTAATGTTGAAAAGCAGTGTCTCCTGCCAGCATTCCTCTCCTGGGGATGAATGTTTATTCCATGCTGTATATCTTTTCATGCTCCGGCTGCCTAGACCAGTAAATAAAATGGATGTAATATAAGTTGTAAGTAACGATGTCAAAACTCTGGTCCCAGTGGAGGCTGGATGTCTCCCCCGCCCATGACGGCATCTGTGTGTATTAATTCTGAAGAATTAAATGTTTAACTTAGAGTTTAAATTTTGAAGGTGTTTACTATGTATAACTGCCCCCACACTGTTGTAAAGTGTTTTCAGGAAATTCAGTGCCATCCTCTTCTTCCTCCTCCAGTGTTCTGTACACTTCAGATGTTTGGAGTCATCTCTACATAAACCCTACAGAGGCGATGCGTCCCCCAGGGACCCTCTTTCCTAGAAAGCCGCACACTTTTCTCCTTAGAGTCTCAGCATTCCTCCTGGGCTCTAGACACCAGTGATGGTTTCAGTCCTGATGACTTAGCAGAAGGACTAAGGACACCTGGACATGGATGCCCAGATGGACGCAATGCTACGTGTCCTAGCCTTGTGCATCCCACCCCCTGACCCCTGCTTCCCTTCTACCTTTGGAGTTGCTGCTGTTGTTTCTTTCCTCAGTCATCCATTCATGGATTCATCCAACAGCTACTGATTGTGCATGTCATGTCACTCTCCTCTCTGAGCTCTGGGAATACGTCAGCGAACAGAACAAACAGCTCCGCCTTCATGTTTTCTGGAAAACAGGACCACACAGAAAAAGCCCAGAGCTAGTAAGCACATCACTCTAAGCAGCTGCAGAACATGAAGTGTGGAGGGACCAGGATGGCAAAGCTGGATGTATACCAGGGTGACTGGAGTGGCCCTGGGGAGAAGGTCTCAATAGATTAGGCAGATGGGGAGGGGGGAAAAGGAGAGGATGGCAAGGTCTCAGCATAGAGAGTTCTAGACCAAGATGAAGCCATTCTAAATGTTTGAGGTCAGTGTGGCCGGAGCCGAGGAGAAGGAACACAGGAAGCTGGGAGGATCCACTTAGGGAAATGGTGGCAAAATGAGCAGGGAGAGTCTACAGGAAGATACTAGTTGTCATAAACCTTTGATGCTCAGTGGGAGAATGTAGGCATCTTCACTGCAAGTACCAGCATGGCAGGGGGTGTTCCCCTCAGCTGGGTTTGGTATGTTAATCAAGACCTGGGTGTTCTTTGGAGGTAGAGCCAGGGTCTCAGCAGGAGGAAGTGGAATGTGGCAGGCAGAGAAGTTCTAAGTTGACTGAGAATCTGGGTCCTGGCTGGAGGGACAGGCAGCTGCCTCCCACAGGGAGGGGGGCTGCACTTGAGAGCCCTTACCAGGCTGAATCCCCACTGCATCCATTCCCTTGTCCCCTGACAATACAGACTGTTTGAAGCCCTGACTCAGAGTAGGAGACATAGAGGAAAGCCCTGAGGGCTGAGCCCACAAACAGGGCAGGGCTGGCCTCTGGGGAAGCACAGGCTGCTTGGTCCAGGCAAGGCCAGGAGGAGTGACACAGATGGCCTTCCTCCCCTCCTCCCCCCCCCCCCCCCGCAGCGACAGCCATTGGTTTTTCTTTGGAGCACTGGGCAGGGTTATTGGCCCAACTCAGACTTAACAAATCAGTTCACAGTCCATCATCTCCATCAAACTTGTTTGGCTGAGGAGCATGAGTGTTCCCTCTGATAGAAGATGTTTACGCAGGTTTTCAAACAAACCTCCAGGTCATGACCTTTCACTCTCCACAGCATCAACACAGCTGCCTGTGGTCCTTCCTGGGAGTTCCTCCTGCAGGGGGACCCTCCAGGGCACAGCAACCTGAGGAATAGAAGCTGGACCCAGCTGCAGCCCACCTGCTTCCTCATGGACAGAAAAGCCAGGTCTCTGTCACACACAGACACACACACACACACACACACACACACAAATCTAAAACCATGTGACTCTTTACTGTCACCTCTTTTGTTGCCATAGCAACCCTAGATCCTCACCTATGGACATGGAGAGTCTGGATTCTACAGTCAGCCTCTTTGACAACAAAAGAACAATCAGAGCGTGAGAGTGATAAAGCCAGTGAAAAGGGAGAGGGCAGATGGCGAGAAGGAGGAAGGGCGGAAGGGGGAAGGAGGGAGGGCAGGGTACCGCTGTAGTGCAAAGCCCAGAACTGGCAAGCCTGGGTTCTGTTTCCAATTTTGTCACTCAGCACCAGTATCAGCCAGGACTGGAGACAGGTCCTTGGAGCCACAGTTTCTTACTTGTGACCATGGTGGCCTTGCCTCCTATGATAGCTTGTAAAGACAGCCTGACACCCTGACGTTACTTTAAAATGTATATATTATTAGTATGTTCACGTGTGGAAGTCAGAAGCCAGCGGGCTCTCCTTCCCGAGTGTGGGCTTTGCTCACGGTTAGGCTTGCAGGGCAAACGCTCTTAGGGTCATCTATGTCTGGTTCCCCTGGAGACGCTTGTAACCACCTCTCAGAAAGGACTCAGAGCAAAGGCTTAGAGGCAGATGACCTTGCTCTTGTCCCCTCCCCCTGGAGAGGTGTTAGGCTACGCTGCTGTTCCTTAGTTGCACGTGCTTCCGGTACTGTGCCTGGGGTGAGTGGGTGAGTGGGTTTGCAATGCGGCAATTTGTAATCACACTCAAGAGCAAATGCTTCCTGCCAGAGTAGTGAGAGTCCAGGAGAGAAAGCAGCACGAAGAAATAGTATTCAGTATTGTCTCCTAAGCTGTGGAAACACACACACACTCACACCCTCATACACACACACACACACACACACACACACCATAAATAAGTGAACTAGTTTTAAGAAGCTCTATTTTCAGCCCTGCAGTTAAGAACAGTTGCTGTGTAAGCAAATGTTCAAGTAATTAGAATCCACATAGAAAGCCAGGTGTTGGGGGCTGGAGAGATGGCTCAGAGGTTAAGAGCACTGGGTGCTCTTCTAGAGGTCCTGAGTTCGATTCCCAGCACCTACATGGTGGCTCACAACCATCTGTAGTGAGATCTGCTGCCCTCTTCTGGTGAGCAGGTGTACACACAGGCGGAACACTGTATACATAATAAATAAATCTTTAAAATAAGAAAAAAGAAAGACAGGAGGGCCACCAGCCTCGTTTCAGGTTCACTAAAAGACCCCTCTCGAGGAGGAAGACATAGTGGCAGACGGGGCACCTGCACCCTCCCCTGACCTCCATATGTGGGTTCTCCTATAAGTTCAAAGCACGGGTCACCTGTGATCCCAAAGGGTTTGGGGCTTTTACCCCCTGCAAGAAGTAGTCACTGTGCAGAGGTCAACAGCTAGACACTGCCTAGTGCAATTGGCTCTGACAGTGTGAGCCTGGGGAAAGCATCAGACCCCACGGGTTGAGGGCCCCATCCCCAAGACCACCCTCACTTCACACAACCAGCCCCAAGCCCAGGCCTCCATAATAAAACAAGATCCTTCTGAAATAAGCATTTTTTATCACCCTCTATCCCATAGGGTAAGCAGTGCGCTGTCTACTTTCATGTCAATTTGACACAAGTTAAAGCCATCAGAGAGCAGGGAGCCTCCGCTGCGAAAATGTCTCCACAGGATCAGGTTGGAGGCAAAACTGTGGGGTATTGTCCTTTCGTGGTGACTGATGTGAGAGGGCCCAGCTCATTGTAGCCGATGTTGCTGCCATCCCTGGGCTGGTGGTCCTGGGTTCTGCAAGAAAGCAGGCTGAGCAAGCCGTGGGGAGCAAGCCAGTGAGCAGCACCCCTCCATGGCCTCTGCGTTAGGTTCCTGCCCCGCTTGAGCTCCTGTCCTGACTTCCTCCAGTGGTGAGCAGCACTGTGGAAGCATAAGCCAAATAAAGCCTTCCTTTCCCAGGCTGCTTTTTCATCATGGTGTTCCATCGCAACAGTAACTCTGACTAAGACAGGCAGATAATTCTTCGCAGCCCGTTCCAAGACAGAAAAGCGGGGACAGGTGGGAATATATGTTTAGTTTGGGGGGAAGCCTTGGAAAAGAGAAACTCTAGCTTGCAGGGTCAGTGTTGTATGGGATCACGTAAAAGGACAGCATCAGAAGGTAGGGGTGGGTTTTTTCTTTCTAGAAACCTACTGAACCCACAATGGTGTTCTAGTGTCTAAGGACATAGCAAGAGGTGGGGGAGGGGCAGCCGTGACTGCTGCATGGACAGCTACCATCACAAAATGTATTTAACTGCTACAGCTCCTGTGACTGCATTCAGATGGCATATTCAGCTGCGTCCTTTGCCAGTGTGACAGGCCTCTCTGTCCCTTGCCTGCCTGATCGGCTTGCCTTACTCTGACGTCCTTCTCATTTTACCCGTGTTACTTAAGGAACAATAACAACAAGACAACAGTGCTTGACTTACAGAGGGGTCGGGTCTCCATGACCCCGTCTTATGTTGAACACAACATAAGTACAAATGTACATAGTTCACCCTCCCTGCTGAACTCTGTAACCTAGGCTCACCCAGCTCAGTCTGCTCAGAACACTTCCACTGGACTAAGTCCTCTGGGGAAATTATCTCCTGCAGTTGTTTGTATATGGCATGTTTTGTACTGTGGTAAAGTTAAAACATTTAAGTGAGCTCATAGTGAGTCTGGGGCCGTGTGTGTGTGTGTGTATGTGTGTCTATGCGTGTGTGTATTTAGCACCTCCTCTGGCCAGTTTGAGCTACTTTGAGCTACTGTTCTTTCAATGGCAATAACAAGTGATAGGAGCCCAATCCTTCCTGGCCTGGGACTTCCGTTCTGTCTGGCAGCCTGGGGTTTACTAGTGGAGATAGGATGGTTTGTCCCACACCATAGAGCAGTGGATAAAAGGCCTTGCTGAAAAGGTACCCACTAGGTCCAAATATAACTGAAGGAAGATTAGAAAAGCATCCCTAAGGATGCTCTAGGTTAAGTGGCAGGGCTGCCTGCTCCTAACCTCTGCATTTTCAGAGGGTGCCCATGGGTGCCCCTCTGATGGGGAAGACAAGCAGGGCTCAATGTGGCTCTTCCGGACCCTGAGTGTAGGAGGGTCCCTGATTCAAGGGTCTCAAGCTGGTCCGTTTCTTCTCAGCAGGCCCAGGGAGGTTCTAATCTTGGGAGGGTTCTGTGCCCCTCCTCCCTTCAAGGACTAGGAGGAACTGGCTGCAAATCCCCCCGTAATCCATCAGCACCTGGGTTTCCAGCCCACAGCTGCACACAACCTCGATAGCCAGGTGACCACACTTGTCCCTCCCGCCCCCACGGCGCGCACTCTCCCTCACCATGGGAAACAGCAAGAGTGGGGCCCTGTCCAAGGAGATCCTGGAGGAGCTGCAACTGAACACCAAGTTCACGGAGGAGGAGCTGAGCGCCTGGTACCAGTCCTTCCTGAAGGAGTGCCCGAGCGGCCGCATCACGCGGCAGGAGTTCGAAAGCATCTACTCCAAGTTCTTCCCGGACTCCGACCCCAAGGCCTATGCACAGCACGTGTTCCGCAGCTTCGATGCCAACAGTGATGGTACGCTGGACTTCAAGGAGTACGTCATTGCTCTGCACATGACCACGGCGGGAAAGCCCACGCAGAAGCTCGAGTGGGCCTTTTCGCTCTACGACGTGGACGGCAACGGGACCATCAGCAAGAACGAAGTGTTGGAGATCGTCATGGTCAGTGTGGCTCTGTCCCTGCTGCCTATGGGGATGGGGAGGAGGCCATGAGGTCAGTGGAGTCGGGGCTGGCCAGGGGCCAGGGGCGTGGGCGGGGAAGGGCCTCCAGTGAACTGAGAGGAATAGAAGGTGGGCACCTCCGTTGTCTGTTTCCCAAAGAACAATCTGGGTGTTTCCTAGTAAATATAGTTTAACCTTTCCCCTCTTCCCTCCTTATTCCTTCACCCACCCCCACTATCCCCTTTCCTGCCTCCTTTGTGGCCTTCCTTCCTTCCACCCTCTTTCCTTCTTTCCTTCCTCCCTCCCTCCCTTTCTGCCTTCCTCCCTCTCCTTTGCTCCTTTCCTTTCACTTCACCTCCCTTCTAGTTTCCCCCCTCTTTCTTCTTCATTTCTCTCTTCCCTTCCTCTTTTCCTCTCTCACACACCTTCCCTTTTTTTCTTCATTAAAGTCTCCAGTTGCTTCAGCAACACACATTCAAATTCCACACCAGTAACGTCAAAACACATACGTTTCAATTAAAAAACCGAAAGAGACCACCGTGGGGACATGGAATCTATGTTCCGGTCCCATTGGTTTGTTGTTCTGATCCTGATATGGTGGGCGTAGGCAGGGCTCCTCAAGGCTCTCACCACCGTGGACGTTCAAGCTGGAGCGCTCTGTCTCCTCTCCCTGCCTACAATTTGTTCTGAGTATTTTTTGGTGTCTCACAAATAGTTTTTTTTAATCTAGTCTAATATATAAGCAGTCTGTGAAATTTAGAAATGATGCAAATGAAGTGTTGCAGACTAAAACTAATGTTTCTAACCAGTGTACTGTTAGCACATTGCTACGTGCCTTTCCAGGGCTTTAGCTCCTTTAAGGCAACTCTAGAATCCTAACATATTGATATGAGAGTTTTCACGTGCCTTCCTGGCACTCTTTTATCATGCGTACTTTCTATATCATCATAAATTCTTCAAAAATATTTTCTAATTGTCTCCCTGTGTAGCTCAGGCTGCACTGAAGTCCTCAGCCTTCTTGCCTCAGTTTCCACAGTAGCTGCAATTACAGGTGTGAACCACCATGGTTAGGTTAAAAATCATTTCTAAGAGCCACTTCAAATTCTACCCTATGGCAGTAGCATAAGGTCGCTCGAGCATTCCTATAATTTTAAACATTAGAGAACTTCCATTTCCCCCAAGTATTACGTCCCCTAGAGTTCTTTCTTTGGCTGTCTTCTTACTCCTCCATGCTTTATTTTTCGAATTCCATTCCTGTTAGGAGGAACAGTATTCTTCATATTCTATCTGATTTTTGGTGCGTTTGTTCATGCTCTTGCTTGCAGCATCCTTCCTCCCTTATTAGGACAAAGCGCAAACACAACAGCAAAGCTGTAGCTGTGGGCAGACTAGGTCAGCCCTGGAACGGAGGCCAGCAAGTGGTACTCTCATGCCTGTGGGGCAAAGCCTGCAGAGCAACCGCCTCTGGGTTAGTTTTGGGGTCCCAGAATGGCATAGGATGGGGACCAATTCAAAGCTACCTAAAGAGTGCTAGGTTGATGCTCTTCTAGAAGAAAGGGGACAGCCGAGGCTGTGCCAAATGTGCAAGACCTTGCTGGTCACCCGGTCACAAGGTCATTGTGAGAGCATTGGTCTGGGAGTCAGAAATGGTGAGTTCTTGTGCCAGCTCTGACGCCAACTCATTATGTGACCGTGGGAAATGCATATAGCCTCTTTGGGTCCAGGGTGAGGCTTTGATCATTTCTATGGCCTTTCCCAGAACCCTGAAGGCCTGGCTTCCTCCCACCCACCCAACCACCAACCAACCCTCTGGTTGGAAGAGAGGTGGAACGGACAGCCAGTCAGTGCCAGTACTTAGCCGCCATGCCTGAACATCGTGCCAGTGGGTCAGGAGAGAGGCATTCTAGTAGCCATTTGTACCTCCCTTCACTTCTGGGGACGTGTGTGCTGTCTACAAAGCCCCTGCCCTGAACTACCAGGTTAATGTCCTTCTTGGCCTAGCACCACTGAGGAGGCATACTTCTTATGGCTGTTGGCTTTCCTGAAGCTCAGGTTACTTTCACAGACACTGATGCCCTTTTGCAATTCCCTTGAGTCTGCAGGGAGGCAGGGACAGAGACAGCAGCCCCGGATTCTTTTGTCAGTGTACCTACCCACGTCATGAGCCTGCCTAACAGCCAAGGTTCTACAGCTCTGAGTGTCCTTGCTGAGCCTGGCTGGACCTGGAGTTACCAAGCCAGTAGAACGCTAGAAAGCAGGTTTTCCAGTAGTTAAGTAGGGGCCACCTTGTCCACTTCTATGATCTCATAGGTCAGGAGCACTTCCTTCCAGCTCTGTCCTTGACTGGAGGGAGAAGGAGCTGAAGGGGATCCATGAGCCCAAAGCTCAGCCTTCCTCTGGATTCCTCCTTGAGCTGAAGGGCACCTGAAGGGCTTCCTGTGTCCTGAGCAGACCTCTGCCCGTCTTGTCCACACCTCCCTTTCCAAAACCTCCCCCAGCTTAGTCTGCAAGAACACAGGTTCTAGAACAAGCTTCCTGAGCTAGGCTCTCTGCTGCTGTAGATAACTTTGGGCAAGTTAGATGTTTCCAGGTTTGTTTGCTGTCTGTAAAATGGGACCAGTAGTTCCCGCTCTGTAAACTTGTCTTGAGAACTAATGTAAAATATGCCTAGAAAAGTGACGCCGTGATGGGAGAGCTCAGTAGGTGTTCGCCTTTACGGTCATGAGCCAGTCCTGCTAGAGCACTGAGGTACCTCACAGGCCCAGCAGAGACTGTTGGATTCTCAAGCCTGTGGGAGGCAGGGTCTGTCCTAGTGGCTCCAAACTCCAACCTCGGGGCTGCTGTGCATTATTACTGGAAATTTTCTGTTTCTTTTTTTTTATAAACAAAACTGTACTGTCTAGTCAGAAAACTAAAGAATTACATGAAAACGCAAGTCTTCCCCCTTACGAAGGCTTCAAAGGAGCTGATGGTGCCTGGGCCCTGCTTCAGAAATGTTGATGCAGTAGAACATATGAGGCTCTGGTCGGCTCCTGGACTGTAACCTGATTGCCTTAGAGAGCCCCTGATCCCCCAGGCTGTTTGGGCACCAAGAAAGAGAACCCATGATGTGAAGGCTCAAACAGTGACCAGGGGCTTCCTTTTCTACACTTTCACTACAACACTTACCTCTTGACTTTGTGTTTGAGACGGCAGTGTGTGTCTTTGTGTGCGGAGGCTCAAACCTGGGCCTCCTGCAGGTTAGAGCTTTACCGCTGAGCCATAGCCCCAACCCCATTTGCCAAGAGGCACAGGCAAAACAAGCTTTTTCAAGAGTAGCAGTCCCAACAGATGTGAGCAGATAGTTCATTATGGTTTTGATTTCCACTTATTTCCCTAATGATTAATGAAGTTGATCACCTTTTCACATACCTGTTGGCCATTCGTATCTTTTTAATTTTACTTTCTTTTTGAAGAAATGGCTGTCCAGTTCCATTGTCTGTTTTTAATTCAGTTATTTATAGTTTTGTTTGATTTTGTATGTGGTTAGTTTTGTTGTCTGTTTGTATGTGACAGAGTCTCATTAGAGTCTCTCCTGAACCTAGAGTCTCTGGCCTGAAACTCTCTGTGTAGACCAGGCTGCCTCTTTCTTCCAAGTGCTGGGATTAAAGGTGTGCGTCACCACACTCAGGGTCACCTATTGTTTTAGCATTGAGCTGTAAGTGTTCTTTATATGTGTTATATACTAATCCCTTATTAAATTAATCCTTATCAAAGGTTTGCAAATATTTTCTCCCATCCCAAGGTTATTTTATTTTGTTGGCTCCTTTGCTGTGTAGAAGCGTCTTAGGTTTTAACATAATCCCAGTAGCTCAAAAATCATTATCACAACTGATGTCATGAAGCTTAGCTCCCTCTAGGTATTAAAATTAAGCCTTTCCTCCATCTCCGGTAGATTTTTGTTTGTGGTGTGAAGCACAGATTTCTCAGGACCACCACTGCTCCTTATGACAAGGTCTTCCCCTCGGTCTGCTACAGGCTATTTTCAAAATGATCAAGCCTGAGGATGTCAAGCACCTTCCCGATGACGAGAACACCCCAGAAAAGCGGGCTGAGAAGATCTGGACGTTCTTCGGAAAGAAAGAAGATGGTGAATTCCTTGTCTTTGTTACCCCTGATCGTAGAGCCTCTGCTGTTTCCTGGAGACGCAGGACACAGGCTTCCCTCCGCTGAGTCCCAGGGCCCAGGCCAAACTGGGGAAACACTTCCTGTAGTTGTTGGGGCCACACTTTGTCCAAGCTATCTTCAAAGGTCGGGAGCAGGACTTGGCCTGATGCACCAAGTCTGCTACCACCCTCCAGGTGATGCCTGTTACAGGGCTATCAACATACCCCTATTGCTCGCAAAATTCACTCACTCCTGGAGTTTAGGGGTTTGGTGGTAGGCTGAAAGGAAAACACTATATATCCCAGGTTGGCAGTAGCTACTGATCTTCCTGCCTTGGCTTCATGAGTACTGGGGTATCCGTTTTGGTAGCTTTTTAACCTAGATTTGAGGACTAGTAACACAAAGTCCACAGGCTCCTTGGCCATGTGTATACAAAGGCAAGTTTAGCAGGATGCAGCCTTTTCTCTCTTCAGGCTGCTTGCTTTCTGGATGCTCCCTGCACAGGAAGAACAAGAGAAAATTGCACCTCACCCAGCAGAGACCTCATGACCAACTAAGAAATTAGTTTTGGTGACCCAAAAACCCCACCAAGAAGGTATTAGATTCAAGTACATTGCTCAAAATTTACTTGGAGGACAGCCTGTGCTGGGCCTCTTGCCCCTGCTCTGCTAAAAGGCTGGCTGAAAGCGGCCTCTGGAACTTAAAGAGAGATGGATTCCAGAGTGTGGTGGCTGGACTATTGGTCCATAGCATGCACGGCCATTACTGGAAGGATATAGTACAAGAGTTGGTATCATCATCATCATCACACACAGAGAGAAAGGATAAACAGGTAGACAGACAGACACAGAGAGACCGAGAAAAGACAGATAGGCCAACAGACAGACAGACAGACAGACATAGTCCCACTGGGAGACAAGAATTTGGGGATTAAACAGCCTTGAGGAGTTCTTGAATTTTCCCTGTGGAAACATGGAACTTAGTACTATGTCATATATATATATGTATGTATGTATATATTCATATATATATTAAAGAGATGTCAGCGGCTGTGTTGTTTAAGTCAGTCTCAGTAAACACAATACAACGTGGCTCACTGAATAGCCAGTGTTAGCCCACTGTGTGTCCTGAGAACATGCTGTCATCAGGGCTAATATGCAAATCCTCAGAAGGATACAGAACAAAGGTAGAGATGACCCATCCCTACTTCTCAGTCAAATGATGACATCAAGGAAGACCCTAGGGCAGGAGCCAGGGCAAGGCAAGAGGCTCTCGGGGTGCAGGGTTCCTAGTGGTCATTCCCAAGTGCCATCTGTGTCCTCCCCTTCAAAGTGATAACTCCTCAGTGCTATGCCTAGGCACCCCTTCACTCCATCCTGCACCTGGCCCTATTGGCACTTGTCACCTGAACATTTCGCTTGCATGGATTCTGGCTGTGCAAGATGGCTTCCTGTGACACTTTACTTTTGAACCCCCTTTATTCTCTCCGTGTCTTTCCATGTGTCAGGGTCCCTCTGCTAAATTTTTGCTAATCTGAAAACTGCTCCATAGGAGAGGGTGGTGTCATAAGGCTAGCTGTTACTCCTGCTGGGCTGTGTGTGCATGTGTGCCTTTGTGTGTGTGTGTGTGTGTGTGTTTATGGCTCATCTGAAGATAACATCATCATGGCCACAGGCTCCAGTGGTGGGACTTCTGAGCTTGGAATGAGGCTGGTAAGGAAGTTAGAACTTTGGAATCCATATTTCACCACCCAGACTTAGGCAGAGAAGTATCCTGAATCTCAACCCCGACGAGGACTAGGGATATCCAAAGGCCTCATCCTAGACTTCTTTCTACATGGAAATGTCTTCTGAGGACAAGCTTTGACTCGCTCTTTTTTCTGCTATACCTCACCCTCTATGGGAACAGTAGCATGAAGCCCACAGAGGAAAGGCACAGTGACATGCATTTGTCTGGGCTGAGCCTACACACACACACACACACACACACACACACACACACACATGCCTGACTTGTGAGAGATAGCAGAGGCTATCGATCTCCATTCGTGTCCCAAATGGGCAGAATATATTGAGAGACGAGGGACTTGCAAGCAGAGGAAGCGTCATGGAGGATGTGTCATGAGGTAGCCTGGGTGCTGTGGGCACACAAGAGCCTTTTCTGCAAGCCAGGCTATCCGCGGCCTGCCACTGTCCCCTGACCTCTCACGCCTCATTCACTTGCGGACAGTTCCGACGTCTGCACTCAGACTGTGAGCCTGCCTCTCTCAGTCCCTTAGAATTGCTCCCAGAACTTTAGGCTAGAGAGGTGTGGGGTGATTTCAAAAGCATATGAAAGGAAGTATTTATAATCAGTGATAGTCAGCACAGCAAGAGCACTGTCTGAGCAGAAGGCACGGAGTACACGAGTGGGTCCTGGGAGACAGCTACAGCGCCAGTCTTTGGCTGTCTTGGCATGATTTGAGGGAGGCTCCAGAGTCTTGAGGAAGGGGTAGTATCTGGGAGAGTAACGTGGGTCCCTGGGATTGCTGCGTGTTCGGCACTTTCCCACAGTTCTCCTGGGAGTTTGCAGCGTGAGACAGCGGTCCTAACTGATGTCTCTCCTCCGCTACACAGATAAACTTACAGAGGAGGAGTTCATCGAGGGGACCCTGGCCAATAAGGAAATTCTGCGACTGATCCAGTTTGAACCTCAAAAAGTGAAGGAGAGGATAAAGGAAAAGAAACAGTGACGGCAACCACTCAGCTACTCCCCCGCCCCCACCCCACGCCCAGTGCGAGCATGCGCACACGTCAGCACGCACAGGCACACCCTGAACCTGGAGAGGTGGGGAACCAAACCTCTCCCTGCCAACTGAAGGTCCTTAGCAGGACACAGTTCCAGCTTCCTTTTGTCGTCGGTGTCCCTTTACACCCTACCTGCCTCCTTCCCTTGCCCAGGTAGACCCGTGATAATCCCAGGCTTAGGTCATAGGACTGCTTAAGCTCCTTTGGGAATTGCTGGGTAAGCAGGTTCCAATAAATGCAAAAGGACTGGGCCCAAGGCTGGCTGGTCATTTCCCACCTGGATAAGGAAAGGCTCCCTGCCAGCTCCAGGGTCTGTTGCAATTGCAACTGCAGGCCAGTAGGGTTCAGAAGAAGATGCACGTGGCCCTGAGTGCTGCTCTCCTGGGAGCCAAATGCCCAGATGGCAGGTGGATCTTGTTTCTTTGGGTTTAGTTTTTCCAAGACAAGGTCTCGCGCTGGAACCTAAGCTGATCTTGAACTTGGGACAGTCTACCCGCTTACGCCTTCTGTGAGCTGGCATTACAGGCACTGAGCCTCTCCGGCAGGTTGACGGAGCGTGGTGCCAGGACCAGGGTCCCCATGGTGACACACAGAGCACTAAGGGAGTAAGTGACACAGAAGGGCTGGCTTGTCGGAAATGGTCAAGGAAGGTCTTTCCACTCAAAGCAGACTGTGGCAGGAGATGGGTGGAAGGGGGAGAGTTTGCATCTCAAAGTGACAGGCAGAGCGTGGAAGCAGGGAGGGGCATCTCTGGTCCTAGAGGACTGTGATCCTGGAAGGTGCCCTGCCGCCTTTGCCGCGGGGTCGACAGAACTAGGAAAGGTCCGTTTTCATGAGCAAGCTTCTAGCAGGGCAGACATAACCCATCACCAAAGCTGAGGACCAAAAGGTACAAGGGTGGCCAGGGTTCAGGAGTGGCAGAGGGGTGGGTGGCTGCTGGGGTTAGCATCCTGTGACCGACACCACATGAGCAACTGGAGGAGCAGGATGGCAGCCGGTCTGTGGAGACAGGAGGCCCTGGGGGTGGTGCTGATTTCAGGGGATGGACAGGAGCCCTATCTGGCTGGTGAGCAATGAGGGGTGAGCCATAGATGCCGCTGAGGCCAAGGCTCTCGGGTTGGAGACAAGGAAATAGTCATAAAGCCATAGGAGCACTTTGCCCAAGGTCATCCAGCTGATAGACAGAGGTTGGCCAAGGACATGCAGTGGCAGTGTTGGGGACACCTAAGAATGTCTCAAGTGACTGCTAAGACCACAAGACACACTGGGTGGAAAACCTATTGATTCCCCACCTTCAGGTTTCAAGATGAGGTCAGGGAAATACATGGACACCCTGGCCCATTAGCACCTGTACACAAACCTCCTGAGGGTGAGAGGTCTCCTCTGCCAGTATCCAGGGTGATCCTTCCCAGCTCCCATGATTTAGCCATAGTGCTGTCCCAATCACTATCCCAGAGACAATGCTCTTGGGAGAAAGAGAACAAGAAAACAAACACTTGGATGCTCTCTGTGAGTCAGGCATCATGCGGGGTCTGTATTATTCTAGGGATGGAGGTATTACCACATCTCAATACAGAAGAGAACACTGAGGCCAGGGAGTGACAGTAGGACTTAGGACATACACTAGAGCCTCTCTTATGACACCAGGGTGCCCCCATACGTTTGGGTCCTGGACATGTCAGGATCATGTATCGTCTGTGGTGGACGAGAGGCACATACAACACAGCAACAGTGCCTGAGCAATTCAGGGATGAGGGAGTTATTGGTGAGGATTACCTGTCTAAGATGTTTCTCTAGTGTAGAAATGATGGGCCAGTGCAAGAAGGGAAATGGGGCATTTAGTCTACCCCATGGTAATTTAGGGACTCCCTTCAGGCCTCTTTCCATCCCTGCCTTGATTAAGTCTCCTGGTGGACTATGAGACTGGGGGCTTATTTCTGTCTGAGGTCTGCAGATTGATGTCACTTGAATCTAAAAGACCAGGCGGCCTAATCATAAAGTCCTCCTGGCTCCCACAGATTCACCAGTAAGTCCCTTAATGCCTGGTGCCATTATTGCCGTCAGGTATCAGATTTTCTACTACAGATGTGACTATAGGGATCCTGATATGCTGCAAAGTCTTCTGTAGGAAGGTCTGATAGAATGACTCCATGGTGGTAATGACATTCATCATGAGAAACAGCTCTTCTAGATTGGTCTATTCAGTTTGCTTCCCACATAGGGCTTAGACACTATCCATGAAGCCAGAGGTGATGGACACTGAGCCATTCCCACTTTGGGCTCCTGTGACTAAGACTTCCATAGATGGATGTAGATGCATGGGTTCCTGCTTTCAGTCTTGGCGTATTCAATCAGAACATCTGCAGTCAGATCCAGCCATGCCTGGATTCCTGCTTCTAAACACTGGGTATTTATTCAGAGTCTATGGAATCAGAGTCAGCCACTGGTCTACTTAAAAGGTTTCCTCAATCACAGCCCTTGGGAGGCTGAGGCAGAAGGACTGTAAAGTCAAGGCCACTGTGACTACATACTGAGCTTCAGACCATCCTTGGCTATGTAGCAAAACTCTGTTTCAAAAAAATCTAAATTTCCGGGGAAAGGAGGACCAGGAGGAAGTTGGTGTGGCACAATTTGGGGGTGCAGCCCAGAGATAGTGCATTTGCTTGGCGGATACAAGGGCAAGTTTCATCACCCAGAAGGACTGTGAGCATCAGGCTAGAGCGGCAAGCAACAAGTACACCGAGTGATTTAAGGGCTGCTTTGGAAAAATGGAAATGCTCGCCTTTCTCTTTTGACCTCTGACCTCTGCTTCTGACCCTTCCACAAAAATGGACCACACTCTTCCTGCCCACTTCTGTTCAGAAACAGTGCAAGACACTCCCCAGGTGGGCGGGAAACTCCTAGCTCAATGAAAAACAAAGAATGGGCAGCGTGAGAAGCAAAGTGAAGAAACCTGTTTTAATGAGTAGGACGGCAAGAGGAAGCAATTCGGGAAGATGACCGTGTCTGCAAAGCGCAGGGAGGTGGGGAGCCACATTTACAAATGCCTTAGGGAAATGGTTTCCCTATTCCTGGTAAGATCTCAGATAGCTTGCTCTGTGCAACACCTGATGCCCCTCAGAGGCGCTTTAACTCTCTATTAACCAATTTGTCTGGAGTCACTTTTCCACACCAGCTTTGGCCTGGGCACATGCCAGGAAAGCAAGATGACCCAGCATTCCTGCCCAATGACAGGGCAAGGACATTTGCAAAGGGGGGGGGGGGGAAGGACATGTATTTTAACATAAATTCTGAAAATCTAGATTCCAAAACCCTTGTTTCTCTATGCACTTGCTTAATGTCTTTGCCTCTGTTCCTGCCCAGCTGGGGATAGCATAAAATGTAAGGAGACACCAAAAAGCTCTGTAATCAGGATAAATAATATTTTAATGTAATCATTCAACACCAAAATTATTGATAAAAGGAACACACTCTCAGCACTGCAGACAGGATCATAGTTAAAACCTACGCTAACACCCTAGAGCCTCAGCTGCTGCCCTGGTGCCAACACACTTTACCCTTACAAGTGGTCCATGGACTACAGTTAGTGGGTTTGGTTTCTTTTAAGTGTTGCATGAAGTCATAATTTATCTCATCACTGAGATTTTCAGAGTGACTGACCATCTTAAATGGTTCACCCTTGCCCTGGTCTTAATTGCAAATCTCCATATAAAGAGAGCAGCCACAATGCACAATCAGACTCCAGCTGCAGATGGACTCTGTCCTGGGATAAACTTATGTAAGGAGATGATCCGTGGATATCATCTGAGGTTCACATACAACAGAATATCTTGAGTTCCATTTGTGGAGCCTGACAGCCTTGCTTGAGAAGTGTCAAGGCGGTATTTCTGTCCACAGAAACATACCCCACCATGGACACATACCCTACCCAGGCAACATACCCAACCATGAACACATACACTTGCCCACAATAAAGCAGCCTTCCCCCCCTTCAGTTACCCTGCACCCTCACTTGGCTGATTTCCCATTGGCATGAAGTCCCAATAGGCCTGGCAGATGTAGAGCTCTAGGTGTCTTAGACCACCCTTAGCAAGCCCACACTCAGCCAGAATCCTAGTCACTCGCCTGGGTTTTCAGCACCTATGTAGGACAAAGAAGAATCTTTGACCATAGGAAGTCTGGTTATCAAAGAGTCAGTGGAAAACCTTGTATGGAAGGGCACTCCTCACCCTAGAGATGTAGAACAAGCAAGGCTGGTAAAGTTCAGGAGGGCAGGTGGATGGAGGAAGAAGAAGACAAGGGCCAATGGCAACATTCCAAAGGCTCCAACACCTGCGGCCAAAAATGGACGGGTGGTAGTGGATCTTTACTGTTAGCGTGCCTGGATTTAGAATCACCCGGGGGAAGCACCTTGCATTGCGCCTTAGGACTTTTCCAGAGAGGCTTAACTGAGAGGAAAGACCATGCTGAACATGGGCCCCACGGCCTAAGCCAGCTGAGTAAAACGGAAGAAGAGAACGGAGTGCCAGAATCCATCTTTCTCCGCTGTCTGACTTCCTGGTTCTCCCCAGGTTTGCTGCCTGACTTACAACGTGGTGCCCTCCACCACCGCGCCCCCCACACACACCAGACCACATCTCCTGACTCCGAGGGACACCTCCCAGAAGATTGTCTCAATCATGCTGGTCTCTTAGTAAGTGGATTCATCAGCCCCAGCTGACCAGAAACTACAGACTCAACAAAGTTCAAACAGCCCAGAGAGAGTCTCCACTTCCCTCCGAAAACTCACAAGCCAGGCCTCCATCGACCATGTTTCCCTCAACACTCTAATTACCCAGCTCTCACAGTAAGGCCCACTAAGTTTTGAGCATTCAGTGGCTTTTCCAGCCTGAAATTCCAACACTTCTACAATCCTCCCCAAAAGAGCAAGACCAGGCTAGCCACAGCAGTAGCTCACTCTCCAGTACCAACTGCTGTCGTAGTTTGCTTTATTTTGCCACGATAAATATCATGACCAAAAAAAGAAAAGACAACTTGGGGAGAGAGGAAAGGGTTAATTTGGCTTTCCTGTCACTGAGTGAAGCCAGATATGATCTCAAGCAGGGGCAGGAACCACGGAAGCAAGCAGCTTACTAGCTTTTTTTTTAAATCATGGCCCATTCAGTCTGCTTTCTTACACAACCCAGCACCACCTGCCTAGGGACAGCACCGCCCACGGTGAACTGAGCCCTTCCACATCAATCATCAGTCAAGAAAATGCTCCTACAGGCTTGCCAACAGGACAGGATGGTAGAGGAAAGTCCTCAGTTAAGGTCTCTCTTCCCAGAGATGTTTAGGTTTGTGCCAAGTTGACAGAAACCAACAAGCACACTGACTAGGCCAGTGACCAGCCACCTCATGAGACTACCCATTAGGACCCTCTCACGGCCGTGAGGGGCTGTTAGCACCCTCCCCGTTGAACTGCTACTTGCCAGGTCTGACCACAGCAGTGAGAACAGAAACTAATGCATACGGTAGTGTGACATTCAAACTTCCATCGGCCCCGAATAGAACTGAGATGGAGAAAGGGAGATGAGATCTAATGGGAGAGGAAGAGAAGAGAAGCAGGGAGGAGAGGGGTCTGGGGACAGCATGGGGCCACACCCTGCCCAAGGAAAGTGGCAGGTCTCTGGGGAGCAGCAAATGCAGAACGGCAGCTCCCTCCATCCTGCCCGGGTTTGGCCAAAGATGAACCTCCCAGAATTCCCTCAAGTGCTTGCCAAGCGCTTCCAATTCTTGGTCATCATCTCAGACTCGCTCTCTTAGAATGCGCACCATGATTCCCCAGAACTTGACACCTCAAAGCTTCCTGTGAGGCTCCAGAGGACCCTACACCCATTCTCGGAAGGAGGCCATGTGCCATGAGGGGGAAGAAATACTAGCTGGACCCTATTTAATAAATGACTTCTCTTCGTGGTGGGCTCCACTCACTTGAACTTAGAACAAGGCTCCAGGGACCAGCGGACATTCTGGGAAATATGCCTGATGGAGAGGAGGGAAGGGGGCAGTGGGGTGACAAGGGCAGGAGGAACGGTGAGCATTACACAGACTCATTTATACAGAGCATGAGGACCCAGGAGTGACTTCACCTCAAAGTGGGGATAGTGGACACGAGTGATCCTGGGCTCCACAGCATCCCTCCTAGGAGTACCCAGGTGCAGAGCTGGGACGACGGACGCTGCCTAGATCTCACTCTCTTCCAGGATCTCCTCCACGGTGTTGGCCAGGGTGAAGTCCCCGTCACTGCTCTCAGACAGGCTGATTCCCCTGGGCCAAGTTCCACGGCCCCGGTGGGGCTGTGCCCCCAGATCCCCCAGGGTCCCAGAGGCCGATCGAGAGCTGCGTGCTGAGGACCGCAGCTTCCGGAGTGTCTCGGCACTGGCACCGTCTCCCTCCGACAGCTTCTTGGAACATTTCCCCAGGAACCGGAAGTTCTTCCCCAGGACACAGGCTCTGCAGCCCCAGTGCCGTGCTAATAAGAAGCGGCCCCAGGACTTGCGCAGTTCCGCCTTCACCTGTCAGGTGAAACAAAGATGGGGTCACCATCTTGGAGTCACTGCTCACATGTCCATTCAGCAACGTATCTACTGAGTGCCTACTGGGGGCTGCCTTGGGGAGATTTACCCTTAAGATGGTGACGCAGAACAAAGACAAGCAAGACAAGGGAGCACATCTAGCGCGGTGTGGTAAGGGCTGTTAAATGAACATTTTGATGGGAGACTGGAAGCTTTAGATATGGTGTTGAAGACGGGACTTTGCATAGCGGTGCTTCAGCTGAAACCTGCCTGGCAGATAAGGAGCTCTGGTGTGGAGACACAGAAACAGCAGCGAGCACAGCAGGGTTTGTTTGCTGCTGAGAGGGTTGTGTTCTGCTGGAGGAGACAGCCCCTGGAGCGGAGGATGGAGAAGATGAAAGGGGCCTGGAAAGCACTGGCTCCTAAAAACACCATCCTAGCCTCTGCCTCTGGCCCTTTCCCCAGGTGCTATACTTTGGATAAGGCTCTTGCATTGAAGGCTTTGATCTTCCGCCCTTGTACTTTGGGAAGGTGCTGGGACCTTTAAGATGTGAGGCCTAACTGAGGGAAGTTAGTTCACTGGGGAGGGTCTATACCTGAAGAGGATATTGGATACGAGTGCTCCCATGCTCTCTGTCTCTCTCTCTCTCTGTCTTTCTGTCTCTGTCTCTCTCTTTCATCCCTTCCTTCTCTCCTTTCCTCCCTCATTCACAAGGTGAGCACCACATTTCACCAGGCATCCCTATCATTGTGAATTGTCTGACCACAGATCTAAAGGCAAGATGGTCAGGCAACCGACCATTGGCTGAAACCTCTGAACCTGTGAGCCAAATAAACCTCTCTTTCTTTGTACATTGATTATCCTGGATGTTTGTAAACAGGAAACAGAATACAATAAAAACTATTTTTCAGTGTAAAAAGCATTGCTCCCGGTGTTCAGTGTTTATTCTGTGCTGAGGGCATCACTGAGAACAGGGCCAGCTGTTATTCACACTTTACAGATGAGAATATTGAAGCTAAATGACTAACCCACAAAGCTCCTAAGTGGTCAGTCAATGTTTGGGTGCAGACTTTTAGATCCTAAAGTCCATGCTCGTCTCATCCATCACATTTTAGTCCTACCATGTTGCCAACAGACCAAGAGCTGGGTTCTGAGAGTCTCACACCATTCCTGACATCTTTTCCCATGAGTCTAATCTGCTCCCTATTCTCTCTCTAAAGGTTGCAAATACTTGTCCCAATACGTGCCCTAGGGAGCGTAGAAGCATCGTCTCCACCTCACCGGAAGCTGGGCTGGCAGCATTGAGAACATACCTCTCCATTGGCAAAGCCGTACTGCAAGGCCACCAGAAATCCCTGGAACAACAGGAAAATAGAGTGTGAACTCCTGCTCGGTAGAGGACGTGTCTGTGGATCCCCAAAAAGAGGTGTTCTAATGCAGTGCCTACATAGAGCAGAGTTAGTCATGCTGGCTGGTGTCTCCTCTTACCCAGGCAGCCTCCTGGGTGCTAGTGGGTACAGTTAAGTCCATTAGAGCTGACCTCCCAAGACACTGTGTCAACCACTCAATGGGACAAATGCAGGGAAGGCTGTGGTCCCATTTACTTTTCCGTGGTGGTTACTGACTAACTCATTTGGGCTTTCTCTTCTTTTCCTTGCTATGGGTCTCACAATATAGCACTAGCTTGTCTCAAAATTGCAGAGATCTGATTGCCTCTGCCTCCCAAGTGCTGCCAATTTGTATTCTTTCCCCGAGCCTATGACACAACTGTCAGTCATGAGGTTCTCATGTTTTAGGATGGCCATCACCATAATAATTGGCCCAAACAGGCTCTGTGACAGGAGCAAGGCCAGTGAGAGCCCTTTTCAATGGAAAGGAGAGTATACTGTACTCTCTCCCCCATGTCCATCATAATAATTATAACCCTGGGCAGTCTAAGCATGGAGATGGCTGCTGGCACCTTCCCATGTCACAGAGAGAGCCTATCTGGGCATGAAGCCAACAAGAGAGACCAGTGATGGTAGGAGACAGATGGCTGTGGATTGTTCGTGGACTGCATCCAGCTATGGCCGGTTCCGAAATTTTCACTTACGCGCCTTAGTAAACACCCTTAGCTCTTGTCTAGCTATTCTCTTTGAAATGACAGATTGTTTCCCACCAGTGGTTTCTCATCTCACTTAGCACAAAGTAAACAAAGCAAGCGTGGAAGGTCTGAGGTGATCTGTGCTCTGGACTTCTGTGGTGCTGACTTCATCCCGTGCCCCGTTTTCTCTCAGCCACTACATTCCAGCCACCTTGGTGACCCTAAGCCAGAATGTCCAGAGGAAGACTGTCAGACCCTCAGCCACAGGACACAGACACACACGTGACAATAAATCCTCATTGCTTTGGCCACCAACACACAATAGACTCTTAACATATAGACTTGAAACGCTGGGACTTAGAAGTTTTTTTCCTGATGACCCTGACTGCATTATTGTAGAGTATGTATTGTTGTGTGTGTTTGAACATGTGTTCAGGTATCTGTAGAGACCAGAACAGCTGAATTATAGGCTGTCCTGAGACATGTGACGTGGGTGTTGGGAAACAAACTCCAGTCACAAGGACAGCTAACACCCTTAACTGTTGCCCCATCTCTTCTGCTCCCATATTGTTATTTCAAAAATTGGTCCGCACCTCGGAAATTTTCTGATTTCACAGTAAAACATAATCATGGTCATAGAAACAAAGGTTTCCTCTCCATGTAATAATGGTCACTTATCAATTAATGCTCAAACTGTCTTGCAGAATATGTCCCAGGCAAAGGTGTTTGTGGTCCGAACCTCCGTTTATGTTCAGATTCACTTAGCTTGAAAGCAGCGCATTCCAGTTCACTGTGCACAGAGGTCACTGTCAATCTGGAAAAACATGACTTTTCCATCATTCTTGAAAAGCTAACTGACACCTGGACCGATGCCATTCAGTATGGCCGGGGCCTAAATGAAAGTGTGGACACCACTCGGGCACACCGTGGCTCAATTATTCCTCGTGCCCCTTCGCACTTTCTGTTTCCTGTGATGTTCTTTCCAAAAATTTCTATATAATTTGACTTCTTAAAATTCAGATATTAGCTCAAAACTCACATCCAAGAGGTCTTTGCAGAGTGTCCAACCTTAAGCACTTACAGTGTGATTCATTCATTTGACTATTGTCAGCCCTTCTTACCACTCACAGTGAGAGCAGAATCTATACCTCAACTTTACTACCAGATCCCGAGCACCTAAAACTATGTGGCACATAACAGACATGCTTTACCTATTTATTGAATGAATGAATGAATGAATGAATGAATGAATGAGTTGGGCTTCTGTCACTTGGAATAAAGGGTTTTGCCATGTACAATGTCAACCTACTTCTAAACTGTGATGACACGCCTTATTTTCTATTCTTTTCATAGCAATTTAGAATAGATGTCTTGGCTTTTCCTAACTGATGTGAAGGTCTGTGGAGTCTGCGCTGTGTGTCTAACATATTGGAAATGATATGTGTGGGCCTTGAGCACTTGAGAGTTTAAAGGAAGATTCTCAAAATGCCAGACCCTACAAGGAAAGGTCACATCTCCAACTGAAGGGTCACAATAACAGGCTGACTCTATAACTTATCTCTCTCTCTCTTTCTCTCGCTCTCTCTCTCTCTCTACCTGCCTATCAGTCTATCTATCTAACTATCTATCTATCATCTATCTATCTATCTATCTATCTATCTATCTATCTATCTATCTATCTATCTATCTGGGACATGGTCTCACAGTATAGCTCAGCCTGGTCCAAACTCTTACCTCAGTATCCCACATCCTGATCTTTCACAGGTATGCACCACTATGCCCAGCTTTCCTGTATGTTTTGACACTAATGAAATACAGCACCAGGAGGTCTTCTTTATATTCACCTCTGCCAACAAGTCCCTTCTGAACAGTGCTGGGAGCCTCCCAGCTCAGATTCTCCCATCAAATGTGGGGTTTCCCTTTTCTTGTGCACCTGGAGAGTCCACAGCCATGCTGCTGAGCGGAGGCTTGGTAGTGCAGTTCATCCTTTCCACACATGCAATTCAATCAGAGGTTCACAGCTTGCTGTGGTGTAAGAAGAAGCAGCTTTTGGTGTGCCAGAATCATCACAAGGCTGGCTAAAACAGGATTCAAATGACAGGCGTGTCTTCACTTCACTGGTTTGGGAACATCCTGCAGTCTGGCTCCTGCTCCAGATAAAGCAAGTGTGAAGGGGGAAGGTCCACAAAACACATGGCTCTCACTTCACGTGTCCCCAACATGTGGCCATCTCTCCAAAGACCTGATGATAGCAGGAGGCTGATGGCTACGCAGAAAACCTTTGAAGAGTGGAGGGGACTCCAAGGCAACGAGGGAAGGAAGCTGGCAGACCAAGCCTGCTCTCATTGATTCCTTTCATAGTCACCAGGAAAAGGACAAAGAAGGCACCAAACATGTCTCTCCTCATCTGCCGATCCCCACACTCACATCTGCTGGGTGAGACATGGGGAGCCTGTGACTACAGCCAAGCACTTTCTGTCTCCACCCTGGTTCAGAGCACGCTGTGTCTATGAATCCTCACATTCCTTGGTGGCACAAGCAGGCGAGCAGAGCTTCTGCTGGTGGCTGGGCACCGTGGCGGCTCCTCTCCAAAGAGAACTCTGGTGTTTCTCCTCATTATACAGGCTAAGGCTGTTTGTTCCTCATACTAAAACCTGAATCTCCCTTTCCCTCCTGAGTCCAAGATGACCCCGTGACTGTTTACCAGCCTAATGTGGCAGAAGCATAGATCTAATTAGGTATTTACTTCTGAGCATCTGCCTTCAGGGGATGGAAATTTCTATTTGCTCCCTCTTGGAACATTTGCTCTTGGGATGCTCCAAGAATCCAGCTGTTACATTGTGAGATGCCTAAGATACATGGAGAAAAATGAAGCTCGCTCATCAACAGCCCTAGCTGAGCTCCTGGCGGACAGGCCACATCAATGTGCATAACCTGTTGAGGGTGGTCCAGCCTGATGAACCTTCAGTTGTTTGCAGGTCCAGCCAAAATTACATGTTTCAAAAAGACAGCACATGCAAAGCCTGGAGAACCCAAACCTAGTGATTACTGCTTTAAGCCACGAAGTTTGTATGTGAATGTACATGAATGGTCAGAGCATCCCCCAGGAGTCTGGCAAGAGAAGGTTCCTCCTTAGAAATGAGGTCCCATGGTCTCTACACAAGTGTCTGGTCCTCAGCTTCCTTGCCTGGTGTGTGTAGTATCAGGTGATTTGGGGCTTACGCTAACCAGTATGGCAAAAGGCCACCAATCAGATGGAGGATTTGCTTTTGTTTTGTTTTTCTCTTTTGAGATTACCATTTGCAGAAGATTAGAGCAAGCAACACAGCAAAGTCAAATTACTCACTCTCAGCTTTTGAAATTCCCCCAAAAGATTGAAATAAATTAAACATGTTTCAATGATGAAGGGAGAAAATACTGTTACCAGCGGGTCTGATGTCTCAGGTTAAAGCCACGAAGAATTTAGGGGAAGAAGGCACTGCTCAGTCTCTGTGCCCTGTCGGGGCTCTGCCTCCTGAGTCACTGGTGTGAATGAAGTGGGCAGAGCATGTTTTCTCTGCATCTCAGTGCCTCACCCCTCCAACGGCAGAGGCAGAGGCCGGAAGACTGTGGTATGGCGAACTTGGTGTCCCCTGGTTACAGTCTTTCCAGGGTGCCCATGATGCCCACCATATACTATGTGACACGCTGGGTGTGACATGGTAGGCCCGGACACTCTCTGTGCCTCAGCTTTTGTCTTTCAGGTGGGGGTGATACTCCTTCTCCACAAGGGCATCATGAGGCCAAAGGTGTGTCAAACCCACTTTCCAGTGTGCGAGTTCACCCCCTGATGGTGTTTTTTCGACAGTGTACAATGTAGTAATAATTATGTTAACAGTTATATGAACATTCCAGGCCTTACAGCATGCATCCTGACTTGTCACAGTTTGTGTCGTATTAATAGTAACTTCACTTCAGTAAAGCATAGACATTTTTTTCAATATATCCCCATTCGTTCACTACTCTTTTGTGATATTTTTGTGATGCCTATATGATCGTTTTCTGTTATTAGCTCATTAACTTAATCATTACTGCATTGTACAGTCATCTTGTGTCTTCTCCATTAGTTAAGAAAAAAAAATGTACCATGTTGTCTTTATTTAACTCTATATTGACCTTTGGCAGTGTTTTAACTTCTTGTGAATTTGGGTTACTCTACAGTGTCTTCTCCCTTCAGGCCTTCCTTTGAAACCCCTTGTACGACTGTCAGCAAATTCTCATCACTCTTCGTCTACCTGAGGATATATGTTACCTTTATCTTGAGATGGTTTAGCTCGCCATGAAGCTTTTGATTGACATCTTTTTACTTACCCTATCTGCACCCTGCTACACCTCTGCCTTCCTGCTTGCCTGGCCGGCTCCTGTTCTGTAAAGAGTTGCTATTCTTTTGCTATATTAAAGATTATCTCTTGCTTCTGAAAGAAACCTTGATATCCTACCCAGGCTTGCCTTGAGTCTGTGATCCTTCTGCCTCATACAAAACCAGCTGTCTACCAACTGAGCTACATTCCAGAGCCCGTGGCTCTCTGGGGAGAAACTTTTGCAGAGTTCATTCACCTTCATTCCAGAAGCCCCACTTGATGTCAACATCAAGTGGTTAATTTGAAATTGAAGTTGGTTCATTTTATATTATTATTATTATTTAGCCTTGGCTGTCCTGGAAGTCACTCTGTAGACCAGGCTGGCCAAGAACTCTT
The DNA here is from genome assembly GCA_028658305.1 of Pachyuromys duprasi. Taxonomy (NCBI): domain Eukaryota; kingdom Metazoa; phylum Chordata; class Mammalia; order Rodentia; family Muridae; genus Pachyuromys; species Pachyuromys duprasi. The sequence continues at coordinate 52,900,048 of CM053757.1, forward strand.
AGAGACCCACCTGCCTCTGCCTCCTGAGTGCTGGGATTAAGGGCATGTGCCACTGTCCAGTGAAGTTGATTAATTCTGAGACTGCTACTAAGGGGGACTGTGGCTATGCCTACATGCATACCTGAGCTCTGTCCCCTCAGTGGCCTCTGTGCTCTCTGCACCTGTATCCCTCTTCAGTCTCACCCTCCTTCATTCTAGCCCAGGACACGGGCTTGCTTTAAAATGCAGACTACAGTACAATTATCAAGATGTCAGCTCTGGGCCTGGGCACTTAATGCCCAGCAGTTCCTGTTCACACCATGCTCTTGGGAGGCCTGAGCTGCCACATAAAAGGGCAGTCACTCCATGGAGAGACCCCCAAGGCAAGAACACATGGGAACAAGAGACCTCAGACCAAATGGAAGAAAGGAACATAGTTGATAGTAAAACATGAGGCCCTAGGAATTCAACCCAAATGAAGCCAGAACCAGCTCAGGCTGTTCCAGGTGTGTAAAGAAGACACAGGGCCCCAGCAGGCTTCAGCAGGCCAGTGCTTAACCATCCCTCCATGTCCTATCCCAATGCCTGACTTTGAAAGTCATGAGAAGGAGTAAGATTGAGGGCCACACTAAGCTGATGTTTCACAGAGAGTCAGCAACGGTTAACCAAAGCATCCAGGTAACCAAAGCTGAAATCCTGTTTCTCCTTCTGGTGCACACATATCTGTCTGGAGTAAGAGCCTCCTGATCTGGACTCTCCCTACTCTACCCTAGCGGTATGGTGTGCTGTGTGCATGTCACAGGACACACAGAAGAGGTTCACTTTGTAAGATGCTCTGCAGACGGCACAGCAAAAAATAGACCCTTAATAAAAGGCTTCATGGTGACACTCAGTTAATACGATCATGAGTCACACAACCTATAACAGTCCAGGAACAAGACCGGTTTTCCCTTCTGAGTCACCGAATCACGCTGGCAGGATCCAGGCAGCACTTCTCCAACCATACATCCTACTAATGTCATGGTCCTCACCAACAAAGCCTGCCTGTGCTGAAAAACTGTCAGTCCCCACCTCTGCTCAGTTGTCTGTGTGGGCCCTCTTTATTTTCCTTCTCTGAACCAAGGCATCAGTCAGAATACTTACGTGGAAGGAGCTCAATGTCAGCTGGATGAAGAGTCGAATAAGCTTTGAAAATCCTTGAACTTGGTCATCGGTGATGAAAGAAAAGAGGATCTCATGAACCCCCAACAAAGGAATGAGGAGGAGTGTTGACCTTGCCAATCTGCAGGAGACACCGAGTAGCAGTGGTGAGAGCCTGGCTGGAACTAGGCCACATGTCCTGTCCTGCTGTGCACATCTGGACTGTAAATCGCTCACTCGCTCTTGGTTTATTCTTTGTGACCTTGCTCACTCTTGTATCCCTGTACATGGCAGATACTCCGGGAACATTTATGGAGTGAGTGAGGAATCATCCCCTGTGGGATATAATGTCTGCCGACGTTGATGTCTGATGGAACTCCACTTCTATGGAACACCCTTAGATACCACCCAGGTTTTACGAGTCTCCTAGTACATGGCTAGCAGGTCCCGATACTGCTTTCTCTCCCCCAGAAATTCAGTACACCCAATGTCAACCTCAGATGGAAAAGAAAATTAAGTCACCCAGGACCACACAGACGCCAAGGAGCCATCCTGGGAGTGGGGCCTGCCCTCAGCTGCCCCTCAATCCTGTGACTGTGAGAGCTGCAGGAAATGAGCCTCCTCATACGGTACACTAAAGGACATGGCGTGGAGGTTGGTGGTTTACAATCTACACACAAAAAAGACAAACATTCTTTTGTACCACCCAGGAGCAAAGTGCACAGCTGGGACCCAATTGCTCCAAACCGGTGAATTCCAAGCACTGCCGACTGTAAAAATTCCTTTCAAGGCTTTTAAGATACATACAGTGGGTCCTCCAAATGCATAGGGGCCCAACCAACTAGAGATCGGTTGCCACAATTTCTTCAGTTGTGCCCATATAGAACCTGCACAGATTTCTTTCCTTATCATTTATTCCTAGTCATTGCAACACTGCAGCTGTTTACACCACATTCACACTGCTGTGTGTACTAGACACAATCCAGAGACGGTTGAAAGTACATGACAGGGGAGAAAGGACAGATCAGGAGTTGAGAATGCTTGCTCTTCTTCCAGAGGACCCCAGTTCTGTTCCCAGCAGCCACATGAGATAGCTCACAGCTACCCTGAACTCCAGCTCTGGGGAAGCTGAAGCCTTCTTCCAGCTTCCATGAGCTTCTGCACACACCTGACATGCACCCATATAGGTGCATACATACATACAAATAAATTTGAAAAAATAAACTATATGGATTTTGGAATGGGTCTCCCATGTCCATCAAAGGACATCTTTCTAGGTTCCTGTGTGAACAACCCTGAGACCAAACTTCAAGAGGCTGTCCCCTGAGAGTGAAACATTTCACAGAACTCCACAGGGGACTCTGAGGAGTGGTGGAGACTGGGAACAACTTCACTTCACCACTGATCTGCCTCTTGATTTGACATTAACAGAATTAGCAATGGTGACTCATATTCAGTAAAAAAGCTAAGCTGGTATCTAATCCACATTGGAGAAAAACACAGCTTAATTGTAATGTGCTTTTAAAGCAGGTACTTATAGAGCCAGAGTAGGAGGAGGCCCCACCCCCAACACACACACACACACACACACACACACACACACACACACACTCGAGGTAAAGATATTCCAGAAAGCTAAACTTTATCCTGTGTCTGAGACACATTCAAATGCACAATCATCCATGCAGCAAAACATCTGGCTTCTTTACAGCCTTCACAGAAGAGGGCTCAACTTGCCCTGGGGAGAGGTGAGTGACAGAGCCTAGCTATGTGCTTCTATGTGCTTCTCCTAAGGGAGTGCAGATCTGCTTCTGCCCCTGCCCCCGCCCACACTTAGGAAAGAACATTTCTAGGGAGATTTTTTTTTCCTTTTCCTTTTTTGATTGCTGAGGATTGAGACTCAGGCTTCACGTGTGCTGAGTACATGCTCTACCACCAAGCTAGAAGCCCTGCCCCTAAGGACTATTTTGTGGATGTGAATGTTCAGGAACGTTCTTGGATCCCTTTGGCTCAAAAGCTGCATGAAGAGCACAGGTTGGGATTTGACCTGAAGGCTACGTTTTCTTAGGACACAGAGTCATTTTTACTGTAGGAGACATCTTTAAGAATGAGGGGTAAGCAAGAGTGCTCAAATTTTAATCATTTGAAGGCTGGAGCATCTTGACGGCAAGACCCCCAAACCCCTGCTTGACAATTGGCCTGAGCTGGCTGGCGATTCTCCCTTTAGACCATGGGTAAGGGAGAGCCCGTGATCTCCAGCCTCCACAGGGCCTGTGCTGACTGGAGCCTGAACTGGTGGCCCCTGCTAGGGGTTATCTGGATTAATAACAAATTACCACACTGATGAGCAGGCCCATATCTCACCAGCAACTGATTCTTGGGCCATATTATGGCACTTATGGGGTTTTATTTTTTTTAATTGTGTATGTGTGTGTGTGAATGAGGGTATGCATGTGAATGCAGGTGTCCATGGAGGCCAGAAGCATCTGCTGTCCCATTTCCAGGTGGGTATGCACCATAGGACATGGGTTCTGGTTACCAAACTCAGGTCCTCTGCAGGTATAATGTGCACCCTTAAACTCCAAGCCATCTCTCTGGACCCAGTGATGGCTTTGTTTGTTTATTTGTTTGCTTGCTTGCTTATTTACTCTTGGTTTTTCAAGGGAGGGTTTCTCTGTGTAGCCTTGGATGTCCTGGGCTTGCTTTGTTAGACCACCACAGAGATCTGCCTGCCTCTGCCTACCTGAGTGCTGGGATTCCAGGCACATGCCACTGCACCCGGCCAATTATGGGTTTTTAAAGTACACGTTGACTCTGGATTGATGCTAGTTCTACAGAATGGCACCTAAGAGCGTACAGAGGCCTTCCACATATCCCTCCTTCCATTTCCCTAGTGTCCACAGATAGTGTGGCAAAACTCTTATCTGTCAATACCAGGAAGCCGGCATTGGAGCCAGACTAGTAATACACACCAGACATTGCCGGATTTTACCTGCTTTCCATTTCACCCTGTCCTCATCCCAGAATCCACATGGCAAACATCATGGATCTAATGGCATACTGAGGCGCTTTTGGCACTCCACCCCTCTGGGTTTGCAGGCTAGAACTCCCCACTACTCACGCCCTTCTAATGTCTCCTTAGACAAAAGTACAATCTGTGTCCCAGCCCAGACGAAAGCCATAAATAGTCACAGACGTTTAGTCTTATGGACTGTGTCTATGCTGCTTCTTCATCCAGAGCCAGCGGTTTATTTAAACGGTACAGTTTGTTGCAGCCATTCAAGTATTCAACAAATATTTATTAAGCATCTTCTCTGGGTATGTGAGCTGGTAGAGAGGGGAGTTAAGAGCTCAAACCAAGGGCAACAGATACAGGGACAGTGCCAGGGTATGGGCTCGAAGAGCAATATCACCAACCATTCAGTGTGACCTTGGGCAAATTCTTCAACCTCTTTGTCCATTAGTTTCCTCATTTATAGAAAGAAAGTTGTAAGAAAAATGGCGGGGTCCTCATGAGGATTAGGCACATAATGCAGAGTATCTGTGTGTGCAGGTGTGGGTGTGGGTGCATGGGCGCCCACATATCCATGTCTGGTGTTTTCCTCAATCGCTTTCCATCTTATTTGTTGAGACCTAGTCTCTCACTGAGTCTGGAGCTCATCAGGTCAGCTAGACTGGCTGGCCAGTGACCCCTGAAGACCCTACTATGTCTACCTCCCCAGCACTGGACTCACAGAGGCCCAGCAATTTACACTTGGGGTCTCATGCTTTGTAAAGCAAGCACTTTACTGACTCAACAAAACCCCAGACCCTTTCACTTAAATTTTGATTAAAGGGTTTCATGTAGTTGTCCGGGATGTACTCTGTAGCTGAGGACAGCCTTGAACTTGCAATCTTTCTGCCTCAGCCTCCCTAGGAGTTAGGACCACAGGCCTGTGTCACCAGGCTCAGTTGACATCGTTTTAAAAGAGCTCCTGCCTTTAAATAGCCATGTCATCACTGTGACAGACATTTGTGACAAAGGAGAGAGACTTGTTTGGGCTCACAGTTTTAGAGACTTAATCCATGCTCACCTGACCACCTTTACGGGGGTGGGGACATCACAGCATGGTGGGGAGCATGTGGCTCATTAAGCTGCACATCTCATTGTGGGTGACAGGCAAAGAGAAAGAGGAAGAGGCCAGCCGCCCCCCCAAATATCTCCTTCCAGGGACCAATTTCTTTATACTAGGCTCCACCTCCTAAAGTTCTACACCCTGTCCCCAGAAGTGCCACAGGCTGGAGATCAAACCTTCAACACATCCACTGTTAAGGGACACTTAAGACCCTGGCAGAGCAGGTACTATAGCTCTGATGACTTGTCAATTTAACTTCCATATTTGTGATGTCACTGGTCTGTTGCTGATGGGGCTCAGATATGACACTCAAATGTGATACTTGATGGGCTGAGGGAAACAAGCTGAAGAGATTTAATGATAGTGCACACCTCCTTCTCCTGTAGCAGTTCATGCAGCATAGGAAGGATTTTCCAAGCTTTCCCTCAAGCATGTCTAAGACCCTCCTTGAAAAGGTTCCTTCCCTTTTCCCACAGGAAAGAGCACCCTTATTATTGAAGATGTCGGCCTGCAGGGAAGCATCTGAACTCACAGGCCCTGCTACATCCCCCAGTCTATTACCATCACACCACGCCTCATTTGTCCATACTTTATCTCCCCCTGACTGTCCATATTTTATCAAACCTAGCATAAAAAATACATATTTGATCACTTGTGTGTGTGTGTCTTCATTGCTTCAGGAAGGCTCCCATGACACTCTACACTCAAAACTTCCACATTTGCATGTCTTTCTTTCTGTCATTATCTAATCCACACAATTTTCAGACCCAAGCCAAGGTCTCTGTGAGTCAAAGTAGAATCTTTCTGCCTTTGTGCTGTCCCCCAGAAACTCCCTTCAGAAAACAGAATGGCCCCACCCTTCTCCCCTGCAGATTCATGTGAGCTCAGGCTGCACTCATCACATGGAGAGTAAAGCCATTCATAAAGGAAAAGAGAGCTGTCTCCCTGCTGGGAGCGACAGAGAATGGTGAAGTGGGAGGGGCTGAGGGGCTGTTAGCCTCCGGTGCTTGCCCTTCATTCTTGCCTCGATTTACCCTCTCCAAGTCAGATAGTAGAGCCATTTACCCTCTCCTCTACCTGAGGGTGGAGGCCCACGGGGAGAGCTAGGAAGACAAAGAGTCAGAAACTTGTTTCTTGGGTGAGTTCTATGTGTGTTTAATTTAAACCTTCCTAAAATAGACTCCTGGAGAGGGGCCAGAGCTTGAGCATTACATTCTGAAAGTTCTCAAACTCTGAGCACCGGAGGCAGCCTCTTGTCCCCTGGACTACAGATGACATGTGCTGGCACCATAGCCCTGTCTTTACCCCACTGAAAAATTAACATGGACAGGGCATGAAAGAGGGCAATGTGAGACAGGCATGATGATGCCCACTGATGCGGCAGCTAGCATGGCTTCCCAAGAGCAAAATGACTGAACAAGGGTTCTCCAGCCCAGAGAGCATGGCTGTGTCTTCAGGGACAAGTCCCACACTCTACAAACTGGTAGGAGCATGCTAATCTACTGGGCTATGCTCTCCCTGGGAAAAGAGGGAGTCAGTAGAAAAGGCATGGACAACCAGAATGTCAGAGAAAGGCACCGAACGGATATATATTCACAATGTATCCCACCCGATTCTGTGGAAGCTAGCTGGAGAAGTGAACCACCTACTCAGCAAGTCGCTGGGGGTAGGAGCTGGGGGTGGGGTCTTGGACACCTGCCCACGCCACTACTCTGCTCTGGAAGAGAGCTCACCAAGCACTATTCCAGTGACAACTGGACTTGTGTGTCTTCTGTTGAGACCAGAAAACGTTATGAAGCACATGATGACTTAGAGAAGAATACCCTACGTCTGCCTTCCACAGGCTTCAAAAATGCACACAGCCTAGCTAACTGCCCAAGGTGATGGCTCTCCCCCTGGGAAGCCTTTGGGTAGATTCACACCAACGTTCTTCTTCTCAAGCATTTTCCTTCAACAAGAGTGGGAAGAGGAAAAGGCAAACTCCGGACTGCACATGTCAGCTAAAGTTCTTGTTTCTCCCCATTCATTTTGATCAGTGCCTAGCCACATGATATTCCCCAGTGTCTTCACCTACCTTTCCCTACATTAGTGTCACTCCCTGGCTGTACAGAAACATATTTACCATGATTGAGAAGGAAGCTTATGTGTTAGTCACTGGAACGTTTGGTCAGTGGTCCTCTACTCTGGCATCTATTCAAATCCCCTGGGGAAGCCTCTAAGAAGCCTACATAGTAAGACTCTATCCCACACTTCCTGAGTGGACCACCCAGTAGCAGGGTCCACAAGGCTATATTCAAGCCATCTCTCAGCAGACACTCACAGTAGCTAAGCCAGGCAACTATTAGGAATCACAGATTGTCTAGAGCATGGAGAAGGTCCCTGGGAAGCATGCTGGACTTTGGATGGGAACAAAGCCATAGACGTCAGCCTTTGGGCCTCATGGCCTGTGTGCTGGCTAGTTTTATTTGCAACTTGACACAAGTCAGAATCATTTGGAAAGAAGAAACCTCAACTGAGAATTCACCCCTACCAGACTGTCCCATGGGCAAGGCATCATTTTTTGCTTGACGATTAATGTGGGAGGGCTCATCTCACTGTGGGAGGTGCTGCTGCTGAGATGGTGGTTCTGGCTGCTGTGGCAGAGAGCAAACTGAGCAAGCCGTGAGGAATAAGGCAGTGAGGAGCCTCCTCCATGGCCTCTGCATCAGTTCCTGCCTCCAGATTCCTGCCTTGAGTTTCTACGCCCCATGCCCTGACTTTCCCAGAGGATGGATTATAGCTGTAAAATGAAATAAACCCTTTCTCCCAAGTTGCTTTGGCCATGGTGTTTTATCATAGCAGTGGAATCCCTAGCTAAGACGGGTCTCATCTGCTCTACTTCTGTCTCCTAGAAGCCTTTGCCCCTGTGCAGTTTCTGGAAGTACCCCCGGCGGTCTGAGCGCTTGCTTACCGAGGGGTGGCACTCCCTGAGTAGACTCTGGCAGCCCCTCGGGTCCTTGGAGTTCTACCCTGAGAACAGTGGTGTGAGGAGCCTGAGCCTTGGGAATGGGGCCAAAGAGGCCGCCTGGCCACTTGGAGTCTGGACTAGAGGCGCCAGGAGAGATAGCATGACTCCCTGGGGCCCAGATCAGGCCAGTTCCCCAAGGCTAAGGGTTTCTGCCAAATGTGTGGCTGAAAGCCCTAAGCAGTGATTACAGTGCAGACGTGTATGCTCCTTCCCGAATCGGGTGGACTTACTCTTCTAGATCTGTTGGAGTTAGAGTCTCGGGAAGATGGGTTAGGGTCTAGGTCTAGAGCAAACGCTACCCTCCATATCTGATTCGATTGACTGCCCTGAAACAACGTGTTTCAGCTGCCGCAGTTCATGGGAGATAGGTTGGCTACAGCACCCCCATTTTACACACCATGAAACAGGCCTCAGGGGCCAAGCTTGTTTAAAGGTCAGTGAGGGAGCTGAGGTGTGGCCAGCCCCCTCCCTCCTGTCTGTTCCATATCAATGTCTCAGTCATTGCTGAAGTACCATACTCTCTCCTAAAGTATGGTATGGGGCCCACGTCACACTAGCCTTTTGTTCAAGCTCACTGAAAGCATTCAGTGAAAGTTTGCTTAGTTAATTGGGGGGGGCGGGGGTGTAATCTACGTTTTCATCACCAAAGCCCATCTTAGAAAGAGTGAAGGGCATGGCCGGAGCTGTCTCCACTCACACCCTCTGCTTGTGGCCTGCCCTCTGGACTAAAATCCCTTTTGGTTTTCTTTAGATGAGTTTACCTGTGACGCTGGAAGAATAACTAGAAGTAGAGATATAGGCCTTGCCTGCGCTCTTTCCTTGTCTAGTCATCCTTTCGCAGCACTCACTAGAAGCCTGTCATCTGGCTTATTGTGAACAGAGGCTGTTGTCAACACAGAGACCCAAAGGTGAGCCACCACAAAGGTGAATCACAAAGAAAAGGGCCCTGTGTGACACCCGCAGTTCTGTGGACTCTAAATGCTCCTTGCCTTAAATCACCCCCACAAGGAACACAAACTGCTCTTCGCAAAAGGCTTTCTAGCTTCCTAGACCACGCTGATGGTTTGAATGAAAATGGCTCCATAGGATCATGACTGTTTGACTTCAGCTGGTGGGGTGTTTGGGAAGGATTAGGAGGTGTGGCTTGTTGGAGGGGGCGTGACCTTGGTGGAGGAGGTGTGTCATTAGGGGTTAGCTTGTAAGTTTCCAAAGCCCATGCTGTTCCCAGGGTCTGTCTGCTTCCTGCTTATAGATCAAGGTGTGGGCTCTCAGCTACTGCCACAGTGGCATGCTTCCTGCCTGATGCCATGTTTCCAGCCATGATGAATGACCAGAATTTTAACCCTCTGAAACTGTGAGCCCCAATAAACACTTTATTCTACAAGTTGCCTTGGTCCTGGTGACTTATCACAGCAATTAGAAAAGTAACTAAGACAACGGTTCATTTTCACAGTCTCCTTACAGGAGTTAATATGTCCTTGACTGCTTATCGCTTACATCATTGTCATGAGGTTAGGAGGGCTTAGTCACAGGCAAAAGTCTCACATGGATCCCAAGAAGCAACCTTTGGGAAGGGCTCCCCTCTGTCCCCTCACCTTAGGAAACAAATACATAATTCCAATCTGTGTGCTATCTTTTGAATGAAGACTGTCTTCCGTGGGTTCACTTGTTTAAATACCTAACCCCCAGCTGGTGGTGTACTTTGGGAGCCTGTAGAACCCGTTGGACATTAGACCTACCTGGCAGATGTAGGGATACAGAGGCTGGTGGTTGAGGCTGATACCCCAGCCACACTTCTGGCCCAAGAGCTCTGCTGCCTGCTCTACTGAGAAGAGATGGCAAGCATTTACCAGCATGGATGTGAGCTGCTTCCACAGCCAGGCCTTCCCAGGCGTGATGGACTATGCGCTCTTCAACCAGGAGCCAAAATAAGTCTTTCTTTCATTAAGCTGCTTTGTGTCCATGATTCGGTCCCAGGAATGAGACGAGGGAGGGATATGCTGTCCCTCCCTTCCCACGACGCGGGTAACACTAAGATCAGCCCGGGTTGCTGCTCACGGGGCTCAGCCACTCACCTGTACTTATAGTCTCTGAAGCACATCTGATGGGCTCTGAGCTTAGAGATGAGAAGCCTGAGAATTTTGAGGAAGATGAAGAAATTAACCTGGGAAACAAAAAGGGGGTGTAGGTAAGTACGAGGTGTGTGCCGCATTCTGTGGCTACCAAGGTCACTTTGTCATGGGCTCCTCGTGTGAAGAAGGGGCAAGTTGGCAGTTAGCTGGTCACACAGGAAGGGTCTAGGTATCCCTATTGTCCCAAAGACTCTTTAAACTGAACCCCCTCCCCCCTGGAGGGAACTTGGAGTATCCTTTGCGTTACCCTGCCTGGGGGAGGTCCAGCACTCAGCCATCTGGAAGACAAACAAGCATCATTAAGTAACACGTATTGATCGCTCACAACCGGGGCTTTGGGCTGAGAACTTTTCACATAACGTTTCATTTAATCTTCAAAACAACCCTCTGAAGTTGTCACTGTTAATTTTTTTGTCCCCACAAAACAATGCTGTGTTTGCAGGGGAGAGGAGAATAGCCTAACAGACAAGCTCAGCACAACTGAGAAGGTGATTATGTCCGCAGTTAACAGAGCATCCCTCACGTGAATAGAACAGTGTGCCTGCGCTTCTCACGGAGCTGCAGCCCTATTGTTGTGTGACCAGGTCTGCAGCGGGACTCACTGAGCAGTGTCTGCCCTGCACTCTCGAGCCTCTTTCCCATAACTATCACAGACTGGGCTAATCTAGACCTTCACCGAAATTCCTTGATGCTCCTTTTAACAAGGAGCCTCTGCTCTCCTTCCCTCACGCTCACCCTGTGTGTGTATTAGATGTCATGACTTTGAGCTAATGAAAAGAACAGGATAGAAGTGATGTCTCCTACTCTCTCTCTTCCTCTCCCTGCTACCTCTGTCTGGGGTTGCTCAGCCTTGAGGAAGCTAGCCACCATGCTGTGTGAGAGGAGTCCCACATGGAAGAACTAAGTCTTCCTCCCAATGGCCTGCAGTTCTCCGCAGCCGTGTGTGTGTGTGTGTGTGTGTGTGTGTGTGTGTGTGTGTCTGTGTCTGTGTCTGTGTCTGTGAACACCTTGCGGGGTGATTCTCCTCCAGAGCCCTGTCAGGCTTTTCTATGGTGTCATCTCTGTCTGATATTTTGACTCAAGAGAGAGTATGTGTCTGCTGGATGTAAAACAAACAAACAAACAAACAAACAACAACAAAAAAAAACCCTAAGTGGCTGAGTGTAGGCTACAGACGATAGTGAACGCATAGTCTGTGAGGAGACTGGAAGGCAGGGCTAACCAACAAGAGGCTTACATGGTCACATGGTTATGCTGAAGAGCTTGGGTTTTCTCATGAATGTAATGGGTAAATTCTAAATAGACATATGACCTGATCAGAATGAAACCTCTCCTTTTCAGGAAGACCGTTTTTACCAGCAGTGAGGGGGGATGGATTAGGCAAGGGTAAGTCTGGAGGAGGGGGAGCAGTTGGGAGGCAGTTTCCAAGTTCCTGGGGAAGATGATAGACAGGCGATAATGAGGAGTGACTCACGTAAAACTACTAAGGGTGAGTCAGATGAACTTTGATTCTGGTGGGATGTAACACCAAAGATGATCTGACATCTCACCCTCCACTGGGCGGTAGTGTCATTCACCCATGAGTGGGGGCAGGGCTTTCGTGATTTCAGGAGGATGGTGTGTCTAAAAGCTCCAATCATGAGAGGTGCTTTAAAGCAGATGGATGTTCATGTCTGGACCTCAGCAGAGCATGAAGCCTTTAGAGTGCTGAGAGAGGCTTTGGTAGAGGACGTCTTCTAAGACTGAGAAGGTTTAATAAGACTCCCGTGAAATGGGAGCTAGAAAGAGTAATCAGGTGACAAGTCATGGAATTAAATCTCTACAAACACTGACCTAGCACAATGCAAATGTCCCCATGTGGAAGGAAAACCCTACAGACTGAAACACGTGCTATAAAATGCAGCATATGTACCTCTTACATGCTCCACTGGCCTCAGAGAGTCAATGTTCAGTGCTGAAGAAGCTGGAGTTTCTAAAACATAAACCATCAGGAACGAAGGCAGTGCCCAGCCAGAGGAGACTTAGTACCAGAAAATTTTAAATATTCAAATGAAACCATAAACAAGCAATTTATCCCTTTTAATGGGATATCTGCTTCTCATCACAATGAGAAAACACTGCGTGCTTGGCTTAGAAACTTGTATAACACGGGCATTTTCCTGACAAAGTAAGCTTAATGGGGACGATACATCTTTCGGCCAATGGACTGAAGTCTGGACTGCCTCCTAGGAAACAAAGGGCCTGTAGATCTGCTCCTTTCTGCATCTCCCAGAGACTGGACGAGAGAAAATGGGCATCCACAAAGGGCCACATGAAGGAAGCACCTCCCCACATTCCTGGTGAATGGTCAACTCCAGTAACCATGGCGCCTGGCCTCCTCCGGGTTTCCAGAGGCCTAAGATTCAGCAACCACATTTGGATGGTGGATTCTTCATTTGTGTACCATCAGAGAAGGTGATAAATGAGGAATGTTTTCAAGAATGAAGCTAGCTCCCCTAGGAATTTGTGGCAAGGTAGGGAACACTCAGAACCTCAAACATATAAAACTCTCTTCCAGGGCCTGAACCCTGCAGCTGCTTTTGCAGCCATTACCTCCCGGGTGACATGTGTTTGACACCCTAGTGTCTGTACACAGCTGTGCACCTACAGGAAAGCAGTGGTGATTTCTACCATGGCAGCTGCTCTGGGGCTGGCTTCATATGACCAACAATCTTTCCTATCTGTCAAGTCTTGGTGCCTTCGGCCTGCTGTATGGATAAAAATGCTCACCCTCTCCTTCAGGCCCAAACATAGCTTCCCCAAATGTCCTGCTGAAAGCGCATGCTCTGTAGAAGGTAAGGAGTGGCTCGGAGAGCGTGGAGGAAGGTCTCCTTTCTCTCATTCAAATGTACACAGACACACAGACACAGACACACACACACACACACACACACACACACACGGTTCATGTTTGGACACTTCATCCCCAGTTGATGGCACTGTTCGGGAAGGTTACAGAACTTTTAGGAGGTGGAGCCTTGCTGCAGGAAGTGTATCACTCGGGCAAGGCTTTGAGGTTGTATAGCCCCACCCTTCTTCCTGTTATTTCTCTCTGCTTTCCAAGCATGGATAAAACTGTGATCAGACAGCTTCCTTTTCAGGCTGCTATGCTTTCCCTCCCTGTCACCATGTCCCTGCCATAATGGACTCTTTTGTATGTTATCACAGAAAAAAAAAAGTAACCAATACACCTATTATCTGATTTACTTTCACCATGAAAAGCAGAAGCTGGAATGCAGTGAAGGTAAACAAAGTAAGGCAGAATTTAGTAAGACAGAGCTCCCTATCAGGACTGGGTACAGAGAGCAGACAATAAGCTACACTGAAATGCATGGTGAGGCTTGTCTGTGAAAAAAAGCCTGGGATGGACGCAGGAATGGACAAGGGATGTGTGAAAGCGACACTGTCTCTCCACTTTTCCTTGTAGAGACAGAAGACGGTCTTGATGGCAGATGATGGGACAAGGCAGGTAGTTTCCACTTCCGCTCTTCAGCAGAGAACAGTGCAGAAGAGAGTTGACATCTTGGGACACCAGGAGCTGTAGGAAGCACCTACTTCCTAGAGAGACAGAAGATCTAAAGATGGCCAAAGGACAATGAGCAGTAATTTTACCCATTTCTCAGCATTGTCACATTCTTGACCTGTCAGAGGAGTCAATGTGGGTAAATGATGTTTTGACTTTATGGCATCAACGGATAATTCATTCAACTGACTGGCTGAACAACCCACTCAACTGGATGTCCAATCTGGTCAGACTATTAGCTCCTGGGAGCAGGATAAAGCTCCAATGACCTTTCTCAATGTAATTAGTTAATGAGGCTGCCCTCGAAGGAATGGAATAATTGAGACTTTACAATTTTGCCAGCAGGTGGTGGTGACTAAGAGGCAAGAACTCACCATGTGCCAGTCTGACTCAACTCCAGCAGAACAAGGATGAGAGGCTAATTTAAGAGCACAGTTTTATGAAAAGGCGAGAATAAAGAAGACAGGAATTCTCCTGTTTCTTTTTTCTGGCGAAAGACTCAGAGAACATCTAGATGTCCCCATTCATCACAGCATGGACTTTCTGAAACACAAGAATCATGACACTAGGAGCAGCAGATGAAGACCCACAACGTAAGAAACTGCATTAAGGGGTGACTTCGTTAGGAAGGTTGAGAACCACTGTTTTAGAATTTCAGCCTAAATAGAATATATACGGAGGTCAGGGAATTTTTTTAACACAGTATTTCCTTCCCAGTCTGAATCTTCTTTTAGACCGGGGTGATGGCTATTCAGATTAGTGGAGAGTGGCAATGTATGGTCATATGACCAGCCATGAAAGCCACAGTCCATGCTGTGTTCTGCCCATTAATGGCAAATAGTCTTTTTCTTAGCGAAGAAACACTCCTCCAGTTTTTATCCAAGGTCACTTCCTCTTGGCCAAATCCCCGCAGATACAGACAGTAGAAGTTAAACAGCATCTTCCCTGAGGCCTTTATAGAAACACTCTCTTCCAGACATGTCTGGTGACTTTTGCTAGTCAACAGAATAGAAAGATCAGCTCAAGTGTTAACTTCCAAGGAGGACTACTGGGCCGTCAGATGGTCATGTGAAGGAATACAACATCCCAACTGAGAAGGAAAACTTTGAGTTTCTCCACCTGGGCGAGACGTGGGGTGCTTGTGGTCAAACAGACAGGGACCAGCAACATCTATCACACTAAAGATCAACCTTGACTGTTCAGTTTGGCTAACTGAAGCATCATAGGCAGAAGAAAACTGTAACTTGACATTTCTCCAAAGCGATCGCTCTGGCTGCAGTAAGGAGGCCTGATGGCCGAGGATAAGAAGGAAGGGCATCAATCAAGAGGCGTTTGCAGAAGACTCCACAGGAGGGCTGAGTAAACACAGTCAGTGTGATGCTGCGAAGGAAGTGACTTGGAAGGACCTCCAAGGAACAACGCCAATTGGAAGTCCAGGAAGAAGAAAAAAATGATAGGATCTGGGAGGGCATCAAATGCTGTCGCTTAAGTGTCTGGTGATGGGTGGTGCAGTCACTTACTGGGTAGAGAGAACAAGAGGAAGAGAAAGATAGATACAAAGATCAGGTGTCCATTGTGAGCTAATAAGTGAATACGGAGCCAAACATAACCGGAGTTATAGAAACAACAGCGAGTGAAGATCATTTTATCCAAACTGAGAGGACAAAACAAATAAACAAAAACAAAACACTATGCTCTTGTCTGGGTAGGGAGGAATGTTACTCCAGGGGACTGGCAGAAGCCAGCAGACTGGTCACCCACTGTGGAAGGCAGAAGCAGCGGCAAGGACCTGGATGATGGTTCCAGCCCTGGCTTGAGAATGTGTAATGCCTGGTCCTTTCCTTATGATTTCTATTGTGACTGCTCTGATGCATCATGGTGTTTCTAATTTGCAGTCCATTTTGAAAATCACAGTTGTTGACAGCATCATCTATTTTAAGGCATAGCTAAATCCTGGGATCCTACCAGGATACAGATTCCAATTTCATAACTAGTGGGGGCAGCAAGAACCTGAATTGATAATAAGTACATTAGAGCCTGCTGCTAATAGTACTGGTGCAAGGAATATTCTTGGAAAAACAAGGATATAACAAGATGCTTTTCAATCCCAACTACAAACTAGATTCCCCAGGTCGTTGTGAGTCCGGTGAAGACCTAAGTATCTACAGTGGAACTTGAGCCAGAAGGAATTCCAGAGACAATCCATGAGATTTCAATAGCAATTATGTTTGAGAACTATTGATCAAGCTTCCAGAAAATGGTAGAATAAATATCAGCGGTTTAATCAGACAGAGCCTGGACTCTATCTAACAGAGGATTGGTAGCTTCTCCTCTAATTTTTTTTCTACTTGGTTAGCAAACACCTCTAAGAGCTCAGAGTGTGGATTCCAATCATACACTAAATGTGTTTGCCAAGAGGCCACCATATACTTAAGCTGGCTGCTAGGATAAGCAGAAAGCGGTCCACAGTGGCAGCAAGCAGATCCTAAAGAAATACTTGAAATGTATTGGAACTGGAGGAGAAGCCAGGAAATACAGAATCCATAGAGGAGAGTGACCTGGCACCGTGGCATAGAGAAGTTGGTGCTTGACCCAAGACCTGACAGATGAACACTAGACCCCGCCCCTCAATCCTCCCTCCCCTCCCCTCCCCCTCCCGATAAGATGCTGGGGAAATCAGCAAGAACCCCTGCTGTGGATATAAACATGTTTCTGTATTGGTCCCAGGTGTGGGATGTCTAACTGACTCAGATTGTCCACAGTAGCAGACTATCTGCCTCATGTGGGCACTGAGAGGAGCTCTTTGCCAGCTGCAGATAGTTTAAATCTGAGGACTCTGGAGAGAGAATAAATGCCAGAGCCCGGAGAGTGGAGGAAGAGAAAGCGTCCTTAGCAAATCATCCTCACACCCTCGTCTAAATCCAGGCTTCCTAAACTGCAGGCCACAAGTTTGGGGTCGTATCATTCAGTGTAGGAGGCCCACAAGACACTGGTGATGGGGAAAGGTTTCAGAACGTGCAGTGACCGAAAGCTTAACTCAAAATTAAATGCACGTGTCTAATGAGTTTCTGGCCACATTAGCCCAGGTTGCATCATGAAATCATGAAACTTGAAGTAGCCTTGTTTCTGAAGACATTTACACTTCCACTGCACACTTCAGTGAACACTTCCTGAGACACCTCAGCTTGGATTCAGAACTATTGTGTTTTATGAGTTGCAGTGTTTTCACTCTACATACAAAGTCGTCTTCTCTTAAATAATGATGCTTCAATCATAGAAAAGAGAAAGACTTCACGTTTCTCTACCATCATTCTATGGCACTGTAAGCATTCAATTCCTTTATCTTTGGACTGGATCGTTAGAATGTTTGATTTTAAAATTGCTGTTTGAGGGAATGGAAAGTGGCTCAGCAGTTAAGAATGTTTACTGCTCTTCCGGAAGACCCAGGTTCAAATCCCAGCACTCAGATCAGGTAGTTCACAACTGCCTGTAACTCCAGCTCCAGGGGATCTGACACCCTTTCTAGATCCATGGGCACCTGCACCTATACATGCACACACACACACAAAACATACACACATACACACAACAATTAAAATCTTTAAAAAAATAAGCCTTGGGAGATCCAAGATGGCTGCCACGAGAGGACACTGTGTCTGAGGAGTAGGACAGCAGTGACAGCGCAGCGACCAGGAGACTGAACTCTGGGACCTAAAACACCAGTATTGTGAGTGCCAGGTGAGCGGAATTCCTACAGTGAGGAAAATAAATGGGAAAATCCTAGGGACATCCAGTTATTCCCCGGAAAAACTCCGGGTGACTGGCTGTGCACAGCCCTGATCTGAACAAGCAGCCGCCCTGGGTGCCAACAGCTGCCATACCAGACTGGGTCACACAGTCTCTGAGCCAGACTGAGAAGGCCCCGGGTACCGTTCCAGACCAGCCTGCATCCAGCGGGTGCACACAGCGCGGCACCACCAGCAACCACCCCATACCGTGTGTGTGTCCATGGGCCAGACTGAGAGAGCCCCAGATTCCATTCCCCAGACCAGGCTGCATCGGGTGGGCTAGTGCCACTAATCCGGACCGGGACACATAGTATCAGGTCCAGACTGAGGTGCCCCCAAATACCATCTCAGACCGTGGTGCACAGCCCCTGGCCCAGAAGGAGGCACCAAGTCTCCAGACCAAAGGGGAGCCCTTAGCAGCAAGCCCAGGTCAGAGCTTGGAGCCTCCAGACCAGAGGGGTGCCCAACCTGCTGTGCTCACAGCTTCTAGCACAGAACACGAAGCTGGGCACACAGATCCCACAACAGAGTTCAACTGAGGCAACAACACACACTATCAAACCACTGGAACTCCCTGCTCTTCTTGTAGAATACTCCAGACACAAGAGATTGACAGTTCCAGTATGAAGTTCAGCATCAAAGCACAAAGAGCTCCTTGATAATATATAAACAAATGGCCAAAGGTAGACGTAAGAACTCACCCAACAAAAATCAGGACACCATGGCCCCACCAGAAACACCCAAAAGCAATGTAGATTTTAATTCAGTGGAGACACAGGAAAATTATGTTAAAGCTATGATTATGCAGATATTAGAGGAACAAAAAGAGAGACAAAAAGAGGAAATGAACAAGGCCCTCAAAGAAATTCAGAAGAATATAACTGCCCACATAGAGGAACAATTAAAGATATACAGGGAGGAAACAAACAAAAAAATAGGAGCCACAGTCAATCAGATGAAGGAAACGATACAAAGCATGAAAACAGAATTAGAATCTATAAAGAAGACACAAACGGAGAAGAACCTGGAACTGGAGAACTTAGAGAAAAGATCAGGAACCACAAAGGTAAGCATCAACAATAGAACACAAGAGATGGAAGAGAGAATCTTGGGAGCTGAAGAAATGGATTCCTCACTCAAGGAAAAAATAAAATCAGAAAAGTCCCAAACACAAAACATCCAAGAAACCAAGGACACCATGAAAAGACGAAACCTAAGAATAATTGGAATAGATGAAAAAGAAGACTACAGGCTCCAAGGACTGGAAAATATTTTTAAGAAAAGCATAGAAGAAAATTTTCCCAACTTAAAAAAAGAATTGTCCATAAACA
>CM053757.1:52919601-52948507 GCA_028658305.1 Pachyuromys duprasi
AAAGAGGAAATCATGAAATTTGCAGGCAAATGGTGGGACCTGGAAATGATCATCCTGAGTGAGGTATCCCAAAAGCAGAAAGAAACATATGGTATATACTCACTTATATAGACCTATAGGATAGGAAGGTCATGCTGAAATCTATACACCTAGGGAAGATAAACAAGAAGGAGGACCCAGGTTGGTATGATCAATGCTCATTTAGAAGGACAAATGGGATGGCCATTGAATGTAGGAGAAAACAAGCAACAGAACAGGAGCATACCACAGAGGGCCTCTGAAAGAATCAATATAGCAATGTATCAAAGCAGATATTAAGACTCACAACCAAGCCTTCGGCAGAGGGCTGGGAATAAGAATGAAAACAGGGGGAGTTAGTAAGACTTGGTGAGAACAAGAGCTCCACAAAGACCAAATAGATCAGGGCACAGGGGTTTTCTATGAGACTGTTTTTCCATTCAAGGACCATGTATGGATATGGCCTAGAACCCCCGCTCAGATGTGGCCCATGGTAGCTCAGTATCCAACTGGAGACCCTAGTAAGGGGAACAGGGACTATTTCTGTCATGAACTCAATGGCTGGCTCTTTGACCCTCCCACACACACGCCCAGGAGTAACAGCCTAGCTAGATCCCAGAAGAGGACAGTGCAGCCAGCCCTGAAGAGACAAGATAAACTAGGGTAGGATGGAAGGGGAGGAGGTCCTCCCCCATCAGTGGACTTGGAGTGGGGCAGGGAGGAGATGAGGGAGGGATGGGGAGAGTGGGAGGGAGTGGGGGAGGGGGCTATGCCTGGGACACAAAGTACCTAACCTGTGATTAATATAAAAATAAATAAATTACATTTAAAAAATAAAATAAAATAAAAAATAAGCCTTTCCAAAAAGGCTACTGCTTGAATTGCTAACTTCAGTTTCATTTTAAAAATTGCTCTGTGAATTTCAGCTTGGGATAGAAAAGACTCTTCAATAATTTCTAAAATAGCCTTAAAAATACTTCTGTTATTTTGAACTACATATTTATATGGTGACATTCTCAACATTAATAATTATAAAATGCAAAACATCAACTCTGAAAAAATTGAAAATATAGTATCTAATATTCAGCCTAACATTTAATTTATATGTAAAAATAAACAATAATGTCAATCATACTAGTATGTAAAGTTGATTTTGTTAAATGTCCAAATCATGTATATTTGGATTTCTTTTAAAGTAAATTTCTTTATAATTCACTGTCCGTCAATGTTTGGTTTGCAGCCACATTGTGTTTGTCTACAAACTTGGACTCCCATAAAAGTTGCTTTGGCAAAAGAGGTCACAGTGGAAGAGTTTAAGAAACATGCTTTAAATGGGTCCTCTGGGTCACCCCAACAAAACCAAGTGATATCTATTCTTTTAATTGTTTTGTATTAACACTAATTGTTCATGTTTCTCCTCTGAAAGTCATTTCATTGCTTTCCTCCTCCCACTTGCTAATGGCATTAAGATAAAAGCTGAGCAGGGCGTGGGGGCACACATCTGTAGTCCTGAGGCAGGAGGGCTGCCATGAGGTGGAAGTCAGGCTCCACCGTGTAGCAAGACCCTGTCTCAAACCAACAATCAAAAGGCACACACTGATAGCTCTATGGTTTCTGGAATCTTACAGGACCACAGAAAGCCCTTTTGCTATCACAGCCCTTAGGTGCAGGATCATAGAGCTGACTTCAAGTACCAATTAAAGACACAGAGAGATGGAGGCTTTAGGAGAGATGAATTTAGGTCCTGAACCAGGTGTTTCTAATTTCTCACCCAGAAGAAACTGCTCACACATCCTGTTCTCCCTCTGATGGACCAGAGATCTGAGGAGTCAGGAGGGAGGTGAGAATAGAGGGATGCTCCCTGAAACTGCTGAACCCAGAGAAGAAAAGGGTGGGTAGAGGGGTTGGTCCTTACTGTTACACAAAGCAGCATGGGTCCTCTGATGATCCACCAGATTTTCTTATTCCCGTTTGTTGCCCAGCACCTAAGGACAAGGTCAGGAGTAGGAGACACATGAGGTGAGGATGAATGCCCAAATTTCATGCCCTGGAGAAGAAGGATGCTTGCCTGTCTTGAAGATAACTGTCTATCAGTCCATGTCCTTGGAGGAGGGACGAGGGAAAAAGAAAAAAAAAAACCTGTTTCACATCCTACCATGAAATTGCTCTTTATCCTTAGGAGTGTACTACATAGACACTTCCACTTTTCCTTCAGTGCAAACAAAAGCCCTGCGTTGGAGATACTTATGACTTTATTCAATATTTTGTTTTCCTTATTTCAATTATCATTTATTATACATGTGTATCCATACGTGAATATGAAGGATAGATACCTGGTGGTTATCTAAAGGGAAAAATGGACCACATAATACACATCATTTAGGAACAGGCTTAAAGCATTTGCTGAGATTCAGTTTCTACAAGTTAGGAGATCCGGAACTAACTTATGTCTCCTGACATGTTTTAGTCTTCACGCTGTATTTCATGATGTAGCAGTGCCACATTGTGTGTAATGAGTCTTCCATCAATCCGAGTTGTTGTTTTCTCTCATACAAACAAAGCTATCGAAACTACTCTGTGCTTCTGTCCTTACTCACCCAGCACCACAGCTAGTCCAGACAGCATCTTTTAATAATTTACATGTGTAGCTAGTAGGCTTCTATATGAGCTTTGACTATTTATCTACACTAAAAGGACAAAGCAGGAGAAACTTAAAAGTCTGTTTGGAAAGGTGATGTCATTTCCTGTATTTGGATATAACTTGGAATTGCTGGTCCAGGAAAGGCTGACACCAGGTGGATTACCTACCCTGTGTTCTCCAGATATGCCCGGGCAAAACTCCAAGGAATAACAAACAGCATGGGGAAGGCTGTGTAAAAAGCAGAGAAGCTGGTTAGAAGTTGCTTGTCTAAAACTGCCTGCTCTTACTCCAGCCTGATGGGGGCCCAGGACACCAAGTCCAAAGGGTTAAAAAAAAAAATCATAGAATCCTAGACTGTGAGAACTGGAGATGCTTAGAGTAGCCCAAAACCAGGCATGCCTCAGTAGTAAGAGAAGTTGGACCCTGAGGAGAAAGGGCTTGGAACCTGTCACAAAGTAATTTGGAAAAAAAATCCACGGGCTTCAGTCAAATTTTCCCTGAGGAATATCATAGGTCTATTTATTTCCTTTGAGCCCTGTATCCTCTAATGGACCAAGGGCTTGTGGAAACCAGAGTTCTAGACCAAGATACCAGGCCCATGCTTTTAAGATAATAATGATGATGATGATGATGATGATGATGGTGATGAACTCTTATTTTCTCAAACACTTGACATAGACTGATGGATTTTTATTTTTTCATCTCAAAATTCCTGTGCTGAAGATCTGTCACCACTGTGGTAGTGTCTGACAACGGAGAATGTGGAATAACTAGGTTTAGAAGATATTCTGGGTTAGGGTTCTCCAGATGGGATTAGCGTCCTTATGAAAAGAGACTGGAGGACTCATTTTCTCCCTCTCTCCACCACAGGGCAGTTGTGCACACACCAGGAAGAGGGTCCTCACCATGTCCCATGAACACCCAGAAGCAGGAGAAGCCAATGTCTGTTGCTCAGGCCACACAGATATTTTGTTATGGCACTATGGGAAGGCTAACGAGGTAGGAAAGAGGGCAAGAAGTTTGTCATCTGGTTGCATGAAAGATCTTTCCATTTTTGCATATGTGCATCGAGCATACAGGGCCTGTACTTGTGAATAGATGTATCTGTGTACGCACATGCATGTTTCACACACACATTTTCTTTGGAGAGCCTTGTATTGAGAAATCATCTGCTCCAAGTTCCATGCTCTAGTTGGGATTTCTGACTCCAACCAAAGTCTCTGATGGCAGGCTCCCACGTTCTGACGGCCCCCAGGAGAGGATGGGGGTCACATCACTCACCCCAACCCACCACCAGGTATCTGGGCCACAGCCGCCTTTCAGGAAGCACTGTGGGTGCCAGCAGAGCGTGGAGGTAAAGTCCTTCAACCAGCAGCCACAAGTGATTGGCGCCCACAAAGTAGTGCAGGAGGACCTGGACGGAGCGGCAGGAGGCGGACATCTGCAGGGGCAGAACCTGGGTGAGTCCGGGCGTTCTCAGCACCGAGATGGGCAGGGCCTCCCCAGGTACGCACATGCCCAGGCCTGTCTCCCCCTCTTTCCTGAGTCCTCACTGACTACCTCAAGGAGGCTAGCAAGAAGGCTTCATGGAGTTTTTAAGGATTGGTCTCTTCTGGGAGAGTCTTGGCCAGTGTTTCTCAACTTGTGAGTTGCAACTCTTTTGGGAGTCAAACAACCCTTTCACAGGGGTCACCTAAGACCACCGGAAAACACAGATATTTACATTAAGGCTCATAACAGTAGCAGAATTACAGCTGTGAAGTAACAATGGAAAAAAATTTATGACTAGGGTTCACCACAACATGAGGAACTGTATTAAATGGTCGAAGCATTAGGAAGGTTGAGAACCAGTACTATGCTCTCTTCATCTTATTTATGTATTCATTTATGTATGTATGTATGTGTGTGTGTATGTACTTACTATTTGTGAGACCATGTCCTATGTATCCCAGGCCAGGCTTGAACTTGTTATGTAGCCAAGGATGATCCTGAGCTTCTGACCCTCCTGCCTGTTGCCTCCTGTGTGCTGGGATTACAGGTGAGAGAGCCACTGCTCCTTGTTTGTGTGGTTCTGGGGAGCCAGAGCTCCACTTATGCACAGAAAGCACCGTATTTAGAGTTTCTCTTCTTGGAGATCAAAAGCAGAGGCTAGAGAGATGACTCCTGGGTAAAGGGCACTTCCTGCTCTTACAGAGGACCTAGATTGTCTCACAGCGTTGACACGGTGGCTCAGAACAGTGTGCAACTCCAGTCCCGAGGGATCTGGTGGCCTCTACTCACCTTTTCAGGTTTCTTCATGCATGGTGTATACACACATGCATGCAAAATGGAAGGAAGGAAGGGGGAAGGAGGGAGAGAAGGAAGGAAGGAAGGAAGGAAGGAAGGAAGGAAGGAAGGAAGGAAGGAAGGAAGGAAGGAAGGAAGGAAGGAGAAAACTTAAAGTAAGATCAGAGAGAGTTTACTGTCAGCAATAGCCTAAATGGAAGCATGGAAGGGTCTGTTCTCCAACCTCAGTTCAACTAGGTTAGGAACCACAGTAACCTAAATAAATCTTCATCTGACTGGAAATCATCACATAGACTTCTTAAGACAAATAACAAACTAGAAGTATTTCTTGAACTGAATGTAAAAAAAAAATGTTATGTGTCAAACTTTGTACTATTCAACTAATATGAAGCCTGGACCTGTAATGAAAATTGTACCCTTAAATGCAATTTTATACATAATGAAAAGAGTTAAAGACCAGTTACCACATGTTCTTGTGAAAAAAAAAAGTTGTACAAATAACAGCAGATTCAAGACAAAGAAGTTTCATGGAAGGAAATAATAAAAGTAGAACTGAGTGCAACTGGGAAAATAAAGTGAAAGAGTTCAAGTCTAATAAAACTGAGAAACATCTAGCGGCAGATAGCAAGGTGTGACAGCAAAACAGCAAAGATCTAAGTAATCAATACAGAAAATTGAAATGAAAACACAGACCCAACAGACTTGAAAATCTAAAGAGGTCACGAGCAACATTATGCTAAAAACTTGAAAAATTACGTGAAATATATAGACAAATTCCTTTAAAACTTACTGCAGACACTAGAAAAAAAGAAAGAAAGAAAAATTGAATGCTAAGGGCCCAGTGAGCCATCTTGGCAATAAAGGGGCTTGCCACTAATCCTGACCACCTGAGTTTAATCCCTGGGACACACATAGTGGAGGAAAAAAAATCAACTCCTTTGAGGTGTCTTCTACTCTGACCCCCACATGCACTCCTGCACATACAAATAAATAAATGTAATAAGATTCGTGATCAATCCATAACTCAAACTCTTTCACGTGTATGCACGTGGTATGTGTGTGTGTGCATTTTCATATGTGTGGATGCATGTATTGGAAGGGTGCATGCCTGTGAGAGGTTGACATTAGGTATCTTCTTTGATTGCGCTACACTTTATATACAGAAGCAGAGTCTCTCGCTTGAACCTAGAGCTTGCTCGTTTGGCTAGCCTAGCTAGCTAGCTTGTTCCAGTTCTCACAGTTGCACAGCAAGTGCTTACCCACTGGGCCATCTCCCCGCATCCCCCATAACTTAAAACCCATGAATGAGGGGGCATGGTGGCACCCACATGTAATCCCAGTACTCTGGAGGCAGAAGCAGGAGGATTGAAAGTTCTGGACCAGCCGGGTTACACAGCGAGAGCCTGTCTCAGCAAAGGTTGCCCTGCTCTTGTGCTTGAAGTTGAGGAGCCAGCACGGCGAGCCCTGCGGCCTTGGGATGCCCTTCCCCGGGGAGGTTGAAGTCGCACACTGTCTCTCTCTCTCTCTCTCTCTCTCTCTCTCTCTCTCTCTCTCTCTCTCTCTCTCTCTCTCTCTCTCTCTCTCTCTCTCTCCTCTCTCGGAGAGGCTTTAGCACCCTTTATCTCTCCCTCGCCCTTCCCTGCCAGCCCCATGGGGGGAGGGAGGGATTACCTCTGACAGGTAGGACAGCCACCCGCTCTCACTGTCAGGTCTCCTGGAGTAAGAGCTGTGGAAGACGCTGTCCTTCACCAGCACGGCCAGCGCTCTCAGGATGAACGAGGCAAACAGGTTCATGTGGATGTAGTTGCGTGTGCAGTGCAGCTTTCTGCACAGAAGAACACAGTGCCTTCCCTCAGGGGAGAATGGCTCGGGGCGCAGCCCTGAGCCCCAGTGTGTCTGCTGCCAGAGACGGAGGTGCACAGAACAGGCTGCGGCTCTAGGGGCTCTTGCTTCTCCGTGCCTTACCCTCCCCATCTGTGAAATGGGCTGTGAGGTTGCTCCCTAGATAACATACCCCTCCGTGCGTACAGGGACCTATGCCACCTTCACCTCTCACTGCCACTGGATGAACAGGCACTAGTGTGACCCTGATTTTGTAAATGGTGGGAGTCCCTGGGCAGTGAGTGGTGGAGCTGAGATTTGGGCCTAGAAATGCTGAGAACGGGATCTGGCTCTCCAAGGCTCAGCTGTCTCTGAGAAGTAGAACATTTCTCTGGAGGCCAGAGGAGGACCACATCCATTAACTCACATAAAATGCACGTACCAGGTCCAGAAACAATGGCAGCTTTAATCTTCTGTGCCTGGGGTCTCCCATGGGCTCTCTGGTCTTCGGACTGTGTCCTCAGTCTGTCTTTCCACCTCAGTGCTTTCGATGTAGCACCTACCCCACCCTACTTGCCTTCCTCCTGTTTTCACATTGGCAGCTTCTCAATGGAGATGGGCTCCTGCAGCTCTGATGTGTGCCTGCTTCTCCCCAGCTAGACCAGGAGGCTCAAGCAAACCAGACACCTGGTCAAGCCAAGCCCTGATTGATTCATCTCCTTCTGGCTTGGGCTTGGTGCTTTGGGAAAGTACATGGAGAGAGGCGTGCTGGAGTTGGGCCTTACCAAAACTCAAAAGTGTCCTCCAGAAGGGTTCATGTCATGTGTGCTCCTGGAGCCATGGAAGGTCACGCATTTGGGGACAAATGAGGCCAGATCTGAGCCCAGGTGAGCCCAGGTTGGGTGCTCTGCACACACCCATGTCTCCAAGGTCTTGACGCAGGGCTTCTGCACTAGTATTGAGTGTCCATCTGCCTGTGACACTCCCCAGTGCCTCCGACTGAAAAAGTTCCTTGGAGGGCTTCCTAGCAGATCCATAACTGTCTCTCTTAGGAGCCGCCTAAAGTGTGGGTTAGTAAAAGGCCCTGGGCTTTGGGCCTTGAAACAGCACAGTGGACTGATCTTGTTGCCCTGGCGCTACCACCCAACAGCTGTGCGGTCCTCGCCTGACTAAAATACTGTATTTCAGTCAGCTCACTTATAAAATGGAGCAACCAGACTTATAATCACGGTGGCTGGCAGCTGGCTAGGGTGCTCAGGCCTCCTTCAAATCTTAGCTCCACCACAACTTTCCAGGGGAAGGGGGCTCTTGTGTGCGAACAGTGCCTCCAGTGGATTGCTGGGGGCTAAGGGGTGTGATCAGGAACTAACGCACAGTGGCAAGAGCAGAGCCAGGACTCCCGCTTCAAGTTCTCTCTGTGTGTCCAGCTGCCTTTCCCACCAGGAGGGACTCAATGCCCCTTATCTGGAACTTTCTGTCCACTCATCTACAAAACGGCATGGGTGTACTCAAGAACTTCAAGCTTCCAGCTCTGAAGATCTGTGACACCACCCAGCATAGCCTTCTACTGCCTTCTAGTGATGACCACCGAGCAACTTACAGGACGTATGTGGGCATCCACGCTTTGGTTTCTACTCACCGAAGGAACAAGAGGAGTGTAAGAGCCAGGAAGAGGGAGATGAGGGAGAGGGAGTAGCCCACGGTGTACATCAGCTGTAAGGTGGACAGGAGGGCGAGGTGATCCACCTGGACATGGGAAGAGCAGACATGACCACCAGGGTGGATTCTGTATCCCACCTTCACCCCAGCTCCAGGCCCAGGGCCGCCACCGGGCTAGGCACAAGCCGAGACCTGCTCTGACCCCCCCAGCCTGTTTTCAGGCCTTTCCTTCCCAACTGTTGATATCCAAACACACAGCCCAAACTGCCTGTGGTACACTTCAGAGGCCACAAAGCCCCTCTGAGTAAAGAGCCTACCCAAGTCTCACCCCAAGCACTCACAGACAAGCACTCATTCACCCTGAGTCACCACATCAGAAAGAACTGAATCCCAGACCAAGACCATGGTCAGCGGAGGCAAAGACCTTTCGTATTCTGTTAATATGGTAAATTATGTTAGTTTTCAGGTGATAAATCAGTGGTTTAATTATATTTAGTCATGACACTTTTAGCACAATGTTTGATTCAATTTGGTCAAATTTTGTCTACGTCCATCAAGAATGTTTTGTCTTTGGCAGGTCTGGAGATTTCTTATAGATCGATTTAGATAGTGCTTCTTCTTCAACATTCTGGGAAGTTTGTAGAACTTGTAGCATTTTTTTCTTTTAAATTTAACCAGCTTTTGTTTCATAAGCTTTGTGAACTGTTAATAGGTGGTTGTTGTTTGTTTATGTATTCTCCCGGTGAATCTACCTCTTCACTACTTTATTTATTTATTTATTTATTTATTTATTTATTTATTTATTTATTTATTTATTTATTTATTTATAGGCAGGGTCTCACAATGTAGATCAGGCTTGAACTCACAGAGGTCCACCTGCTTCTATCTTCCAAGTCCTGGGATGTATACTGCCACACCAATTGAAATGGTAATCTATATCCTGATAATATTCATCACTCTGAAATCTGTTTTGTCTGATATAAAAATCCCCCTTCCTTCCGACTAGTATTTGTTTTCAGTTGTGATGGTTTGAATAGAATGGTCCTCCTAGACTCCCATGTCTGAATACGTGGTCCAGTTGGTAGGGTTATTTGAAGAGGATTGGGGAGTGTGGCCTGGTTGGAAGAGGTATGTCTCTGGAGGTGGGCTTTCCAGTTCCAAAAGACTCGGGCTATCCCCAGCTACAAGCTCCAATTGGCTGATGAAGACGGGAACTCTCAGCTCTTCCTGCCATTGTGCCCTTGCTCCACAATCGCGGGCTCTGACCCTCCGAAACCGTAAACTCCAAATTTAATGCTATGTTTTGTAAGATAGCATTGGCCATAGTATTGGTGACAGCAATCAAAGAGTAGCTATGACAACAATGGTTTGGGTTTTTTTTTTTAATCTTTTAAATGTTTACCTGAAGATTTGTATTTGTGTAAGCAATTGTCTTAGAGATAGCATATCGTGGACTTTTACATTTTTTTAGCATAAACTGAAATCTACTGGCTTGGGATGCTTAGATCACTTATCTTTATTGATGTTGTTTATCTGGCTGGGTTTACATGTATTGGTCTTTTTCATTGTGTCATATTTTCTTTATCCTCTTTTTTTTTCTGTCTTATTTTGAATTGAGTGTATCTTTATTCTCGTTCTCATTCCATGATTTAGTACGTCTTCTTTTAATTTTCAGTGGCTGCTTTGAGATTTATAGTAAACATTTTTAAATTATTGTGCTGTACCATGATCCGATATTTTACAATTTGATGCATAATTTAAAAATTTCTCCGTTGTATACTGACACGTCCTCTATTCCAGCCGCTTCCCTACTGCTGCCATCCATCTACAGTGCATAGGCTCCGGATAGCTCATCATTATTTTTCTTTAATTACTACCCTACCTTTTAGGAATATTTTGAAATATGATAAGGAAGTTGTCTCTTGTATGTGCTGTTTCTGGCGATCTTTATTCCTTTGTGTGGATCAAAATGTCCGACGGTATGTCTCTCTTCCTGTGCTAAGGATCTCCTCACAGTGGAAGTCCAGATGAAAAAACTTTTGAGCTTTAAAAATAACCCCAAATGCACTGTTATCGAGAATTATTTTCTGTGAACCTCATTAGGACTCTTCCTCCAGCTGCTCTCATTTGACTTCTCTTCTTAGATCAGCTTTTATAAGACGTCCCTGGGGCTGGAGAGATGGTTCCGTGGTTAAGAGAGCAGACTGCCTTGCAAAGGACCTGAGTTCAGTTGCTAGCACCCATGTCAGATGGCTCACAACCACCTGTAACTCCAGCTTTGAAGGGGATCTGATGCCCCTAGCCTCCGTGGGCATCTACAGACACACAAATATGCATAGTCCTTTAAAAAGTCTTCCTCAAATGACTGCGTATTGTTGTCACGGCACTTGGGACAGTTTCACAAATTGGTACATCAATTGTATCGTTGTTATTACTGTTGCTGTTTTTATTATATTTTATTCTGTGCATGTGTGTGTGCATGTTTTCGTGTGCATGCCTGTGTGTGTATGTGTGTGCCTTCACATACGCATGTGCATGCGTGTTATATTAACTAAAGTGCACTCCCCAGCACCTGTGGAGGCCTGGTCCTGATGCTGGATGTCTTCCTCAAACACTCTCTGACTTATTTTCTGAAGCAGGGTTGATCTCTCACAGAGCCTAGAGCTACCCAGTTGGCTAAGCTGACTGACCAAAGCAGCTGTAACATATATTGTACTGTACTATATACATATATTTCTAGGAACTGAGGTGAAATGATTTGTATATTATGTTGTTAACTTAAAAAAACTGCTTTCCATGAAGGAAAAAAGGAGGAGTAACAGTTACATGTTTGCTTTGTTTTACAAAAAGAAACACAAAACATAACTCAGTTAACAAAAGAAGTGGGCACTGCAGACCTGGAGGGGCTGAGGGTCACCAGGATTTTGAGACTAGCCTGGATACATAACTAGACCTTGCATTGGAAAGAAAGAAGGAAGGAAGGAAGGAGAGAGGGAGGGAGGGAGGGAAAAAGAAAGGAAAGAAAGAAAGAAGAAAGGAAAGAAGGATGAGCCAGAAAATAAAAGTGGAGTTGCTGAAAGATAGCAAAGGAAACAGTGATAAAAACTAAATATCTTTTTATACGAATTCGGCTTTCAAATTCTGCCAATTCCTTGCCTATTAGAAGATAAAAATCAAAAGGGAAAGAGCAAGAAAGACAAACACGAATAAAAACAGCCAAACAAAACTGCACACCCCCCTAATCAAATGACCACGTAGAAAAAAATGGTTAGTTGACACACAGGGCTTTCTGCTCAGAATACAGCCTAGAGGAAGGGATGATCTGCAAAGAAACATTAAGAGTTACCAGTTGGGTTTGTGGTGTCAATAGCCATATTACTATCTTAATTTTGAAACTAATGCAGGGAAATAGGTAAATATGATGTCATAAGAAATAAGATTTTACGGAAAGAGTAAACAAGCATAAACACAAAGTGAAAGAAGGTAAGCAAAAATTTCTAAATGATTAACTAAATCACAGTTCTTAATATGAAGTCTGGATTGGAGGTGTTCATCTGTGCAAGTGTGTGCACATGTGCATGCATTCATGTGAAGAAAGAAAACTTTTTAAAAATCAGTGGGGCTGGAGTTATGGGTGAAAGTCTATGCCATGCAAGTGTGATATAAGGGCCTGGGCTGAACCCATAGAAAAGCTGGGTGAATATTGCAAGTGTCAGCAATCCCAGCACCCTACTGGGATGGGGGCATCCCCGGAACAAGAGTGAAAGCGAAGGTCAGAAGGCAATCTTGGGTGCTGCTGTTCACCTTGTTTCCAGTGGGGTCCTTGTCGTTTTCTGCAGCATACTCCAGGCTGTCCCAGGAGCTTCTGCAGATAGTGTCAGTTTTATTTGGTTGGAATCACATCAGTGTATCCATGTGAAATAACTCCCTTCATGGTATCTGATGAATAGTTAATGGTGAAATCTCACAGTTTCTGGGGAAGCATTTTCCAGCTTTTCAGAAAGATCACGAAAGCAGTTTACAACCAAATATAAATATGTTTGAATCTAGGTAGTGGATAATTTATTATTTTTTAACAATACATTTGAATATTTCAAGATAAAATGCAAGGAGGTTACAACCAGCTTTTCAGGTGTTAATTACATTAGCAATTTAAATGTGACTCTGGATTTAACACAATGAAACATTCTTGTGTTAGTTTTGTTGTTGTGACAGAATGTCCATAATAAACAATTAGAAGGAGGAATGGCTTATCTTGACTGATGGCCGGGAAGGTGTGAGCGCTGGAAAGCCAAGCCAGCAAATCCTGCACTGGCTCTCTCTCCTCTTTCCCTTCATCTCCATGTGTATCCCACCTGGACTCCCAAACTATGGGATGGCTGAACGCGAACTCAGGGCGTGCCTTCCTCCATTTGTTAGTTCATTCTGACCTCCTGACAACCAGACTTACCCACCACAGCTATGTCTTACAATTACAGCCCTGGGCCAGTAAGATGGCTCGGCAGGTCAGGCCCAACCTCAGGGGCTGATACAGGGGAAGTTAGAGAACTGACTTCTGGAAGTTGTCCTCTGAAGTCCTCACAGTGTGTGTTGTGTACATCTCTCACACACACACACACACACAAATAAAATATTCTAAATTGTACCCTATACAATTTTATATTGATAAATGTATACCAATTAAATTCTGTATTCAAAAATAGAACGCACTTTATATAAGAGTAAAAAAAATACAAACAGTAAAAAAACAGTCTGAAGATGGGTCTAGAACCGACCCCCACACTACTAACTAGAAACCCGTACACAGACAACTCCAAACATAGTTAGTGCCTGTGCTTGGATACCACACACACAGTGCCAAGAAATGCATTTACCGTACCTGAGGGTTCCCAGGGTGTCGTTAGCTGAGCATAACACAGTTTGCTTGCCAAAACTCGGGGAGGGCAAAGGTTTACTAACACTGCCCTTTGGGGGAAAGAATTTCAACCCACTCTGTGAAACACAGGTTAGCATGGCCAGGTTTTTTGGGTTTAAGTATGTGAATTCTTGGAACTATTTGCAGAGGGGTGGAGGCGGTACCCTTCTTCCTCGCCTCCTCTCTCTGCAGGGGAATATTATTTCTGAGATAGAGTCTGGCTGTGTAGGCCAGCGAGAGAAGCTTCAAATTCAGGGTCCTCCTGCTTACGCCTTCCAAGTGCTGGAGTCAGGCACACACCTCCAGTGCACTCACTGTTCTAGAGAGAGATTGCTATTTGTGTCTCTACGTTCACGACTTGGGGATGCTGCCCATCTGCCAGTGAATCTGACTGCATACAAGGATTACCAGGGGAAAGCCAGCCATCAGGTGAGACCCAGGCGGCACCGCACACCCACTGACTCAGAATTCATCATGAATTAAGTGTCTGCTCTACATAAAGCCTATTTTGCATATGCTAGGGCTTGGGAGTGGGATCTAACATGCTGGCGACAGTTTGTTCTCAATCAGTTTATAATACAGGATAGAAGACAAATGAACATTGCAGGATTCATATAAAGTATGGAATTAGCGTATCATCAGCTGTATGTGCCATAAACCGAGTAGTCTTGAGATTAACCACAGGTGGCACTTTGGTCCCTTTAAGAGATGGGGCCTGTCACACAGTAAAACTGTATAGGGAACACAGAGTTCTGCCGACTCAGAGCAGGAAATAAGGCTTAAAAGATGGCTCCTAAGAACACCCTAAGATGTGGGGAGTCCATTGTTAAGGCCGATCATGCCCAATAGGAACCTGCAGACTCAAGACAGCCAAGGGCATGGCAACTGCCCTTGCTATAAAGAGAGTGAGTCACAACCCGGGTGAGAGATGCAGACCTTAGTGAGATGAAACCAAATTATTAGCTAAGAAAAACTCATACCATGGTAGATTCCTTCGCGTGACCATCCTGGCATGAGTGTCCATAGATTAATTTATAGTTAGCCAGTTGAAAAACACAAGCCTTGCTAATATATATATCATATATATATATATATAACACGTATAGATATTATATATATATGTTATGTAAATCAAATTACCATGTAAAGGTGGAAGGAGAGAATTGATGAGAATCCAGGGGAGCTAGCTCCAAAGGTGTCATGAGTTTATAAGTAATACCTCCCCCCCCTCCTCTTCCTCCCTCACCACCTTCAGTGGCCAGAAGAGCTGACCCTGGGATCGTGAGAGCAGGAGAGCTACCCCTGCCCCCTCACAGGCTGCAGCACTTGGAAGAGTGGGTCCTGAACTTTGACTGGGCAGCACAGCGGAGCTGGCCCTGGAGGTGTGTGTGAGCCACCCCAAGGGCATGAGAGCAGGATTGCTGATCCTGCCTTCTGCGGATGACAGCGTTGAGTGGCCTAGCTGGACTAGTGCTGGAGAGTCACCCTGGTTGTGCAGATAAGGGAGAGCCAGCGGCTGGCCAGCTCAGCTACCACCCAGGCCTAGATCCAGGGCTCTGAGTTGGTGCACCCCAAAATCTATATCATCTGCAAACAGTTGGGAAGTGTGACAGGGCCAGTCCTGCTGATTAAAAGCTGCAGGATCTCCATGACTCAGGGCAACAAGAAGATAGTGGGAGAAGTCTCAATGAGGATCCAGTATTGATGGCGTTACAGAGGTCAGAGACCTCGAACCAGACCAATGGCACTCTGCGATGAACATTTGCAAGTGAAGACGTGTGGACAGAGGGGTACACTGTGGGACACACCGCGACACACACTACAGCTTCCCTGATATGTTTTCTGTGATGATATGTTTTGTTGTTGTTATTGTTATTTGTTTGCTTGCTTCCTTGCATGTTTTATTTGGCAGGGGTTGGGGGAGGATACAAGGGTAAAGAGCGGATATGAGGGGATGGGGACATGAGTGGAACTAGGGTACATGATATGAAACTCACAAAGAATCAATAAAAAGTTTTTAAAAGGGGGGGAGAAGTAATGGTGAACCATAATGGTGAGAGAGAGCCAGCAGCAGGGGAGCAGGGACCAGCACCCCAGGCAGTGGCCAGCGAGCTCAAGGGCAGTGGGGGAAGAGTGAGTTCCCTTAGGATTTCCCATCTCTCCCCAGAAGTGGAAGTCTATCCACTCATTGACCCTGAGGGTGTGCTTTTCCTTCTTCAGAGGACTTCCGTGCTCTCCTCCTCCCCACAGCCAACTCCTCTCACCCTCAGTCTCAGCCTGGGCAGCCTCCCCTACCCCCAGACTTCATCAGTCAGTGCCCCTTTACTGTGGCTCTGAGCATCCTCTACTTTTGTCCCAGCTTCTAGAGGCCAGGCTACTGGAGCTTTGATGAGGAAAGGAGTTTCAGGACTAGCCAGAACCGGTGACACAGAGGTGGGGATTTTGTTAGAGATATGTTAATTCAGGCTCAAGCACAAGGGTTAACGCGGAGGAGTGCTCAGAGGGGAGGGGTGCTCAGAGGAAGATAGACCCAACAGTGGGCACCGGCTCTCCAAGGGGGAGGGAGCACTTGGTTGTCTTACAATTCACTCTATACACCCTTTGGTGACTCTCAAAAGACATCTCAAAAGGTTGCTAAGAAACCTCTTATCCCCTCCCACTCTTCTGTTCTGAGAGATGTGAGATGGTCCCAGAGACACCTTTCCTGGAATTATAATCTCATCAAATAAAATCAGAGGCTACCTGGGTTCCAGAAGGCGTTTAGTACCCACTGTCTCCCTGTACGTGGGTTTTCTGGTGAGATTCTTTTAGAAAACTGCAGGTTCCTGCCTAGCAAGGAAAAGATGTTAATTGTGCTGGAGTTCTTGCTCCTGATGCTGGCAAAGGCTTCCACCATAGTCCACAGAGGGGGGCTTCTTCTCCCCATCCCAAGCTCCTCATGTCCCCAAGACTCCCCCTGCCTTCCTATCCTGCCTCACAAGGAAAATGGGTAGTACTGGGCTTTCGCACTCACACACACACACTCACACACACACACACACACACACACACACACACAATCAGCAAGATCACCAGTTTGAAGCCAACCAGTCTTCAAAGTGAGCCCCTGTCAAGGTGATAAGATCAGAGGAAAGAGAGAGAGGGAGAAGAGGAGAGAGTGTGGAGGAAATCTGTAGGGTTCACCTACTCTTCATTTGCCAAGCTGCCAGGATGACTAACTGAGCAGCTTCGGCTCTGGGTCCTGAACCCTGGCAATAGAACATAACTCCTGCTTAGGGCCTGCTAACTCTATGCCAGGGCTTCCCTAGGAAATTTATGTCTCTTCACTGCCCAAAGCCTCACGCTGATCCCACGCAGCAACTATGATCCCCTTGGAATGATGAAGGAAGCAGAAGCACCAGGAGTGAGATAACTTGTGCACATTCACGGCAATAAAGGGGAAAATCCAGATGCGTGACCGAGTCTGACCCCAGAACCTTATGCTGGGCTGTGCCCTTCCAGGCTCACTAGTCTCCAGCTACCATTGGATGTACGCTTTGGAGACAGGGCTAGATAAGGAATAAGCAACCCCAAGAATATCAGAGAGAGACAGGTACAATAGGGGAATTTGATGTGATGTGCAGTAGGTGTAGAAACTGGACCTCTCTGAACAGGGCTGTGGGCCATGTCACTTCCTAGGAGACCACTAAATGGAAACCTGAATGCTGGGTTGTTTGGGGAAGCTGTCCCAGAAGTGGGACTCAGGGGGTACTGAGGCTGGGACACTTATGGAAGAGCTGCCATAAGATTTCATGTTTTGTGGCTTCCAGGGGAGTTTCTGTTTGCACGAGTGTGGAACTTTCTTAGTGGAATCTGAAGAAGAGGTGCTAATGAAAGGTCTCCTGTCCCCCAAAGCTGGCCATCCCTTGAGGCGCCCCAAGTTCCAGCACAAGGCACTTTGTTGGCAAGCTGGTAGACTCACGTTTTGTTTGAAGCTGTGGTTCTCTGAGCATTCTGAGTCATCCTGCCAAATATCTGTGGTGTTCTCTTGCTTCTGCCAAGTCCCCTGAGCCGAGCAGTGTCTGTAGGCCCTTCCTGGGCTCTCTGAAAGTAAACAAGACTCTAGAGGAAAAGTCAGAACACACAGCCCTGCTCCCTGAGCCCAACAGAAGGTCCTCACCCTTAGCTAAAAAGCTGTGGAAAATCCCAGGGAAAGGGGGGAGTTTGTTTCTCTATTTGGGGGCTCATTAGCATCCCTACTGTTTATTTAGGATGGGAAATAAAACATGGAGGCCTCTAGATTTTGTAACCAACCATGATCCTCTAATGTCTGTAGTGTTTACACATGTCTCTGAAGTTAGAAGTTCCCACTGACTCAGAGATATAGCCCTGTAAGGTATAGTCAGTCTCCCAGGGGAGATGCTGACCTGGGCATGCTCAGTGAAGCATCTTTCCCTAATGTCCAAGAGGTGGCGCCATGAAGAAGAGAAAGCAAAGGGCCCAAAGCAGTCTGACATCACAAGCCAAGTTCTGAGCTGGTGTCCTGGATCCAGCTGTACATTCTCTGAGTCTTATCGATTTCTTTATCAGGAACTGGTATATAACTGCTACCTCTCCTCTGTGACGTGAGGGAAGACTGAGTGTGTGCTCCCACAGGCACAGATGATGAACAAATCACACAGCCCACGCTGAGTTCTGTTGACAATTGGCCACATCTACCCTAGAAGCCCCTGTAAAGGAGGATCAAGTAGGATACACAACGAAACGTGAAAACTTGCCATAACCATCTGGTCCAGACCTTGCACGCCCTAAGCTACCAGAACCTATTGGCTGGATTTAATGGATCGGAACCTACCTTACGCCTGAAGCATGTCCGATTGACCAACTGACATCTCAGACAACATGCTCCAACCAAGCGCTTCACCAAATCTGCCCCATCGAGCCCACCCTGACATTCCCTAGCCGAGAGCCTTAGAACTGTATCTGTCTTCTCTTTCCGCCTCCAGCCCCGCTGCCCCATTAGCCAGTCCCACTTACTTTCACACAGATCCCAGATCTGACCCTGCTTTCTACCTCCTACCTCCTTCCTAATTAGCTCACTTCTTCCCTGGTTTACTGCTAAGTCTGCTGGTGGTATTTACCTCACAGCTATGGACAGCCCGGTTGTCATGTTTCTGCTCAAAAATCTTGCAGGGGCTTTCTAAGGATACGTGAGGGTCCTTCTGCGACCTTCCGCAGAGGCTGGTGGGAACCGGACTCGTCTCTGCCCTCACCTCACGTTGCTTCCCTTCCCCGTCAGCACCACGAGTGTCTATCCCCTCCCCTTCTTGGGGGCGTGCTCCTCTCCAACAGCTGCTTGTTGTGTGCTCTCTCCCCAACACAACCCCCTCTTGGCTCAAACTCCCCGTCATCACTGAAGCATCACTTTGCCATTGAATTGCCCTCCAGCTCCCTGCTGTTCCCAGCGCTCCGCCCCCATCCGTTCTGTCTCCAGCTTCATCCTGTCTCATCTGCCGTGTATCACATCTATTCTTCAGAGGGTGGCCTGTGACTGTTGTCTGCCCTTCTCACTACAATGAGAGGGATTTTAATCTGGTTTGGTCACTAATATATTCCAAACATAAAAAAGGGTGTTTGGCACATGGTGGGTACTTACTAAATGTTAGTTCAATGGGAAAATGGCAATAAATAGCACCTGGCACTTGTGCTGTCCGAGACAGTCATACCGCTCTGCTCACAGCTCAAAGCTGAGCTGGGAGAGTGTACATGAAAGTGTCACAGACTGTCACAAGTGCTAAGGCAGAGACTGTGCAGGTACAAGAAAGGCCTCAGAAAGACAGGAGTCCATCGACTTCAAGGGAGAAGCTGGAGGAATTTTCTAGAAGGATGGGAAATACAAAGTGAGAATCGAAATTGGACTTGGAAGCAGAGCCTTCAGGAGGCATCCTGGAGAGAATGTGGACACAGGCATAGGCTAGAGCCAGTGCAGCCATCACCAGATGGAGATACACAGCAGTAATGGGATGTGGACAGTGCATCCATCATGCTATCAGGACAATGTAGCTGCAATCCTATGGGTTGGAGTCCTGGTGGGAAAGAAAGAGACGTTTATGTCTCTTCTTTGGGCCATGAGGCTAACACCTCTTCTCAATTACAACATTTGTGTGTTTAAGAGGTACAAAGGAACCCAAGCTTGATACTGCCCTCCAGAGAAAGGTGCAAAAGGCCCTGCACCTGACAAAGAGCTCTGCTAGAGCCGGAACAAGTGGGGATCCCACACCACCACCCCATAAAGCCCTTGACACTTTTCTAACATAGGAAATTTTAAGGCATGTTTACTCTACTTTCCTCAGGCTTAAACTGAATAAAAATTAGCAGAGATGGTATCGGCCACCTGGAGCTGACTCACCTTCCTCCAAGAAAGGACCATTGACCTGTCTTAGCTAGATCGATCTATCTCCTGACTGTTGTCTCTACGAGTTGTAAGTCACCACAATCATGGTGGTGAGAAAATTGGGCTTTTCCTGGCAGTCCTGAGACAGGCCAAATTGTAAATTAACTATTTTTCCTTTTATAACTTCTATTTCCTAATTTCTTTTAGGATACGGGAAATCTGAGGCAGTGGGTAAGGACCTAAATGTCTGGTAACAACAGCTAGACAGATGGAGGAGCCTGGGAGCTATTCCTTTTGACTAGAGGGGAAGAAGAGAAAACAGAACAGGATGCCAGGCAAGTCAGCTGGACCATGTTGCAGAAGGTCACAGATGCCAGTCATGGTTCTTGAGATGGGGAGTCAACACAGCCGCTAACCTCCTTATGGGAGGTGGTTGAGGGGGTCAAGTTCAAGGCTGTGGCAGTAAGGACACCAGGAAACAGCCAGATGAGGAGAGGCTGCTCGGCTACCACCCCCGTGGCACCATTGGGAAAGGAAAAGGAAGAGAAGCTGGGTGCCACCCAGATGCCATTGACTTAACCCAGGGCCAGGTAGAACATGAGGTCATGTTGAATGGTGGTTGGAGAGGAGAATGCCTGCATTTGTTTCTCTTAATCTATTTTCCCACTTCTTTCTGTCCCTCAATTTCTGTTCCATTTGATATATCCATTCTACCTCCAATATTTTCTTTAACCTTTCCCTCTTTCTCCAACTTCTGACCGTGCCTGAACCCAAACCAATACCATCTCTTTTTGTGGAGCATTCTGGTAGCTCCCAGACTCTCCCTTAGAATTCCCCTGCATCTCCAGATTTAAGACCCCCATGCTGTAAATGATGGCTTCCAGGACTACATTTCTCTTGTGTCCCTCTCATGCCTCCACGCCTTCTGTGTCTGTGTCATTTTCCTCTACAGAGCAACCATGCACTACACTTTTCTTCACAATCAGCACCTGGCCTCACTGGTCAGTTCTAGATCCCAGACAACCCCCGAGTCCACCATCTGACTTCCTCTCTGCACCATAAGCTCACTCCTGTAACCCCTCCTCAAAGGATTCATTGGCATCTCTCAGTATTTGGGAGATTGTTTCCAGCTCCTTCTATTGCCTCCATGTTCTCTTTGGACTTTAGAAATCCATTTGGATTCTAAAATTTAATGCAAAAGAAGTATTGAACGAAAGAGTCAATTCCCATGTTTTACAAATCAAATTCCATTCAGTACACTCTAGAAACTGGAACCCCAAATTTAGAATGTGTCTGTAACTCACTTCTCTGGAGCCTTGGGCACATGATCGCTTTTTTTTTTTTTCGTGTGATGAAATGGAACTATACATTTTAACTAATGGGAAGGAACTGAAAAAGTACTGTCTGTTCATCCACCATGGAGGACCTTGTAGCAAATGAGGACCTAAATGATCTAAAGGCATCAAGAGTTTCAACTTTGGACTCCATTTTAGCACTCACTTCTGAGGTGCCTACTAAGTTCAGGCTCTGTCATTCTTCAAAGTGATCTTATGAGTTAATTCACTTTAAGGCATTCTCTGGCTCTGAGAATCTGAGCTTCTGATTCCATGGTCAATGCTCATCTCACAACTCTCTGAGCTGGTTTCCATGAAGACTGTTAACCTGAACCTTTTAGAACTATCTGAGTCTAGAAAGCTCTTTAGTATCATCCCACAGAATCGGGGAAGTCAGACTCAGAAGCCCAGAAGTCAGACTCAGTCCCTCTTTCTACACTTTAGAATTTGGAGGGTGTTCATGGAGCCCTCTAGGCTGTGTTTTCTCTGTCTGGAAAGTTACTGAATCCTCCATCCAAGTCCCATGGTTTAACAACACCATTTTAGTGGGACTCCTTTCAAAGCTTTTTTAAAGGAAGGCCCAAAATTATTTTCTCTATATAAGAAGTCATACATTGTATAGATAGAAGCTTCTCTCATTCTTTCTCCTGTTTTTGTCCTCCCAAGACCAAGGTTGAAACCCTTGCATTCTTCCTACAACAGCCAGGGTCTATGGGAGCTGAATCTGAACTCTAATCTATACATTAGCCCCAAAGTACTATATAAATGGAGCCACCAGAAGCCTGCAAATTACAGGAAGAAAAAATGGGAAAGAAAGATGCAGTTCAGTGACCGAACATTTGTCTAGCACATGTGAGACCCTAGGTTTACTTCCCAGTGCTTAGAAAGGGCAGAGGCAAAAAAAAAAAAAAAAATACAGTACTGATAATTGTACAAGTACACCTTTAAGAGGCTTGGAAAAACCTCTCAGCTGGAGTCCTGCCGGACTTCCCACTGGCTGCTCTACCAGGAGGCTTGTCCTTCAAAGAACTGTCAGATGTGGGTAAGATGACAGCCATTACCTTCATTCCACCAAGGCAAGTATGAAGGACAGGGAACAGAGACATTTCCAGGAGAAGAATGAGGCCAGCACACATACTGATCGAATGTTCCATTACAAAATATGCCTGTGGAGGAAGAGAGGGCAGAATAAATGCCAGTGTTCGTACACAGGGTCTTTGGGTTGAAATAGATTCAGAAGGTTGGAGCCCACTTTCCAATCTTTGGATAGCCTTCTTTTTAGAGTAGTCAAGAATGAAGAGTGACTGAAGAACACAGAGATGCTGAATGTAGCCCCAATTGGACTCCAATCACTGTACACACCATGCTAATTTTGCTTTGTTTTGTATGAACTGAACTCTTACAGAAACTCAGGGTCAGGGGGGAAGATGCTTGGAGGTCCAGCCAGTGATGTGTGTGCCATAATTAAATGATCGTCATGTGTTTACCAAGTTGAGTATAGAACACAATTACTGTAAAATGACAGATGTCTCTAAGGGGATCTGTGGAGCTGAAGCTCTTGGCCACATGTATCTAGCGCTGTTCTAGGTACTTATAGCTCTCCATTTGAATATTAATTCAATAATTATTATAGGAGGTTGAGCCAGGTTCAGAAGGTGTTTTATATATCAGTTCTCAGTAACTAGAAGGCACAAACTTAGAACACAGCCTGAGAGACCTCCTAGAATGTGATGGAAGCATTTCATATTGCAAGCTTCTTAACTTCTGAGACGCCAAGAAGGTGGGGTCTTCCTTACTAAATTGGAACCAGGGGCTTCATGAGGTAGATAAGCAGGTCCCTGGCATTAAAACCCTTCCGGCCTGGCCCAGGTTTGCCCACTGACTAGCTGCCTTAGCACATTGCCAATCTGGTTGCCAGGTAACAACACATGCTCTGCTTACATAGCCACTCTGCTCACGGTCTGGCTCCATATGAAGACCTTCCCTACACTGACCTCAGAAGTAGTATTTCCTTGAAATAAAACATGAATTTTGTAGTTGACATAAAGCCTGGGTAAAGAGGGTCTTCACAAAGAGGTGGGAATGACTCTTTTGGAGGTTGTTACTGGCTTTGGGGTCAAGTAAGCAGGGAAAACAGGGTAGCTTCTACCCCTGCTGGGCACCTGAATGAAATGATTGACACGTGTCAGAAGGAGGCGGGTAGCCCTTATCTTTTATCACTGATGCTCACAGCCATGAGTCAAGCCATTTTATGGCTTGGTTTTCATGTTATTTTGGTTTGGCTTGGCTTTTTTTTTTCAGGTGCATGTTACCACATGCTGTGGACACGCTAACCTACAACATATCTGCTAGAATGCTCTAAACATAGTGTAGACTGGAAAAGAGAAAGTATGTTATTTCTCAGACCCAGCTAACACCCCAGAAGGTGAGAAACCCCACCTAACTAGCTTCCCAGGCCAGCTTACAGGAGTGGCTCATGGCAGGTGGCAAGGCAGTAAGTATGCCATGACAAACTGCCATGAGAAACTTTAGAGTTTACAATTGT
Source organism: Pachyuromys duprasi (assembly GCA_028658305.1). Lineage (NCBI taxonomy): Eukaryota > Metazoa > Chordata > Mammalia > Rodentia > Muridae > Pachyuromys > Pachyuromys duprasi. The sequence continues at coordinate 52,943,194 of CM053757.1, forward strand.
GCCATGCGACTGAACATGGAAGAAATGACATGGGACTAAAAGGCCCATTCGCAAAGGGAGGATGGCTTCTGGTCAGGCTAGCCCTTAAGAAGCAAGCCATACACTGCAAGGAAGCCCTGTCTCCACAGAGACCAAGCAGAGGCTTTCTGACCACCAGTCACTAAGCCAATGTCAAGCAGCAGATACAGGCGTGAAAGTGCCTTTGGCGATTTCAGCTCCCAGCCTATGAATCTCCCAGTTACATCCTAGATTCTGCAGCGTAGAAAAAGGCCATGTCCAGTGTGCCCTGAATCCGTGCCCCTTGGGAGCTGGGAGAGAGAGAATAAATTATTATCATTGCTTTAAGCCTCTAAGATCAAGGGCAGCTCATTACACAGACAACTACTGAGCATGCTTACCAGAAGGTTCATTGTGCAAGGCTTGCAGACACGTCTCCTTATACTGAGCCCACTTCCGAGTGGTCTCCTCAAGGAGGGATCCTGTCACCTAAACACACAAAAACACAGTCACAGCCAGGAATGGTGGCGCACACCTGAAATCTCAGCACTCACGAGGCTGTGGCAGGGCAATCGTGAGTCCTAGGCCAGCCTGAGCTACACAGTGAGAAACAAAGCAAACAAACAAAGAAGCCAAGATCACTCCCAGGCACTTAGAGTCCAGCTGTGGCTTTTTTTCTCACACCCTGGTCCTCAAATTACATTCCCAAGTGGCCCATACCAAGACATAGAATTTCCTCAGCATCTTATGTTCTGCTTGACAATAAATTTGATTTTTTCATGTATTCCACAATAAAATTATACTTGTTTTGACAAAAGCGATATATACGTTTTTTTTCAAAATCTTTAAGGTTGACATCTCATGGAAATGTAAAGCAGTCAGGCTGAACTTTCCCACACTTGCACAGAAATGCTGGTGTGACCCCCGAGTCTGCGCAGATTCCCAGAAGAGAAGCATCTCACCGAGAGAGGCGCGACAGTGTGACTAAGAAAGGCCACACAGGTGTGTGTGGCCAGAATCTGTGCCACCAGGAGACGCATGCCTGTCCTGAGGCCTTGGGACATTTTTCTCTCTGACATTGACTGCTCTGACAGTCGAACCCTGAAGAGACTGCTCACATTTGGGGGCACTGAGTCAGTCCATCAGCCCCTCTCTCTGTGAACTTAGACCCCTTCTTCCATTTACATTTCTCTTCGGCTGCTCAGCAAAGGCATCTTGCTGAAGCGCTTTGTGTGTCAGGCTTTGTGCTGAAGGGGAACAGAGGCATACAAAGATGAGTGGCCATGCCGTGTCTCCAGCCAGTGAAAGGGCATTCCTATGTTAAGGACATTATGTGACAGCAAGGAACAGAGAGGCATCTAGAGAACTGGGAGACGTTCCCTTTAACTGCACCCACATTTAACTACGCATAGCCCGCCGCTATCCCCAAAACAGTGCCCCCATCTAGAACCAATGGGTGGCCTGTTTTGTCCAAAGGTAGTTAGTCTAGTTTGCCCTCCACCCTCCTCTGTGGGTGAACCCTCCTCCAAAACCTTATCAATCACAGTGAGATCTGTGGCTTTTTTCTATGTCTTAAAGATCAACACTCTCCCTCTCTTTCTCTCTCTCTTTCTCTCTCTCTTTCTCTTTGGAAAAGTGCTTGTGCCATCATCATTGGTCGATAGGTTTCCAAAATTCTCTTAGTTTGTGGCACCCATAACTACCTCAGTAATTTTCCAAGGCATTCGCAGACCCAAAAAATAAACAAACAACAAAAAAAAAAGAAAGAAGGAAAGAAAGATAAAAGAAAATCTAAGGTCCTATTTATTAAGTAAATAAGCCCAAACAGTGTGTAAATATTTATATCTGAACAACTTTGAACCTTCGGGCATTGTACAACTTCTCAAACTTTAGGGTGGGATTGGGCATTACCACCTTCATTTCCTGGCCCATGCTTGTTTTGCTCTGTTTGCTTCTCGCTTTTATCACAGGACTTGTAGACCGCCGAGTTTTTCACAGTCTGATGGTGAGTCGGGCAGACACTGTGGTAGAGCCCAGCAATGGGGTTAGCTAGCACTTTTGAGGGGAAGGTAGGAGGATCAAGAATTCAAGTCCAACCTTAGCTGCACTGTGCGTTCAAGGCCAGCCTGGTCTACACGAGACCCTGTCCATTAACTGAACTCGGGTCTCGAGATGCCTGCCTGACATGTGCATGGCCCTGGGTCTCATCCCCAGCACTACAGAAACAGCAACACATGGATATCTTGAGCTAAGAGTTCACATGGTGTCTGGAAAGTGCCACAATCACTATACTTTCCTCCAAAAATTAATATATCCCACTGTACCCATTGAATTCAAGACAGTACCCTGGGCACCTTGAAACGCAGTCTGGGGACCGTGATATTAGCCAATAAGGAGGAAGCATGAGGGTACAATAGCCAGCACTCATCTCTTAGCTTTGCTTTGCAATGAGCTTGGAGTCTCTGCTAACGATGACCCCCTTTTGAGTTGGAACCCAAGGGCCACCAAGTAAGTCTATTAAGACATTAATCGATGAAATAAACATCCTAATTGGAGCTTAAGTGACTCATATTTTCTTTCAAATATTTTAGCAGATAAATTAATAACTAATCAATAAGTTTCCAGGATCCTCAAAGTCGTGAAAGGAAGGTCCTACCTTGCATAAAGGGCCGTTGTGCCCTTGGGGATCTTACTTAGACCTGCCTAAAGAAGAGGCTGTGAAATCGGTCTCTGAGGTAAAATTCTCCTAGGCCCCTTGTTCTTTGCCAGGACTAACTGTGATGGTGGAAGTAGAAAAACAGGAGCTGGGGAGTCAGTTGGTGAAGGGCTTTGCCACACAAGCAGGAAGGCATGAATTTGGATTCCCAACATCCACACTAAAAGCCAGGGTACATGCCTGCAATCCCAGGGTTAGGGAGGAGGAGACAGGAGGAAGCCCATCTTACAGGCCAGCTAGTCTGGCTGAGTCAGTGAGGTCCTGGACCAGTGAGAGACCCTGTCTCAAAAGATAAGGCAGAGAACAACTGAAGGGGGTATCTGACATCAACCCCTGGCCTGAGCACGTGCACACAAACACAAGCATGCACAGTAGAAAACAAATTAGAGCTAAAAATAAACAAAAAACTACTGTAGGTGGTCAGCCTGGGGGAGCTAGGCAAACGCGGGCTGACTTCCCTGGTCCTTATTTAAAACACAGCAGAAGGTTGGGAGGCTGCCTAACGCCAACCTCAGCTGCATTCCCAGTGTAAGGAGAAGAGATGTGCAGAAACCTCCAGCTTGGCCTTCCTTCCTCTCCCCCTCATAGGCAGCCTGTATCCAGGACCAACGGGGCTGGGAAGGGGTTAAGAAGGTGCATGGGCGGAGAGCCTTCACTGACTCTGCTTACACAAATCTATTTGTTAGAGAATAAATATACTATAGAGAAAGAGAAAGTCGCAGGTAACCAAAAAGCAGGAGAAAGAAAGATCACACCCTCCAACTTCAAGGAGCACCTTCCCTTCAGACCCTTCTTTCCACACATACCTCATCTTCTTTTCTTCTGTTCTGTTTTATTCTAACCCAAAAAAGGAAGCCATGTTGTTCTGCAACCTTTATTTTTCCACCTAGAAGATGCATCCATTTCAAGATGTACTTAAAACTGCTCTATGGTTGCTTTTATTCAACATCCTTTTAGCAGCTGCACAGAATGCAGTGAAAAAAAAAAACTGTGGCATAATTTAATTCTCAAACCCTCCAGCATCAAACATCTAAGTTACTTCCAGCTGCTGCCAGTAGGGCGTTGTGATGAAAATCCTCCTAGCGAGACCTTGTGGGGAGGAAAGGTGAATCACATTTCCTGGGTGAGGGAGTACATACATTTTAAAAGATTTTTTATAATGTACCACCAAACCATTTATCCTTGCCAATTAAAAAAAATCTTTCAAACCATGCACCCTTACATACACCAACCAGCAATGTCTAAGATCAACTTCTGCCAGAGCCTGTAATAGTTTGTTTTTAATGCCAAATAAGGTAAATGAGTGAGTGGGTGGGTGTAAGCTATTTCCCCACTTGCATTTAGAAACCAAAGAATCTCCGAGAATTTCTCATTAAGTGATATGAAGACTTCCTGCCAGTACACATACACGCCACAGTCATTTATATCCGCAGGCAGGGAACTCACATGTAAGCGAACTTCATGAGTGTCTACGTAAAGCCTAGTAATGTATAAACATCTAAAAACTCTGAGGTTAAATTTGGGTAATCAACAGGAGATTCGTCAGATCCACAGACAGAGCCAGGGTCTCTGTACATACCACAGTCTAGGTAACAAGGGGGAAGGAGACCCCTCCTCCGAGTGCATTATTGATATGGAAACGCCAGAGTGAAAGGGTCAAGGTACGCTTTCATCATCATTGTCAACCAGCCTGAAGCACCGCAGATGCCACTGTTATGATATATAAATAGCCGCATGTCAACAGCTCCCAAGAGTGCTAGAGAAGACAGAACACAGGGCCACAACCCGCAGGGTAGACACGATGTCTCCCCAGCTCTTGAATGTACATGAGGGAAGGCAACTCCTGTTGCAACTCCCTGGAGCTTTTTTGCCGTCTGTGAAATGGGTTCAGTAGTAATGTTCTCCTCCTGGTCCGGCTGTGAGAGAGCATTCCACAGGATGATGTGTAAGGAGGCATCTTACAGTGGCATGGCCAGAGCTGCAGCGGGCTGGTGTGTGCTGGATGGTTAGACACATATGGATAGAGAGCGAACAGAATGCAGAAGTCAGCTGGTCACATTAGGGATACCCAGAGACCGCGAGCAAGGATGAACATTCCATCAACTCTCCCTACATCCCTACATCAGCACCACCGACAACCTTGGAAACAGACCAAGGTCACCTGCTCCTCGAGAATGTAGTCTGCCACCATAGCAAGACCCCCCAAAGGCCACCGGTTGTCTCTTAGCTGACAGTGCCTGAGTGATGAAGGCAGCCCAAGGGAGAATTTGGATGCAGAGAGTCAGCAGCCAGGCTTTTTGTTTGTCTAGTTTCTGGCAGAGAAGCCAGGGAAGGGGACGTTAGTGAAATCTGGCACCTCCACCCTCCCTAGATGCAGGAAGGCAGGAGTTTTTAATTCCGAAGCTGCAAATGAAGACTAAGAGGCAAAAGGGGAAAGACAGACATTCCAGGATACTTTCTTTTCTGAGGTGAGTGGCACTGAGGTCCCTTCCCGCCACAGCCCTGAAGGGCCAACCTCTCTCTCTCTCTCTCTCTCTCCATATATATATATATATATATATATATATATATATATATATATATATATATATACACACATAT
>CM053757.1:52948607-53023325 GCA_028658305.1 Pachyuromys duprasi
GAGAATCTCCCTCGTAGGGCTGTTGAGAGCATCAAATGAGATCACAGAAGCAGAGATGTGTGACCCACACCCAGTGCCCCTTGGCTACTGGTATCTTCACACTCTTTGTGTGCTTTGCTGTTTAAAAACAAAAAAAAAAGCACAAAATATCTATAGTGTGAATGTTCATTGTTTTAACTTGTAAGTAAATTAACAGTGGGAAAGGGTTGGATGTGTAGCCCCCAAAGGTAAGTGAGGGTGAGCTCTAGCTGGTGGAGTCACTGATTTCTTTGTAGCTTGCTTTGGCAGGTCTTTGGATTTGGTGTCTTTTAATATTATAGACCACAGAATGCAATAAAGAAAAATCCCAAATATTTGCAATAGGAGCAAAGGAAAAGAGAAAAAAAGAACAGAAAGGCACAGAAATGTGCCTCGCTGTGACCACTCAAACCATCAAGAATGCTAGGAGTGTACAGGAAGATACAGGAAGACACAGGGATGCTGACAGGAGAAGATGCTTCTAGAAAGACAGAAAAGGAAGGCTGGGACGCAAATAATTTGCCCTTCATCATTTCAGCTGTGTAAAATAATGCACAGAGAAGAGAAGTTTTTACAAAATCAGCCAAAATACGAACAGTGAGCAGAACGCTGGGGTTGTGGTTGAGTATCGTTTTCTTAATGTGGTTTCATTCTTCCCAAATTGCCTACGAGGGGCCTGAATTGCCTGTACAATGGGAAAACATGCACAGCTGATAATATTAACGAGAAGAAGAACGAGGAATAAAAATCTGTTCTTACTTGCTTGATGGAAGCCAGCAGAAGCAGGGCGAGGAAGGGCCTCCCGGGGCCCCAGAGCAGACGCATCCCGTGGGCGTGAAGAGGCTGGGTCCCCTGGGCCACGGGGATGCCCACCGGCTGTGCCCGCACCCGGGGCAGGGGCTCCTCTCTGCTTCGACTGGGCACTGCCGGGCTAGGTTGGGTCCTCATCCTCTTGGCACACTTTCACACGCACAGGCACATCCCTCCGGCACTCCGAGCTGTTCGGCAGGCGGTGGCCTCCTGCATTCCTCCTTGTCCAGAGAGGAAGTGTTTGCACAAGTCCTCTGCAGGCCGCCGACTGTCTGAGCCGCTCCACGGCGGTCTACCGAATCTCGAAGTTTCTCATCCCCCGCCTGCCCCTCCTAAAATCTTGGGAGATTTTTCCCAGACCTACCCCAAGACGGCTGTGCTGCCTGGGACTTCCTCAGCAGGACCAGGAGAAAAGGCAAGGCATGGTTTCCATCCTGAGGGCTCTACCCCTTGCACACGGCCGGGTGAGCTTCCGACAGCTGGAGAGGATGAGCCGAAGGGCCAGGTGGCTATCTTTAAAGCCAGTGTTCCTTTCTGTGGCATCAAACTTTTCAAAACTGTGCTGGGGGTACCTACAAAGGCAGGAGCCACCTCTGAGCTCTGCTTATGCGAAGGTAACACCAGCAGCTCGCCTGTTTCAGAGACAACACCTCCAGACCGAAGGTCTGCAGCAAAAGGCCATTCAGTGATGAGCGTTACTGTGTGCTATCAATAGCAAAACAATGGGTCGGAAGCGCCGAGGTTGGCGCCTCTCCACTGTCCACGTGTGCTGAGCTGGTGTTGTGTTCTGAACACAATGCTGCCCAGACCTTACTAACCAATACCTCACCTTCTCACTTTAGTTTGCGAAGGTTGCAAAACCTTCTGCCCTCTGCCCTATTTCACTTGAACTCACAAGCATGCTCCCAGGTTACCGTTATTTCTTAGTCGGAGGGTTGAGAAACACTGGGCTTCAGAGAGGTCAGATTGTTTGCTCACGATGCACAGCAAGTGAAAGACAGAGCCAGGCCTTCTAGCCAAGTCGCCTAACCACAGCTACCTGGTCAGGAGCCTGCTTGCCCGCCCCCCATCTCTTCCTGGCTAGCTTCTGTGACATTCTGTCCATCTGGAGGCTCAAGTGGAAGATGATCTGATACACAAAATGTCAGGATGGCAAGAAGCAAGAAAGGCAGGTCTCTTGCGTTCTCCCTCCCTTTCCCCTCCCTTCTTCCCTACTCTACCCCCTTTTTTCCACATTTAAGTCAAACCATAGCTCATCACCATTAACTAATCAAGCCCACTGAAGTCTGAACGTTCAGGGGCAAACGGGTGAACAGCACCAGATGAAAGTCCCTAGAAATCTTAAAAACCCTCACACGGCAAGAATTCAAACCTTGGTAGTGAACAGATCAGTCTAGAGAGGGCTCCCAGGTGGCTTTTACGCTCCTGTGATTTCCACAGTCAATGTGGTCATCTCTTTGGGATCACAGAAAATGGGATGAAGTGGCAGGAAAGGAGGAAAGTGTGTGTGTGTGTGTTTTTGAATGTGGCTGTAAAGCTGTCCTGTACACACCAAAGGGGAGCTTCCAGATTACATGGTAGGGGAAAGAACCACCCACTTTGCATAAATATTCCATCTCACTTCTTTGAATGTTTCTCAAAAACATTTTCCCTTGGTCTGCTTGCATACAACTTCCCTACCTGCTACCTGTTGGCTGGACGCCATCTAGTGACGAAATGTGGTAAACCTGTCTGTGAGAGTAGTATGTGGTTTCTAATGCGACCAAGAGCCCAGGGCACAGGTCCCCAGGCTTTGCCAGCAGGGAAGAACAGATGGAGGGAGACAAACGTAAATGTCACTGCACGCTTACATCTGGACGCCTACAGGCCTGCTCAACATGAGGAGCCCGGAACCTTCCCAGGCCACACAGACTTTCCTCTCTCCATCCCTTCCTGGTTCCCAGCTTATTGAATTTCTTATGTAAATTTTCACTTTTCCTGGAGTTTCTAATTGCCTTTCCTTTCCCCATCCTAATGACATTTGGTTTGGTTTTGGTTTCTTCCTGGAACTGGTCCTGCAGTGACCCATTCCTTGAGGGTGGGTGATGGTCCAAGGACTTTGAGTCCTCCAGGTGCAGACTAATGTGAGCTCATGTCTCTCCCCAAGCTGCACAATGCACAGACTTTGAAGCAAACTGCCTGTGTCTTGCGTCTCAGAGTCCCTGGGTTAAGCACCTGTCCTTAGAATCTTTCTTTTCTAGGGCTGGGCAAGAAACAGGTCCAGAAATTCCCCCGTGTTTTCGTGTTCCTTGCACTTTCGCTCTTCTATGCAGACCCCCTAACATCTAATGTGTATGTATGCAGATGAAGGTTTGTGCGTATGGATCTGGACTACAGAACTAGATGGGACACCAAAAGAGGACTTAGAGCGAAGGAAGAATACAGAACATCATATGTCATGGGAGTAGAAAGGAGGTTGCTGGGGTGGGAGGGCAGAGGAGGGTGGATGGGAAAGAAGGTAGAGAAACAACAAAAGAAAAGTTTGTTTGAAAAACGTCATGAAGAAACCCAGTTATTTGTAAGCTTTTTTTAATAAAGAGGGCATCTTATGCTTCTGGAATCTAACATCAAGGGCCCTCCTTAATTTCAAAAGAGTTGAGTGGGGCATCAAGACACCCACCCATAAAGTCTTGGCTTTCAGTCAAAACCAATGTCTTCTACAATTGTCAAAGGAGGCAACTCAAGAACCCAAGGTACACTATAATAAACACAGAGGAATGTTATTCTGCCTTGCAAAGAGTCAAGTGTTTTCAGCACATACTGCAACGTAATGAGGTTTAAGGATGTTGCACTATGTGCAATAAAGCTAGACACAGAAGGACAAATGCTGCATGGTCACATTTCTATGAGGCTTTTTCTAGGATTCCAATAAGGACAATAAGGACAGTGAAGGCTGCCAGGGGCTGGGAAGAGAAGGAATGGAGAGTTATTTGACTGTGACAGAGCTTCAGTTTTGCATGCTGAAGGGAGTTCTGGAGAGGGAGATGACCATGTTTACTGCCCCTGAAATGCATGCTTGATGGTTAAGGTAGTAAATTTTATGGCATGCATGTTTTACCACCGATTTTGAAAATGGACCAATGTCTGCTGCACTTACTAGGGAGGACGGAGGGGCCTGCCCTGAACCTCTTCACAGGAGACTGTCTCAGGTACTTACACAAATGTTCTACACTGGAATATATCAGGTCCCCCACCCCCACCCCAGGGGACCATAAAGAAGCTGTGTCAGGATGCCAGATGGCAGAGCTGGGGGATGGCGACCATGAGAAAGTACAGAGGAGGGGCTCTCGCTCCTGCCGCCACTGGGAGCTTTATTCAGCCATGGACAGGGCGAGGTGGCAGCGGGTACTGACCCTCCTCTCCATCTGCCTGGCCCTCGCCTTCTCCCTCACAGCCATGGGCAGCAGCCACTGGTGTGAAGGGATCCGGCGGACAACGAAGCCACTGTGCCAGGACCTCCTGGGGGGAGTGAACTGCATTCACCTGAGCCAGGCCAGCAAAGGCCGAAGACATGACGGTAGCCAGGCTGTCCAGTACATCTGGGAGACGGGAGATGATAAGTTCCTCCAGCTCAGGTTCCATGCGGGGCTTTGGCAGTCCTGTGAGGAAAGCCTCAACAGCACAGGTGAGTGTCCCCAGGCCAATGGGAGCAGGACAGCCCTGAGAAGAGGCTCCAGAGCCACGCTACCGGGATCCAAATCTCGGGCCTGCCATGGACTGTCCTTTACTTCCAAGCCTCCAGTTTCCCACCTACGAAATGGGAGCGATGGGGTTGCCTATCTCCTAGAGAGAGCGTGCCGATGGAGTGAGTAGATTCATGTGAGGTGTCTGCAACAGTGCCTGACACACTGCTTATTAAGCACAAGTGTTCGCCCAGTCTCTCCCTTTCTCAAGAGCCAACGGTGGCTGCCACCCACCTCTAAGCTGCAGCCCTAAGATTTCTTCCTCACTTTAAAAGTTGTTATTTTTGTTGTTACTTGAGATGGAGTCTAACTTTGTAGCCTTGGCTGACCTGGAATGTAGATGAAAGATGTGTGCCATCAGCTTTCACTTGTGTGTGTGTGTGTGTGTGTGTGTGCGTGCGTGCATGCATGCCCTCAGAGGCCAGAAGAAGGCATCAGATCCCCAGCATCTAGTGTTACAAGCTGTTGTGAGACACCTGACTTGTTCTGCAGGAGCAGCAAGCGCTCTTCAGCCCTGAGCCACTGCTCCAGCCCCCCAATGCTGAGCCATCGCTCTGGCCTCGCTTGCACTTTTAATGACGCTTGAAACAGAGAACCCTCTTAAAAGCAAAAACAAAAATCCCCAGCTCTTATCATCATTAGACCACCTACTGGATCTATGACAATCATGACCCGGAACAAGACTGTCCTTTATCTCAGGCTGTCATCGAAACAGCCCTGCACAGTAGATGTGGTCATCACAAGCCGTGTGTGTGTGTGTGTGTGTGTGTGTGTGTGTTTTAATCAGCCGTTTCCGGACTTTATTGATTGAGAGTGGAGGTTTATGAAGTAAATGGTGAGGGAAGAAGAAAGTGAAAATGGAGAGGAGGGTTAGTACATAAAGCAAGTTTGCAGAAAGTGCTTTTACCTCACAAAGACTGGAAGAGGGAGGAATGTCAACCCTCAATGCTAGACAGGCTGGCTGAGGCCTACAGTCGGGTGAGATGTGCTCCTCTGCTTTCAAAGCAAAGGCCCCAGATGAGAAGGGGGACACCTAGCAGTCACCACTTATATCCTCGGACTTACATTTCTTACACAGATCCTCACTTTACCACGTTTGTGGCGTTTTAAAAATTGTCTTTGCAGCCTAAGTAGACTGCAACAAGGAACGATACTCTGAGATACAGCATAACAACCTCCGACCCCATCCAAGCCACTACTGGGTGGCAAATAGATGCCCACCTTTGCCTCCAGGCTAAGTGGCCTTTGCTCTAAGTGTGATTCAGACACGCCCAAATTCTCTTCTTTCTGGAGTACTACCATTTAAAGTCTACTCTCTCGACCCCACCATCAACACTCACACACAGTTACATTTGGCCTGCCTTCTCTGGGATCACCAAGATAGTCCCCTGTTTTCTGTTGGGGAACTTATAAGCAGCACATCCATAAGCAAACAGCTTCAGAACCTCTGTTCAGTTTCCACGTCTGTTCCCCCCATATCTGAGAACGGCCTCATCTATTTGCACAGCTTGGTATGATGGCAGGAATCAGAGTCACCAGGGAGCTTACAAACATCCAGGCACCAGGGCCCCAGAGGCTCTGACTCAGTTGATCTGGGCTGGGAGCTAGAAGCCTGCTCTGGCTGGCTGGCTGGGTAGGTGGGTGGTTGATTGGTTGGCTGGTTGGTTGGTTGGCTGGTTGGTTGTTTGGTTGTTTGGTTGGCTGGTTGGTTGGTTGGCTGGTTGGTTGTTTGGTTGTTTGGTTGGCTGGTTGGTTGGTTGGCTGGTTGGTTCGTTAGCTGGTTGGTTGGTTGGCTGGTTGGGGTTTTTGTTGTTGATGGTTTGCTTTGTTTTGCTTTGCATTTTAGCTAAGGTAATATTTACAGGCAGGTAAGGGTCACACATTTTGGAAGGCTTGTAAGTTAACATTCTCTGTCCCTTCCTTCAGGGGAAACTGTGTCTACAGAAAGGACAAATGCGGATATCTTCATTTTCGACATTAACTATTGACTTAGTTGTGTAAGAAATAAAATTTATCACTTCCCATGACGATGCCCCACATAACATCTTCTTGGTAAACATCCGCCAACTTCTTGTTAAAGTAATATCACTGCTTTATTTAAATCAATAAACCAATAATTTTGACTAGATCCTGCTCATTCTAGCATCAGGAAGGGTGCTCTTATGTTTATTGTTTGTACAGATTTTTTTTTTGTCTCCTGTAGTTTCTTTCCCATTCTTGTAGCGTTAGTATTTCTATTCCAATCAACTTTATTCTCTCTAAAGTAACTAGCTGTGTTCCAAATTTGCTTCCCGAGTGACTATGGCACACATCACAACAGGAGAAACACACCCCGGGACACAGAAAAGCCCTCTGGCTAGAGGGGAGTTGGAATGTCATGAGGTATGTGCCGTTTGGCGTGGGGAGAGAGAAGCTACAGCCCTGAGAGCTATAGGCCACTGGAAAACAGCTAACATAAAGGTAAAGCACAAAAGCAGATGATAGCGGTTAAGACAGAGCCTCATCCATGATAAAAGAATGAAGGGTATAAAGGCTTCATAAAGCCAAACCAGCACATCTGCTTTAGTTTCTGCACATGTGTGTTTGTATGTGCATGTCGGTGGAGGTTATATGTGTACATATACGGGGAGACCAGATGACAGCCTGCTATGAGACAGGGTGTCTCATTGGCCCTGATCTCACTAATTAAGCAAGAATGGCTGGCCAGCAATCCACCCAGGATTCTCCTGTCTCCACTTCCCTGGCATCGGGCTTGCAAGCAAACACTGCCATGCTCAGGGTGCTGAGGGTCCTCACGCTCTCGAGGCGAGCAGTCTATTAATTGAGCTGTCTTCCCCAAGCCCCACATCTTGGATTTTAACAGATGGAGATCGGGAATCAGGGTGTTCAGGGCAGACAGAAATGAATAGGCCTGGTCTGAAGCAACCAAGTCAGACTTTTTCACTAGAACACAGGACAGAGAGCAGGAGAAAGCCTCGGTACAGATCAGAGCTCACGTGGCCTGCTAAAGTCCCTGGCGCAGCTGTCCCAGGAGGAAAGCCCAACTGGAGAAAAGCGGCATTGCACAGGCACCGGAAATGCTATTTATGATGCCAGAGGAAGGGTGGGCTTCAAGGCTGAACCTGAGGATAGGATTAGAAAGGTAAGAGAGATGGGAGCTGTTTTCCCTGATTCCTGCCTTGGCTGGACTTAAAGAAAGGGAAGAACTGGACTTTAAGGAGCCAGAACCAGCCAGCCACCTGCATGAGGCTTGTCCCTTAGCAAGACTAAGCTGGTAGCCGGCATAAACTCGCCCTAAGACTTCGGATAAAAAGTCTCAGTCAGCTTATGTGTAGGTATGTGGGAGAAGTCCTCATCCTAAAACAGGATCTGGGGGCAACATAAGAGCCTGTGTGAGGCTCTTTTGGATTTCTTCCTCTGGAGCAGCGGTTCTCAACCTTCCTAATGCTGCGACCCTTTAATATAGTTCCTCATGCTGTGATGACCCTCCCCCAACTATACAATTATTTTCATTGCTATTTCACAACTGTAATTTTGCTACTGTTATGAATCCTAATGTAAATGCTTTTGGAGATAGAGATTTATACACACATACACACATACACCCCACTTTCACTGAATGACAATACTAAAGGGCTTTTCCTACGTCAACTGGAACACACGCTAAATTTTAAGAAAGACTAATGTTCTTGGCAATTCACACACAGTCTTGAGTAGAAATTAAGAGTATGTGGCTGCAGAGATGGCTCAGCTGTTAAAGGCTAGGCTTACAACCATAAATATAAGTAGAAATTAAGAGTGTGTTTCTTGGTTCCTTCTCAACTGTGTGCGCACCTCTGTTCTTGAGTTCAGGATGGGAAGAGCCTTGACCAAGGGCCTCACTGGATGGTCCTAAACTTACTCCATAGACATAGTCTCTGAAGAAAATAAGCAATGGGAGTTTAAGATAAGACAGCAAATTGTTGCATATTATATTTTTCCTGGAAAGTCACAGTGTTCATTAGCATATAAAAAGAATCTTTGGGAAATTCCATAATAAAATAAAATTAAAACCCTGGCTAATATGACACATCCCAGTGTCCCCCAAAATTCATTCACCACAGAAGAGGTTTGTAAATTCACATCTATTTATATTATTTATATGAGAATTATGGTGAGAAACAGTGTTACAGAAGTGCATATGCAACATTGAAAATTGCATAGCTAGAGACTAATGAACTTGAACCTTGTACCCTTCACTCTGACTTTTCCTCTTACCCCACAGTCATGAATGCTTTCTGCCCATTCATCTAAAACTCCTCTGCTCACATTTCTCACAAGCGTTCAGTTTTTATTTGACAGGAATTAACCTAATAACAAACATCTTAGAGGGTAAGTCACAGCTGGATATTAGGAGTTACAACCCCAAATAACTCCCAGGAAGTGGAACAGGAGTGGGTGAAGAAGTTAGGATTGCCAGTGATCTTGAACTTCATGCCTTGATCAAGGGGTTGTCCCTCGAGTTCAGCTCAACACTGAGGTTCAGGTCTTCTGGGGAACTCAGTGCCGCCAGATCCTTTGCTTTTGCAAAGAGAGATATTTGATTTTTTTCAGTGTCCCAATTAAAAATCTGTTTAGAGCTTTACATAGGCCTCCTAAGCCATGTTGGTAGTGAGGTATAGAACGTATCACTCAGTCACTGACTACATCACAAGTACCCGAGGGACTCGGGGCGGAAGAAAGAAAGGAGAAGAACAGGAATGACTGTGACATAATAGGAACAGGGGGAGGGTTGTGAGGAGCTGGCAAAAAGAACTCTGGTCTCAGGAAGGTGTTCCTAGCCAAGCGCAGGCCAGGGCTTTGGGGGTGGGCCAATACCCCAGTTCTGTAGCATGAGACCTGACTGAGTAAAGGTCTCCCTTCTAAGTAAGTCCCCCCACAACTGGGCCCTTCAGTGCTTTAGAGGGGAGACCCACATGTCTCCTTCCATCTTCGGAAATAAAGGTTTGCAGTGAAAGCTTCTGGGAGAGGCGAGGCTCACATGTTCCTTTCCTTAAGCAGATCCCCGAATCGATGGAATGTGCTTGAGTAGACCCTGAGCTGTGGGGCTGAACTCAGAGAGTTCACACAGGGGCACCTGGGTAGCCCTGGGGGCCTTCATTCTGGGATAGATGGCAGAGTTGGGCGCCCAGAGCTTGTATGCATTCTCCTACGGCTGGCTCGCTATGCCCCTTGGCCGCCCGAGCCCTGCCAAGCTATGTAACACCCGCCTCTCTGGCTTCGTGGGATTTGTAAAGATTTTTCTTCTTAATCCTGCTGGCTTTGTTGAGAAGGAACACCGTTTCTGAGGATTCACATTAATCAAGGGGTCACTCCAGTCTAGCTCTCTGGGCCCAGCTAAACTTGTCCTTCTAAGCTATCGGGAATTCTCTTAATCTGTTCAGCTGGCCTTCTGGAGCTCTGTGTTCTGACCCTGCTATGCTCCTGGCTTCCCTGTCCCTGCCCTGCTCCTGGCTTCCCCTGTTCCTATCCCCTGCCCTGCCCTGCCTCTGCCCCTTTCCTGCCCTTACCCTACTTCTGGCTTCTCCTGCAATACTGTTGGGAAAGAAGGCTCCCCTCCCTTCACATGCTTTGGTTTGTGGGTGTCCCCCAAAGGCTCATGCGCTGAGCCTGGTCCTGGTGTGGCAGTGTAAGGTAGTGGGACTTTTCAGAGGTGGAAGCTAGAAAAGATGATTAGGCCACTGGGTGCTGCCTTCTTTATACTGAGAGCCTGGTTAGTTCCTGAAGGTGAATTCTTCACACCTGCTGTTACATCGTGGCTGCGCTCTACTTCTTTTTTTTTTTTAGATATTTACATATTTATTTTACATATATGAGTGCTCTATCTGCATGTACACCTGCATGCCATAAGAGGGCATCAAATGGTTATAAGCCATGATGTGGTTTCTGGGAATCGAACCCAGGACCTCTGGAAGTACAGACAGTGCTCTTAACTGCTGAGCCATCTCTCCAGTACCTGCTCTCTACTTCTTGTACCTACTCCCACTATTGGAGTAAATCTGCCATGTTTGATTTAAGCTAGAAGGCCAGGTCCTCATCAGAGCCAAGAAGAAGCCGGACTCTTGCTCTTCTAGGTCCAGAATTAATTGTAAGCTAAAAGAATACTTGTTTTCTTTGTAAAGTATTCAATATTCAGTATTTTGTTATAATAGAAAACAGATTAACATATGCCTCCAAGGATCAGGTAGAAAGATAGCAGGTAGTAATGTGGGAAAATGTACCAATCCTCAAATAGGAAAACTCCATTTTCTTTTCTTTCTTTCCTTCTTTCCTTCCTTCTCTCCTTTCTCTCTTTCCAGTACTAGAAGTTGAACCCAAGCCCTTGCAAATGCTAGGCGAATGCTCACTCTACTGAGCCACACTCGTAGCCCTGAAAACCCCACTTCCAACCCCTTACTCCATCAACTTGTAACTTTCTCTGAACCTGGCTTTCAAACCTGCAAGACAGAGATCCTTGTACTGGTCTCTAGCAACAATCAAGCAGAAAAATGCGTGCAGCAATCTATCTACAGCACGTTCACACAACTGTCTTACTGCTGGTTTTTGTTGCTGAGGTAAAGAAAACAAGGCTCAGAGAAGTCTGGAAGCTTCCTGTGGAGGGAGAGAGAACCAGAGGCGGAAGTTCCACGGGAGGCCCATTGTCTTCTGCTGCTGTGGCTGCTGGCCTCCCTTTGTCGGCACTGTGCGCACACAGCGAGTTTTCGTTATCCACGCGTCTGTCTGTGGAACGGTCCTTGGCTATGTTGTCCTTATCTTCCAGGCGAGCGCTGCAGGTGCTTCCTGGGGATTGTACCCACTGAGGGACAAGGTAAGCACCCTGCTCACAGCCAGGGCTCCTCACAGTTCGAGTGGCTCTAACTGTTTTTCAAGAACCTGGCCCATGCTGTTTGGACCCTGTACAGCACCCAAAACTGTGAACTGAAGAGACCTTTTTGTTTACAAAATGTCTAGCCTCCTGTCTTTTATTATAAAAAAAAAAAAAAAAAACAGAAAGTGTGTTAGCAATAAAACCAAAGGCTCAAACCTTCCAGTTGTGGATTCTAAAGCCTGGCGTTTCTGTCCTTTCTGTTTGTAGGTGTTTTATGGCTCTCCATTGGGGCTGAAGTCTTGGATATCTTCCTGATACTGACAGGTGTCATTCTCCTGGGCTTCAGAGTGAGTTGTTACAGCTCAGGATGCAACTGGCTCAAGGTGGACGCCTCAGTGGCCATCCTCATGGTGCTGGCAGGTACTTTCCAGCAGGAGCAGTTTCTCCCAGCCCACTCCACAGAGGACATGATGCTTCGAGCCATGGAATAGGCTAGCCGGCTCCCTCCAGTCACCAGCAGCTCAATAACAGTGGGTGCTCAGGATACGTCACTGGACTGATTCCATTGGGCAGAAGTAGTATCAAAAGGAAGAACATGGACTCAAGTGGAGAGGAATACTAGTTTGTGCCACAGTCAAGGAAGAGGCGGTGCTGGCGCCGGGAATAGCAATGACCTCACTTAGCAGGGAGGTTAGGCTTGAGTCCGTAGGGGAATCCTCCTGAGGTCAGACCTCTGTTACTCAATGCTGGCACATGAGCAAGCATACATTAAGTAATTGTAGGAGAGGTACTTAGCTTTTATAGGTTAACTGGGCTCTGGAGAAGACAAAATAAGAGTGTGCCTACTATATAAACTTCAGTGTCTTAAAAATTATTGCCACAGTTCGGCATAACTGTCCCACAAAGAACTCTTTTACTTTTTAACACTACCTCCAAGCAACTTGACTCAGCCTTCTAAGGCCCTTACGTTAATGTCTCCACCAAGCTAGGACCCAGAATGTACGGCTTCCTTCCAGCCTCCAGACAGACACACTAAGTTGTATTAATGTTATCAGTCCAATTTGTGCATCACTCCTGTGTTTGTTGAACATAGCTCACCTTCCCTGGGTCTTAGCACCAGTAAATAGAAAGATAAAATCCAGTTGCTAGGTCTTCATAGCAAAGAGCAGGGTGATGGATGTGCAAAATTCCTGCTCGGGTCCCGGCATCTGCAATGTTCCTCTCAGTTACAATTGGGTCTGTTTCTGGGTGTTTCTTCAGGTTCTACTGTGGGAATGAGATATCAGGCAGAGTGTTTAAGGATGTATGAGTATAGAACCTGTGTATGGATCTGTGGATGCTAGGGTTCTCCCAGCATCCAACACACGCAGGGTAGAGAAAAGTTCCCCCCATGCTGTGTTCTTAGCTGTGACTCACGAAGCTTTACTTGCACAGGGCTCCTGGGCATGGTGGCCCACATGATGTACACAACCAGCTTTCAAATCACCGTGAACCTGGGGCCAGAAGATTGGCGGCCTCAGACGTGGGACTATGGCTGGTCCTATTGGTAAGTTGCTTGGTTACAAGATCTGGTGGAGCAGAAAATATGAACATAATTTTTTGTCAGAAAATAGCCATTGTCATAGGGCTGGTACCTGCTACCCTTGTGACCTCTTGATTGGTTTAATAGCCTTTCCTTAACCCAGTCTTTTCAGCTGTGGAGTAAAGTTACCGACTTTGACTTTTTGGGATTATTTTTTATGATTTATTTTCTTAGTTAAAAAATTTAATGCAAGATATTTTGATCACGTTCTTTCTCCTCCACCAACTCCTTCCAAATCCTCTCCACCTCTCTACCCACCCAATATCATGTTCCCTGTCAAATTACACACACATACATGCGCACACACACGTACCAAAGAAGAGGAAGAAAGGAAGAAAAAAGCATAGACTTCACTTTGTGCTGGCTGGATACTCCTGGGTGTGGGACATGCTCTAAAATGTTGGTTGATATACCCTTTGACACCCCACAGGAGAAAATAGATTTTCCCCTTTCCAGAAAGTATCAGTTGCAAATAGGTCCTTGGTTAGGGGTGAGAACCCGCGCCTGCTTAGCCTGGTCGGTGCTGAGATTTCGTCCGATTTGAAGCTGTGCGGGTCCTGTACGCACTGCCACAGTCTCTGTGAGTTCGTATTGCGTCAGCCCTGCTGTGCCTGGAATGTGCTGCCTCTGTAGAGTCATCCATCACCTCTGACGCTTACATTCTTCCTGCCTTCTCTTCCACATAGATCCCTGAGCCTCAGGGAGAGAGGTTAATAAAAACACCTCCTTCGGAGCTGAGTGCTCCAAAGTCTCTCACTCTGCACATTGCCCAGTTGTGGGTCCCCGTGATCATTACCATCTACTGCAAGAAGAAGCTTCTATGGAGGTTAATTGATCTCTGATCTATAAGTATCGCAGTATGTCATTAGAAGTCATTTTATTGTTGTGTTCCTTTTACAGAATAATAATAGTAGGTTTTCCTCTAGAGCCTATGACCTAACTAACTAACTAGCCTAACTCAGGTTCTTGTCCCTTTACCTGTGTCAGGCATGGATTCCATCTTATGGAGTGGACCTTAAGTCCAATTTTACACAAGTGTTTGTTTCCTCCTCTAACATCCATGACACTGTTGCACCATCATATTTCACAGGTAATTGTTGCTGGTCGCAGGGTTTGTGGCTGGGTGATATTGGGGATTACCTTTTCCTTCTGTCAGCATACAGAGTACCTTCCAGTCCCATGAACACTAGTCAGTAGGGGTGAAGTTTCTAGCTGGACATGAGTTCGATTCTTTCATCTTCAATGACATAGATAAGATGTGTCAGCAATAAAGCCTTACTGTAAGATTGTAGAGAATAAAGATGTATTTACAAAATACTTGGCAGATGATAAAGTCTAGGTTTTTAAACGGAGATCGGAGAAGTTTTTCCTGAGCTATACCCTTTTAGATCTAGCCTCTATTTCTATTGAAAAGAGAATGTCATGACACACAAGGTCTGGCTCTAAAAGGAAGACTCAGTCATGCCATAGAAGACTGTAAGGGAATTCTGTGTAACTTCTTGTTTTTTCAGTGCTGAAGGTTACACCAAGGGATTCACACACGCTAGGGCAAGTGCTTTACTGCTGACCTGCTTCACCACCCCAAACTTATTACATCTTAAAAATCAATGTCGTAATGCACACCTTTAATCCTAGCACTCAGGAGGCAGACGCAGCCAGGTCTCTGAGTTCAAGGCCAGCCTGGTCTATAGATCAAGTTCTAAGACAGCCAGAGCTACATGGAGAAATTCTATCTCAGGAGAAAAAAAAATCAATGTACTTGCACTCACATTTTAATCCCACAAAATAACCTCTAATGCTGGGAGAAAGTTGCCATACTCAAAATGGAGTCACTTGTGTCAAAACCTGACAAAAGAGAGCCAAGAAAAGTCATACACTCAGAGCACTGACTCACTTGTAATTGAACTGATGCCTGGAACTTTTGAGAAAAAAATCCAGGCAGGAATTTACCATGATTTACACTAAGACAGCGAGAGTCAACCGCCTGAGCAATAGCCCAACACACTGCATGCAGTTCAAGAGTGATCCCTGAACCACCAGGGTCAAGTTGTACCCCAAAGATTACAAATCTTAACTAGCATCTCCTAACACCAGCCAATCACAGCCCCTAATGTACGCAAGACAGCTTATCCATCTTTCTCTTCAATAACCAAACTTTCCCTTTGTTCTCCAGAAATGCCAGAGGCTACCCCTGTCAGTCCAGGGGTCCCAGATTACACTCCTACTCGTCATTTGTGCCAGATAAAACCTTTGCTTGGAGATTGCCTTTGCATTTTCATTTGGTGCTGACGGTTATTTTCCTGTCTGTAAAACTCACTTTTGACATTTACTCCTTTGTTCTGCCACTAAGCTTTCATGATGCACCTGTTCCTAAACCCTTCTCAGCTTTGGTCTCTTGGGTCTGAAGATGTTAGTATTTATAACTCGGACTCTGTACACTGTTCCTTCTGTCTCGGTCACTGGAGTGCCTTTCTTCTTCAGCAGAGCTCTGGGTTCTGAGGTGCCAACGTCAGCATTCCACCCAGTGGAGAGAGGGTGGCTATTTTATTCCTTGCATATTCAGAATGATGCTTATTTGGTACCCTGCACTTGATCATCCCTCAAAAAAAAGAAAAAAGCCCAAAAGTCTTGAATTTTTTTAGACACCTTTCTGTTTTCTTTCTGAGCGTAGTGTTGCTGTCAAGAGTTTAACACCACACGTAGCTTGCTGCTAGGATGCTCCCTGCTGGGGTGCTCTTTCCATCACTTTCCTCCTACTTCCTTGTGTCCCACACTTCAGGGGAGTTTTCCTATGGTACTTCTTTCACTATTTCTCCTCCTTGGTTTTCTGTTCCCTTAGAACTCTTCCTAGCTGGCTCTATGAGTTAATCATCCGACAGTCCTAGTTCTTTCCTCACCTAGCCTCTTGCTCTTTTTGTTTCACTTTCAGGGAGAAGGGGGAAGATGTCCTCTGTCTTACTAATTCTGAGATTAGGTGTGAGGAAAGAGCTGAACAGCTCTCTGCTCCGCTGCCACCTTTTCCTGCAAACCCTGCTTTCAGACCAGCTTTTCCCTCTGCGTCCCACACATCCTCCTCTCTCTGAATCTGAGCCCTTTGTGCCTTCAGAGACTAAACCTGTGCTCTCCTAGGTTCAGGTGTATGGGGTCTTGTTTGTAGTATAGAAGACATCTGAGGGCCAGCCAGTCATCCATAATCAGACTTTTGCCTGGTGTCTGGTGTGTGTGTGTGTGTGTGTCTGTGTCTGTGTGTCTGTGTGTGTGTTTGTGTGTGTGTGTCTGTGTGTGTGTGTCTGTGTGTGTGTGTCTGTGTGTGTGTGTCTCTGTGTGTGTGTCTGTGTGTGTGTTCCCCTAAATACCATGTGTTGCTCCTGTCTTCCGTGGCCCAGTCACTCCTCCCACAGCTGCCAGCCCTTCACACCTCCTCCCCACAGTTGCTCCAATACCCGCCCTCCAGGAGGCTGTGGACAGGCATTCTCCCCTATAAGCCCTGCAGTACTCTCCCTTACTGTTTCCCGTGAAATGCAGAACTTTATAATTTGCTTCACCAACAAATCTGCCAGTGAAAGGAAATCTCCAAACTTTATCCTAAGATGTTCCTAAAGGCACAAAGCAGCATTCTCTGTGGGTAACAGCAATGTCTCTCTACCTCTGAGTGACGGGGGCGGGGAGGGGGGTGGGAGCTGACCCCAGAGCATCCCAGGGATCCCGCCCTAGGCCTTTCCTAACTGTGCCTTCTGTTGCAGCCTTGCCTGGGGATCCTTCGCCCTGTGTATGGCTGTGTCAGTGATGACCATGAGCACATACACCATAGTACATGCAGAGATGCCAAGAGCACAGAGAGACAGTCCATATCCTCAGGACAATACCCTGCATCCCGAGGCTTCAGAGCGGGTTTGGCAAACAGGCGCCAGTACCCACCCTGTGGGACAAGTCTTCGTGAATGTCCCTGGGCACCAACCCCCAGGTACAGGAATCAAAGTGTCCGTGTGCTAGCCAGTGCCACACGAGCAGATAAACCAGGCAGCTATTACCACAGTGAACGCCTCTGGAGTGGCCCTCAGAAGACTACGGTATAGGCAATCCTTCCATTGCCCCTCTCTGGATTCAGCCTCTCATCTCTCCCACAATACCTATATCCTCAGAGGAGATGATGTCTACAGAAGATATCAACTAATAACACTCTAGTATAAAAGAACATCTTAGGTTTCCCTGACTCTGAGTTTAATAAATCTCCCCAAGAAATTGTGGTCATGAAAGTACTGAGGGAAAAAGGTGATGAAGGAAAGGACTCCCCATCCCTTACAGCGGATGCCGAATATGTCACCTACACAGATTCAGTGACAGGCAAAGCTGGAATATTTTTCTCTAATTGCTGCAGGAAGTATGTGGCTATACTATGCTTTCTAATTTTCATTAAAAAGATAGAAATTTTAAAATAAGTTGTGTTGCCTAAGAATATTCTTCACCAGGCGGGGGTGGGGCTGAGGAGAGACACAGGCCTTTAATCTCACAACTCAGGAGGCAGAGACAGGTGGATTTCTGTGAGTTCAAAAGCAGCCTTATCCACATAGCCAGTTCCAAGACAGCCAGGGCTGCATAGTAGAGGGACTCTATCTCAAAATAAATTCATAATATCTACTTACAATGAAGCCAGTTTGGAAGGATGGTGAAATTACAGAAAGAAATGGCATGACATATTATCACACTGAAGTGGAGCAAATGTTTGCAGTGTCCTGCTTAAGGTAAACGGCCAGGCCTTCTTGCATCTAAAAATAAACTCTGCCAAGCATGCAGGCCCCGTGGGAGGTGGCCATATGCTGTGGACTTCATCACCATCATCATCTCCTGTGTTACAGCGACATGTGATTAAGCCATGGGTTGTCCAGGAGCCTTTTGACTGTCAGATCCCAAGAACCTGAAACATGTCCTAGCTCAGAGTCATCTGAAAGAGTTTACACTTCTTTGTTTGTGCATTTATTGTGTGCGTGTGTGCATATGCCACAGTTCATGGGTGGAGATCAGAGGACAACTTGCAAAACTGATTCTCTCCTTCCACCGTCTGGATCCTGGGAATCAAACTCAGCTCCCCGGGCTCTGTGGCAAAAACTGCCTGCTAAGCCATTTCACCAGCCCTTCAGAGTGTCATTTAGGTTTTTTGTTTTTGCTGTCGCTTTTTGTTTTTTTTTTTTTTTTGCATTTATGTGCTTAGTAAATATATTTCTGAAAACAGCTAGATGTCTACAACAAAACACTAATTTGTTTGTGTTGAAATTAAGTTATACTATCAAAGACTAATGGAGGGGAATCCAACTAATCGCTTCATGTTTAAGATTCAAGTTGAGCATCTGTCTGATAAATCACTGGTCCCATGTTTGTTGTACAATGTTTTGGACCCAGCTTGTCTTATCTCAGAGATGAGTGTTGGCGTTCCCCAGGCCCTTTACCCTCCCAGCACAGAAGGACTGGTACCCTACAGCCTCTGCTCTTTGTAGCACCTGGCTTCTTTTATAGGGTCCATCACCCTGCATGCTCATGGAGCTCCCACGTGACTTCATGATGTCAAGTCTACTCTGGTCCCAGAGAAAAGGACATTCTCAGACATGTTCTCCAAAAGACGTTTGGCTGTTGGGTAAATATGAGGAGGCCACACCTGACGATGCCAAGGAAGAAGTGAATGTTCTGAAACCCCGTGAAAGAAGCTGATGTCAAAGCTGACACAGAGGTCAGGGCGGAGCTCCGAAGGCAATTGCTGTCTTTTAAAAATCTTAAAAATGTTGATCATGCACCAGGTGTGGCGGTGCATGCCTGCAATCCCAGCATCGAGACAGGAGGATCAAGAGTTTGAGGCCCAAAGCCCACAGTGAGGTCCTTTCTAAAGATGGACAGCAGTGGTGTCGTGGGAGCAAAGCACACAAAGAGACGCATATCTAAAGCAGATGTGTGCGGCACAGGCATTTTCAGAAAGCGAACGCACCCTCCAGCGTGACCCTATTGCTTGTCAAGAAACACACACACACACACACACGTCACCTGTCTTTGCCAGAACACAGATGCTGCCGCATGTTTATTCTTCAGGGCATTAAAATTATTTCTTCACGTATCTGTTCCCTCATATAGATCATAAATCTATGAGTCTATGTAAAGACTGAGACTTATATCTCCAACATTTAAATTAATGACTGACAATTGTGTGTGTGTTTGTGTATAAGGCTCAACACACCCTCACACACACACACAAACTTCTATTAGATAGCCTTCTAAAAGATCATCTCATGGGAAATAACACAGTCGTGATCAACAGCACAGACTCTACAGCCAGATAGTCCTCCTGCTTTGGTTTGGATTAAAAGAACCATTGTACATTTGTATTAAAGAGTTGGCTCCCACCCAGAGGCACCATTGAAAGTGCTTGGATCATGGGACACTAACTTCCTCAAGGCGTTAATTGATGAGTTCATAGCTAAATGGGTTGTTAGAGGGTGGGTCCTTGTAGAATAAATAAACATCTTGGGGTATATGTGACTTTGAATAAAATCTCAGTAGCCCTGTCTCAGAGACATCCAAGATCAAGGGACAAAACCCCACTGGCCATTTAAACCCTGGAGCTTTCTGTCCTTGGTTAACCCATCAGTGAATTTTATCAGGTGTCTACAACACCACAGGCATGGTGCCATTTCTCTTGCATGGAAGAACTTAAAATTCTGGCTGGGGCCAGCATGTGGAGAACTGACCCGCAGCCGAAATCTGCACCAGCAGACAAGGCAGTGTCGAGGTGTCAGACATTCTGCACAAAGAACCCAACCTGCTCCTCAATGACCTTTTCCACCAGGGCTCGGGAAACTCAGGAGAAAGGGTCCTGTGGCCCTCTTTCCAGGTGCTGAGAAGAATGGTTGCCAGGAGGTGGCTGGGGGGAGGGTAGGCAAGGTCTGCAGGGGAAGGTAGGAGGATGGAGCCAACTGTTTCAGCACAATTGGCTATTCAGGCCTCCAGTCCATCCTTTCCCTGGAGATCAGTTTAACCCGTTTCTTCTTCTTCTTCTTCTTCTTCTTCTTCTTCTTCTTCTTCTTCTTCTTCTTCTTCTTCTTCTTCTTCTTCTTCTTCTGCTCCTGCTCCTGCTCCTGCTTCTTCTTCTTCTGGAGGTAAAGGTTTTGAGACTTTCTCTGTGTAGCCTTGGTTGTCTTGGAACTCACTCTGTAGACCAGGCTGGCCCCAGACTCACAAAGATCTGCCTGCCTCTGCCTCCTGAGGGTTGGAATTAAAGACCTGCACCACATCCTGGCTTTAGCTCACCTCTGCCAGAGATGATGCTAACTGAGTATCCTGAGGAACCACAGCCGGCTCCTCTAAGAAGAACATCTTTGGAGCCCTGGAAAAGGTTAGCAAGTCTGGAAAACAAGGCTGGAATCGAGTTTGCTCATGAAGCAATTTGATTCTTTAAACACAAAGAATGTGTATATAGAGCCCTGGATGTGTGATACGGATGAAACTGAGACTCACTTGTCCCTAGTGGCCACAGAAAACCTTTAGTCTCATATACAGTGGCCAAGAAAGGGCAGATCGGAAAATTGTCTGATTTTCTGAAGATTAAAGGAAGATGGAGTGTCCCCTATCCAAGACACTTGGAAGCAAGGGTATTTCTGGCTGGCTTTAGTTTATTAATTTGTTTGTTTGTCTTGTTTAATATTTGCACATATAAAACAAGGTATCTTGGCAAAGGGACCCAAGCCAAACTGAAACTCACATGTTTCACATCCACCTTCTACACACAGCCTGGGGATGAGTTTCTGTCACAATTTAAATCATTCCATGCATGAAGCACAGCATCGCAAATGAATAGGTCCACGTGTGGTTGTCACATTAACACAGAAAGTTTTGGATTTGAGGTATCAGATCTCTGGAGTGGGACCGCTCAACTTGTGTCGATCTCTGTGCCCTGTGCCAGGATCCCTTCCGAAGAAAGGCCTGACATTTAAAGGCTGAAGTCTGGGTCCGTGCACGCCACCTTCCATCCCCGTCCCTCCCTCACCGTCTTCAGGTGGAGCCAGCATAGTGCAGGACACATGGCTTTCTGTGTGGAGGAGGGAAGGGGTTATGGAGGCTGGAAGGAGGGTGCTGAGGTAACACTATGTTCTGTGATGAACTGTGCTGAAGCTTCTGGAACTGTAGAATAGAGGTGGGTATGACTTCCTCTTGGAACAAAGTGGAGAAAGTGGATAAGACCAACCCTGACCTAGAGGGTACTTCTCCCACCCCAGGCTTTCCAGGATGGCCCCAAACATTCATGTATCTAGACTACTTTGTTCTTGATACACCGATTAGAGCATACAATGATTTGGGAGCTGGTGTATAGCCCAACAGTAAGTGGCTCACCTAGCATGCTCAAGACTCTCGGTTCTATGTCAGCATGGCAAAAATGAAGGGAAACCCCTACAATTGCAAAGTCGGACAAACTGTCTTCTTCCTCAAGAAGGGCAGTAAAGCAGATGTTTGAAGGAATTCTCAGTGAGCGCATGTTGGTTGGAAAGCCTATCTCCATCCTGGGGTGGTTAGGTTGAAGAACAGATGCCCTCCTGACAAGCAATGTGCTGATTTTGTCACTGGTAAGTAAAGACACCCTGGGAATGCCATCTACAGCTGAATGTAGCTCCACACCGGGGCACCTCGTCCTTTCCCCTAGAACCATGAGCCAATGTAGAAGGGGCCTAGTGTATTTCATCCTTGCTGAGAGACTTGCAGGCTATGCTGGAACCATCTTTCAAACTTGTAGCCATTTCCTCCCCATATCAAAGTACACAGAAGATGGGTGTCAAAGCTTACGATCTAGGGAGTGTGGGTGGCTTGGGACCCGCCAGGCAGGAATGGTGCACATTACACAGCCACCAACAGCAAGCCCACGGCAGAACTGAAAATGCAAGGTGCCCTTGACCTAAGAGGTTCCTGTCAGTCACTGCCAAAGACACAACCACTTCTCAGGCCCTCTCCTCAATTAATTAAGCAACAGTCTCCAACAGAGACAATCAGCTGTTGAAGAAAAAAAATCAGCAAGTTAACTAAATCAACCTTAATAGGATTTATTTGACCAAAGAGTGGTTTGTGAACCAGGCAAGACTCAGAATTCAGCACTTTCAGCCACAAGAGTGGAGAGCAGGCTTCTCCGGGTGACCCGGAAGGCACGTGGAGAAATCACTGAAGTTGCTCCAGTGAGTAGGCTGGGCCTTTTCAGGCACGGGCTAGTGAGCTGACTGCAATCAGATTGGTTGTTTGTGATTGGGTGAAACTTGGCTATTTGCTACTAAAACAGAACAAAACAAAACCTCCTAAACTCAATTCCAGCTTGTTACCTAGGAACTCACAGCGCACAGGCAGCCTCATGCTGGTGGCTTCCCGGTTATTTAATTTAGCAGTCTTCCTGAAACAGCTTTCATATGCTCCTGGAACATATTTGTTCCTTGGGATCTGCCAGAATGCTGGCCACGCCTCTGATTCCTCTTCCTGTCCCTACCCTCTAAACATCCAAGGCCCCAAGAGCTCAGCCTTCAGGTGTGTCCCCTCAAAGGTCTCACTCAGATTGCATGGCTGTCCTACATGCCTGTGATGGTTCCCAAACAGGTGCCCTTGCCTAAACCTTCCCCCGTGTGCTCCAGACGGACAGACCCAACTGTGCTCTCAACCCCCTGTCTTAGACTCCGTGTGGCTCCCTCGGCCCAGCTGTCACCCTCTTCATGCCTCCACTGCAGTGAGATGGCTCTTTGTTGTCTCCTATGAACGCAAAGCACACCTGCCCCCAGGGTGCCTGCACGTGCCCAGTCTCAGAACAAACCGAAAACGTGAGATAAACACGAGTGGACTTCAACTTTATACCACAGTGTGGATGAATCTCACAGATGTGATGCTGAGCAGGAGTGTTAACTCTCTGCTTCTATGTAAATAAAGTCTGCAAAGGAAAAGGCACACACAAACACACAACTAATACACTCACTTAAAGCTGCTGGATGGAAGGAGACACAACAGAGACATGATGTTACTAGGCTGGTGGGTGCTGGTCATGTGAATGTCACCAGCCTGTCGTGCAGTCTTCAAGCGTTACATATTCCTAGCGCACACACTAAAGGCCAATGAGGAGACGAGGTGTCCAGTCTTCCTGGTTGTTCCACGTTTCTAAGAAGCGTGGCTTCTGTCATTCTCATTCTCCGCCCACTGCGCACCCCCGTCCTTACCCCCACCCCAGCCTCACTTTCTGGCCAGCTCCATCCTCTGTACAGGATAGATGATGTGTGACTGTAGTAAATGGTACAGCATTTAAGAGTTTTGGCTGCTCTTGCAGAGAACCAGAGTTTGATTCCCAGCACCCAGATCAGACGGCTCACAGCCACCTGTAACCACAGCTCCGGTGGACGTAACACTCTCTTCTGGCCTCCTCGGGCACCCACAAACACGTGCCATGTACTCACATAGACATCCACATACGTATAAATAAATGATAAAAGTAAACCTTAAATCATAACAAACAGGACGCTGGGCCATGGGTCCTGGGCTTTTGATGGTTTTTGCCATACTGAGCTCCATATATGATTAAATTATTTAACATCTTGGATATGTAATCATAAAGGAGAGCAATGGTTACCTCCTCAAGGCTCAGAATCTACACCAGGTTTGAGACAGGCAGGATTTTACCTGTTCCCCAACAGATTTGCAAAATCAAGCTATCATCCCCATTTTACAGACAAGAAACTTAACGCCTTGCAAAAGCAAGACACTCTCGGCAAACCAGTGGTTCTCAAGCTGTGGGTCATGACCCCTTTGGGGTTGTGTGATCCTTTCATAGAAGTTGGCTAAGACCATAAGAAAACACAGGTATTTACATGTCAATTCATAACAGTAGCAAAATTACGGTTCTGATGTAGCAGTGAAAATCATTTTATAGTTGGGGGTCACCGCCACAAGCGGCACCGTATTGAAGTCTGCAGCGTTAGGAGGGCTGAGAAGCCCTGCTCTAAACCATTTTCTTTCCTGCCACCTATCCACGTGGGGTTTAGTTGGGACAGGTTCCATTCCATTGCCCGGCTTCGCTTTGCTTCTCCTCTCCACCCATCCCCCTTCAGGAAGGGAAAGCCAGATGGCTTGATGCTCTCTTAGGTCTGAACCACCTGCAAATACCCAATGCAGGAAAATGCAGCACGGGCATTTGTGCTGACAATCCCAGGGCCTGATCCCTGACTCTCCGCCCAAACTGCAGAGGAAACTCTAATAGTCCCGCTAACCAGCAGAGCTTTAAACGTCCTGGCAAGAACTCTGAAATTAGATCCGGCCAGCATGTGTCCCTGAATATCAGAATAGACACTATATTTACCCTGAAAAGCCCTTTAGTGCAACTGAGAGCTATAAATAACCATTAGGGCCCAAGCGAGTGGCCTTAACACATGGATTTCCTTCCAAAATATGCAGACCCATTTTAATTAAATTTGTAATTAGCCTTAGGGGCGGGCAGGCCCCTTGAACTCCTTCAGTTTGGAGACACTGTGAGTAATTTCTGTTTGTTGAGCATTCGGGGATTCGCATGCTCCTTGCTGTTCAGCTGGGAAGAACCTCCCGGGAGCTTGCAGAGCCCAGTGCTCCCTGAAGAACAGATTCTGGGCTTCGGGGGAATGATGCTGTGGGATTAACCCTCCCCCTATCCTGGGTGTTGGCCCTGCAAAGCCAATCTTTGTCACCCTGCTGCCCTGCAGAGCAAGATGGGGATCATGGCTGTCCTGATGCTACCCCTGCTGCTGCTGGGAATCAGCGGCCTCCTCTTCATCTACCAGGAGGCATCCAGGCTGTGGTCGAAGTCTGCCGTTCAGAACAAAGTGGTGGTCATCACTGATGCCGTCTCGGGACTGGGAAAGGGTAAGCTGACTTCCCCTGGACCTGTGCCCGTCTCTGCCCCCAAGGGACCTTCGGAGAAGGATGGTATCAGGCCACACCCGCTGATAGAGAGGAGTTGACTCAACAGGGTTCTTCTCTTTGGGAGTCCGAAGCCTTTTTGCCAGGTGAACGGAAGGGCCAGAATGCCTAGGGGTGCAAACCCACAGCTTGACATTAGGAAATATTGGGTTTGAGCGCTTCAGGAGTTTGCAGAAATCTTGAAAAGCCCAAGTCCTTAGTTGGAGCTGCGTGTAGGATATGAGCCCAGACCAGGGTGCTAGATCCCAGCCCTGGTTCCTGCACTTACCTCGCAGGTGTCCTCAGCTATATGAATTGAGCAAGGATAACAGCAGTCTCCAGTCTGGAATGCCGCTGTGAGCAACAAATGAATTTGTACACGGGTGGGACTTGGAGCAGCAGTGACCACCATTCAAATGTTGCTAGAGATGGTCATGTTGAACACCCAGCTCCGTGTGTCACGCTCCCCACCACACTTTGTATGTCACACAAGGCTACTGCTTCCCACCATCTCGCTTCCAGGTCTTGAAAGCATTTTCATTCACAATCTCTAAGTCAGACAGTCTTCTGGGCCCTTCCTCTGTTATGTTTGTGACAGGATTGGCCTTTGTTCTAGTGGGATTCTATTATTCCTAATCATAGCAGTGTACCCTGCTATATAAGTTAATGGTAATTTCTGCTGTTATTTTGTTATTTAATCCAGCAGAGACCCCACAGCTAATCGTCCACTAGCCACTCAACATGTGTCAATTGCTCCACACAGTCCTAAGCACCTTCTAGAGCCTGGAGGTGGGGGTGGAGGACACTTCCTCCCATGGTGTGGCCCTGTCTCTGCGGTATCTCTCAGAGCCCTCTGCTTCTTCTCTCAGAAGTCACCAGAGGGAGCATGTCTCCCCCAGCAAAGAGGCAGAGAAGTCTCAGTGAGTGTTTGCCTTAGGTCAGCCTTGGCAGATCCACAGACCCACAGACGCAGAACAAAGTGGAGCAATTTCCAAAGAGGCTATCCCGACTTGTTAGGATTGGCTCTCAAAAAGTGAGGAGACACACAGACCCAAAGCTCAGTCTCCCCCGAGGGCCAGCCAGAACGTGCTTGTTTGCCCCTCAGACCAGACACAGGACCACAGTGTTGCTGAGGATGATAAGAGTACCTCACCTGACGCTGTTCAGTCACGGGACAGTCTTTCAAAGATCGAATGTGTTTGACTAGAAGCAGGTCGGGTCCCTGGAGCCTCCCCTGCTACGGTACGGGCTCTGTCCTTTTAGGTGGCCCCCAGAGACCAGCCTTCCCACAACCTGAGGCTGGTGTCCTTTCTTCACCCTGGTGACCCCACACCCACCGCAATGCCCCTCATCTTGTAAACACTCAGACATTTGCTTTCAAATTTTGTTGTGAATCTGTGGTGTTCCCCACCACACACAGACTTGTGTTTCAAATGCAATTTTGGAAGCTGTGGGGTCTTTAAGTCTAGGTCACAGTGCTTCTCAACCCTAAAGACCATTAGAACGCAGAGATATTTATGTTATGATTTATAATGGCAAAAGGACAGTTACGAAACAGAGACAAAAATAATGGTTTTTATGGTTGGAGGGTCACCACAACACGGGGGACTGTATTGAAGGCTCACAGCAGTAAGAAGGCTGAGAGCCACTGGTTTAGGAGGAAGGGCCTGACTGGCAGAGGCACTCCCCTCCCCCACACAGGCTGTCACCTCCCTCTTCCATCACCACAGACCCACCTGTTGCCCTGTGCCTTCCAGGCCAACACGGATCCACTCAAACCCGGACCGAAATAAACCTTTATTCCCGTAGATTGCTCCTGACAGGATTTGGTCACAATAATAAAAGCAACCAGTACATTTAATGACCAGCCCAGGAAAGTGTGTTTGTGACTATTGGTTTCTCTTTGGTTCCAATATGGTCAGAGAATGAGTTCTGCATGCTTCCATTCTTTTGAGTTTGTGAAGGTTTGCTTTGCGGTCTGGCTGTGGCCTTTATGCAGTCTGTTCCCAGAGGATTGGGAAAGAATGTGCCCACCCCTGAGGTCGGGTAGACGGTCCTGCAAAAGTTAGCTGTGTCTTGTCGTTGAAGATGTCCTTCAGATCTTCTGTATTACTAAATGGATCCACTGTTCTGCCCTTGGTGAGAGTTGTGGATATAATTCAACAGTCTCATTCATTCTGTTTTTAATATCATTGGGTTATAAAAGTCAGGACCCCAGGAAACACAGCACAGGCGTTTGCAGAAGGGTGTAGCCCAACCTGTCAAGATTCTGGTCACTATTCTCTTTCACTGCCTCTCCCTGACACTCTTCACCTCCCTGACCGTGTGCCTCACCCTGCAGAGATACAAAGCAGGAAAGAATAAAGTTCAAGTATTTAGAAGTAATATGAGCAGCTGGGTGTGTGTACCTTTAAATAAATGCCTGCATTCCATGTACTGCTGATGACAGCCATCCCAGGCACCAGCTGCTCCATTTCAACTTCCAGGCAAGAAAAATCCGGGGGACACAAAGTGGCTTCCACATAGCTGTTACTGTGCCCAGGGACCCCAGAGCCAGAATCCTGTGGGTAGTTACACAGTATGGCAGGAGTCCTCAGCCTGTGGCTTGTTTGACCCAAAGGGGTCATGACTCTAGGGAAATCAAGTGCGCATCTAGCCCTCGCCCCAAGCACAAGGCAATAGACGCAGCCACTGTGTCACCTTGTACTCCCTGGGGCTGGGACAAGAGTGAAAACCAATCACCTAAGCACTGGATTTGGCCTTCAGGGAGAGCAGACAAGAAGAACTGAACCAGGGAGGGCTATCCCCACTGTGTTCTCACAGCTCCAAAGATGCCAGTCTTCCCTGCTAAGCACTGCTGAAGCAGGCCATCCACCATGGCCTCCCACAGCCCCTACAGGCCAGCTTTTCTCCCTTCTTGATCTCTGGAGTCAGAAGCTCTTCATACTCTTGGCATGTTAGAACAGAGGAAACACATAAGGAAGTGCCCAATTTGTGATTATTAGTTGAAAAGGACACAGTCGGTGTTGAAACAACAGGAGACAAATGTTGAGCTGAGTTGATAATGAACTAAAGCTGGATGTGGTCACCAGTAATTCCAGCAGGAGGAGGCAGGGGGATCGGGGCTCATGGTCATCCTTAGTTACATAGTGGGCTGTTTTTGAGACCAGCCTGGTCTACGAGAGATAGTGCCTTAAGAAAACAAAAAGAAAAGCTAAGAATAAACAGAAGGATTGGAGGACAGAGGCACTGCCACAAAGTGTCTGGCAGGGTAGAAACAACAGCAGCAAAGGATTTGGCCCATTGAGACAGAGCGGGCAAGAGAGAAGAGCTAAGTTCACCTCGTCACCAAGGAGGAAGCAAAGACGGAGAACGGTAGCACTGACTGGCTTTCCCCCTCATTCACTGCACACCTCCAGCCTGGGGAAGGGAAGCCACTGCCAGCCTGTGGCACCCACCACATTCATGGTAGCTGTTTCTCTCAGCTGTGACTGTATCCCCCTCTCAAACACCCTTAGAAACACACCTGTAGGTATGCCTCAGCCTCCCAGGGGATTCCAAATCTAATCAAACTGACAAGATTAACCACTAACCCTGTGATATCAGCACTCGGGATCCTGAAGCAGGAGGATCATTCAGTTGGAGGCCAGCCTGGGCTAAGCAGA
This sequence comes from Pachyuromys duprasi, assembly GCA_028658305.1. Lineage (NCBI taxonomy): Eukaryota > Metazoa > Chordata > Mammalia > Rodentia > Muridae > Pachyuromys > Pachyuromys duprasi. Next base: position 52,977,174 of record CM053757.1, read on the forward strand.
AAGACCCAGTCTCAAAACTGACAAAAACAAAACAAGAACAAAAATAAGAATTTCAAAAATAAAAAATAGAAAATAAGAATTTCAAAGTGGGCCTGCTGGTATACAGATCTGTAAGCCCAGCTACTCAGAGAGGCTGATGCAGGAGGATTGCAAGTTCAAGACCAACACGGAAAACTTAGCAAGACTTTGCAGATATGTCCCACCATTAGGAAAGGGCGTAGATGAATGAGTGAGTGACAGAGCCCCAGCCTGTTCCCCTCTCAGTGCTGGGAATGGCCAAATGTAGCCGAGCATGGAGAACAACTTCCCGAAACCTGGACATCAGATGTCTTGAACAGCATCTTCATTCCTGCCACACCTTAGCAGTGGTAGGAGTGTGGGAAATTCCCTCGAACTCTTTGAACCCATTGCTCCAATCACACACAGCCACAGGTGGACCTTCTCCTTCCGAACCAAGTGACAGAACGTCCATAATTGTCAAGAGCATAACTGTGAAAGATGGATTTTTAAGTAATAAAAGACACACAGAGCTGCTTCAGTGGGAGCATCCTGTGCGGATGTGAGGCTCTGTTTCCGTTTGGCTCCTTGGTGAGGCTGGCCTTTCAGTCAGGACTGTGGGAGGGGACCAAGAGTGGTGTGGAAGAGTTCACTCCCGTCAAAGTCAGCCCATAGGAGAAACTCTTCCTGCAGCTGGAAGGAAAAGAACACCAGGCTGTCTCCTGACTTTCCGAATAGAGACATTATACACAGTCCTTCTGTTGTGTCAAGCCCTCAGCAGGCCTAAGTCATAACTGCTGTGTCCATTTTCCTTCATTTCTCCCCAGCCTGAGCTTCCTGTTGTGTACAGAAGAGCAAGGGACGTGCTTACCTGAGGGAAACATTGTAAGGTGGCTCCAAGCTACGTGGGCAGAGCCCATGACTCAGTGAGAATGTATTTGCTTGGGTTTCAATCCCAGCCCTGGAGCCAGGTGGGCACCTAGGTGTTTTCTTTCTATTATGTGCAACTTTGTGTCCCTCGGAAGCTCATTGAAACTTCCAGCTACATCTCTGGGAAGTGGAGCATGTAAACCCATGGCTTACTTCCTGTGAGCCCTGGTTTTGGAGTAGGCAACGCCATAGAGACCCCTCTGGTCTGGGTTCAGATGCAGCGAACTCTTAGCAAGCATTCAAAGGGCCCATAGATGCCTTTTCTCCTGGAGCTGATGGGAAGGAAGCATATCCCAACCCTGGCCCATGGGCAAAAGCTCATAGTGTGCTCTGCTGAGAAGTCTGTCTCCCAACCTCCCTCCTTCCCTCCCCCCCCCCCGCCTCACTCTTCCTCCTTCTCCTTAATCCATTGTGTCTTATCTTAGGACAAAAGGAATGAACTTCATAAAGCAGTTATTTTCTTTGAAAGCATGCATCTTGGACTAGAAACTAAGTTTGGAACTTTATAACTATTTTGTAAAATGTTATATCAATTATATATCCAATTTTATCTCAGTGTCCCTGAAATTCCCAATTTAATGGCCTATTAACAGTGTACGTATACAGCACTACCCTGCTTTAAACACAAGCATACACATTCAAGTTGTAGCATTTTATTTGACACACTTTCATTCATGTGTATTCATGTGTGTCTGTATGTGGATGTGTGCACATGAGTACAGATATGCAGGGAGGCCAAAAGAGGGTGTCAGATCTCCTGAAGGTGGAGTCTCAGGCACTTATGAGCACCCCAAAGTGGGTACCGGGAACTGGACTCAGGTCCTCTGTAAGAGTAGGGTGTGTTCTTAACCACTGAGCCATCTCTCCAGCCCCTGATAGTTGTTCCTAGAGCTCTTATGTTTTAAACTTACTTTAATATTAATGTCTTTTCACACCAACAAATTCATCTTTGCAAAATCATTTTTAATGGCTTGAAAAAGTCATTCTAGATGTCCTGTAGTTGATTTAACCAACCTCCTAATATGTGGGACATTTGCAATTATTCCCAGTGTTTTACCGTTGATCATGGTATTCTAAGATTGCTTAATCTTACAGCTGTGTCTATGCAAACATTCTTAATGATTGCTTCAGGAGAAATATCCATAAATAATATTGCTAAATCAAAGCCCTTTTAAGAACACAATCAAATTTTTCTTCCAAAGCCCATAGCAATTCATGCAGATGCTAGACTGAACATGAGACAAACCCACATCTCATTAAGACTATGATCAGCTTTGCCCTTCATAATCTGATGGATCAAAATTAGTGTGTATGTTAAATTACATCTCTTTATCATGTCGTGGGTAATGACGCTTAATCTTCTGTTCATTAACTGTGTGGTTTTTTTTCCAGTTGGTCCTTCTTATTTGTGTAAGTCCTTTTCATATCAAATAAATTAGCCCTTCGCTGACATATATAAGTACTTTTCTTAATTTGCTTGTTCTTTATTTATACCTTTTCTGTAAAAAAAAATTAAGTATAAAATCTATAAATCAGTTCTGATATAATTTGTTTCTTTGGGGCATGCTCAGAAGATCTTCCACAGTAAGAGAGCAGGTTCATCTCTCTAACTACCCAGTATATTGTTATGTAATACCTTTAGCCTTTTCCCTCCCAAATAAGCATCCAGATACTATTTTTTAAAGATTCGTTTTATTTTAATCATGGGGGAGAGGGGGAATGTGTGCATATGAGTACAGTGCCCTGGGAGGCCAGAAGAGGGCGCCTGAGCCTCTAGAGCTAGAATTACAGATGGTTGTGAGGGGGCTGACTAGGTGTTGAGAACTCAGGTTCTCTGCAAGAGTAGTGCTCTCTTTCAACTGAGCCATCTCACCAGCCACCCTTCCCCCTCAATATTTTTTAAGTAATATATTGTTTTCCACCGGTTCAATATATTAACTTGATCATACTAGTACTGCATTCTCATCAATACTGGCTCCATTTTTATCAATAATTCCTACCTATACTGGAACTATTAATGTTTTGCTCTAGTTTTGACAGTTCATATTTTATTTTAGTAACTAATATTTTTCAAGATAGTCTTCACTTTCCTTCACTATTCTAATTAAAGTGTGCAAGTTGGAAGGAATGGAGGGAATGGAAACTGTGGTCAGAATATAATATAAAAGAAGAATTTAAAAAAAAAAAAAGATATACAGCCTCAGGTGAACACCCAGTTCACTGAGCTGTCCTTGAGTGCCTGCAGTCAACTGAGGTCCACAACTTCTTGGCACAAAATGGGACAACACTGGGTGCCACACTGGAGTGAGCGCTTTTGGTGCCTTTGTCTGATCTAGAGCTTGGTCCATTCACCCTTGTTCTCCATCTTCGGGTACTGTGGATATTGGCTGCTAAGGCTCTGGGGCTCATCCTGGACCTGTGGGCGCCACCTTGTGGAGAAGTGCTGCCATCTAGCCCCCTCCTCCAACGCAGTCAGCAGCTGATGGACTGAAGTGTGCAAAGGCTGGTCCTCACACATGCGGGGGACAGCCCCACAGCGGTTTAGACTCTGGGCCAGCTGCTGCTTCAGAAGGCCCAGCCTAAGCTAGATCCTCCCATGGCCACAGTGAGAATTAGCTGAGCAAACACATGGATGCCTCGCTCAGTCATCCCTAGAACAAATAAACTGCCCAAACATGTGAGCTTTTACTGGCTTAAAGTATCAAGATTATTGTTACATGTGAATGCTGCATATCTACCAGCTATTGCTCTAAAGATGGCTTAGTACGTAAAGGTGTCTGCCACCAAGTCAGGTGACCAGGTTCAATCCCTGGGACCTTCATGGTGGAAGGAGAAACTCCCGCAGGTTGTCCTCCTAGCTCCACATATGTACATGCTACACATGAACATTCTGTATACACAAACCTGTACACAGAATAAATAAATAAGTAAATGTGTAGAAAAATGAGGAGAGTTCTATATTACTCAGGAATTACTTCAGAGTGAAGCATAAAGCAAAGGCAACCTTTTTGTCCTTCTTTTTGCTTACATTTATGATTGTAATTTAATCACATTTCTCCCTTCCTTTTCCTCACCCCAAGCCATCCCATATGCCCCTCCCTCTCTCTCGTGACCTCTTCTTTCATTACTTGTTACTGCAAGCATATATCTATTTGCATATACATGTAGGTAAATATAACCTTTGAGCCATATAATATCACATGTATGTATGTTTTCAGGGCTGACCATCCAGTACTGGACAATCAATTGTTGTGTTGTTCCCTGGGGAAGGCCACCTCTCCTGCTCACAGCTTGACTAACAAACATGGTAGCTCTTAGCAATATCTATAGGTTGAGGTGTCCCTATGACTATGGTCTCAAGGGCTAGTTAGAGTCGTCTTTCCATTCAGTATAAGAAGGAATTCTCACCAGAACTACCCAGCAGAGCAGAGGCTGTTACTCCCTGCCTTGAGCAACCAAGCTGAGACTAGGAACACACCCCACAAGCACACAAACCAGCCTAGCTTAAGTTACAGCTCAGTGCTAGAGCACCTGCTTAACCCATGCAAGCTTGGGGTTCAATCCTCAGTCCCTCTAAAATGTCTAGCCTGGGGAGTGGATCAAGTGAAAAGCGTCCTCCAGTAGGAAGGCCTCACGGTGATGGATGACATCAGAAGGATGACGTCAGCAGTTCCTGAGACGGGAACTCTCTGCTACAGCCCCATTCACACAGTGCGCCCTGCCTGCCTTCCCTCTTCTCCACAGAGTGTGCTCGGGTGTTCCATGCAGGTGGAGCAAGACTGGTGCTGTGTGGAAAGAACTGGGAGAGACTGGAGAGCCTGTACGATGCTTTGACCAGCATGGCTGACCCCAGCAAGGTACGGCTCTCTCCAGACAGCCTGAGGAAGCTCTGGATATCCTGAGCCCCAGTAAGGGGCGATTCGGGGGAAATGTGACAGTAGCTTTGTAGAACTCAGAGGTGTTGGCACTGACCCAAAGACCTGTCTGCCCAAAAGGCCCTGGCTTGTTTTGATCACAGCAAAACTTAGGCACTGATCTCTGGAGTCTATGTTGGTCAGATTCATAAAAAGCACAGAGAGCAGGTGTCCCAGCTGTGGGCTCTGATGACAAACATGGCTGACATTAAGACAAACAAGCAGCATAATAGCTGAGCTGAAGGAATCAAGGAAGCCCCCTCCTGAGCCACCCAGGTGGCAGGTGTTGCCTTCCATGGTCCTCAGGATTTGAAAAGAAAAATCTAGTCTCTACTCCTGAGATTGAAGCTTGGCACTTGAGGGGACAGATTGACTAGAACAGCATGGAATGTTGCATGGAGTCTTTCTCAGGATGTTATTAGGTTTGGGGTGAAAACAAAGCCGTGTGGGAAATACTGGGTTCCAGTGCCGCTTGTCTTAGTTTCTTTACTGAAGGACTTTTCAGAGCCTTTTGATATGCTCGCACTTATTTCGTCCAAGGAACTTGGAAATCAGCGAATATTTCCCCAACAGATGTGACCCACCATGGGAACCTTCTCTTCAAGGGTGTATATCAGAACTAACATTTGCCTAAACCTTGGGCTGACTGCAGGGCGCCACCAAGCCCTGACCCCACCCTGACTTCTAAGCCAGTAACGTCTTGAGGACAGCAAGTGACCAGAGCTCAGGACAGCGCCTCGCACATAATAGATGCTTCAAAAGCGCCATGTGGGATACATGATTTTGATCCCAAACAAGCGGCGGGGGCAGGGGGCTGCCAATGGCTGTGCTGAATTTTCTTGTAACTTGTAAACCAAATGGGTAAGCAATTTCCAAGGAAACCCAGCAGTGTTCGAAGTTACAATGCCACCAACGGAGTCAGTTCCCAGCCTCTGAAGGCTGGTTGTCAGGCATGATGTTTCTCAGCTGAGGAGCCCTGGCCACAAGTTCAAACTTTCTACTATGTACTCACACTGAATTGCTGCCCTGGTCTCCTAAACTAGACTCTCCAACAAGCCTCTTCATCCCACAGGGAGTTGTTTTACTCTTTCCCCTTTGTCTTAGTTATTCTAGGACTTTGAATTCCCAGCAGGGTAGCTGTTTGATTGAGGGACCCAACACCTCTACAGAGGTGATCCCAAACATGTCCTGACTCTCTCCTTGCTCCGGCAGACATTCACCCCAAAGCTGGTCCTCCTGGATCTCTCAGACATTAGCTGTGTTCAAGATGTGGCCAAAGAAGTCCTGGACTGCTACGGCTGTGTGGACATCCTCATCAACAATGCCAGCGTGAAAGTGAAGGGGCCTGCCCACAAGATTTCTCTGGAGCTTGACAAAAAGATCATGGATGCCAACTACTTCGGCCCCATCACCTTCACCAAAGGTCCTGTGAGTCTCATTTTTCCTCTGGGTCCTTGGGACCACCAGATTCTATGGGAAGACCTGTGGTGCCACCAGGTGGCCATCTGGCTCTGAACAAACCCAGGAAAGGTCCTAATTTGAGCACTGAGAGCTCTCAGGTCCTTACTGTAAATGCTGGTCACAAAAAAGAAGGGCCTTACCGGTAGATTCCCACATCCCTGTGAAGTCCTGCCCCTCACCCACACTCTGCCCGATGCCTCTCTCTTTGCACACAATCCACAGCACCCCTGCAAGTCTGTCTCTCTGGACTTCTGTCTTCAGCTTTGCTACAACAGCCTTAGAGCTGTTCTCCTACACATGGTAATCAGCCAAAGGTTCTGTCTTCGGAAATGAAGAAGGCAGGACTGTGAGATGGCTCAGTGGGTAAGGTGCTGGTCCTCTGACAGTGTAAGGACCGGATTCCCAGCACCACGTAAAAGCCGGGGATGGTGGCACATGTGGTAAGCTCCGCTCTGGGGCAGCGGGGAGATGACAGGACCCCAGGAGCTCGCTGGCTAACCAGTATAGTTGAAACAGCAAGATCCAGGCTCAGTGACAGATTCTGTCTCCAAAAATGAGAACAGTCAAAGACGACACCAAAAGTCAACCTCTGGCCTACAGACACACACACACACGCACGCACGCACGCACCAAAAAGGAAAAGAAACAAAGACTAGAGTCCAACTACAAAAGACTCAGTATTCCTTTGACCTTCTTCACCAAACCAGAAGTATGAATGTGTGTCCCTTTACAAGAGAAGTAGCGGGCCCCAAGGACCCCAAAAGACATTCGGATAAAGATTTCTTACAGCTATGTTCAAACTCAGGTCTACAGTCGCATTTAGGGTAGGAGCTAGCCATGGAAGAGAATAATAAATTGATCTTTCCTCTCTAAAACCTGTATTGTTTTAGAGTTGAGGGGACAGTGTGAGCATGTCTATTCCCAGCAACCACATGGTGGTTCATAACCCTATAGTGAGATCTGGTGCCCTCTGGTGCACAGGCACACATGCAGGCAGAATGCTGTATAGATAATAAAAAAATAAGTAAGTAAATCTGGGGGAAAAAAATGCTAGAAGCCAGGCATAGTGGTGTACACCTGTAGTTCCAGTACTGGGAGACTCAGGCAGGTGAATCACAAATTCAAAGCCTGTCTGGACTACACAGCAAATTACAGGCCATTCTCGGCTACATACTGAGATTTTGTCTCAAAAAAAAAAAAACCCACAGCAGAAGAGACCTATTAGGAGCAACAAGAAACTGTCTTCTTTAAGTAACAGAAGAACTGAAAAGAAAATGCCTTCCAACCTGCATGTAGTGATTATCCATACTAGAGCAGGATAAAGTGGAAAAAGGTGAAACGAAGGGGAAGAGAAGGGAGGGGGAAAGGGGAAAAGGAGAGATGGGGAAGGAGAGAAGAAAGGATGATAGACAGATAGTTAAATAGCTAGATAGATAGATGGTAGGTAAATATATAGTTGATAGATGATAAAGAGGTAGATAGCTAAACAGCTAGCTAGCTAGATGATAGATAGATAGCTGATAGATGATAGAGATAGATAGATAGACAGACAGATAGGAAAGAGACCTTACCTACTATCAAATTCTGTATCACTTAACAAGCACAGTGCCGGGTCATTTCAAATCACCCAGCAATGTGCCAGCAAACTGGTCTCTCTTGGAAACACTGAATTCCTGGAACTGCTCCATCGCTGCCCCTTTCAGTCTAGTGGGCAAAGAGGTGGCAGAGCCCTGGGTAACAGACCAGGTTGGGGTGGGGATCTGCCTCTGCAGCCTGCTTGTCTCAGATTTCTAACTGGGACTCCTTGTATTTTCCAGTTCTGCTTCCCAACATGATCTCCCGGAGGACAGGCCAGATCGTGTTAGTGAACAACATCCAAGCCAAGTTTGGGATTCCGTTCCGCACAGCTTGTAAGTCGCTAAAACAAAAGAGGGTGGCCCTTGATGTATGTTTTGTGTCAGGGCAAGCACCACTGTGAAGTCTAGACTAGGCAAGGGACCACATGGGGTTAGGGGTGTCTCATCTGCTGGGATTTCTTTCATGTCCCAGCTCCCTGGGAGATTTGGGGATTCCTCTCCTCCCAAAGTGCATTAGCACAGGTGGGAAGACACATGCTGTTTCAGCATGACCCTGTGGGTGGCATGTGGTCACACTCCTACACAGAGGCACAGCCCTAGCTCAGACACCTCTTCCTCTATGAAATGGTCCCTCTCCGAAATGAACAAGGAGGATGTGCACACATCACAAAACAGGAGGCTGAGGGACTGCTCTGAGGAAAAAAGGGGGAAAGAAGAGGAGCAGAGTCCATGGGTGGGGCCTTGTGCAGTAGCAACAGCCAAAGAGCGTTATCTGAGGCCTGCTATCACCACTGAGAATCCCAGGACATGGGAGGCTCCAAGTGTGAGACGTGCATGGAGGAGACTCTAGAGGTGTACCCCAGGATCTGTTGGGGGACATTTTGGAAACATCCCCACCTTTGCAATGTCCCTATTGTGCCTATTTTCTCCTGGGAGACATGAACAAGCATTTACTGATCGAAGATAGAGAGCCAAGGACACACCCGAGAAATAGTTCTACCCTAGTCTATCTTGATGACAGGAGATGGGTGAGGAGTCACCTACAGGAACATGGGTAATTTACCACTGAAGAAAATGTCGGCATTGGTCACTTTATGTATCCTCAGATAGAGGTGGGACCTCATGACCCGCCATTGCAGACCATTACTGGCTTTTATATATGTTTGTCATTTTTTTATTTAACTTAGCACAATATTGCAGTATGCATCAGCATTTCTTTCGATTGATGGCAAATACTTCATTGCTTGGCTATACCATGTGTTATTTATCTATCCATCTATTGTTGGAACTATGGAACTATGGGTAATGTTTCTGTGAACATGTGTAAATCGTTTCTGTGAAGACATGGCTTCACGTCTGCCCCAGGTGCAAGAGGAATTATGTTTAAATGTCTGAGAGACTCCCAGGCTGTTTCCAAAGCAGACACGCCCTCTACATTCCCACCAGCATTACACGAGGGTTCTGATTTCACCTCCTCTCCCCAGCATTTAGGGTGGTCCATCTTGATCAGCCCTCTTAGTAGTGTGAAGATATGCCCTTGGTTCTAGTCGATGCTTTTCCACCTTCGGCGGTGAGGCCTACTGTCATCATGTGATCCTCAGCCTCTCCTGTGCTCTTCATGGAGTGCGCCCAGTGGCTCCCCCCGTACCTTTACTCAGTATACAATGGTCTCTCAGAATCCGTGGAACAGTGGTTCTAGGTCCCCCTCCCCCATGGCTGGCCTTCGCTCTGAACACCTGTGCATCCTCTCACACACTTCCCATCATCCCTGGATTGCATAAAACACCTAACACAGCTCTGGAGAAGGCATTATAGTGTCCTGTCAATGATAAGAAGGAGGTTCGCATGTGTTCAGTTGGGGAAGCTAGGGATGACTTAAACTAAGGAGACAGAGAGTCACAGAACAGGGCCAGAGGTCCAGGGAGATAGTGAACGGACTACTTGTAACGGTTCAATCCAGGCGCTCGCAGGTCCCTTTCAGCTCTGAGCTCGGAGGAAGATGTATGCCTGCCCCCGGTCCGCAGTGCAACCCCAGGCAAGCAGGAGCAGAGTCCTTCCTGCACCCACCTCTGACCCGTCTTTCTTCCAGATGCAGCCTCCAAGCATGCTGTCATGGGCTTCTTCGACTGCCTCAGAGCTGAGGTTGAGGAATACGACGTTGTGGTGAGCACCGTGAGCCCCACTTTCATCCGTTCCCACCACGTCTATCCTGAGCAAAGAAACTGGGAGTCATCCATTTGTAAATGTAAGAGTTCGGAGGAGAATACTGAGTCTGGGGGTGGAGAAGCTAAACCTTGACGCCTGGGGGACCAAGTAGAGAGCACACCCAAACTGCAGCCAGCGGACCCTGGCAGGGCTGAGCTGAACACTCACCCCACTCAACAGCTTTTCCCAGACCGAACAACCAGCACAGTTGTGGTATGAAAATAGCCATACAAACCACTCAGACTTCAGTCTCAGTTAGATATGGATGGTTTATTGGACCACCTTTTCCAAGCTGATCGATCAGGACCACAGTAAGGACTGGGGAGCCTACAAGTTTTCACAGCAGGGTGTTTATAGAAAGAACCAAATGCAAAAGACACGGGGAGGGCAGTAACACATTCTGTCTAACCGCACAAAGCAATATCACATTTGTGGCTAATTAGACAAAGTATTATCAGCTAGCCTTTAAGATGATTGATTCTAAGTGAGGTAAGTGTGGCAGGGCTTAGGGCCTTCTAGAGAACATCCAGAGTGTGGCCAGGTGTGTAGATAAGAAGGGCACAGCCAGAGTGTAGCCAAGTGAGTAGATAATAAAGCATGAGTTATACCACTATTGAATCATAGTAAAATATAAGGTCAGCTCGACCCTCTGGCCGGGGCTGCCAGTGCCTGCTACGAACAACCGCTTCCGGAAAACAGTGCCTGCTACGAACAACCGCTTCCGGAAAACAGTGCCTGCTATGAACAACCGCTTCCGGAAAACAGAGTTGAAAAGTTTAAAATTTTGAACTTAATTTCACCTTAGAAACAAAATGGAAGCTGAGTACAAACATGGCTGCAGCTCTGTTCCAAATAGCAGGCTACAACAAGCACATGGTCTTTAAGAGCCAACCTGCTCCCTCTCCTCAGGAGGCAGCTCTGAACGGAGACTGAGCCTCTCCAGTCAGGACTGTCTGTTCCTCGGGCTTGTCTCTGCCACAGCTTAGAGGCAAACCCTTCACAGAGCTGGCCCCATCTCCCCTTTAGGAAACCAGGGAGAAGGTTCTAGCCCACAGAGAATGCAAACTGTTCTAGAATACCCCAAGGAAAGAGGTGGCTCCTCACCCAAAGCTTGAGGTCCACACTGAGACACGGACATGAACTGGGCTGGAGGACAAATCAAGGAACGCCAGAGGATCTGGCCAAGGGACATCACAAAGGACAGGGTCTTCTTCACCTTCTTATCGCCCAAGCTCATCCCCATGCCCTTCACGATGAAGGCACCAAGGAGGAAAGGGGCAGCAGACGAGGCAGCAAAGGGTGGACGATGAAGTCACACCCCAGGGTTGAGGCCAGAGGATGGCGGAATGTGAGGACACCATGACGCTATAGCAAGCGTCTCCCTAGTCAGGGGATTTGAGCTGACCGTGGCCGGCCTCGGCCTGTGCGCCCAGTCTTTTGCAGGAAGCTGGCCTATGGCACGCACCCGGCGGAGGTGGCTGAGGAAGTGATGCGCACAGTGAGGAGGAAGAAGCAAGAGGTGTTCATGGCAAACCCGGTCCCCAAGGCCGCCGTGTTCATCCGCACCTTCTTCCCCGAGTTCTTCTTCGCCGTGGTGGCCTGTGGGGTGAAAGAGAAGCTCAATGTCCCAGAAGAGGGTTAACCGTGAGAGCGGCCATCGTGGTCGCTGAGGGGGAATAAAGGCTTTCCTAGCGAGTGCTGGCTCGTCTGTCTTCTCCATCCAGGGGGGTCCTTTACAGGCCCTAGCCCGCTAGATGCCCTGCACAAGGCCCTCACCGTCCCACTGAGGCTGCCGAACACCCCAGAACTGTGAGGCCTCTGGGTAGCTCCCACACAAAATTGGGGGCACACTTCCAAAAGCTTCTCTGCTTTGTGAGGTGACAGCTAAGCAGGACTGCAGAAGCTGCAATGCATTAAACCCTCACGGTATCCAAGCGTGCTATGGCCTCTGGCCTACCCAGAATACCTCCCCCATCTCCTACAGAGGAACATGCCCAGTCAACCTCCAACAGCCAGGCAGCACTGGGCGACCCTTTGGGGCAGCTTTTCCCAGTCCGACTTCCTGTAGGATGGAAATAGCTTTTGATCTGAACCAGCCGATGTAGCAGCCACCAGCCGTGCGTGGCAAATTGAACTTTAAATTGTATTTGTAAGAGTAACTTAGACATTAATATTATTTAAGCATGATATCATAGAAGCTGTCGTATACTGATTATTGTCAATCATTAATTTGTTAACATTTTATAGATTATATAAATATATCACATAATGTATATAAATGTATAAAGCTAAATTATGCCAACAATGATGAATAATATTAATATAGTTATTGAATGTTAATATTTAATATGGTATATTATATGATAGATAAATATATATGATATAAAATATTATGTACCCACATTACACATACAAGCACATATACTTGTATGAACGCTTATGTTATACATAATATCATTATATACTTCTGATTAAGTTTAGCTAAAACTGTTACGCGCACCCTTCATTGGAAGCACAGTTCAGCCTTCCCCAGTCGGGAGGCAGGCCCAAAGAGCCATTTTCTTAGATCCTCGGCGGCTGCTAAGATCCTCCATTATCAGGCATTCATCATTACAGGCGTTTTTTCAAAACAAAACTCCTCCTAAAATACCACCCTGCTCTATTTATATAGATGGCAAATCATTCTTGGACTCCAGAGAAGCACAGGCACATGTTTTTGCACGAATATTGTAACCCTTGACTCAAACTTCCTAATATTTATAGATACACAATGCTACACTTCCAAAACCTGTCACTTAGAAAATTAGCATATAAAGCTATACAGATGCATGTATGTAAATCTTCACTTAAAAGTAAAATCATGGGCTGGGGAGATGGCTCTGTGATTAAAAACACTCGCTGCTCTTCCAGAGGACTGGGGTTCCATTCCCAGCACCCACATGGTGGCTCACAACCACCCATAACTCCATTTCCAAGGTAGCCAATGCATTCTTCTGGCCGCTATAGGCACAGATACTCAGTGCACATACATACATGCAGGCAAAACATTCATACATGTAAAATAAAATAAACAAATCTTTTAAAAAGCAAAAACATGAGCTAGAGAGACAGTTCCGTGGTTAAGAGCGCTCTCTGCTCTTGCAGAGGACTTGGCCCCCAGGACTGGGGTTGGGCAGCTCACAACAGCCTGGAAGCACAGCTCCAGAGGATCTGACTCCTCTGGCCTCTGCAGGACCTGCGCTCACACAATCATACCCACACACAGGCACACATATACACGCAATAAAACAAATCCTTCAAAAATGAGCTTTCTAAGCTTTTGTGATCGCCCAAGAACATCCAAAACATGGATGGTCAAGTCCTTCAGGCACAGGAGGGGAAATGTGGGGTTTGAATTTAGGAGGGTGTCAGCAATGTAACTTTATTTTAGCGGGTTTGGTTGTCATGGTGGGGGGACTCTGTGTGAGGATGAGGGTCAGCAACAGTGACAGCCAGAGCATGTGTATGGAGCTTTGGGGCGGGAAGGGTCAGAGCCAGAGCCACGGGCATCCAGTGCACGGGATCTGTTCAGAGCTGCTCCCCACCTGCTCCCCTCCAGGCTCTGCTTTGCACAATGGGCTCCAGATCAAGAGCGTGTTATTATGGCAAGAGAGTTCTGCTGGTCACCTGGCCAAAGGTGCAAACAAAATGAGTAGTGAGGACAGAGAAGGGACATCTGACAATGCAGTTGTGCTGGGAAGCTCAGGAAAAGGGTTGGTGACCCCACGTCCATCTCTCTTTAGGATATTGATGTGAGCTTTGGGCTTAAACATCATGTGAGTGGGGCGGAGAGCCAGAGGTTTGCGTATCTGAGCAGTCCCGGCCAGGTGCGTCTGCTTGATCTCTGTTCCTGTTCTGGTTCTACAGGAGGGTTCAAAGGAGGCCTTCTTGCTGAAGGGGACAAGCCAGCTTCTCACGAGGGGAAATCTCATGACAAGGTGATTTGGCTACAAGGCTCTACTCTTTCTGGAATTCTGGGCGACTTGCAGGTTCAAGCCAGTGAAGAGCGGGACCTGTGAGTGCCTTCCAGGGTCTGGAATAGAACACTGTGAAGGCTGAGTGCTGGGTTCTCATCTGTGCCTTCTGTCGTGACAGGGGATGGAACAGGTCAGAAGTCACCCGTTTTTACACAGACACTCCTTGAGTGACTAATCTGCCTGAGTACTGAGTTAATCAGAAGTCTGTCACAGAGTTTTCCGACAAGGGAGACAGATGTAATGTGAAGGCATAGATGCCAGACATTCATCCTGCTTTTAGTTATCTTGCAGGCTTGAGAGAGTCAATGATTTTAGTAAAAGCTGCTTATAGGTACCTGCTGTAAGGGTGACAAGGACCTGGCCTTTGGGTGACTGGATAAGGAAGGGACTGTCACTAGAAGCATCCACCTGGTCACTGAGGCTTGCATTCTGGCAAAGCAAGAACTCTAGAGTAGGGGAAGGCCACTATACTGGGACCCAGAGTCAAAGCAACCCATAGTCAAATCTCCTGTCCATCAGCTTTGGTCTCCCTCGGGATGCAACTTGTTGCTCTCAGATGGCATTCTACCACGCTGTCAGGGTGAGTCTGTCACTAGCACAGTAAATAAAAACCTCCAACCTTTACATTGAAACACGGGACAAAAGGAATGAACAAAATGTTAGCAGGATAGAAACAAAAGGTGTGGTGGAAACAGACGTTACGCAATGAGTAATGACCAGCAGGTGTCACTGTTGCTCCAAATATATTTTACAAGAGCCTTCCTAGAAATCCCACAAAGCATAGCAGCAAGATTCCATGCATTATATTCACCACATCTCGTACAATTTTAAGACGTATTGCATATGGTCCTCCTCTCTTTCTATGTTGCCTTGGGAAGACTGGCAGACATGTCACAGATAGAAAAATCAAGGGTATCCATAGTCTGCCGCCTGCTGCTGCTGCTGCTGCTGCTGCTGCTGCTGCTGCTGCTGCTGCTGCTGCTGCTGCTGCTGCTGCTGCTTCTGAGGGAAGAGCCAGAGTGTCCTAGAGGCTCTTAGCCCCAGAGACTGGATGCTATAAAGGACCTAGGTAGCAGTGGCTGTCCCAGACTACCGACTAGCTACCTCAAGACACTGAAGAGATTGGAACAGCTCTCAGCTCCACGCTGTGAAAGACAAAGGTGATGTTCTTGTAGGCGTTACTTTTTAAGTCTATTTTATTTACGTTTCTTATGTCTCTTTCTCCTTCCTCAACCCAACCCTTCCAATACCCCTACACCAAGTAAAAGAAAAAGATAGGGTTAGTGGAGAGAGGCAGAGTAGTTTTTCTTAGCTACTTCCTGCTGGTTAGGGTTGTGGGGTTCCTTGGGGAAAGTCCAATCTTCATTTCAGGAGATCTCCAACTTCTTCTCACCCAACTATATCAACAGCAACTAGGAGCAGCGGGAGGGGGGAACACCAGCAGCCTTCTTCCTTGTAGGCCCCTTCTGGGATCAAGATGGGACAGAAGCCATCGGCAGCAGCCTCAGTAAACCTTTTTCTCATGTCCTGAAACAGTATATTCCTTTCTATGTACCCTGCTGTCTACTCTATGACATTAGAACCCCAATTTTCCATTATTCCAAGCTCCACATTGGGTGCCACCTGTAGGCACTAGTTTTTCAAATGCTACTCTGTTTGGGGGTTCCTTAAAGCTTATACCTCGCTTCCAATCCTCAGCCCCGCAGCCCCAGGTGGGGGGGGGGGGAAGCTGAAAGGAAAGGGGAACATAGCTCTCTTTACTTCTTCCTTCTGGGTCAGGTCTCAGGATTCTTTTGTGCCCGTAGTCAGGAAATCTGGAAGTCCAGGTCACCAGCAAACCGGCAAGCCAGCTAGCCAGCAAACTAGCAAGCAGAGCAAGCCAGCAAGCAGTCCTCCTCCGACTCCTCCAAGCCACTGCACCTTCTTCCTCTGGGCTATCATATTTATACCCCTCAAAGTCCTCAGAATTCAATCAATTCCAGCTGGCTAAGAACATACTCCATACAAGACAATTAGCAGGAATGGAGAAACTAAAATCCCTCACTTGGGATTATAACAAAGACATGTTTACATATCATAAACCAAAACATCCACAACATTTTCTTGTCTTTGCTTCCAACCCCAAATATGTTTTTTAAAAGTCTTTAAAAGTAGATGAAGTGGGAAGTCATAAAGAAACAGGTAAATCGATCACAACTTCCAACCACTGTTAGCACTCGTACCCTTCTCTGAGATGACAAGAACCCTCAGAGACGATGCTGCTCGCCCCCCAGGTTCCTGCTCCAGGACACAGCAGCGGTGGAACCACACAAACAAATTCATGGTGGCTGAGCTCACACAGTCTCTATTTGCTCTACAGTAAGCTGCATCTCCGTGTGCCCAGGAGGCCAGGAGCATGCGATGGCAGCAGCGGGCTCCCCTGGCTAGTGGCTAGTGATGGCGTTCAGCAGCTAGAGATTGGTTGGCAGGAGAAAATGAGGCCAGAGCTCTTCCTGGGATTTCTATCAGGTTGCTGTGGTTGCCAGGCAGGTGGAAGCGGATGTACCCTTGGGCTATCCTATGGTAACTCCTTCCCTTGTCCCTGGAGTTCAGGGATGTCAATGTTTCTGACTCTGGGTGTCCCATAATCCCTTGCTGCTTTCTGCTAACTCTAACCCCACCTCATTTCAGCATAACAGTTTCCTAGGTTAGCTGACCACCTCAGAAACAAACCTCTGACAATCCTATGGGAGTCTCTAGAGATTTCCACTGAGGCGGGAAGACCCATCCTGAACATGAGTGGCGCCGTCCCGTGGGCTGGGGTCCCAGACAAGGAGAGTGAGCAGAGTCACAGCATTCTCCCCTCTTTCTCCTCACAGCATGGTGAGCCAGATCTGCTTGTGGGGAGGGGGAGGACCTCCCAGGACCTCAGCACCACACCCCAGGCTACAGTCAGGATGGTCTTCTCTGGGATCTCTGGCAGGAGTGAATCAAAAGGTTGTTGAAGGCTCACCATGAGCCAGTGTAAGCAGACCCGGGGCTAACCTGATTGTCCGTGGCTTCTTACAGTCATTGTCATTGTGCATTCTGGGGGTGACTATGTAAACACATAGGAAGTCAGTTATGACTGGGGACGGTTACAGGCAGCAAGAACACAACTTGTATTCCCCCAAGTAAATAGAAAGTTATATTTTAAGCATTTAGAGTCAGGGTATCAAATGCCCCTCTACCTCACTACCACCCGGAGACATATTTCATTGTCACCCTCTTCTCACTGTTGGAATAAGAGGACACCAGTGACTCCAGTGCTGTGTTCTTGCTCTCTGCTTAGATGCAAAGTAGAACGAGACTCTTCTTCCTCAGCAGGGGTTGGTGAAATGGCTGGGCATCTTATGGCTAATGGCCTAAGCCTGAGCCACATGCCGCTGGGGATTATGGGACAGTACCATCTGAACAGGAGCAGAGTAGTGATGCATCCTTTCCCAAGGCAAGCCACCTCCTACCTAGCCACACTCTCAGCTTCAGCAATGGCAGATGGCATGCATGCATGCCAAGAACATTCAGACTCACCTCACCAGCCTCTACTTCTGCTGTGTCTGGACTTTCTCTAGAGCCTGTGTCCCATCAGCCTTTGCAGCAGAGTCCATGTCCCTGGAGGGACTTCTCCATCAACAAGGGGCTGGGATTGTTAAGCAGTGTCCCAATCTCATATGCTTTGGATTTTCACAGAGTCCGTAAAAAGGGATAATGTTTATCTTCCAGATGTAGGAACCTTCCTTTATGCATGCTTTTTCCCCCTAGAGGAGGTAAGAAAAGAGCACGCAGGGAACATTTATGGCTCGTTTTCTCCCTGACTACCATCTTCATCACCTTGTAAGATGCTCCCAGCAAGTCTCCAAAATAAATATTAGTTCCATTCCTACAAATAACTTTGTGTGTGTGTGTGTGTGTGTGTGTGTGTGTGTGTGTGTGTGTGTGTGTGTGTGTGTGATCAAGGAGGGTATTAGCTTGGGCAAAGTTATGTAGCTTGTCAGTTGAAAAGCCTGGTGAATGAAACTGGCTGGCTAGATTATTCAAGAACCAAGAGCAATAACCTATGCTAGAAGTTGGTGAGACTTCTGGCTGCAG
Source organism: Pachyuromys duprasi (assembly GCA_028658305.1). NCBI lineage: Eukaryota > Metazoa > Chordata > Mammalia > Rodentia > Muridae > Pachyuromys > Pachyuromys duprasi. The sequence goes on from CM053757.1 coordinate 52,995,381, forward strand.
GACCAGGTCAGGCTTCCTTCTCCTAGTGTGTCAACAGTGGTACCCAGGGAGCCATGGGATGCAGAGGTGAGTCAAGGAATGTCCCTTAAGAAGCCATGATGGAGAGTCTCTTCTGGACTAGCCAGCAATCTGTAGACATAAAGGGGGACTTTCTAAAAGTTATTTTTATTTTTACATTATTTTTTGTGTTTGGGTGCTTTGCCTGCGCATACGTCTATGTACCATGCGTATGCTCAGTGTCCACAGAGGCCAGAAGGGGGCACTGGGTCCCCTGAGCTGGAGTTATGGACAGTTGTGGGCCACCATGTGGGTGCTGGGAAACCAGGGACCTCTGAAAGTGCAGCCACCTCTCCAGATAATGGGGAGCTTTCCACCGGGTTGCGGCAGGGGTCCTCCTGTGCGCCGGCCGCATTTCCATCTCCCCTCTCCAGCACCCGCTTTTCTACCTGGGACTTCTTCCCAAACAAGAGAGTTCTTTCAGTCTTATCAGGTATAATCCAGAACCGTAAAGTGTTCATGCCCCTGGGAGAGAACAAGGGGCAGGACTTTGTGTGCAGGCCCCCAACCTTAAACCTCAGAAGCACGTTCCATACAGTTTCTCATGGAGTCTGCAACCAGCTCCCGCACAGTTTCACAGCGCTCCTGACTGGCTTCTCATCTTCCTACCTCTCCCGCTCTCTGGCTCCTGTTTGCTTCAGGCCACCGTCACACACACACACTAGCTACCTCTCCTTGTTCTTGTCCCACGCTCTGCCTTCAAGGAAACCCTAAGACTAAAGACTTTCTGGAGGCAGCACCATCAACGGCGGAGCCAGCGAGGATGGTAGAGATGAATAGCCGAGATGCGGCTCAAACATGAACAAAAGGGAATTTAGCAGGGAGCGGCGCCACACGCCTGTAATCCCAGCACTCAGGGAGGCAGAGGCAGGCAGATCTCTGTGAGTTCAGACCTCTGTGAGTTCAGATCTCTGTGAGTTCGGGGCCAGCCTGGTCTACAAAGCATGTCTAGGATAGCCAAGGCTACACAGAGAAACCCTGTCTCAAAAGGGGTGGGGGATTTATTAAGAAGAAAGAAAGACACCTATTTTTAAAAAAAAAAATCACAAGGATTTAAAAAGCACTAGGCTTCTTGGATTGAGCTATTTCCATGGAGCTTTCCATCTTTTTTTTCTCTTTCACACTTTCAATGTGGACTCTTGGTTTCCGTCTGCCTCTGTGTTTTAGAAACTTATTTCATCACTTATGACCAAACATTTGACATAACTGCATAGTTTCAGAAAGTTCAGAACATCATGGTGGCAGGAGTGTGTGGTGGGGGGGCTAGGTCATGTCATTGAAAATGAGGGTGGGGTGGGATGGAGGGAAGGTGACCATCTATTACTTTCAAACGGCCATCCCCAGTGGCCTACTTCTGTCAGCTAGCCCCCCATCTTCTGAAGTCTTTATGCTCTCCCAAAATAGTGTAACCAGCTGGGATCAAGCCTTCAAACACAGGAGCCTGCACGGGGCACTGTGAGCTCAAGTCAGCCCACTGGTCTCTCAGCAATTCTGCCCCCACCCAGCTCTGGCTCACACACGGCCTGGCCTTGCTGAGTTCGCCAAGTCTGGCACTAAATCGCTGGACCCCACAGGCTGACTCTGCAGAGCAAGCCGACTCAGCTCTAAGATACCAACTTCTCACAAACATCTGGGTCTAGCCCTGGCTCAATCAGCTCTCTGGCTTCTTCCAATTTGTATGAAGTTACTAAGAGAGGGGAGTGGGTGAGAAGAGGAAAAAAGGGGGGGGGCAGAGATAAGCTTCTGAAACATTAATGTAGATTATGTACAAGAGCCAATTGGAGTGGCGGCAGGCGAAAAGTGAATCAGGAGACCATTTCAGCCATCCAGATGGCTGATAAGAAGAGGCAGGTGGCATGCAGGGTAGACTGATGGATAGCAGGGTGTCTGTAACTGGCACAGTCTGACAGCTACCTACAAGTGAGAGTGCGGGAGACAGGGAGGTTACAGGTGGCCGTGAGACATCACGAGGCAGATGAGGCAGACGCTGAAGGGGACTGAGCTGGAAGCAGGGCATCAGTATCCTCTGCCCCACTAGCCATCCTCAGGTAACAGTGTTTGGGCACGCTTTTGTTCTGCATAGTGAAGCATGGTTGTTTATGAAAGATTAACTTCCGGTGGAGTTGAAATTATCTCAACCCAAATGTACGTAATCACCTGAGAAGGAAGGTGTTAACAGGCTACAATGATGAAAAATAATAATTTAGTGAAACAGAAGATCATGCCAGGTGGTGGTAATCCTGGCACTTGGGAAGCAGAGGCAGGCAGAGTTCAAGGCCAGCCTGGACTACAGACTGAATCACAGGATAGCCAGGGCTACATAGTGAGACTCTGTCTCAAAAACAAAACAAACAAATAACAACAAAAGTCCAGAAGATCATATCCAGTTTAGGTATAGGATAAATTAATGACCATAAACTCATGTAAATGGCCCTAAATTAAAATTTTCAAATTAAAGTAGAGAGAACTAATTTAGAGTGTTTAAAAATCAGAAATACACAGAGCTGTGGTGGCTCATCCCTTAATCCCAGCACTCTGGAGGAGGAGGCAGTGTGATCATTGTGAGTTCGAGGCCAGCTTGGTTTACAGAGCCAGTTCAAGGACAGCCAAGGCTACACTAAGAAACCCTGTCTCAAAACAAAATAACACTAATAATAAATTCAGAAGTAAACAAATTGAATGAATGTACTACTTAAGCACAGACGTGTGTGACGAAACTCTAAGGAAAAGCAGGGGTGGGGTGCAAAGCAATCAGGGAGTGGTCAGACCTGACCTAAGAGAGGCCTGGTGGCTTCAGAGGTGCTGGTAAGGTCGGTATTTCTTAAACTTAGCCATGGGTTCATGAGCGAAGTTTACTCATGCCTTTAAACCATCTGTATGATTTACACGTCTATTCTATTAACATTTACAAATTGGAAGGTGGTAACAGCCTTACTTGCAGCCAGTAAGGAAGCTCTTGTGCTCCCTCTCAGCCTACGGCAGGTACTCCTCCATAAACCTGAAGGCACAGACCTGGGAGCACTAGGACGGGCTGGAATCTAAGGGAGGTTAAGAGTCATAGTGAGCATTTCTTTAAGTATTTCTCTGCCGTTCAATATTCCTCTATCGAGAGTTCTCTGTTTAACTCTGTTCCCCATTTTTTAATTGGATTACTTGATTTGTTGCTTTTCAACTTCTGTAGTTCTTTATATATAGTGGATATTAGCCCTCTGTCAGCTATAGGGTTGGTGAAGATTCTTTCCCAATCTGTAGGCAGTCATTTTGTTTTGAAGACAGTGTCCTTTACTTTACAGAAGCTTTTCAGTTTCATGAGGTCCCATTTATTGATTGTTGCTCTTAAAGCCTGTGCTGTTGTTGTTCTGTTCAGGAAGTTGTCTCCTGTACCAATGAGTTCAAGGCTCTTCCCCACTTTTTCTTCTAACCGATTTAATGTATCTGGTTTTATGTTGAGGTCTTTGATCCACTTGGGCTTTAGTTTTGTGCAGGGTGATAAGTATGGATCTTTTTGCATTTTTCTACATGTAGACATCCAGTTAGACCAGCACCATTTATTGAAGATGCTATCTTTTTTCCATTGTATGGTTTTGGCATCTTTGTCAAAAATCAGGTGTCCAAAAATGTGTCAGTTTATTTCTGGGTCTTCCATTGATCCACCATTCTGTTTCTATGCCATTACCACGAAGTTTTTACTACTGTTGGTCTATAGTACAGCTTGAGATCAGAGATGGAGATACCTCCAGAAGATCTTTTATTGTAGAGGATTGTTTTAGCAAAATGACCCTGAGATTTCACCTTACACCCATCAGAATGGCCAAGATCAAAAACTCAAGTGACAACACATGCTGGAGAGGTTGTGGAGAAAGGGGAACCCTCCTCCACTGCTGGTGGGAATGTAAACTTGTATAACCACTCTGGAAATCAATCTGGTGCTTTCTCAGATAACTAGGAATAGCACTTCCTCAAGATCCAGCTATACCACTCCTAGGCATATATCCAAAAGAGGCTCAAGTACACAATAAGGATATTTGCTCAACCATGTTTGTAGCATCTTTATTTGTAATAGCCAGAAGTTGAAAACAACACAGATGCCCCTCAACTGAAGAATGGATACAGAAATTGTGGTACATCTACACAATGGAATATTACTCAGCAATAAAAAACAAGGATATCATGAAATTTGCAGGTAAATGGTGGGAACTGGAAAGGATCATCCTGAGTGAGCTATCCCAGAAGCAGAAAGGCACACACAGTATGTAATCACTCATATAGACATATAATATAGTATAAACCTACTAAAATCCGTACACCTAAAGAAACTAATCAAGAAGGAGGACTCTGGCTAAAATGCAATCCCCAGCCAGAAAGGCAAAGCAGATGGACATCAGAAAAAGAAGAAAACAGGAAACAAGTTAGGAGCCTGTCACAGAGGGCCTCTGAAAGGTTCTGCCCTGCAGAATATCAAAGCAGATGCTGAGACTTATGGCCAGCTGTTGGGCAGAGTGCAGGGAATCTTAGGAAAGATATGGGAAATAGCAAGATAGGGAGAGGACAGGAGCTCCACAAGGAGAGCAACAGAACCAAAAAATATGAGCACAGGGGTCTTTCCTGAGACTGATACTCCAACCAAGTACCATGCATGGAGATAACCTAGAACTCTTGCACAAATGTAGCCCATGGCAGTTCAGTGTCCAAGTGGGTTCCATAGTAATGGGAATAGGGACTGTCTCTGACATGAACTAATTGGCCTGCTCTTTGATCACCTCATCCTGATGGGGGAGCAGCCTTACCAGGCCACAGAGGAAGACACTGCAGTCACTCTTGATGAGAGATGATAGACTAGGATCAGAAGGAAAGAGAGGAAGACCTCCCCTATCAGTGAACTTGGGAAGGGACATGGGTGGAGAAAGAGGAAGGAAGGTGGGATTGGGAGGGGAAAAGGGAGGGGCTTATGGGGGGATACAAAGTGAATAAAGTGTAATTAATAAAAATTAAAATAAAAAATATTTTTTAAAAGAGTCATAGTGAGGGCGACAGCAATGGCTCAGAGGTTAAAAGCACTGGCTGCTCTTCTAGGGGACCTGGGTTCAATTCCCAGCACCCACATGGTAGCTCATCACTGTCTAAAACTCCAGACCTATGGGACCCAACACTCTCTTCTGGCTTCCGTGGGCTCCAGGCTTGCATATGGTACACAAATATATATGCTGGGGGAAAATCATATGCGTAAAATAGAAAGAATTAAAAAGAATCATGTTGCACCTGAAGCTGCTTTTCTCCCTCGGTTTCTGAGGTTTGTGGGTTAGTGGTCAGTACTGCAAAGAACTACATCTCCATGACTGAGGGAATGTTGATTTAAAAAATGCAGGCAAATACTTATTTCTGGCATTGTTCGGAGGATAAGTGAAAGGCTTTTTGCGGGTGATAAAACCAGTGCTTAAATGGTCGGGGCTCAGCTCCAGGCCACCTTCTCTGTCATTCTTTTAGCATCCCGTAAGTGGGGAGCCTCCCTCTCCCCCCCCCAGTGAGATAAGGATGAGAAGGAAGCGCTCTAGGCCAAGGAAGCAGAGCCTTCAGTATCCCACTGATTCACTCCCAGCTCTGCTATCTTGTTAAGGCAGATTCTGGCGGGGAACAAATCCCAGTAGATTAACAAAAAGTCCTAAAGGAAAAGAGAAAGCAGTGAGAAAAAAAAAATTAAAGCTTTCCTAATTGCATTAATTATATAGTGATTTCACCTTAAATAGCACTGAGTGAGCAAGCACCAGTGATCTCCCAGGTATCCCAAAGAGCAAGCCTGCCCTCACACGTCTTCACGAGAACACCTTAATTTTATTGTTATGTTATAATCATATCCCTATTACCTTTCTGCTAATTTCTTTTAATTATCAAAGTCCTTTTGTTTTATTGTGGTCTTAGTTTCAGGTGTGCTTTGTTTTGTTTGAAAGAGTATGTCACTATGTAGCCCAGGCTGGCCTGGAACTCACGATCTTCTTGCCTTTGCCCCAAGTGCTGGAAGTTTTGGATTGAACTGCTGTGTTCATTGTTAAAGCCCCATATGGCAAATAATACTACAAGTGAAATTGCAACCGTCGGTGGGTTTTCCACTCTTTTTCTTCTAAGCTTCACACTCCAGCAGACCGCTGCACAGCTAGCTGTTGCCTTAAGAACACTTCTTCTCATCTTCCCTATGTGTACACATAGCCATCTACTTCTTCTGGGATAGTTGACATGCTGGAGATTCCTTTAAAGGTTTGTAAAGGTACACATCAAAACACAAAGGGAAATGACAAAGCCTGGAGTTGAAGGATGATATGGGCCATTCTTCATCTGACCTCTCTGCTCACAGTCCCAGCCATGGCGCTATCTACAGTTTTTGGTAAATGTTTCTGTTCAAGCACAGGGACGCATGTGGAAAAGTGCAGAGATCAAAAAGAGCAGATCAGTGGGTTTTCACAGAGGGGAAAGACCTTAGATCAGCACCCAGACTGACCATCCTAGCACAGAATGAGCTCATATTCACTTGTTCCCACTATGTAGAGAATGAAATTTGCTGTTACACATTTGGAAGTAAAACAGAGTACAAAATGTCAAAGTGTCACTGACCCAAAGCGAGAACAGCATCTACCTATCCACACCCTGGCCTGACTCTCGGGTCTTGGGGACTCTCTGAATCGTTTCTCAGACCTTTGGTCCTCACCCCTGTGTAGACCCTGCTCAGACCTGCATTTTGCAATTGCAGATGTGCCAGGTGCCTCTTACAGAATAATATCTGTTTAAAAACCAAAGTGAAGCACCTATTTTCACTTAGACAATGCTAATTAGTGAAAAGGAGGCACAAGGCTAAAACAGAAGAGAGTCTAAAAATAGCCTCCAAAGATAGTAGTTCACTTTGAGAAAGGGGCAAAAAATAGCCAAATGGAGAAAGGATGGTCTTTAGCAAACCCTTGCCAAAATATCTGAGCTCTGGATTGGAGGGGAAAAAGAACAGAAGAATCTCGTTCTGAACAATACATCATACAAAATTAGTTCAAAGGGGATTTGTCTCAGTTAGCTTTGTGTTGCTATGATGAACAGAACACCATAACCAAAAGCAACTTGAAAAAGGGGAGAGGGCTTATTCCACATTAAGCTGATAGGTCATCATTCAAGTAAGTCAGGGCAGAAGCTGAAGGTGGGAACGGAGGCAGAAGCCACATAGCAATGCTGCTTACTGGCCTGTTCCTCCTGGCTTGCTCTAGTTAGCTTTTTTATACAACTGGGGACCACCAACCTACAGCTGCCACCACCCACAATAGGGTGGGCCCTCCCACATCAATCACCAATCAAGAAAATGGCCACAGGCTTGTCCATAGCCCGATCTGGTGGGGTCATTTTCTCCACCAAGGCTCCTTGCTCCCAAATGACCTTTTTTTTTTCCACCCTGTTGACAGAAAACTAGACAGCACAAGGATCATAGATTTAAATGTAAAAGGTAAAAACTATAAAACGTTGAGTTTGAGGAAAACACAGAAGAAAATTGGTCAAACCCTCCCGAGATTAGACACAAGGGAAGAAAAGAGCCATATATGTTTTTGTTGATTTGTTTTGTTAGGATAAGTCAGAGTTTATAAAAATCTGAAACATTTGCTCCTGCGAATGACATTTCAAGGAAATGAAACAATAATTAATAGTCGGGGCAGAAATATTTCCAAATCACACATCCCGCAAAGCAGCAGAACATGTAATGAGTTTATCTGCATCTACAGTTGTAGAAAGAGAGTCCACCACAGCGGTGGGTGTTCTGGTCAAAGCTGGGCAGTCACATCGTCAACTGTAAAAAGAAATAGAGAAAGCAAACTGGAAGGGAGGCTTTCAACTCTCAAAACCTGCCTCTGGTGACATGCTTTTTCCTCCACGTTCTAGAACACCCCCCCACCCCAAACAACGCCTCTAACTGGGGAGCCCGTGTTCAAATACCTTAGCCTAAGGGAAACACTTGAATTGAACCACTAAAAATCACCCATTGCCCACAGGGGTGTCTGACCTAATGCCCTGTGACTATCAAAGCCTTTCGATGTATCTTAGTTGCCTACCAGCCAAGAATACCAACACCAATCAAAAAATTTGTTTGTCTGGTTTTCACTTTTTGGCGAGAGTATGAGAGAATACGAAAGGGTGAGAAAGGTAGAGAGAGAGAAAACATGAAGTTGGTTGGACCTGGGAGGAGTTGGGGAAAGAATACAATCAAAATACAATGTGTGAAAAATTAATAGAAAATTAAATTTTAAAAAGCTAAGGAGGACAACAGATATTATCTAAATCTATTGCAGTTTCCCCACACTGCTATAGCCCACCCCAGCACCCCGCGCCCTGGCCCCTAGAATGTTTTTGATAAATACTTTGATGTCTTACTTTGTTCTAATACAACCCCTTCCATGGTATAACACAGCATTCTGGGAAATCTAAATCTGTGTTCCTGGCCCATGACTGCTCATATTTGGGTCCAGAATAAACTATCTCTTATTCCCTATAGGCAAGACCTGTGTTTTTGTACTGAAACTGTTTACATGGAAGCTAGTAGAACCTCGATTTTAAGCACTGAAAGGCAGGAGGTTTTCCCAGAAACATTCCTGTAGTGGGGGGGGGGATGTTTGAGTTTTCTGCATTTTTTAGAAAATGAAGGGGGAGGTGGAGCCCTCGCCGACACCCCCATTCCTCTAAGTCCTCCTGGATCAGCTTCTGGAAGTTTCCCCTTACTTCTAGCTGCTAACCTTCTTTCTCCCAGATTTCAAGGCACATTGCTGTCATAAACGCTCAAGAGAAACTGACTTCTAGAATAACAAACTACAATATCAAAGACTGTGGAGATGGAAGCTGAAGTGGAGTGGGAGATGGAAAGGAGGAAGCCATTGGATCCTCCTGAGGAAGTCAAGCTAGCAAGAGCAGTTGCACAGCCTGGGTAAGGGTGGCTCACTGCCATGGCTAAAGCATGAAAGGAGGAGAGGAGATAGATATGCAAGAGAGCCGGCCAGGGCAAGACTGTGGCTCACGCTCTGGGAACCCACTACGATGGTCCTGGTCCTCCGTCCAAACCTGACCATGCTGAGTGTGATCAATGAGCCGCCGCCTGCTGGGAGCAATTGTATGCAATTGAGTCATGGTGGCTGGGCCCGCCCTGCTAACCCTGAAAAAAAACCTGGAATCTTTCCCCTTCTTAACAAAACATGTGCTGTATAAATACTCATTTATGTATGATTCCTGGAATTTTAAAGGGCTGTAAAATAAATTCCATCTCTGACCTCCTTTTCTGGAATTCCACATGCCTCTCATCTCGATGGGCTCCTTTCTGTGTGCCTCTCCGGGCAGATTCAGAATACGAACATACTTATATTCAAAGAAGCATAATACACCCTATCCTGTCATTGTAATTTACCCAACCAAAGAGAAGTCTTGTAAAAAAGACCAACACGGATATCCGCTGCAGAAGAATTTAAGAGAGAAGAATGATGGTCAAAAGTGCTTGACCTGGAACCCTCAGGAATCATCCCCTAGTCTATGGACTATCACCCTGTTCCATTTTTTTCCCCAGCACACATCACAATAAGAAAGTGTTTACTCATTTTTGTCCTGTTTGCTGTCTGTCTCCCTAAGCAAAAGGTAGGCTTCACAAGAACACACCATAATCAACAGACTATCTCATACCCTAGGACCAGTAGCTGGCTTGGGGCATGGAGTCAATAAAGACTGATTGGGTAGATGAATGAGTGGGAGAATGGATGAATGGATAGACAGATCAATGAATGGATGCACACATGGATAGATGGATTAGATAGACAGACAGACAGACAGACAGACAGATATGAATGAATGGGTAGATGGATCAGTGAATGGGTAAATCCCACTCATCCTAATTAAGCTTCATTTTCAATGTTTGCCCAAGAAAAAGGGCAGGCCTGGCCTTTGCATCTTCTATTCCACATGCCTCCTCACTAGCAAACAGGAAGACAGAGTCTCAGAATGGCTTCCTTTCTTTCCATCAGTCACCAGACCTCACAATGAAAAAGCTGCTTTCACAGATCTGAAACATTACTTAAACCTGAAGTGTTTTGCGTTAGGAACTTAGACCCAGATCATGCTGACTCTCTGGGCTGTGAGGTGGGGCACGGAAGGAGGTCTCAGACCACTTCTGTCTCCTTTCCTGCGTGTACTGCAAAACTGTCAGGAAGTGAGAAGTCTGGACATCTATGGATGCCATCCAACAGGAAGTGAGGCGGACAAACACAGAAGATGGTTTAGTGCCTTGAGATCCCCATTTGGTTTGGAGTTATACACACACAAACCCCTCTTATAATAATGCCCATGGCAGCCACGTTCCATTATCTGTACATACCAAGCACACACACACACACACACACCTCTTCAAACAATGCACCAAGTAACATCTGAGCTCCCTAGACCCACCCACCTGCGTGTTTCCATCTCTGATCTTCCATAACATACAGTTTCTATTCAAGTGTATCCCCAACATATCTGTGGGTATGAAGAGTAGAAGGCTGATCCAGACTGGACTAGTTTTGAGTACATGCTCAATAAGACAAAATTGTGTCCTCTAATAACCCTTATAAAAAACCCTTATTTACCATCTTATGCATATGCATAATTAGGCACACATGTGATTAAAACCAGATGCCTTATGGGAAAGGACACGTGCAGCAGAGAAACGATTATATAACCTATCAAACAAAACAGGAAAGAACTGGACTGGAGAGACGGCTCAGCTAGCTGTTCAGACTGCTAGTTGGTCTTCCAGACCCCAGCTCAGTTCCCAGCACCCACGTGGTGACTGAAATATCTGTAACTGTAGCCTCAGTCATGTGTCCCGCTGTCAATGACGATTGATAGCAGTGCATCCTTCTTTAACGTGTACTATCACTGTGCTCTAAATAAAGTTACCTTGCTTCTTTGGTAAAATTGTATGAGCCTCTACTGCCAACGGATAATTCTCACCTGGAAACACTGGACCTAGGCCCTGACCACTGGTAACAAAGGGGCTGAGGTCTACCTTGTCACATACGTATTCATTAAGGACACAGCCATTTTGGATGCTGACTGCTTCAATGCTTTACATAATGAAGAATTCAGAGTGTTCATAAATGCCCTCTACCTTCTACAGTGTCAACCATCTGAAAGTGCCAGGCTCGTTAAACATCCCTATTCAACAGAGAGTGCTTTAAATGTTGATAGAGCTACACCTTTGGGCTAGTCTCTAACCACTGAAAGGACAGGATATATGTGTATATTAGACACACACACAGTGTGGGGGGTTGCTACATAGCCATTCTCCTTTTAGGTCATCCACATTTCACCCTTCAGCCCTTCAAGGACAACTCTGCGTCCACTACTTTTCCCAAGTCCTTCCTGCTTCCTTCACCCCTCTCAGAGGGTCCCCATGATCTCTGAGGGCTAAGCTGAGAGCTTCTGAATCGAAGGCTGGTGGCCTGTGCTTCACATCCTATGTGTGCACGTATGGCAGTAGGTCAATTTGTACTCGGAGAACAGGCTGAGGGGACAGTCACTGAAGGTAGGTGAGGAAATACGGAGTGGCCCCAATGACTTCCTCCAGACTTGGGGTAAGGGCTCTTCAAAGGACACTGGGCCTTTCGCCTCTAAGGACAGCAGCAGCTCATGGGATGCAGTCCAGGCTCCTCCCTCCTTGACAAATGTTCCAGCATCTTAGAAGTCACTGACAACCCCAGGGGCCTTCCTTCTAACACGAGAAAGATGGCTTGGGGACTGAGTGGCTGGACAGTGCTCTTTGTCAGAACAAGCAGACTTCAAATTGTCTACACAGAAAATGTGTTTTAATGAACGTATGTGAGCGTGTACACGTAATGTATGTGTGTACATTACATGCATATGTGTATTATGTGTATATTTGCATGTGTGCATGGTGTTCCCTTGTAACCATTATACAAATTGAGTTACAAAACATCTGGGGGTTGAGGATTTAGCTCAGTGGTAGAGCGCTTGCCTAGCAAGTGCAAGGCCCTGGGTTCGGTCCTCAGCTCTGGAAAGAAAAAAAAAAAAAAAAGACAAAATAACAAAACATCTGTATTACTCCAGAATGTTGGCCCACACCCAGTTCACACCTGCTCCCCAGAAGTCAGTGGCATCTGAGGACTTGAATTCCATGTAGGTAGATGACCGGAACATGTCCATTTTATGTTTCACGTCTCTCCTATGATTTGTTTGAGAGCCATTCTGGCTGTACAGATCAGTAGCTTGCATTTTCGTTCGTTCCTCTTTTACAGGGTGGTATTCCACAACAGAAACACTTTACAGTGTTTGTGCTAGGGGCAGTGTCTACTGACCTCTTGGCATTGTTTGACTCTGAATGTCCCCCAAAGGCCCTTGTGTGAAGATCTTGACGCCCAGGGTGATCATGATGCCTAGGAGGTGGAGGAACCTCTGGGAGGCGCGATCTACAGGGAAGGTCCTTAGGTTTGGGGGAGTGTGTCCTCACATGGCAGTGGGTGGGAACTAGCCCCATCCTTTCTCTTTTGTTTCCTGGCTTCTGAAGAGAGGTCGAGTGACATGGCCAATCAGCCATGAGCTAGAAGCTCTAAAACAAAATTAGCCTTTCCTTTTATGTGTTGATTGCCTCAGGTAGTTCCTTACAGTGATGGAGTAAAATGGCAGCAGTTACATTGTTTACATTATCTTCTGCTGCTAAACCTATCTACCAAGGTCTAAAATTTGTGGGTACCACCTTTTTTGTTTCATTTTAAACATTCTCATATGATGAGTTTTTAAAGGATTCCCAGTTCTCTGGTAAATTTTTCTACACTTTCTTTTATTAAAAACAATATTTATTTTATGTATGTATATGGCTCCTGTGTCTGGGTACCCCAGGAAGCCAGAAGAGGCTGTCAGATACACAGAAGCTAGAGTTAAAGGCAGCTATGAGCCTGATGTGGGTGCTGGGAACCAAACTCTGGTCCTCTGGAAGAGCAGGAAGTACTGCTAGTTGCTGAGTCATCTCTCTGGCTCTTTTCTTGATTTTTGAATTAGTTACTTCAAGGTCCTTATCAGTCCATCCTAATACCTTCTTGGAAACTACATTTTACAGATTCATTATATGTTGCCCTGTAGCTTCAGATTCACATAAAATTCAAATGTGACGATCCAGAGATCTCTCCAGTGTCTTTTTACAAACTGACCTACGTGGTCCTTTGGAGACGAAATCCCTCACAAAGATCCTTAAACAAACCGGTGCATGCTGGGTTAGCGTGCTGAGCGTGTTTGAGAACGTCCTAACATCTCAGAACATCTCAGGGCTCCCAGGAAGCTATTTCAAAAGGAAATAGACTCGTTTTACAACAGTAGGTCATAAACGTCAAAAATCACAGTACTCTGTGGAGCCTATGACCACCTCCTCCCAGCAGTCAAGCGGTGTAACTGCTGCAGGTCTTCAGCCAGGGCTTGCAGTAACTCTGACCTCTCTCAGGCCTTCCAGTCGGCTACAGAGGTGACTCCTGGATCTTGGCCTTCTAAACCGGGAAACAGTAACAGTTAATTTGTAACACAAGACTGTTTTTAAAAGGAGACTTTCATCATGTTACTTTCTTCTTTGTTTGGCTTTTTTAAGACAGAATCTCAAGCTGGCTTCAAATTCACTATGTAGATCAAGATGACCTTGAACTAACTCCTTACTTCCTACCAAGTTCTGGGACTAAAGCGTGGCCACCATACCCCACTACCCTGTTGCCCTTAGTGCAAAGTACTTACTCTGAGAGTGGTGGCGCCTTATGTAGTTACAGCACGGAGGAGGGAAACTGAAAGAGAAGGAATACTATGCGTTCAAAGCCATCTTGGGCCACAGGGTGAAACCTTACCTCAAAAACAAACACAACAGAGCTATTTGAGGTATCTGAGCTTCCAAAATTATACCCACCAGCTTCTTCCTTGGAAAGTATATCTTTTTAACTAACAAACTATCCCTACTGCTACATCCACACATCTGTTTGATTTCTTGTTCTGGAACACAAGAAACTGGAAATCCCCAGCAAGTGGTCACCAAACCTTCTCCCAGCTGGCAAGGCAGTGGAGCCAGAGGGTAAGATGCCCATGTTCCTAATCTCTCATGCTTTCTACTGCAAATGTGCCCGAGAAAAACCACACCAAAATGCAGACACAGGTAGGAGGAAGAAGAGGAGGAGGAGGGGAAAGAGGAGGAGGATGAGCAGGAGGAAGAGGGGGAGGAGGAAGAAGACATAATAATAATTAACTAGAGAGCCTAAATTTGGATCCCAGAACCCATATGAAAGCTGTGCATGGTCCTACCCATGCCTGAAATCCCAACACTGAGGAATGCAGAAACAGCAGGATTGCTTGCAGGTTACCAACCTAGCTGAAAAATGCACATGGTGAAGTATGATAGAGGAAGTCCCTGGCGTCCTCCTCCGGCCTCTGTATTAATCTGGAGACATGAGAGAAATCAGGTCTCTACTTTAATTCTTCTACATGAACAATTGGGTTCTGTGATAGTTTGGGGTCTTTGTTGGTTTTATCTGCACACTTGCCTCCTCTCTGTGTAGTTATTGTGTATAACAGTCACCAATGCCATGATGTGAGAAGGGTTGGAAGATAGGAGCAAGGATAATGTTGCTGGTAACTCCACACTTTTAGGAGAACTGATGGGAGGGACTCACTTGAAGTAATTTACATGGGAGATAAGGACCTGCTGTGCAGAAGGGAAGTATGTAGTTGCTATGGCTATTTTTATAAAATTGTTCTTAGTTTCTCTCAAATAACTGAGACTCTACTATATTATTTGTTTAACAAGCTTCAAGGCACAACCCTGAGCAGTCTTAACTCTATGCTTAGCCCTCCAAGCTAGTCTGGCTTCCTTCCAGAGTAAATCCCCAAAATACTTGCACTTTTCAGCCTTGTCTGCTCCAACTGAATCTTCTTCCGCTTTCCTGGACCTCTGCCCATGGCTGAATCCCCTACTTCCTCTTCTAACTCCTTTCCTCCTGGCTGGCAGGAAGTCCAGCCCTATTCTCCCCCCTGCTCAGCTACTGGCTATAAGTTGCTTTATTAGCATATCAGGGGAAAATTGGGGAGCAGTGTTTACACAACACTGAGACAGGATATTCTCAAAACAATGATACGGAAGTCAGCATTTGGATTACACAATAACC
Organism: Pachyuromys duprasi; assembly: GCA_028658305.1. Classification (NCBI taxonomy): domain Eukaryota; kingdom Metazoa; phylum Chordata; class Mammalia; order Rodentia; family Muridae; genus Pachyuromys; species Pachyuromys duprasi. Next base: position 53,010,620 of record CM053757.1, read on the forward strand.
TGAGGCTACATGTAGTAGCAAAATCACACTTACTCGTGAGTATCTAAGAGGTCCGGTCCTGAACACCAACTCTCACAAATGTTGGAAAGGCACATTGTAGAAATCTGCACTATTACGAGAGTAATAGGGATTTTGACTATTATCAATGATGTTGTATTTGTATCCCAGGTCAATAAAGCCTTAGAAAACAGAAATTGCCCTATGTCTTAGTTTCTGGTCTATTGCTGTGAGGAGACATCACAACAAAGGGCACTTACAGGAGAAAGCATTTAACTGGGGTCCTGCTTACAGTTTTAGGGGGCTAGTTCATGATCGCCATAGTGGAAAGCACTATGGCACTGGGGCAGGAGTTGAGAGATTTACATCCTAATATTCAGGCAGCAGAGAGAGAGAGAGCAAGAGAGAGAGAAAAGAGAGAGAGAGAGAAAGAGGGGGAGAGAAAGAAGGAAAAAGAGAGAAAAGAGAGAAAGAAAAACAGAGAGAGGAGAGAGTGAGGAAGAGAGAAAAAGATAAAGAGGGAGGAGAGAGAGTAGAGATCAGGCCTGGCATGGGCTTTTGAAGCCTCACTTGCTCATGAAGCTTTTTTGAAACCACTCCCACTGACACACTTCCTCCAATAAGACCACATTTCCTAATTCCTAATCTCAAAACAGTTTCACTTCCTGGTGACTAAGCATTCAAATATATGAACATATAGGAGCTGTTCTCCTTCAAGCCACAACACTTAGCAATTCATTTTTACTTCTATGTAGTAGAATCTTGTTGTCCATTCAATGCATACAAGTATGGTAAATCAATTATTAGATTAGCACATAAATAGAAAAGTGACTGATAGTTTCAAATGAACTCTGCAAAAGTATCTTGTGCATTATTTGTGCTGGTTGCTTTTGTCAACGTGACACAAACCTAGACCATTGATTGAGAACATGTCTGTTAAGGTTATTTATATAAAATTGTGTTTGTTTCTCAGTTTTTCTCTTAACCCAGCTATCACACAAATAACTGAGAGTCTTTTACATTTGTTTAATAATAAGCTTCACAACACAATAACTGAGCAGTAATTATTCTTAACCCTCTACACTAATTTGGTTTCTCCCAGCTAATTTGGTTACACGCAATAGATACTCACACTTTGTAGGTTTCCTGATTCCAGCTCCTCTCCCAAGGTCTTGTAGTTGTTGAATCCCCTTCTTCCTTTTCTAACTCCTCCTTCCCTGGCTGGCAGGAAGTCCAGCCCTATTCTCTCTCCTCTCAGCAAATGGCGGTAAGCTGCTTTATTGGCATAATGGGGGACAATTGGGGAGCAGTGTTTACACAACATTGAGGCAGGAGAGTCTCAGAACAAGGTTTGCAACCTGGTATGAGACATGAAGAAATCAGCACTTGAATTACACAATAACCTTATGCCTACACATGCCATCCTAAGTTTGTCCTGTAGGCAAAGCTGTGGGGTATTGTCCAATGACTCATGTGGGAGACCACTGCATGCGATGCCACCCTTGTGCAGGTAGTCATGGACAGTGTAAGAAAACCAGCGAGGCGAGGAAGGAAGAGCAAGCCAGTGGGAAGCAGTCCTTCATGAGCGCTGCTTCAGTTCATGCCTCCTGATTGTCTTTAATGTGAAAGTGCAAGCAAAATAAACCCTTTCCTCCCCGAGTTGCTTTTAGCCATGCTGTTCATCACAGTAACAGAAACCCTGACTGACACAGTCCTGATAATTCTTTCTCAACATTAAGAACTTAAGGAGACTCATCTCAGAAAGCCAACTTGGTAAGTAGGATGCCTACAAAGACATCCTTAAAGGAAAAGACTCTAAGAACTGCTAATAAGTCTTAACCAAAGGAAGGTTAGAAGAAACAATCTGAAAGTTGTCTTCAGGATTCTGTCTGGGTACTCCGACACTAACATGTAACATAAGCTGACATCAAAGCTGATTTTGACTGTCTTCCCAACATATTTCCCATATAAGATGCAACACCAATATACAAACACTAAAGAAATAAAATCTTCCCAGGATGCTATACGTTTATTTTCAAGGTAGACTATTTCATGGTGAACAAGTACTTTTTGAGAAGTTACACAATTTCTTGATGGAGGTGGGACGGCTATTGGAAATCTTTTTGAACCAGGATTCGTGATATCCATTGCCCCAACTCAACAGCTTTCCGGGGGAGGGGGGGAATGAATGCTAAGTTTGCCGTCTACCCAAATCCTTTGTTTTAATGGTATCTTTATGTTTGAGCCATCTGACCATAAATGCTGAATATGCTCCAAAGCCTTGGACTTCTCCCAGGAGTTGCAAACTAAGTCCTTGCTGCATACTCATTTCCACACATTGCTATTCTAAGATTTGACCAAAATAAGAAATTTGACCTTTAAGAATCAGCATTGTTGTTTTAATGTATGCTGAAGCTGAAATTTTAAGGCCCATCTGGTTCTGTTAAATAGTTTGAGACTGTGATACCGGCCAAACTAGATCCACTGTAGCCAAAAGCTGCAGATGCCATGACAACTCACCCACTCGGCCAACAGAGGTTTTCTAAGAACCCGCCCTCCTCTAGATGCTTGGAGACCCCTTGATCGGACTTAGAAGAAGCAAGGAGGTAAGCCATGAAGAGGAGCCCAGAGACTGAAGAGTAGTCATGAGATTCACAGCTGCAGGTGTAACCAGCTATGAAAAACATCCTTTAAAAATAAATATTCTTGATATCGTTCCCTAGGCAATATAGTATAATAACCATTTTTAAAGCTTTGTTTACTTTTGTGTGTATGAATGTTTGGCCTGAATGCGTATATGTGTGCCGTATGCATGCCTGGTGCTCAAGGAAGCCAGAAGATGTCAGATTCCCAGGGACTGGAGATACAGGTAGTTTTGAACCACCCTGTGGGTGCTGGGAACTGTACCCAGGTCCTCTGCAAGAACAGCAAGTGCCGGTGACCACTCGGCCTTCTCTCCAGTCCCTATTACAACTACTTACACAGCATTTACGTTGTGTTGCGCACCTTAAGTATTTGGGGTGTGACACAATGTGTATGGGAAGACTGTGTGTTACCTGCCAGTAATAAGCCGCTCCTTATGAGAAATATCAACACCCTGGAAGTTTGGTACCTAATGGGGTTCCTAAAGCAGGTCCCTGATGGGTACTAAGGGACAACTGAGCACTGGGGAAATCAAAAGGAAACAGCTCGGGTACTCAAGAAGAACTTTTATAAGCAGTCATATGAGGTTTTCCCAATGGCGCAGACAAGTCAATACCATGAAGGGAGGGGGGACCCAGGCACAGAAACGAAGGCCGGTGTGACCAGAACCCCAAAGAAGGCACTGTGGTATAGCACAGGAGCTGCTCGCCTGTCTTCACACACCCAAGAGCGAGGGCTACGAGAGAACAAGAGTATAAACAAAAGAATGAGACCTGAGCCCAGCGTGGTGGCGCACACCTTTACTCCCAGCACTCGGGAGGCAGAGGCAGGCGGTTCCCTGTGAGTTCGAGGCCAGCCTGGTCTACGAAGCAAGTCTAGGACAGCCAAGGCTACACAGGGAAATCCTGTCTCAAAAAAATAAAATAAAGTAAAAAATTGAGAGTGAAATCTGCCAGGACAGACTTGATTCATGCAGAGCAGAACAGCACATCAATGGAGAATGTAGCTCTATCTTAGATATTCAAATCTGAGCTCTCAAACATACTTTACATACTCTTGCACTTGGCTTTGAACATGGTGTTCACCATGAAATGTGTTTAACTAACTACAATGCCTCACATTTCTGAGGACTTCCCATTTGAAAAAGTACGTGGGTCTTTTTTTTTTTCTCACAGAGTGAGCTTATATTTCCCGTCTGGGTGGCCCTCACCCCTAACTAACACATTGCCTGTTCATTAAAATCAAGGACATTTAGAAAACCAGAGACCTTTAGACACACTGGCAGTGGCCAGGCTTGGTGGTGCACATCTCAATCTCTGCGCTCTGGAGACAGAGGCAGGAAGATCACGAACTGCAGGACACCCCAGGCTTCATAGAAAGATCTCTCACAAAACCCAAAAAGCCCCTTGGAGGACAGTTCTAGCCACAGCACAGATCACAACTGCACAATGGGGCACTGTTTGCTATTCAAGGAGTCCAGCTGTGCACAGTGCTGAGGGCTGTGACTTGTGGCTCCCAGACCCTAGCAACCCCTCCCTCACCCCTCACCCCCCCCCCCAAAACACACACTGGGAAGAACATACCCAAAAGAAACCAGGATTTAGGCCAACATCAAAATGACTTTGTGGGAACTGCTTTTCAGAAGGTTTTTACAGAATTGCTAGTTAACTTCTCAAAGTTAACTAAAAAGTGCAAGGTAGGAAACACCTGGGTTCTCTGTGGACAAAAATAAATATAGCCATTAAATGAAAAGCTGGCAGATGGAGTGACAGGGCCTCTAAAAATGGTCCGTTGGTCCATTGCTCCAAAGTAGAAGAATAGAAAATGTTTTCACATCTCCAGAATCAATCATTTCTCCTCCGGCTCCCTGTGAGCACATCTTATTAACTCTTTCCCTATGTCATCTGGGCTGAATTCTCAAGGTCAAAAGCAAGTCATTCCAAACTTTGATTTTTGGTTCTCAGGTTGCTGCTGACTTGGATCCTCCATGACCAGTATGTCACAGAGTCGTGCACTAGTGATCACTAATGTTTGCTGGTGGACTCATCAAATATGCTAACCATGTGAGTGGAGCTTTCTCATCAGCTCCACAGATGAAAGGAGGCACAGAGAACATAAACACTCATCCAAAGACAGACAGCGAGGTGACACAGAACAGGCCGGTCTGGGTCCCGAATCTGCTCTCTTAGCACCTCTGCTACCTCTGAATTGAAAGCTCATAAGATCGAACAGACCTCCAGAGAGGACTTGTCCAATCTCAGCCAGCAGAACAGGAAAACAAGGACCAGAGAGATAAGGAGATTTCATTGAGGCCAGGCGCCTATTCTGACACTGCTGTGCCTGTTCTTGACCCCACATCAAGACAGTTCCCTTAGGTCAAGGGAATGAGGGATGCCATCAGGTAAGGTGGGAAAGGCCCCAAAGGCCAAGCCAGCTGGACCTATAAAATCCTTCCCTCAGGCTCAAGGCTTAAGCAAAAGTTGCTAGTGGACCATAGTGTACACAACTACAGTTTGAGCCCAACCCCAGATGCCTCACAAAGCAGCTTCAGGACATCGACCTGGTCTCCCAAGCATGGCTGCTAAGGGCCTGTCTATTATATACACCGGGTCATTTCTCAGGTCCAGCTCTTCAGGCATCCTACATTCTTGAATTTGCAAGCAACAATTCCAACACTAGAGCTCTGATCTACAGCATGTGATTCTCCCTAATCTTCATCTTCCATCTTGTGAAGCCACAGAGTCTCTGTGACATTTTTTTCCTTTGTCCTTGGCCACACCATCTACTCTACATCGGCTCTAATCCTGATGCCATCCTTGCTTGAGAATGTGAGAGCACAGACATGTTCTGAACAACAGACTGCTGTGGGTCATCACGCCGTCACACCCAGCACGCCCTCGGAAATATCCAGCAAAGGTCTGCATATGAAAATATAACCCTTGGCAGAAGAAAGCACGCAGGGAAAGGACACTGCAGAATTTAGATACAGAAAAACAGAGATGCATGACCCCCATGGAGATTTTTAATTCTCTCCCGCATCTAAGTGCTGATCACCCTCAGCCTTCCTGGGGTCATGGTCTACCAGGTTAACCTGACAAGACCCTCCTCTCACAACTCAGGGACCAGATTCCATGATGATCGAAGCATGTCTCATGCATGGTAGGTGATGATGACTCCCGACACTCTGTACAATGTGTAAAAACTTTAACAAAAGATTCCAGTTCAAACCCTAGCTGCTTTGCTGCCCTGGAGCAGCGCGGAGGGGTGAACGGCAGTGGGTGGAGACGCTCCCGCCTGGGCGGGTGAAGCACCCAGCTGAACACAGCAGCCACGGGCTCTCTGGTAGCCCTGCGCGTTTCCCGCCTCGGCGCCTTCTTACCTACCTCTTGTCTGCTACTACAGAAAGCCGATTTACAGCCACACGTTTCCTCGGCTCACATCAGAACCTCACATTCCCGCCATCGCAGATGAACTTGGAGTCGCTGTTTTTGCCTTGAAGACTAAAAATATACTTCTGAATAATGCATGAATGAAAAAGGAAATTAAAGGGGACGTCAGATGGTATTTTGTGTGAATTAAAGCACGGCATGACAGAATCTGTCAGAGGCACGGAGGCAGGGCTTCAGGGACGTTCAGCACACTAAATGTCTACAGCAGAGAAGAAAGGGGATTTCTCATCTTTTACTGGTTTCAGTGTCCTCCTTAAGAAACGAAAAGGGGCTAGAGAGACAGCTCAGTGGTTATGAGCACTTGCTGCTCTTTCAGAAGCCCCAGGTTGGGTTCTCAGGGCCCACACGATGGTCGACCAGCAGCCGAACTCCAGGTGCTGGTGATGTAGCGCCCTCTTCTGGCTTGTATGGGCATTGTCCATATGTGGTGTGCACACACACATACAGGGAAACACTCACATAAAATAAAAATAGATAACTCTTTAAATTAAAAAACAAACAAACAAACCCAGAATGGCACCTTAAATTACAGCACTCAGGAAGTAAGTGGATCTCTGTGAGTTACAGTGAAGCCAGAGTTACACAGTGACTCCCTGACAAAGGGTAGGGTGCACTAATTAGTAGTTCTAAGATAAGAAGAATAGGTAATCATGAAGGTAAGAACACAGAATAGCACAGAGATAGTGGCACACGCCACTCAGGAGGCAGAGGCAGGCAGATCTCTGTGAGTTTGAGGCCAGCCTGGTCTACAGAGTGAGTTCCAGGACAGCTACACAGAAAAACCCTGTCTCAAAAAAAAAAAAAAAAAAGCAAACAAACAAACCAAAATAAAACAAAACCAGAGTAATGAAATGCAACTGGAAAAAATACTAAAGAAAGTCAAGGAAACCAAAAGCTGATTTTTAAAAAGATCTGCAAAATTTTGCTTTCCTCGCCAAAAAGAGATGAAACAAAGTTTCAATACCAGGAGTAAGAGGTAATGGCACCATTGGGTAAACAGATTTCAAATAATATTGTGGGACATTATCCCAGTGAATGGAGCAACTTAGATGAACCATGTAAATCTCGGAAAGATGCAAGCTGCCAGAGGTTGTGGAAGCTGCAAGGTGAGCTCTGTGAATGCAACAATGAAGCGAACAGTCCTCAAGAGATGAAACTGCAAAAGACCAATAAACAAGAAAAAAATGTTCACCCTCACTAGCTATCCAATAAAAGCTGCATGAACTTTACCTTACCCCAGTCAGAACACAAACCAACAACAAATGCTGCTGAGGATCGACAGAAGGAAGGAACCCCAACATACTAACACTGGGCGCGTAAACTTCTCTAGCCACTATGGACCCAGTATGATAACATTATCTATTATTTATTGTTATTATTATTATATGGGTCAGCTATACCAATCCTGGTTATTTGTCTAAAGAACTTCAAATCAGCACGTCACGGGTACACGCATGCATCAATGTTTACTGCAGCTCTATTCACAACCACGTCTCCCACTCTTGGCCTTCCTTAGTTGCCTCTAGTTCCTTGTCTAGGGTTGGGACCCTGTGAGGTTTGCCCCTTCGATGTTAGCATGTTTAATGGTGTTGTCCTTGTCTCGGGAAGCCATATTGGTGAGATTTCATGAATGTGTAGCTTCCCTGTAGATTCCCTGACAGGCAATCTCATAGCAGACTTTCTGTTCCTTTGACTCTTGAAAATTTCCCATACCGAGCTGGGTGGTGGTGGCACACACCTTTTATCCCAGGCAGGCAGATCTCTGAGTTCAAGGCCAGCCTAGTCTACAGAGTGAGTTCCAGGACAGCCAGGGCTACACAGAGAAGCCCTGTGATAAAAGTCAAAACCAAAACCCTTCCTGTGCCCCCTTCTGTGACAATTCCCGAGCCTTTGATGCAGGAATGTGCTGTAGATTCATCAGTTGGAACTGGGCTCTGAACTTTGATGAGCTGTGGGTTTTTTTTGTAATAGTCTCTGTTGCAAATATAAGTTTCTTTGATGAAGGCTGAGAACTGTGCTTATCCGTGGTTATAAGGGTTTATATTTCAAATGCAGTTAGGAATTATGCTGGTTTTATAAAGTAGAGTGTAGGTTCTTTTTCAAGATCCGGTTGGTACTTATATATTCAGAATATATATACATGTATATTTACATTTGTCTATGTATATTAACAATTTTAAAAAGAGGAAATGACTTTGAGGAAGATTGGGGGAGAGATACATGGGAGAAGTTGGAGTGAGGAAAGGAAAAGAGAAACTGATGTAATTATATTTAAATTTAAAAGTATTAGTAAGACTATTAAAATTATTGCTAAAATAAAAATGTAATATAAATAATATGCATTTTCATGAAATAAACATATTAAGCAAATCAAGCTAGCCTTGGGCAAATATTATATGTTTTCTCTCATTTGTGCTTCCTAGTTTTATATAATAGAAAAAAATCATATATATGGACATAAAAGAAGAATAAAACAGTTTAGAGAAACAAAAAGAACTAAGGAGGGAAGGAAAGAAAAAGGAGAGAGTAGGGAATATGGGGAGACCACATACTTGAATGAAAATTTTATAGTAAAAATAATAAGTTAGGCAATATGTCTTCACTTCCTTTCTTAAGAAATGAATTCACCTTGTATCTAAAAATTACTTTAATGCAAAGAAAATTCAGCCTTGATGATACCACTGCCAAATTCTACCAAACATTTATGCTATAAATAACAACAATTCTACACAAACTCTTCTGGAAGACTGAAGAGAATGAAATAGTTCGGAACTCATCCGTGAAAGTTCATTGCCCTGATAACAAAACCAGAAAGTGGAACCAAAGAAACAGATCTGTTGTTGTAAAATAAAAAAGGAGTATGAAGACACAGACACCTGTTAGATTTATAATTGCCTTATTTACCTTGGGCCGGGCAGGCATTTCACTTACATTGTTTCAATATCCTCATTGTCCATCTCCCAGTCCCCATCTGACGCCATCTGTCATAATCCTCCTCAGATGGACTACCTTCCATCCACAATCCTATGAAACTTGCTTGTATTCTTCATCTGGGTCTTCCACACCATCAAAGAAAGCAGGGCACAGAGATCAGAAAGAGAAAGGAAAACCACCTTTCGTCTTAAGAGGCAATTTTCTATGCAGAAAGTACTTGACGACTTACACAAAAGCTACTAAAATGTCTGCAAGGTGGTAGGCTACAAGGCCAATGGACAACATCAATTATTTCTACATAGAAGTAAATCCCAGAAATTAAAGAATTTTAAAATATGCCTTTACAGTACCATCAAATACATAAACTTCCAAGTACGTTGAACAAAAGATGTGTAAGATAGTCATACTAAAAAATTAAAACAAGAAAACCCCCACAGTGCTTAGATACCTAGATAAAAAAAAAAACCTATTTGAAGAAATATACCATGTCAATGGATTGGAATCCATAGGTTGTTAAAATGTTTTAATAAGGGATCTATTTGTCTAGTTTCATTGTTGTCCTAAATATTTATCAGAGTCTCAAGTAAAATCTTGGGACATTTTGTTGTTGTAGAAATCAAAAGTATATTTTCCTATTTTACATGAAAGTACAAAGAACCTAAAATGACCAGTATAACTTTTAAAAGACTATAACTGTGAAACCCATACTACCCAACTTCAAGACTTCTGTAAAGTGAAATAACTAAGACAATGGTATTGATTTAAAGGCAGGTGGCTAGATCAGGGAAAATTTCTATTGCTCCTAATAAAAAAATGTTTTATCTATAACTACATATAAAAATTTCTGTCACTATATATAAAAAATGATTCAAAGAAATCATAGATCTAAAGTTTCTTTAAGAAACATAGTAAGTTAGGCACAGTAGCACCATGAAGAAGCAGAGGCAGGAGAATCTCTGTGAGTTTGAAGACAATCTGGTCTACATGGCAAGTTCCAGGCCAGCCAGAGCTACATAGTGAGATCTTGTCTCAAAAATAAATAAACAAATAAACAAATAAGAAAACGTAAAAGAAAATCACTGGACTAATTTCTCTGATATGGTATGAAAAAATATAACTTATGGGCAGAAACTACTTCTTCAGAAATAAGGAAATGCCTTTGGAAAGATAATTCAAGAAAATGAAAGACAAATCACAGGCTGAGGCTGGGATGATGTTTTAAAGATAGACACATACATGTATACATGTCTGTGTGTGTTTTTAAAGGACTTGTATCTAACATATGTAAATAAGCTTCAAAACTCAGGTTTGAGGGGAAATAAATTCACAGATTCTGGTGTGTCAGTAGCTTGAAGCAGCTGGTCACTTCCCAGGCAAGAGCAATGAATGCTTACACGCTTAGTACTCAGCTCATTTCTGTATTCTTACACAGCCCAGGGCCCCCAGCCAGGGAGTGGTGCCTGCTTTCAGGCTGGATCTGCCCACCTCAGCCCCACAATCAAGACACTCCCCTACAGACATGCACTCAGACCAACCTCATCTAGGCAATTTTCATTGAGACTCTTCTCAGCGGCTCAAGGTTGTGTCAGAAATAGGCTCCTGGCCTATATCCCACCAGCTGAAAGGGAAACCTTGCCAAGTCTTGTGCCTAAGGAACTGCTTAGTGAGGAGTGAGACATGACCATGGGGTTGGGACAGAGAAGATACAACAGAGTGGGCTGGTAGTGGCACAGGCCTTTAATCCCAGCAGGGAAGGCAGAGGCAGGTGGATCTCTGTGAGTTCCAGGCCAGCCTGGTCTATAGAGTGAGTTCTAGGATGGCCAGGGCGACACAAAGAAACCTTATCTTGGATGGCAGGGCGGGGAGGGGGGTAGAAAAAGATACAAAAGAATATTTTTAAACTCTTAGACTCCCTGGGAACGTTTCAATTCTCCTCACGTGCCTCCTTGTCTGGTTTTGCCCTGAAGGAAAGTCTAATTATTTCCTTCATGCCTCATTTTACAGGAGGACAGGAGGAGGGCCACGGTGAGGACGAGCTAGAAAATTCCTTAACCTTGGGCATTTCTTGAGTAGTCAGCCAAGAGGAGAAAATGTAACTTGGATAGGACTCAGCACACAGCATAAACGCTCTGGGTCTAAGAGCTTGCACACCCCACACCTGACTGCAGTGAAAAAGAGCTGGAACCAACCCTAGATTATGAGATGCAGGCAGTTAGAAGATGCCCAGTGAGGGAGAATCATTTTCCTCCAGGGGTGAGATCCCTAATAGGTTATGTAATCCCACATGATCACCCCTGAACATATGTGCATGTAAGCAACACTAAGTGGACCTGGTATGCTGTGTGTGTGTGTGTGTGTGTGTGTGGCAACAATAAATTTGTCATGAATTTGAGAGGAAATAGAGGGGAAAAACAGGGAGAGAAAGATGTAGAAATGGTGGAAATAGAGTATTCATGTATAAAATTCTCAAAAACATATATAATTTAAATTTTTTAAAAAAGGAAAAGAAATGTGACTGAAAGATGAAAAAGGAAAACACCCAGAGACTTTAGCCCTCAGGAAGGAAGGTGTGGCTCTCCCAGCACTTCCTCCACTCCCGACCTTTCCACTTTGCCGTGATTGACAGCTGCGTGGGGTCAGCAACACACTCCATTAAAAGCCGTTTGTGGCTGTACTCAACCAGAAACAGTGCCGCATAGGGCTGCTGTTCAAATGAGGACCCGATCCTGGTGGCAACAGGAGAACCACCACGTGACCAAGCAACTGTGCAGCAGAGGCCAGATAACAGACACGCCGTCAGCTCTTCTGGACGGTAGCCACACACAATGTAAACCACGACTCCAGAAATGAAGTCAGCAGGCAGCTTTTCTACTGGGAAAGACTTCAAATCCCCAAATATTTCCAGAGATGGGAAAATAGAAACTTGCTTGGCGTTTAGGAGGCCTAACTTTTTTTTTTTTTTTTTCGGATTCCTTTATAGGCCAGGATGATGGCGGGCATGGTAACACATGTCTCTAACTCCAGCCCCTGGGGGATGGAGGCTGATGGACCCGGAGTTGTAAATCATCTTCAACTACACAGTGAAATCTAGGCTGGGCATGGTGGCATTCTCCTTTCACTCACTAATGGCAGCACTTGGCAGGGCAGACCTCCTTGGGTTCTAGACCAGCCTAGTCTTCAAAGCAAGTTCCAAAACTAATTATTCAATCAATACATAAAGACAGGCTGGTGGGAACTATTGTATTCACCCACATCTGTTGCCTCAACTCTCCTAGCCATTTCCGTAAGAAACTGTGGCCAGTGTTACACCAAGATATTTTATATTACCTGTGGCTATGTGAAGGGTATTGTTTCCCTTATTACTTTCTCAGCCCGTTTATCATTTGTATGTAGGAGGGCTACCATTTTTGTTGCTGATTTGTATCCAGCCACTTTGCTGAAGGTGTTTATTGTCGCGCGCACCTTTTGCCGAAGAAGGATGACACAGCAACACAGGATTCTTTCAACAGCGCTTTATTATGAAGCTCTTGCTTGCAGATGGAGAAGGACCCCAAACCCAGGGAGCGTACTGCTTATATAGCCAACTGGGTGACCTGTCCGTCTGTAATTGGTGCTCACCATAAATCCTAATTAACATAAGGGCTGCGATTGGGGCACGACACAATCCCCAATTACCATAAGTC